>CM032466.1:26647329-27847329 GCA_019059595.1 Marasmia exigua
AAATACTTGGGAGGGAAAGAAGTAAAGTAGCGCCTATATACTATCCCACTGCAGGGCAAAGACCTCCATCATAGAAATCAAGTCATCGCTACTATGATGGGATTAGGCTTAATCACCACGCTTGCCAAATGCGGATTGGTAATCACAAACCCGAGCTATGTTCGAAACACACCCAGAAATCGAACCCAGGACCCTGAGATCACGGCCCGGTACTTATACCACTAGACCAACAAAAAATTAAAAAGTGCTTTTTTTTAAATTAAAACAAGTAACTCTATCGCATAAGACCTTATATCAAGGAAGAGTTACGTATGCAATTAGTAGATTTACTGGTGCTATCACCTTTTAACTACTGAGACTCGGTTTATGGGCCAAGAATAAATAATAATATTGCAAAAGCCATACAACGCGTTCAAAAAGCTTGCCTCAGATTTTGTTTTAATATACGAAGACGAAATCATGTGACTCCTTATATGAACGCCAAAGGTATTATGAATATGAGCGCAAGACGCGAACTTCATTATGCATGTCTGACTCAGAGGGTCATTTGGTCTAAATGTCCAGATTATCTATTCGAGAAGCTGACATGGAAAAAAGATATCAGTCGATCAAACCTTCGCTCAGTGTCTTCAAACATGCTCCAAATACCCGCTCACAAATCAACACAGTTTAGAGGATGCTTCAAATTTCAAGCATCAAAAATCTGGAATGATCTGCCACCACCGCTTAGAATTAAGATGACTAGATAATCGTTCAAATTGAAATATAAATTTGCTTTACAAAAAAAACAATGTGCCACAGAAAATTTGACCACAAAGATATAACCCTAAGAGCTTTCTTTGCTTAATTTTTCAACCCTAACTACAATTGACATATAAATACACACACACGCACACACACACACACACATACATCACAGATATTAAAAATACACAGTTGCACACTCGCGTACTATCTAACAATGTAATTACTATATATGTAACAAAATGTATACCCTATTCTACTGTTGTTTATAGCTGTTATTATGTTAAGTATTAATAATTGGAAGTTTCTAATGTCGTCAGCAAGCATGATACTTATCTATGCTCAAACTCCAACTTAGAGAGCCGGGATAAGTTGAAAACCAGCGCGGTCCAAGAGAACTGTACTCTCTTGTGGCAGCAAAAGCGGAACTTATCCTTTTTGTCGTACTATGTTTAAATATGTAATTGATAATTAATTATGTTTGTGAGAGGGAAAAATAAACATTTTCTTACTTTTACTTTCACTTTACTTTTAAATCTAACCAATATTTTTAAGAATCGAGAATATTTTCTGAAGAATTTAATTTAGAAATCTAATTGACTAATTGACCTTAATCATAATAATCATTTTATCTACGAATATGAACTATCTGGATATGGAAAACAATATGTAAATATTCGACAATATACGGACCTCTCTATAGTTCCCCTGCATCAGCTTGATGCCGATCTCGTAGGTGGGCACGTCGACCCTGGTCCCGAAGCGCTGCAGCCCGTAGTAGTTGACGAAGCCTCTGTCGCGGAGGTTCTCGCACGAGGTATCCACGACCGCTTCCTCCGCGGTCACGTTGCGGAGGGCTATGCGGAACCTGGAATGAAGTTAGTGTTTTTTTTATAGATGGCAGAAAAGCAGACGGATCGCCTTGTAATGTCATTTTTTTGTATCATTACCATTTTTAATTTTTATTTCAATAAAATTTTTCAATAATTTTTAACCGACTTCAAAAGAAAGAAGGTTCTCAATTCGACATGTATATATTTTTTTAATGTTTGTTCGCCGATAACTTTGCCATTTAAGAACCGATTTTGATGATTCTTTTTTAATTAAAAAGTAAATAGCCCCGGATTGGTACAATGATCAGGATATCAGGATCTGATGATGGGATACTGGAAAAAATGAGGGGAACTCTCAAATTTTATAAGGACACGTAATGTTTTTGTACCTTTTTTCAAAACTGCACCAATATTTACTACGCCTGACTGTATTAATTTTGAGGCTCTGCTGATGATGGAAGGTCAACTCCTCAAAGGTAAGGAGTTAAAGGATAACTCTTTCAATACTGTACTCACAATAAGTTTTTTTTAGTTATTTGGCGAGGGTGGAAGAGGGAGGGGGGTCTGCAAAAAAATGGACACTTCAAAGGCTTGAAAGAATAAATTTTCTGCGAAAAAAAACCGCCTTCATAACCACGAACACAAAGTGTATAATAATATTTTTAACACTTTAACACCTCAAATAACATTTTATAACAATACGCTCGTGAAAAGGTTTTTCACCGAAGTCGGAGCTCAATCCCTGTTGAATTATTGAATGTTGTATTAAATTACAAGATAGTATTGGCGCCGACTTCTGAACACCTTATCTCTAGAGTATTGTTTATAAAGTTTTATTTGAGGTGTATAAAGTGTTATATTATTTCACACTTTTTAGTTCGTGGTTATTGAAGGAGGCGTTTTTTTTTCGGAGATTTTTTTATATCATGTTTTATTAATTGTCATGCTGGTACGCCTATAATAGTCCATATGTAAAAGAATTGTACCGTACTATTTATCATATATAGCTGTGGTGTACCTTTTTTAATTAAAAAGTGACATAGCCCCGGATTGGTACCATGATCAGGATATCAGGATCTGATGATGGGATACTGGAAAAAATGAGGGGAACTCTCAAATTTTATAAGGACACGTAATGTTTTTGTACCTTTTTTCAAAACTGCACCAATATTTACTACGCCTGACTGTATTAATTTTGTGGCTCTGCTGATGATGGAAGGTCAACTCCTCAAAGGTAAGGAGTTAAAGGATAACTCTTTCAATACTGTACTCACAATAAGTTTTTTTAGTTATTTGGCGAGGGTGGAAGAGGGAGGGGGGTCTGCAAAAAAATGAGACACTCAAAGGCTTGAAAAATAAATTTTCTGCGAAAAAAACCGCCTTCAATAACCACGAACTAAAAAGTGTATAATAATATTTTTAACACTTTATACACCTCAAATAACATTTTATAACAATACACTCGTGAAAAGGTTTCACCGAAGTCGGAGCCTAATCCCTGTTGAATAATTGAATGTTGTATTAAATTACAAGATAGTATTGGGCGCCGACTTCTGTAACACCTTATCTCTAGAGTATTGTTATAAAGTGTTATTTGAGGTGTATAAAGTGTTATATTATTTCACACTTTTTAGTTCGTGGTTATTGAAGGCGGTTTTTTTTCGGAGAATTTTTTTATATCATGTTATTAATGTCAATGCTGTGTACGCCTATAATAGGCATATGTACAAGAATTGTACCTACTATTATCATATATATGCTGTTGGTGTACCTTTTTAATTAAAAAAGAAATGTAAAAAGAAAAGAACTCTGAAGGACCGCATCAGAAATGATGTAATCCGACAGAGAACCAGAGTCACCGACATAGCCCACCGAATTAGCAAACTGAAGTGGCAGTGGGCTGGTCATATTAGCCGCAGAACTGACAGCCGTTGGAGCCGTAAAGTCCTTGAGTGGAGACCGCGACTCGGTAAGCGTAGTGTAGGACGCCCTGCGACAAGACGTGATGATGACATTCGAAGGCTGGCTGGTGTGGGCTGGATGAGAGTGGCCGAAAATCGGGAGCAGAGGCGTGCATTAGGGGAGACCTATCAGTGGCGAAGGGTGAATATTTTCAAAAGGGAAGCCGGAATATGAAATTAACTTACCAAAATGCTCAGCATGCCCATGGATACCCGTGACATCATTTGAGTCACAAGTGCGCTGCCAACCTTTATACCCCACTTTCCCCCGACTTGGAGCTCCGGTACCCCCCCACTCACGCAGCGAAACACAGTACAGTGCTGCTTCACGCCGGTTTTCTGTGAGGTCGTGGTACCACTACGATCGAACCGGCCCATTCATGCCGATGCGTGGCTATCCAACGGTCATATGTTAAAGTCGAAAAAAAAATATTTTGATTGGCGCGGCCTAATTTTACTACATGTTTTTTGTTTTCAAAACTTAGAGAACGAAGTCTTGTTCGATGGCAAATAATCTGTGCGACAACAATATATCAGTATTAATGACATTTTTAACCGACGACCGACATTAAAATGACTTCAGCACAACACACAATACAATAATTAATCCAATTCACCACAATTTAACACCAAAACAAATAAAATTCGACAAAACGAAAGCAACAAGTTGTTTACAATTAACATTATCCGCCATTAAATAAAAACTAAAAAGCAAGGGAAATAAAAATATAGTACGCTCCTGTCATGATTTAATGCCGTGCTACATTCATTCTTAATTCGGTATCATTACAATTTTACTTCTTTCTCGCTTGCACCTGTGCGTTGCTAATTAACCTATCTCTATAACAAGCCGATAGGCATCGGGTTATTTCTCAGTAAATTTGCACGTGCTAAAACGAGACGGAACATGACGATCTATACACATAAATGAAAAGGACAGATGCTCAGTATGAGAATTTGTAGTATGAAGAAGTAACTCGGTATTTTACCGGCTTGCTACCTGCATTATTTGCGTTGCTCATCAAGTTTTGTAGGCGTTAAGTCTATAATTCAAACTATTTGAACTATGTAAGTGTGACAATAAGTGAATTTAACAGATAAAAATATCGTTGTCCCATAGATTCGATTTTTCGTAAGGGAAGCCGACGGGAATCGGGTCGTATGGACTCTTCGCCACTGAGACCTATGTCCAGCAGTGGACGAGTGTGGGTTGCTGATGATGAAAAAGAAAAAAAATAACAATTCAATAATGTACAGTGTGTTGAAGCCTTGCAAAGGTATCTACTTACAGGTTTCCCTTGAGCATGCCCAGGCGCAGGTTGACCGGACTGAAGGAGTAGTTGCCAACGTGCACGTCGTGCATGCCGCGGCACGAAACCGCAATCTTGCGCGGGTCCACCTTGCGAAGGCTGAACCACTGAGACGTCTTCGCGCGCCGGTCCTTCGTGCCGGCGTAGCCCAGCATCGAAGGTTTTATACTGGAATTATTAAGCCTAATACAAAAAATAATAAAGGCATATTCTTTTTTAGAAGGGGATGAAATTTCGTTTTTCGCGGAACTTTCTACCACGTACCTGAGTTCTGTCACAGTAGATATATACGGAAGCAGTATGGACACTACGAACAAACTGCTCGATTACGCACGCACACTTTACACGGATTCTAAGGTCCCATCGGAGTACAATCGTAGGAACTAAATTCAGGGTTGTCGGTTTTACTCGAGTGCCGCTTTTTTTTTTCATTATAGCGGACAAACGAGCAGACGGCACACCTGATGGACAGTGATCACCGCCGCCCATGGACATCTGCAACACCAGAGGTATCACATATGCTTTGCCGGCTCTTAAGAATAGCTTACATTATTTACATTATTATGTATGTTTTTGGACTTTAAAGTGATATGATTGGGGGTGTAGGTAAGTGGTGTACCGTTCTTTCTATTTTAATCGAAATTTACTGTTGTCTGCTGTAATTTACGAGTTACGATCACAATTACATTTTGGGGGGTCGGAGATGGAGATTGATATCGGGGGATGGTGGGACTTCACTGTGTCTTGGCCCGAGCGATCGGGTGCATGACCTTAACGAAACAAAACGTTATGTCTAATTTTATGTTGTGTACGAATATTGTATGCTAAAAAAAATCTAATTTAACACGTACCAAATGATCCTTGTCGCACCTTAGACCCCGCGATCACGGCCCGGTACTTAAACCAGTAGTCCCTTGGGACTTTACCTTGGTAAGAATAATATTTTACAAAAATAAGAGGACAACCCTATACGGTAGGTAACTTTCTGTCCAAAATGTCGGAGTGTCGATACTGCTTTAGCGTATTTATCTACTGTGGTTCTATGGAACGGTTTGGCTGCAGGAGTATTTCCCGACGGCTACGACTTTGGGACCTTCAAGAGAAGAGCGTACTCGTTTTTAAACAGGACGGCAAAACATTAGCGAACTCTCTGATTTCGTGGATGTTTATGGGCGGCGAAAATTACTTTTCATCAGGTGACTCCTTTGCTCGTTTGTCGCCTCTAGCAAAAAATAATCTGCTTTGTTTGAGAGGGTCTATTGTGGTACAGTGGTCAATAAATTAAAATCAATGACGAAACTAATTGTCCTTGATTTAAAAAATGAAGTAGACCAATCAAAAGTTCAATTTCAGCTAGATTGGGCCAAAGTCACTATAATGAATAAGATAGATAGATTTAATGAAAAAAATAATTTAAGCAATAATAATAATTTAAGAATACAGACATTTATTCTAAATTAAGAATAAAAAGAACCGATGAAACGAAGTCAAAACCGAGCCTTCGGTTGGTCTCTGATACAAAGGGCAGTTTTTTATAGAATAAGTTCATTTCAACAGCTCAAATCTGATCTAATTAATTATAGCTGACTGGAGAATGTAGTATAGCTAATCTACAAGTGCCACAACAATTTTTTTTTCTACTTCTAACTACAATACCACCATGACCATACAAAAAATGCAACACAATTTTTTTTGTGATAGGTGCCAGACGAGCAGACGGATCACCTGATGGTAAGCGATTGCGGCCGCCCATCTACACTCGCGATACCAATGGAGTCACAAGTTCGCTGCCAACCTTTAAACCCCCCTTTTCTCCCGGATTGGGCCACCGGTACCCTCACTCATGCAGCGAAACTGTGAGGCCGTGTTATCACTCCGGTCAAGCCGGTCCATTCATGCCTAAGCGTGGATCTTCCACGGTCATTTCAATTTGATATCAAAAAGTAACCATTGAAACAGACGGGATGAGACGCCATATTCGTGTAGCATTACATACACTCCCACCACGACTTGTAACTTTAAGCACTCATGTATAAGTATAATCCTAAATATTTATTGTCCCACTACAGGGCACAGCCGTGTGGTCCCGGTAGAGTAGAATAGGCCACCCTCACTCTTACCGAGGTGTCGTAAAAGGCGACTAAGGTAAAGCTGCTGGTATGATCATCAGTACCCAGAGAAGGAAAACTCTGCATTGATATCTAAACCCTCGCCAACCCGTCTGCCAAGCGTAGTGAGTATGGCAATGGACAACATTTCATTTTTTTAACATGTCCATATTGTTTTTTTATATGAAAATAGACATAAAATGATCAGACCCATATTTTTTCTTTTTTCAAAATTTGGCCATTTTCATGCATAAAATAATTATTGAAATTCTTTATATTCTAAATAGACGTAAGCGCCAAATGACGTCATCGGACGGCTGAATACAGCGATATTCCTTTGCTTATCATTGTTTTAGTAAAAAAAAGGTACTACTGTCAAAGGTAAATAATACTAGTGTCAACATTGTCAACGTCATTCATACATTCAACGTTGACAAGTTGTCTTTTTTTTTGACAGTTACATGTCATGGGTTTGGCATTTCGTAAATTTAAAATTATAATGTGCTAAGCAAAGAAATATTTTACATTCTGCCGTCCGATGACGTCATCTTACGTTTTTTAGTTTTTAATTTTTTTCCCAGTAAATAAGCAATATAAAAAATTAATAAATATATATTCGAGCAGCGGAAAAGTAAACAAAGAATTGGTATTTTTTGTTTCAGAGCTTAGCAATTTTGAAATGTTGTCCATTACCCCTCATGTGTTTGAGGGAGGCCCGTGCCCCAGCAGTGGGGACTTAAATGGGCTGACGATGACAGGGCACAGGCCTGCAAAAATCTAGTGTTTGCTACTGTGATGTGATTGAATATTAGTCATAATTGCTAATATGGTGATCATTCAAAAAATTCGGAACATACATTTCTCAACTCTTCCTAAATTCATCATGGCCCAGTACGTAAACCACTAAACCAACAACGTCAGAAGCACTCATGTACTACTTAAATACCTTTTAGTAGTACAAATTAACAATGACTGTTAACTCACTTCAAGCGCAACCTGTCCGCTATACGGACGGCCGCATCCATGGTGTCACAATTCTCTTTGTGTACAATGAAGTACACATACTCGCCGGGCCATATCCACTTCACTCTGTTGTCAATGCGCACTAAAACAATAGTACACACTTGAGAAAGTTCTCTGTTTTAACGAGATAGACCTCTGTAAAGAAAAAATTTTGTAAGCCACAATTTAATGAAGAACATACGATTTTTCGTTCCTCTCGTGTTTCGTACATTTTCAATTATTTCTTCACAAATTCGTATAATTATTTGTTCTCATCAAGAGAATAATCAAACATCATCAAATAATTCTTCATTAGCATAGGCTTGTACACAGCACTTACAAATCGTCATACATTTGAATGATTTAAGACTATTTGTAAGTACTTATGTAATAATTTACATGGTAATACATATATATTTTGATTCATAAAATATACTAAAAAATCCACCGGCTCGGAAAGTTGTTTCTGGTCGAGAAGATCCGGCAAGAAACTCGTCAGTTACTCTTTTTAATCGCCAACTTTTTATTTAATGGTTAATTATCCTCATACCAAGTCATACAGTCTAATGCAACACAAAATAGAATGAAGCAAATTAAAAGCTAAATATGAGGTGAAGAGGTTCTTTGGAAATTCGATTATTTTAGTAATTTTAATCAAAAAGCAGAGCTAAAATGTTTACACAATACCTAAAATCCCCCTTATGTCAAAACATCCGTTTTGCACTCTTTAATGGGGGCCTATTTTTACCCGACTACCGCAAAGCAAAAGGAGGGTTATGATTTTGACAGGCTATGTATGTATGTATGTAT
This sequence comes from Marasmia exigua, assembly GCA_019059595.1. Lineage (NCBI taxonomy): Eukaryota > Metazoa > Arthropoda > Insecta > Lepidoptera > Crambidae > Marasmia > Marasmia exigua. Next base: position 26,656,098 of record CM032466.1, read on the forward strand.
GTATGTATGTATGTATGTATGTATGTATGTATGTATGTATGTATGTATGTATGTATGTATGTATGTATGTATGTACATATGTACATCTGTTTCCAGGTATGTAACTGCTAAACTAGTTATCATATTTGATCAAATGAGGTGTCGTTAGAAGCGTCTTGGTTGTATTCTGGTTATAGGCAACATGACGTCACGTTAAAATGATTACAGCGTCCTTTAAGGGACTTAGAGTAAGGAACTAAAAAAAAAATTTGCTTGACGGTACCGTGTGGAGTATCAAATGAAAGAGCTTTTTTAGCACATTTCAAATATGTAATTATATTTACATAACTAAAAATATGTTAAAAAAAATAAAGTTTAAAAACTAACCCGACTACCAAAAAAACACAATCTAAAAAGTACAAAACAAGAAAATTGTCTCTGCTGAAATGATTATGCCGTATCGCCGTGGTCGTATGCCACCTACTGTAGCAAAACAGATTCATTATAATAATAAAATAAAATCAATTTTTAAACTTTATTTTTAGCAATAAACTTAACTTAATGATTGATTGAAATTATACAAACCTCCCTTTCTAAACTTCTCAAAGCGAAGTAGTTTCTTGTCACCAGTATTCACTGTGCTACTGACTATGCTGTCCCCGAAAGCTTTCTTCACAGCATCATGAATCTTGGTTCTCTCTTCTTTTGACATTTTCGATGCATCCACCTGAAAATTTTGTATAATGTTAATTGAGTGAAGGTAACACAAAAGTCATATTTTTTACTAGAAAGGCATATTAAGTAAAAGGTAGTTTTAGATGTTATTTATATAGGTACAAATATAAAATACACAATAATTCTCCCTAAACCGATTACGATTACTATCAGCCACATACGCAGGATATATTATAGTGCTCAAGTGTGTGCGCAAACACAAGTTCACTCTCAATTCCCTTACCCTCATAATCCGATGGGAAACTACTATGACACAACCGGAGAGGGATCGGGCGCAGGACCAACGACTTAATGAAATATACATAAAACAATCGAAAATGACAGCAGGTACTTAAAAAGTCAATATTCAATATTGCCAATTACAGGCAATAATTAATTTAGTCTCAGTATGCTCTAAATGACAACTCAGGATCTCTCCTGAGCTGACCTGACTTCTCGCTCATCTAGTAATATGAATAGTGATTAGGGGTGTATATCTAAGTGAATATGTTCGGCGGACTCTACAAAAGTATTGGTTTTTTGGTGTAGAAATTATTGACCTTGAGTTTTACACACTGTTATGGGCTAACCCAACTTCTGGCCTAGAGGGGGCAAATCATTTTTAGGTAAGATCTTGCACAAAAAAATACTCACTTCAACATTCTCAGCAGTTTGTGCTCCTTTCGACAAAGACACCTTATTGATACGGTCCCATGTCTCCATGGGCAAGATCTCAACGTTGTACTTATTGAAGAGCAGGTCTTCATCATCGTCCACTGATTCTTCGGCAGGTGCTTCAGGAGGTTCGAAGTTTGTTAATTTGGCCACTTCACCATTTTGATTTATTTCTGATACTTGAAAATCAGAATATCTAGAAAGTAAGAAATATTCAACTATTTTATTTTATTTTTAACATTATTCCGAAGGTAGTGAATTATCATATTTAATCATCTTATTGAAATTTAAGAACCTTGTTCTCATGAGAAAATATAAATATTATCAACAAGAGAAAGGAAGACTATAGTAAAGTGTATTTTACTTATAGTCCATTCAGTATGTGAAGGTGATGTAATATGTGACGCACTTCGCCCCTAAGTTAGGCTAGTATATCAGTATGGCGGCGCTGCGCAAGAGCACATGTCGGGTTTTTTTTTATCGAGGCAAATATAAATTTAAATTGAAAAAACTTTATGAAGCATGGTCTTGTTGGAAATAAAAACTATAAATGAAAAATGTGAGAAAAAGACGGTGTCGCCCGTACACTGTCTTTTGCTTGCTGTGAGAACATCGTTGGTGTCCGATGTGATATGATTGCCGGCAGCCGGGCGATGATGGAGTCCAATGGTTGTAGAGGAGACTTCGCATGGTCCCATGGAATAAGAACAGCCGCCGTCGTAGATTTTTATTATTCTTTTTATTTTTTACTTCTTTATCATTAAAATTTTAAATGTTGGCAATTAAATTAATTTTTCAGTAGTTTTCATTTTTAGGTTTTTTATTAAAATTATAATTTTTTTTTGCCAATAATATCTTGCGATCGGCTTGACAAGCCTTTAACAGATTGGTTGTGGGGAGTTCATTGACGGGAGAGCGTAGTTCCTCCAGTGAGAAAACATTCTCTTATTAAATTAGGGAGTAACATTAACCAAGTCCCAAATCGGATGTCTCTTGAGCCTTTTGCCATTCATTTGTTCGGATAACAATGCTGCCAGGTTTTTAGAATGAACTTCTAGGCGGTACTTGTACGCTCTTGCTCTGTGCTCCGCCTCTTCCTTCCTCACGATTTTTATTTTGGTGTACTCGTGCAATTCACTGTTTCTAATGAATAGGGGTGCACTAGTGATGACTTTGAGTGCCTTGTTTTGAAACCATTGAAAGATCTCCACATTGGAGTTTTTTGCTGATCCCCATATCTCAATGCCATAAGTCCACATTGGTTTGATTATGGCTTTGTATATAAGTATCTTATTAGCCAGAGTGACATGTGATTTTCTACTTAATAGCCAGTCCAGATTTCGAAGACGTATGTTTATCTCCTCGCGTTTTTTTTGTATGTGCGTTCTCCAGGTCTGTTTCCTATCCAGATGTATGCCTAGATATTTTCTGTAAAATCCGGGGGGCAGATCTCTCTTCTTAAAGTAAAGGTGACGTGCACCGATTTGCTAGCTGGCTTTAATGCGCCACCTTTCCATCTATTTGCTGACCTTAGATGATTCTGCAAAGTAAAGGATGCCATGTTGGGGTCTTCATGATTACAAAGTGCAGCAGTGTCATCAGCGAATGTGGCAGAGATAATATCTGCAGTGTACATGAGATGCATAGTCGGGCCCAAAATGGAGCCTTGCGGTACACCAGCCTATATATCTTGAAAACTAGAGTAGGCGTCATTTACCTTAACTCTGAATATTCTACCCTCCGGGTAGGACTTTAGGAGCAAGTAAAAGCTATGTGGCAATTGCTTCTTTATTTTATATAGCAGGCCCAAGTGCCAAACCTTGTCGAATGCCTGCTAAACATCCAGGAAAACAGCAGAACAGCTTCTTCTTTAGAGCCTCTCTTACCCTGTCGGCAACTCGGTGAACCTGTTCTATAGTCGAGTGGCCAACTCTGACACCAAACTGATGTTAGGGAGGGTGCTCATTTTCTTTGAGTATTCATGTTAGTCTTCGCAAGATAATTGGTCTGTAAGAAGATACAAGATGCGGGGGTTTACCCGGCTTGGGAATCATTATAATCTCTGACACCTTCCATACCATAGGTATGTATCCAACTCTAATTATGCTGTTAAAAAGCTGTGTTATACTGACTATAGCTTTTTTGGGGAGTTGTCGAAGCATTTCAGATGAGACAGAAATCAGGTGTCTTATTTAGCTCCAATCCTTTTATCTCTCCAAAGACTTCACGGGGTGAGAAGCTCTGTATTGGAAAGCTCAGCTGAAGATCACCATCCAGGTAGTCCTGTATTTCTTTCCTGGTTCCATCATGCATCACCATCATTCGGAGTAAAGACTTTATGCAGAAACTGTCCAAATGCTTCAGCAGCTCGTTCTTCGTCTGTTTTAGCCCAAGTGTTGTCACTTTTTTGATGTTGTGCAACTTGAGGGGACACTACTATTTTTTACGGATTTTCAGAGTGAGTACCCGTTTTTAGCTTGTCGATTCAAATTTTCTAATTTATTCTGTAGGGTTTTTTCCTCAATACCTATAAGATACTTTTTCAGATCAGCAGCTGCTTTATTAAAAGCTCTTTTATTTTGAGGGTGTCGACTACAGTGCCACACACTCTTCTAAGTCGTCTCTTTTCTAGAACCTTTGTTTTGATATCCTTAGGCACTTTCCCATTCTCCTGTTTGGGTATGCTCTCTGGTGTGCATCTCCAAGCTGCTGTTTGCATCAGGTTTGTCAAAGTAGTTGCGCAAATTTCGATATCATCTTTGAATTGAAGTGATACCTTCAGGTTGAGGTTTTCATCCAAGTAGTCTCTGAATGCTTTCCAATCAGTTTTGTTGTTATGAAGCCGTTTCTTTGCTGGTCTTTCAATGATGGTAGCACTTACTGTAACTATCACTGGAGTGTGGTCTGAGCAGCTATCAAGACAAGTCTTACCTTATTTGGTTATGAAAGCCACGCATGCATTTGGATTCATCACCCAAAAGTTTTTGTTCAACCAAATTTTTCAAATTAGGGAATGATATTTATTTTTAGATGGATTTGAAAGAGATGTTATGTATTTATTTACTCGAGTAGGTATGCGGTACACAATATTATGGTTCATGGAGGGGCGGATCCTTCCATTGATCATAGTGAGAAACGAGATTTCCAGTTGGAGTCCAAAGTAGGCTTAAAATACGACCCACTTAATGGCACTATAAGTGACCAGTTTATATATATGAAGTCGACTATAAAATAAATGACGTACCAATGTTTAATGGAATGCGTTATTATGCCGGGCCCAGGCAAATGTAACAAATAGGTTAAGTACCTATGTTGCAAAGTGTACCGATACTATATGATTGATGATGAATAAATAACGACCAAGAGTAGGATTAAAGAGCTGTCATAATGAGGATTTTAAACAAATATAAGATAAATAATATGATATTGTTAATTTTTAACAGAAAGCAATAAAGAATGATTATTTGTCGTAAAAGGAAAACTTAAATAATTAAATTGATGATGAGGAATTGAGTGAACAATGAATAAAGACAAATTAAATTATTATAGATAGGAATATATGATAATTATTTATATTTAATATGGTATTAAATAAATATAGTATAGCCTACTTATGAAACGTGACGACGAACTTAAATAAATAACTTGTCATAAAAACCAATTTTTGTTTTTAGATAAATAAAATGAAGAAAGCTGATTATGGAATTGGTGTCAAATTTTAAATTTACAGAATGAAAACAATTTAAGGAATTATCATTATAGGAAACGTTGTAACTTACCAATAAAGTTTTTTTTTTAAAATAGGTTCAATGCTGTTTATTTTTATCTCTAAATTTGACATAAATTATAATATTTACAGGGTTTGCCAACAATAGTGTTAAGGTAGTATTGAAATATGTTAAAACTGGAATATTAGATAAAAATTTTTTGGATGTAGATTAAAAAAAATATTAAGTACTAAACATTTTTAAAAAAACCGGGGAGGTGTAGTATGTGACACACCTAGCCCCTAAGTTAAGGTAGTATATAAGTAAGTTAGCTATAATAAATAGACAGTCAGAACATCTTTTAATTACACATCCCGAACCTCCGTCATTGCAGTGAATAGGACAGTTAAAATGTTACGGATCATGCATCCATCTTTCTACAAATGAAAATATGAAGTTGTAGAAATCATAAACTTTTTTGTGTTTTCAATGTTCTAATATTTTTTTCTTAGAAAACCAACAGCGTAATTCCATTAATGCATTACAAAGGGTACAAATGAATAATATGGCCAATAACAGGTTTTCCTTATATAAACAAAAATGAATTGTGCTGTCAACAATTCACAAAACAGAAGCACAAAATCTATATTTAAGTTGTGAGCGTGCATAACTACTCGTCACTGTCTCGACCAACGTGTACACACGGCGTCACGCCAATGTACCCTTATTGCCCTATATAACAAGTATTAATCTTTCTCAATTAATCTTTAAAGAACTTAAATAATTATTAGGTACCAATAAAATTTGTAAAAAATATCTCATGAATTGAAATAAGCGATAATTGGAAATTTTGCTCATGGGGATTGAAACAAAAAATCACAATAAATCAGTAATCAGTATGGCAACCACCTTACCATTGAATCGCAATTATTGTCTTGTGCAAAATATGTCCACATCAATTGCGTTAGGGACCAAGAACTGGTAATTTCTCTTGGTGATGAAGGTAGTTCCCACACGTCAAGCGAGAGTTGTTATTTTTCAGATGAATAAGATGCATATTATTTCATTATGGATGTATTGTGTGTGTACCACTAAGAATATTTAAAGAGGTATTGTATTCCATATCCAGATAGTTCAAATTCATAGATAAAATCAAACAAATAAAAAGTTGATTTGATTTCTAAAGAAAATATTCTCGATTCTTAAAAATATTGGTTAGATTTAAAAGGAGCATCTTTCAATGTCAAAACAGAACTGTCCTATTCACCATCACATACCTAATGTACTATAGTAATTTAATTAATATTTTATAGTATGAAATGCATACTATAAAATATTAATTAAATTACTAGTAAGCAACATAGATCCTACGAAACTATGTTTTTTAAACAAACTGTTATTTTACCTCGATTTAATAACGCCATTGAAACCAGGATGGTCACATATGTACTCAGTCACACCAATGTCTTCCTCCGACAGACGCTTTCCCGGAGTCTCCTTCTTGGGCCGGTTTCTGTAGGGGTTGCCTTGCTGGAAATGCCTGTTTCCTTGCCCGAAGTTGCCCCTTCCACCACGGCCTCGGTGATGGTTACCAAAGTTACCGAAGTTACCAGGGCCTCGACCACCCCCCCTCCACGGGCCTCGGTTACCACCACGTCTGCCGGGGCCCCCTCGGCCACCCCTATATCCACCACGGTCAAATAAAGGCATAAAATTCGAGTTCATTTTACCGACCGCAAGATTTTTAACCTCAAAGTCTTAGAACGTATGAACGCCTATAATTTCTCTGTGCAGCGCTTAATATTAAGTTTCAATCACTTAAAAGTTATATTTGACTTAAAATAATTATGATTCCAACATAAGTAAGTACTTAAATTGTACAGAGAATATTGAAAAACACTTTTTTTCCACTTTTTGGACGTCAACCACAATTATTTATTTTGACAACAAGTGACAGCACGTTTTGTTTGACGTTTATCTGACAAGGGACAAGCAAGCAGCTTCCCGCCAATCACGGCAATGTAGCGTAGCAGTGTTGTCAACCCTAAAATCTGATAAGATAGAAAAGAATAGAAAATGCCAAAAAAGGTACAACCTGTGCGGATAAAGAATGGGATCAGAAATGGCGGTGCATCTATTCACTTCTCGCTCGCACACTATTTGCGTCTATACCCGCACTCGTGGGGTGCGAGTATAGACGCAAATAGTGAGCGAGCGAGAAGTGAATAGATGCGCCGCCATTTCTGATCCCATTCTTTATCCGCACCTGTTGTAGATGGCAAAGGCTTTATAGGTACTTAGGTACCTTAAATTATACCCAAAACTTGAATTCAAGACCAAAAAAGCTACTACAATGTTGCCACTGCAATAAAATGATCGTGCAATAGTATGAATGTACCTATTTTCAAAAACATATTCTAACAAAATTCATTTATTGGTAATTTTAATTCTATAATTTAAAGAAGTAATTTTATTGACTTATTTTTACATAAATACAAGACACTTTATTAAAAACTTAATCATCCATGATGTTTAGCAGAAAATATAATATTGAACTTGTGTCACTTTAGGAGTAAATAACATTTGGTACAACATTTGAACTTACATGTTGTTGTTTCGTGCAGTGAAGCCGCAAAGTGATATTTATATAAAAATATTTGAATTACATCGTTTTCAACATTTGTTTAGAGTTCGTTAAGAGTAGCCTCGACAGAATCCGTAGGTTGATAAAACGCTAAACACCCCCATTTTATTGGGTGACTGACCTCGACTGTTGACTACCCACTTTGTTAAAATATCACTTAACAATTAATTATCCTTACGAGTTATTTCGCTTAATAATTCCGCCACTCCAGTAATTAATTCTCGAATTAATTACTGGAGTGGTGGAAAACTTTATTATACATATAAGTGACCGACTCAGATTCCGTAGTCAGAGATTCTGAAATTAGTGATGGTGAAGATGAAGATAAATAAAAAACAATTAATAAAAAAAATATTGTATTGACTTTTCCATACTGTCTATGCCACACTTTTCTGGGTGTTCATGAGTATTTCAATTTGTTTAAGTTCTTTAAAAACAATAATTATCAATTTTAGTTGAGTTTGAAATAAAGTCTGTAATTTCGTTTTTTTTTTTTTGAGAAAATCATGAATTGTGCTGCCTATACTAAGAAAACAAGCATATAACAAAAAGGTTGACAAAACCTGAAAACTTGATTTGACAATGACATAAGTGACATTAAGACATTTGGCAGTGACTTATCTGTCGTAGTTTTTTTGGTCTTGAATTCCAGTTTTGAGTATAGATTTTTCAACATGAAAAAATACAAATACCCCCCCTCTATGTTTGTGTCTCGAACATACAGTCCATCCATGGCTTTACGTAAAGTTATCCTACTTGGGCCTTGGACCTTCCGTATGTCTGAAACCTTAGATGCGTTTTCCAAAAAGAAAAGAAATAGTTCTAAAACACTTACTAGATGGCGTGAAAGTCACAAAAAATTTACTGTCAAATCAATGGGTGCAGTCGCGTTCTCGATTTCCTAATTTTCGTGAAAATTTGTGTTAGTTAAAGCCATGATAGATTAATTTGTTACACTTTGAATAAACGTACGTAGTTTGTAGGTATTTGTTTAAGTGTAATAGAATAATAAAAAAAAAGTTGTCCCATTTATTGGTACTTAATAATTATTTTTTCCTACCCTAAAGCAACAGTGGATCAAAACCCCTAGAATAGATGTCCATCGAAAAATTGGATGGTATCTAAGGAAATATTCATGTGTTTGTTCGGATCATTCTAGTCTGAGACGTAAGTGCTATTTTTACACTGAGGGGGGATAACTCGACCTGACGCCATCTGTACAACTGGGGTAACTTCATGTGACGCTGCGAGGTCGTATACTACCTAACACTCGGTATTCTTGAGTAAAGATGGCAGGAGGCGGGGATTTTCTTCATGTTTGTAAACCTTTAGTAGGCCATCTATTAGGAGCAATCTTTGCACGTGAAAGGCGGAACGATCTAGTATCAAATGGTCTAGGTCTCTAGGTCTAGTATCAAATGAACCACCTGGCTTCATTACAGGAACAGTAATCACAAGCGGCAGAAGTGCTGAGCTTTATTGTTTTCAAATGAGCTGGAAACCGTTCGTGACCAAGTCTTAATCTATTCAGTGTTGTAATGAATTTTCTTGTGGGTGATACTAATTTGATATTTTGCTGTATTTCTGCATACTATTTTCCTTTTAGCTGTCTTGTATATTCCCCATAAATCATACATACGGGTCTTTAGCGCGGTTGAGTCGCCATTCATATTCTAAAATACTATTACGGAAGTAGCGAAGTAAACTGATAGATGTCAATCCCATACATTTGCAAAATGCAAGATGTTAAAATGTATGGGGATTTGACATTAGCAACTGTGAAATCGCTTAGTTTAATTATAGTTCTCTTACTATTAGTGATGGTAAAGAAGATGAAGATTATACAGAACAATGAGCAGTTTTCCAGTAGGTATTTATAAATTTCCAAGTGATTCGCTAGATGGCACAATCAGTTCCTGTAAATTTTAGGTGTGGTTTGATATTTCATGTGGTCCCTAATCTATGGGAAAATTGGGAATGGGAAAATTACATTATTATAAATATAATTACAAATATTTTAATACTTTCTAGTCAATATGTGTTTTTAGTGCTATGTACGTACTTGCATTTTAAATTACAGAGAGTGATGCAAAACAAAACTTTATACATTGTTTTACTTTTTATCTCTATTTTCTTATGGGTAAAATAAAATTAAAAATGGCAGGACAGTAAATGTCTGATGATGGTTGTTTTACCAAATATTTCCTATCCTATCATAGACAAATAAGGAACTTTAATTGATAGTGAGAGTAGAGTCATCTAGTGTTGCTTTTAAAAACTACCCGAAAATAACTACTGGAAAACTGCTCATTAATTAAAAAATGGTTTTATTTAACTTTTCCATACTGTCTTAATAATATGCCTCACTTTCGTGGATGTTCATGGGTAATTCAATTTGTTTAAGTTCTTTACAGTAAGATTTCTCGATGTTACTTGAGTTGAAAATAAAACTGTAATTACATTTCTATTTTTTTGGGAAAATCCTAATCATGCTATCTTAAGAAAAGAAGCATATAACAAAAATGTTGGCAAAACCTGAAAACTTGAATTGACAATGACGTTGATAGATTTGACAGTGACGTATCTGTCCGAGTTTTTTTGGTTTTGAATTCTAGGTTTTGAGTACCTACCTAGTCTGTCTGTGTGACAGGATTCAGGAAAGGTCAAAGATGGGAAAGGTGTTAAATTGTCTAAGGGAAAGGATCATCATACTTCCAATAAAAGCCTTACATAATATCACAAAATATCTAACTTTATTCATAAAATCAAGACTCAAATTTTATTAAATTAAAGACGTAAATATTAGGCACTCGTTTTGCTAATGGCAGTAATCAATTTCAAATTTTTAACTTGATGACCTAATAGCAAAATGATTTTCATTTTCACATTGTTGTTTCAATAGATTTATTACATCTCTCTGTCTGAAAGTGGTAAAAACGAAATAAAAATAAATGATCGAGATTTTTTCCAGTACATGCCTCTGTAATAACTTATAAGTTACCTTAAATTAATCCATCACTAGAACATATGAAACAACAACAAAACACAAACAAATTGGCTAACTCTCGCTTGACCTACCAAATTTGAGATGATAATTCGCCAACAAACGGTATAATTTTGTTCCCACGTACCCAAAACACCCTCATGTACAATTCTACAATTTTTTGTAGATAATTACAGATTTCTCAACATTTCTTAAATTTTAAAATAGCATTTTTACAACAAAACATGAGAAAAAGTTTTGTTCATTAAGTAAATAATTAATTAATAATTTTGTTCATTTCCAAACAAAAAATAACTTAGAGCAAAGTAAATATTCATGATTTTAACTTTTATGGGCCAATTGTCAGGATTCTATTAACAGCTCATTCATGAAATTTGTTCAAAATAGTTATAAAAGTGGATTCAAATCATAACCCTTCCTTTTTGGCTTAGCCATTCAGGTAGAAGGACATGCAAGTGTTCACTAATACTTTGAGAATTTACCTACTTGCTCTGTAATGAGTGAGCAAGACAATACCAATGCTTATTGGAATAGATCCTAGATAATAATAATACACCTAATGGTTCCCTCACTCGCACAGCAAAACACAGCAGCACTGTGCTGTGTTTCGCTGTGTGAGTGAGGGTACCGGAGGCCCAATCCGGAGAAAAGAGGGATTTAAAGGTTGGCACTTGTGACTCCACTGGTGTCACGGGTGTCCATGGGCGGCGGCAATCGCTTAACCTCAGGTGATCCATCTGCTCATCTGCCACCTTAAAAAAAAATTTGATCATCAATAGTCCTGTGAAGAGCTGTTGACTGTTGTGTGTTTGATTGTAGTCTTCTTTGGCAACAGTTGGTGCTGAATGTTAGGTAGAACTCCCCCCTGTGAGATTGTGACTCCATCGAGCATCTTATTCAACTCTTCATCATTCCGTATCGCTAGGAGTATGTGCCTTGGACTTATCCTGGAAAATGAGAAAATTATGACATTTCACTATATATAATTTATACCACTTGCCTTTTATAACAACAAACTACCTACTTAACATTAGCAACTAAGTGGTCTTTCTTGGCATACTATGATAAATAATATTCGAAGTTTGGGGATGCATTCCATAACAGTCCCAAAATCTATTTAGTGACAAACAATGATACCCTAATCATCATTAAGCTTTATTGTCACAATAGTAGTTTACAATATGAACTAGGTGTTACAAAGTGTTTGCGTCTCATACAATTTACTATTTCAGGCATACAATAAATGGAGCTACTATAAAAATAACTGCACACACCTACTTCCCCGTCTCAGACTATGTGTACTCGTACTATTGGATTTCTTAAATGAACAAGTTTTATGACCTCTTTTTTTATTTTAATTAGTCTGGGACATAGCAAGTAATGTTATTCATCATAATAAAAAATCATCATATTAAAATATGTCAAAAGTTAATAAAATAAGTATTTAAAATATTATGTGGTCAGAATTGAATCATAATGAATGTCAATGTTTAATTAAGTACCTTCATTGTTATAATAAGTCTAACCAGACTATTACAGCAAATATAGTCATCAAAGATATGTACAGGCTGATTCGCAAGATAAACATGAATTTTCAGTAGATCACTGTATATCTACTGGTTTTTGACATTGGATAACTAGTTTTTAAGATTATAAAACGAGCTCACCTCGATCTGTTATTATCCTCAGCCGCTTTTCCAGCTAACTCCAGTATTTCAGCTGAGAGGTACTCCAATACTGCAGCGAGGTAAACCGAAGCGCCCCCGCCAATGCGCGGGGCGTAGTTCCCCTTCTTAAGGATTCTGTGGATCCTGCCCACTGGGAACTTCAAGCCAGAGCGATCGCTACGTGATTTCATTGTCCTCTTTGCACCCATTTTAGCAACGTCTGAAATTGTCATCATCATTCATAATAAAACCACAAGTTCTTGAATAACATAAAAAAAAACAGGAAAAAATAACATACCTCCGATTTTACGACGCTCCGGCATGATTTATTTAACACGAAAATACTTGTAAAATATGGAATAATATAATGATTAATTAATTGTATGTAAACAGAAAATATGTAATAACCGCTATAACCGCTCTTGCTTTCTTTCGTTAAAAATCATGACAGTGACAGCAGAATGCGCGCGAAACGAACGAACTGATCAAAGAGTAGGAACTGATGTTTTTTTTATAAAAAACAAGTTATAACCTTGGACTGTATAGACAGAGAGTCCGCGCCCGCCACCAAAGAAGTCCCGTGCGAAAAGCGCGCTTGGGTCGCTCATCTATAGATAGATAGATAGATATTCTTTATTGCACAAAAATAAAATACAAGCATGATACAACAGCAACAGACAGTACAATAAGGCGGTCTTATCGCTTGTAGCGATTTCTTCCAGACAACCTTTGTTCTATCCACCATAGAACTAAAAAATTCGTGCTTTATTCAAATTCCCCTTTCCACTTCCGAACAACACGTGCTGGACAGCGTTGCCATCCGCATACCATCCAGACAATGGTGGCGCGCACCAAGAGGTTTTGCTCCTCGTTCCTGCCCCGAGCCATCAAGGCATGGAATGCCCTCCCAGCTCATGTGTTTCCTCCTTCATACAATCCGGGGTCTTTTAGGCGGGGCGTGAAACGGCATCTCAGCAGGCCATTAGGGTAAGGATGGCAGACACAATGGGTACTTTGTTAGTTCTTCTGTGCCTGTCAGCCTCATTTTTGGATTTCACGGCCGCTTACCATCAGGCGGAGTTAGGTCATCCTGATTGGACTTTCTATAAAAAAAAATAAAAAAAATTGAGCTTTATGCAAAAGACTCAAAGAATCTTTTATTTTAGTTCCGTGTTTTTCCGCCGGATTTCATTTCTTCCGTGTAAAGAATATTGTATTTGCTTAAAATGATAAGGGATACGAAATGAAAGTTTATTCATAAGTAATACATTCTTGCTGCACTCATGTCGTAGTTCTAATCAATACTTTCAAAATATAGACATGTTTTGTTCTACGATGGGAGCTAAAAAGGCTCTTAAAGAGTAATAAGGCTCTTAAAGAATAATAAAAAAAGAGTAATAAAAATAAATGCCACGAGCACGAGAATTGGGCTCCTGGAGCCCAATTTTAGTGCTCGTGACATTTATTATCATACGACATATATCACTAAAACTTAGTTTTTTTGTATGGATTTTAGTTGATATCCGCCATGTTTTCAAAATATCACGAGCACGAGAATTGGGCTCATAGTTTTTTTGTATAGTTTTCAGGTGATATCCGCCATGTTTTTTTCATATCGAAATCCCCAGAATTGGGGTCTTGGAGTCCAATTCTCGTGCTTGTGATATTTTGAGAACATGGCGGATATCACTTAAAAACCATACAAAAAACTACGTTTTAGTGATATATGTCGTATGAAAATAAATGTCACGAGCACGAGCTGGAGTTCAATTCAAGACCCCAATTCTCGGGATCGTGACATTTATTTTCATACGACATATATCACTAAAACATAGTTTTTTTGTATGGTTTTCGGGTGATATCCGCCATGTTCTCAAAATATCACAAGCACGAGAATAGGGTATATGACTAAGCTCAAGATTTTACAAAATATAAATATTTTATCAAAATATAGGTCAATATGTGCCAATGGCAAAAATTCTCAATTAAAAATAAACGTCTAGCCGGTTTTATGGTCATTCAAAGATTCATGGGCAAGTCCATTTTAAAAGTATGAAATTTTCAAAAAATAATTATACCATTGAATAATCCATACAATTTGCACCAACTATTATAATAGAACCATTGACATAAACGAAACATTTGATATAGCTACCATACAAAATTCAAATGAAATGCATACAAAATACTCTAGTGTGACGTCACATCTTAGTAGCCATTTGTATGGAGCGTTTTGTGTTTGCCCAAAATAATGTGATTTTAAAGTTGTGATATCTCAGGTAGTTTAAATGAGAATCAAGTGATTCTTTCAACGATGTTTCTATCATTGAGAGGTCTTTTGATTGCAGTAATAAAAAAAAAATAGTCATATACCGTATTGGGCTCCTCGTGCTCGTAACATTTATCATTTGTAATAAGTTCGTAAACGATTTGTTATAAGGGGAAAGAGGTTTGTCTTGTGCTATCGTGAGCTATGCGTTATACAAACTTATATTCAATTGTACTCAATCATTTATTGAAAACCATATTTTGGGAATAAAAAGTGCAATTCGAGCGACACTAATAAATATGTGTAATGTACAATATTTTATACAACGCTAAGGCAGTATTCTCTTAGCTTAAGTTTAAAATTGTACTTAAAACATGTACCTATGGGCAGTCGTTTCATTGTAATTATCCGACATTCCAAATCCTGTATCATGGTATAAGCATACCCCGAGCTTCGAAGCGACAGCATTGGACTTTGACGCAACTGGGAATCATCACACGCTACGATGAGGAGAAAGATCAGTATTCGCACCCGGGTACTGTAGCGCTCCTTGTGGAGCGTTACAATACAGTGGAGGCTCTATGTGTAGCGAGGGGCTCTCGGCGCCCTCTAACCTTGCACTATAGCTAAAGAGACCCCTGTTGTAGGCCCTCAGCACATAATAAATCCCTCAGTTCAAGAGTTAATTTATCTTTTTTGGGTATAATACCAACATATAGGCAGGAGATTGCTCATACAGTATGAGTACCATTTACTGTTTTTTTTTATTCGTTTGATTAGTCTTAGTCCTGAATGGTAGAATTTATAAGTCCGCGGACGGTACCTCTAGGTAGATAAGTAAAACAACAAAACCCAGTCTTGTAAATGACATGTAATTTTTAAATACTGTAAACAAGAGATCTGATATTTAATTCCTTTATAAATAGGTACATAAAGTTACATTCCAAGTTACAATACAAAATAAAGTCTAATTGTGTCTATAAACTGGACTTGGTAAAGAATTTCGCAACAAGAGGTACTTACTTGGTATAATATACCAGAATCGAAGACAGAAATTAAAAAAACATTTACCATACACATGTTCAAAATGTCTTTTTCATCATATAAAAACTTAATAAAATATGTTATTTTGAACTTGCTGTTTGTTCAAAATTAATACTTACTCTGTTTATAAAACTACAAAATATTCGAGATAAAATTAATAGCAAAGGAACTGAATACTACCACTGACCTTATATTTTATAGATTACCCTTGCCACAAAATGATAACATTCTGAGTTTGTCCACTAAAAATACTGTGAAAAAAAAACATGCAAACCGTTGTTAGGAAGGATCTCGCTAATTTTTGCTTCGATATATAAATAAATAAAGGCCTTTTCAAATATAATACAACATTACAACAATCATTTATATGCTGTTGGATGAAGATAACAGACATTCTATTATTATTCTATATTTTTTTATAAATATAATGTAATTGTAAATTTGCGTGCTTTTTAAGCAAAACATGTATGCACTTATGTTATTATTATACCTTTAAAAACCATGTTTTAAGGCGAATAAAGATTTTATTTGATTTGACAAAAACATACAGTAGAATAAATGAGAACCTCCTCCTTTTGATCCTCCGTCGGAAAGTCGGTTAAAAAGAATTTCCATGACATTCTACATAATCATTTATATACCAGTATGCTCATCAATATATGAAATGGCCCCTTGTAAAAGTAATTTGTATTCATATTATTGATAATAATTGTTATATAATATTTGAAAAGACTTGTACATACATATTGCAATGTGTTTTTTAAAAGGGGACAACTATTTAATAAATCTAGGTAGAATTATTAGGTAATAATTAAAGAGATGAGAATAATCAGTTATTATTAGAATAAGTTATGATGAACTTGTTATTCTAATGAGTGCATTTGTTTACTTTTTATGCTTGAGACAACAAACGAGCAAGCAAGTCACCTGATGGAAAGTAATTAACGCCGCTCATGAACATCCGCGAAATCGTACATATCGCTAATGTGTTGCCGACCCTTTAAAAAAAACACGCTCTTCTCTTCGACTATGCATCGTGGTTTTCCCATAATACTGTGAAATAATTAGACTTTGTTGGCCAAGGACATTTCTATAAAATATACAAACCAATGACAACTCAACTGCTGCCTATCCGGCAAAGTGTAAATGCTAAAACTTCTAATATACAACCTATTTAAATACAACATAATAAAAAGTAGCAATACTTTCTCTATACAATACGAAATTAACTCTAAACGCAGCACATAAAAATATACACAGTTCGCGAAAATAAATGCATCTCATATTGATTATAATGAATGAGTTACAGACATCTAAGTAATAAGTAAAAAAATGTGTGCGGATAAAATTATTCTTGGAAATATTTAGATATTGCAGCTTATTTCATTATATAACTTTGTTCTGATGATAATATTTTGCATTGCACAACGTTATAAAGTTACATTCGATCAAGATAACTATGAAAACACTACTGAGTTATGCAAATATAATTATTATTCTTTTGATCATCTATGACAATGAGTTAAGTTTATAATAAAGGATAAAACTTTCAAAAAAATCTGGTCACCTAATACTTGACCGGCCTCTAGATTGATATGACATGGTATGGATCTTCGTTATCGTTGTCACGAAGTTAAAGTATGTTTATTAATAAATATAGGCATTTTATAAACATTCTTCACTTAAAACCGGATGAAGTTGCTTAACGTTGTTGATGTAGGTTTTCATAATTACCCCAAAACATTACAACACAACATCATGATCATTTAACGTTAAGTAGACAATTCTTCAATTAAACTGTAATAATACATCGAGACTCATGTAAAGAGACAAAAACTATATACACAGACAACAGTAAATACAGGTTAAAATAATATTAAAAGTAAAAATAAACAGCTATGAAAATTAAAACGATTGCACATTGTGAGAACTTAAAAATAAGACTGGATAGTTAGAGTGACTAAACAACCATTATAAAATTTTATCCTATCAATATTTGGTTACTACAGCTACGATCTGAGATTTAAAGAGTTACATAGTGCAGTGCTGGTTTAAGGACCCAACAACTAATTGTCTACAATACAAATGATTGGGAGGAAAGAGCTGCCATAGTACATTTTCAAAATCATTATATCTTTTACGGTAAATCTCTTCTGAACTTGTTCTCTTTTGAGAACAAGTTCAGAAGAGATTTACCGTGTAATTTTGTGATGTTATGTGCTTTGTTATAGCATTTTATTGCATTGATTGGACTGTATTTTCTTAACCTGAGAGTTTATTCTAGATTTTGGCGGTTAACAATGGCAGGACTGTTGGCCTAAAACCAGCACTGCAATTGAAGACCTAAAACAATTCGTGTGAGTAGGTATGTGAAAAGGTAATTCTTGGCAGTGTTCGACATCCATATAGACACAAAAGTTTACATAGTATAAGTAAATACCTATGTGAGATCAATTTCCTTCTGGTTTATTAAAAAGTTTAGCGAAAAATGTTTAGAATTTCAATGAGCAATATATTTTTAAAATTATATCAATCTCGATGATGCTATCAACTTTTATAATAATATATTTCAAATTGGCAACAATGAAACACATTAGCAATGTATAAAATCCATCATCCTTTTAGCATTCTCAGGAAATGAACGTAAAGTGGACTACGCCACTTCTTACAAATGAGGTCTACCATATTACTAATGACGGTATCACAGGAAGGAGGCTACGCACGGGATGGTTGAGAGTTCAAAAATCTGCTTACGTATACTTGAACGGCCCCAATATCGCTTTTTCGTATGGGGACGTGTTTCAATGCGTCACGCTATAGGCTTTTAGTAACTTGATTTAATGTATTATGTGCACAGTGCTACGCTATCTCGAACGGTCTTGAGCTTCGCGCTTTACTTCTCTCGAACGCATTAAGTAATCCCTTTTATTTTTATCGTAATAATTATTTTGACCACAGCTGGACCCATAAAATTTGTAAGTCAATTAGAACTGGATGGATCACTCTCTGCATCTGCTGTCAAACCGACTTTTAAATAGTGTTACTAACCAACCCGGCAGAAGTGACAGTTGCATACTATTTTTCTTGAACTTATGACCACTAATGAACTTTTTAGAGCAATTTAAAAAAGTCTATTTACTTACTGTATGCTGTGATCTTGGACCTACCTATTGGTGTGGTAGTCTGAGCTATATTAAAGTTAAACTGTGAGTAATAATTCTTTTCAAGTGTTATGCTAGCTTTCGTATTAGTAACATTATCTGTTCAAATGGTAGCCTCATTCATCAATATCTAATGACAAAATACACAACCATCAACACAAATAAATTCTCACACTGCATGCATAATAGCTTAAATCCAGACATCATTATTTATCTATATTATATATCAAACTGTATCAAACATAGCAAAAGTTGTATTCCTAAGTTAATTATCTGAATTTTTAATTCACACAAAATCAAATAAACTGAACAATATAACTACTTTGTTAGGAGTTGTTGTGATCAAAAAGTCTTTTAATCGTTACTCAACTTGTGTTACTTATAAGCAATTTAAAACTGCCCTTCTGATCTAGTTTCAAAATTAATTTGACTAGTTATGTGCCTATTATATTGCTGTTACAATTCTATATTCAATACACATGTCCCACAGCATTTAAGCAATACAATATTCAAATTTCAACTGCCATACAAAATTGTTTGTAAAAGCTTTAAAATTATGAGCTTAATGAGCTGAGAGCACTTGTCTTATTATCACATATTTTATTATCAGTCGAATGCAAAACTAGTTTCTGCACTGCGTCTAATATTATTTTAGAATTGTCTTCGTTACTTAAATCTTGGTCTTTACTCATTTTGGCTACAGTATTATCCTCAATTGGGTCAGAGGCCTCATCAACAGCTTTATTGTCAAAGACAGGGAAGAAGTCGTAATGGGACTTACCGTTACTCACTTGCTTACTAGACTTTTCGTTCTTGATATACCTTTGCTTCTTGGCTTCTCCATCATTACTTATAGTCGATATGTTGCGTTTTGAAAATTCATCCCAGCCCTCTGTTGTTTTACCATGGACAGGATTCCAGTCTTTCCTGAACGAACTAGAAGGTTTCGTTGTCTCGCTCGTCGAAAACTTTTGTTGAATATCATTTATTTGATTATGATTTTCTCTGCTTGAAACTATTTGACCATAAACGGGGGTGCAGTAAGTGGTATCTGCATTAGTGGTGCTCGATCTATTGTCTCTACTGGGATGGCTTTGACTAATTTGGCAGTTGTTCATGCCAGAGTCGAACTCTGACTTTTGTCCTGCGTTCATTAGTATTTGCTTTGAAGATTTTACAACATTTTTCTTATCACTTGGTGACTTGTTTGGTGAGCCGCAGTCATTCTGTTTGCAATTTTTAGAATTCATTTTGTCTTCTTCATTGCCGTCTTCACCGCCAATACCATCAATATCATATACCTGAAATATTTCATAAATTTAGATGAGATGAAAGTAAATAATTTGCTTATTAACAATTAATTTATCAATTTTGAACCAGAAATAAGTCTATATAATAATATAATTAATCACCTTATACATTACATCTTGACTCATTCCCTTTTCCCGTTCCCTCTTGTTCTGGACAGCCAACCACACATCTTTCAGCTCTCCGGCCAGGTCCCTGTCCTTTAGGATGGCTGGGTTCCTAGTGAGCAGCAGCCCTGGATTCATTGCTTCCACAAAGTCACAGAGAAGACTAACTAGGGCTTCTCGATCCTGAAATATGGTTATTATAAAAGTTGTTAAAGCTTTAAATCATATATATAAGTTAATGCTGGAACTTAGAACAGTAAATTAACTCAACTTTTATGTAAACAAGTTTCTTTCTAAATCACAAGACATGACATTCGTTTAGTTAGAGCATAGTAATATTTGTATAAAAGTAGAAGCTTGTCATTTGATTAGAAACAATGTAAATGTGAGTGTCGCTGAACCATTTTCCCGAATAGATTCACACCACCCTCCACTAAAAATAGTACAAGATAAACCTATTAAATTTAAAAACATGAAATATCAATTAATTAATACCAAATACACACAATAAAGTAGATGATATACATATAAATAACACAATACAATAACGTCTGCTCGTTTGCCACCTCTTATATATAAAAAAAAAAAAACAATAGAGCTGTAATAATTCTTATTACAGTGGAAAACAGAACTACAACTTACAGTTGGGTTGGCTGCGTTTTTGCCGTTTGCCTTCAGGATATCTGGGTTGACCATCACTGCAAACACGAGGAGTGGAGGCCTGTTGCTATTGGGACCACACCCTTGAGGGACCTGCAGTTTGGAACAGTTGCTTTAATTTATAGATAGACAAGAGGTGTACAACAGTAAAAAACCCACTAACAAATTATTGCACAGTTATGTATAACAAAATGATGCAAGTTGAATATATCTCATAATTTTAATATAATTTCTAAAATCACTTTGATATTTTATTCTATAAATAGAACTTTTTTCGTACTCCATGTACATACAGAAAATTTATTTATATACAATTTGTGAACAAAATAGACAATAAATGAATAACATCTTGTCTATACAGAAATTACTGATTTTCTAATAATTATTATGAGTACCTTTTGGTGGCTTTTTATGAGAGAGAAGTATCCTTGAATAATTCTATGAAAATGATAGTCGAAAAGGATAGCTTCAGTAACTATGGTTCTATTGCGGAGGCAGTCAGTGACTTACTTGCATTCCTCCATACAAGGGTATAGGATCATTGTACTGCTTCGGATTGGCTATTTTCTGCCACCCCAACACGTTAATGAAGAGTTTCTCGGTCGTATCCTTTATCGTGTCCTGTATACACATGTGGGGCTGAGGTGGATTCTTGAACTGGCGAAATGCCCTAGAACCTCGCACATACTGTATCGGAGCCGCCCTCTCCTGAAGGTTTTGGTCTTCCATAGCAACGGGAACTTGTCCGCGGAACAATTCACAGGTTTTCTATCAAATATCACATCAAAGACCCACAATAAAAAACATCAGTAACAATACATTGACATTTCTTGCAGTCCTGCCTGACGTTTAAGAGTTTATTGAACTCTCCCGGTCCAGAATCGGCCGATGTTTACTAAATACTGATCGTTATCACTCAATACCAATCTTATTTGTATATTTTTATCTAAATTATGCTCTAACATACGCCTGCTAAATGAATGAAAGCCCAAAATTAGAAAGAAATAAAATGAAAGATTGAGCTCCGAGAAAGAGAAAGACTATTTTGTTTTTTTTTCACGACGAGCATAGAGACGTAACGAGTTACCGGTTTATAGGGAAACTTAACCGGTAAGCAATACCATATCCTACTTGTAAATAAATGACAAAGTTTAGAATTTATTATTATTGTTTGTCAGCATAATGTAATTGAGTGAAAATATTTACCCTTTTCTCAGTCAGTTTGTAGGAATAGTAGGTGTACCCTTCTAAAATAGGTGTAATAATTCGTCAATAAAGTCGTGAAAAGAAATGATAGCGCCGCGCCAATCGCGCAATTTTCACGACTTTACATTGTTAAGTCAGTGATATGGATAATGCACGGTATGGATGGGCATCTTTTTGAAGAGAATATTCAAATATGAACATGGAACTAGAAAACGAGCGCTTTAGGTATGGGCGACCCCTTTAGATACTCAAACAGCCGTTGTCATCACTTTATTCATGAATTTTACAAAGTGTTTTTACCCGACTGCCAAAGAAGGAGGGTAATGTTTTTCGAGTGTATGTAAGTATGTATGTATGTCTTTTCCTTTGTGACCTCCTGTAGCCTAAACGGCTTGATGGATTTTGATGTATGAGGTATCGTTAGATTTGTCTTGATTACGGGAGTGTCATAGGATACATTTTATCCTAAAAGTCCCACGGGATAAAGACATAATAATATTTTTTCTAAATTTCCCTTTAAAAAAATATGTATGCGGTATCATTAGATTCATTTCAATCACGGGAGTAATTAATATAGGATACGTTTTTTCTCAAAATTCCCACGGGAACATGTTAATTCTGCGTCAACGCAAAGCAACTCATGCGTTAGCAAGCAAAAAGATAGGGCGTGGCCTGGCATGCGGCGCGCGGCGCGGTGCGGAGGGGGATATGCTCGAGTATACAGCCCGAATGTTCTTTAACTGAACTTAAACGTTTGCGGGATCTTCAGCAGTAATGACTCACCTAATTCTTTTTCTTCTTCACTACCAACAGTCCAGATTGGCGGTAAATTTATGTTGCGGAGTAACATCACTCGTAATCTAAAGCCAAATGTGGTCGAAATAATTTAAAATGGTACTTACATATACATAGTCTTCTACATCTACAACATTTTCGTTAAATAAAAACAGCTAAAAAGTTATAAATAAAAAAAAATATTATTAAAAAAACAAAATACCCGACTGCACACTAAAAAAAGAGTAAAACAAGCCCCACAATAATATTGATCAATCAAATGCTAAAAACTAATTATGTAATACCGTTTAAACAATACCTATATTAAAATACACTACAATATGTGTTCGTGTAGGAACCCGTAGACTTATGTCGGTACCCGTAGACTAATAAATCAAACGCAGACTTTCAAATATCTATTTTACTGAATCAAACACTTATTTACAACAGTTACTCGTGAGCACAAATTATTATAGAGTCGGTACTACCGTACTATTCGACGACTATACAACGAATGACCCTCCGTCAGCCAAGTCAACGCCCCACTACGCCTCGCTTTTAGCGGGAGAATATGGCGCGCGCCTTGCTTTTAGCGGGAAACATTTGGCGCGCGTAGATTGCTTTCCGGAAGTAGTCAAATCAAATACTTATTTATTTTAAATTAAATGCTAAAAATCATAAAATAATATCTCTTATTCAGTTTTTAAGAACACTAATTTATTAAACCTTACACTCGACCATCCTGAAAACGTGTATGACCCCATACACGAACCCACGTGGTAACCTTACACTTGGCTGACAGAAACCCAATCGGATTTTGTTATTATTATCGAAATTATCTATATATACATAGAAAGAATATAATATTGTTGTAATACAAAATTGTAGGATACCTATTATTCGATAAATGTATACAATAAACAAACTCGGTTAGGTTGATATTTTAAGAGAGAGGCTATAAGCTCAACAATGACGTCATGCACTGTCCTTAAAATGATACTTAAGTTTCTATACTAAGAAATATATTTGTAATAAAATTTATTTGTAAAGTTACTCTATTTATATTATATTTATTATAAGGTACAAACTCTTTATTTAATCATCCAATATCATGAAGTTTTAATTATGAAATCCTGTGAATGACAATATCTTCGAGAAAGGATCTATCTACCGCTAGCAACCATGAGTAACCATCTGAAAGAAACGTATCCATCTAAAACTATATTAAATTTATCCATCCAGATCTATCTGTATTTATCCATCCACATGTATCCATGTATATCCATCTAAAATTATGTATCCATCCAAATGTATCCGTATAAATTGTATCCATCTAAAAGTATATAACCATATCTCCATCTAAGAATAAGTTAACTATTTAATCAGCGCAGGTCAAGACACGAACCAGTTCCATCTCGCGCTTGACCTGTAACAAAGAAAACATCTTGGGGAGAATTTATTCTAATAAGATCTCACGAATTTAATTAGATTATTAACCAGCGTATACAACATTCACAACATTATAACAACAAGACTACGTCTAACATATGTCCTCATCTATTTCATCATCCATGGCATCAGTTGTGTCGTCAATTCCTAATGCCGCTATATGGATCCACGGCTTCATTCGATCTGCGGCAACGGTTGTTCTGCGCTTGGTTTTCATCCCTTCAAACCCTGGAATAGGGGCTATCTTATAGCGATCGTTGCCCAGGATTTTTACTACTCGGTACGGTCCTTCGTACGATGGCAATAGTTTAGTGCTTTTGCCATCGTTGTGAAACGCTACCTTTGTAATTTTTACCAAATCACCCATCTTGTACAAATGCGCAGGGTGGCGATTCTTATCGTAATAAGACTTTTGAGCCTCCTGTGCTTTGTCAATTCGACTTTTGACCTCTTGACGCAGTGTCGAGAGTTCACAAGGCTCTTGGGTTTCGTTAATCACCTCACTTAAACGAGCATTTACTTCCCCGTTCATCGACATTCCAAACATTACTTCAGCTGGTGTTCTGCCTGTCGATTTCTGTAAGGTATTATTAAGTCCCCATTGGATTTGACCAAGTTTGTTATCCCAGTCCTTCTCACAATCTCTGAGATTCTGTGCCGTCAGTGCGTCAAGAATTGTACGGTTGTACCGTTCCACTTGTCCGTTCGATCTCGGACTCGAAACGGCGTTCAGGATGTGCTTTACCCCTTTGTCAAGACAAAATCTACGGAAATTGTGGGAAGTGAAACAACTTCCTCTATCGCTTATCAACCGTTCTGGGGCTTTGAAAGTGAAGAAAATATCCTCTAAAACTTTGATAACATTCTGCGTATTGGTGTTTCTGACCGGTTTTATGAACGCGAACTTTGTAAACGAGTCCACCACAACTAATATATGTGTATATCCCCTCTTTGACTTCACAAAGGGCCCAAGATGGTCAACGTGCAGGGTGTGAAAAGGTGCTGCTACTTTAGGTATCGGGTGCAACAGCCCTTCGCGATTATTTGAACTCTTTTTTGCGTAGGCACATTCGATACACGCGCCTACATACTTTTTGACAAAACGATTCATTTTTGCAAACCAGTAGTTTTTCTTTAGTCGCTCTAGAGTTTTCTCAAAACCTACATGGCCTATATCATCGTGGTTCATTCTGCATAGCTGCCATCTTGCGCCCTTTGGCACAACCCATCTTAATCGATTTTTATCACCGCCTAAACACCGAAATAATTTATTATCCTTGATTATATAGTTATCCCTGATGTATTCTAGCCCCTTAGAATCCAGACCGCTACCGATGGTATCACAAATTCGTCGCAATTCCTCGTCTCCCATCTGTAGTGTTAATAGCCAATCCTCATCAGTAATCGCCATTATCGTAGGGTAGTGATCAGGATTGGGTGCTTCCTCCCCATTTATGGGATTCCGAGATAAAGCGTCCACATGCGACATCTTAGGGCCCGGTCTGTACTCCACAGAACAATTAAACTCTTGCAAAACAAGCCACCAGCGAGCGATCCTCGGTATGAGATCTCGTTTCTGGAACGTGGAGCGTAGCGCACTACAGTCAGTTATTATTTTGAATTCCTTACCTAAAAGGTAAACTCGGAATTTCTTAAGTGCGCAAACAGCCGCGAGAGTCTCTAACTCATAAGAGTGGAAATTTTTCTCTTCTGGCGAGGTTTGCCGGCTGTAGTACGCTACGGGACGAAACGAATCTGAACCTCCATAGGGACGCTGCAGGAGAATCCCACCAACTCCCATTCTA
The DNA here is from genome assembly GCA_019059595.1 of Marasmia exigua. Classification (NCBI taxonomy): domain Eukaryota; kingdom Metazoa; phylum Arthropoda; class Insecta; order Lepidoptera; family Crambidae; genus Marasmia; species Marasmia exigua. The sequence goes on from CM032466.1 coordinate 26,682,271, forward strand.
CTGGCGTCCGTATGAAGCTCGGTCTCTGCGTCAGGGTTATAAATTGCTAGTACGGGCCTATTTACTAATCTACTTTTGAGAGTTTTGAAAGCTTTCTCTTGCTCGAGCGTCCATTCCCAGACTGTATCCTTTTTAAGGAGCTTAGTTAGAGGGCAAGAGATCTGAGCAAACCCCTTGATAAACTTTCGGAAGTAACTAACCAGACCGAGAAACTGGCGCACTCCGTGCACGTTCTGCGGGCACGGAAAATCAACTACGCTCTTAATTTTAGTTTCTCCGGGACGCATGCCTACTGAACTTATCTCATACCCAAGATAATCGATTTTATTCTCCAAGAAACAACATTTGGACAGATTTAACTTTAGATTCGCTTCTAGAAGAAGCTGGAAGACCTCTTCCAACCTGTCCAAACATTGTGTAGCATTTTCGCCGAAAACTAATACGTCATCTATGTACACAGTAGCTTTTTCAAAGCGAGCCGGTCCCAGTACATGGTTCATCATTCGCTGAAAAACGGCTGGTGCATTTGCTAGGCCAAATGGCATACGATTATATTCGTACTGTCCATCCGGCGTAACAAATGCGGTCAAATGCTTGGACTGTTCTGCAATCGGTACTTGATAGTAGCCAGACATCAGGTCTAAGGTTACAAACCACGCCTGGCCAGATAGTCTCGCTATCTCATCTTCTATTATGGGCATAGGGTACCTTTCCTTGATGGTCACAGAATTAAGCATCCTATAGTCCACGCAAAGCCGGATGTTCCCATCTTTCTTACGTACCAGGATTATAGGACTGGCATAATCAGATACAGATTCTCTAATTATACCAGCTTGCAACATTTCGTCTACCATTCCACGTACCCTATCACGCTCGTGATGCGATAATCTGTAAGGCCTATACACTACTGGACGACTGTTGTTCAGCTCTATTTTCATTTCAGTAATTTTGGTGCAACCTAATTCTGCCAAGGTATATGCAAAACACTGTTCATACCGTTTCAGTAATTTTAATAATCGGTGTTTATCTTGTTCTGTGACCGAAGGCCCCAATTTAACTTGACTTTCATCCAGACTTTTGCCCCTTTGAGTATCAGGTTGCTGAATGTTATCGGGGTTTATAAGTCTATGCACCACATTTATCCTTTCGCCCCTGGAAAATATATAGTTTTCTTGGAGGAGGCAAGGTAATATGCACGGTGTGATTTCCACGTAAAGAATTCCCTTTTTCACTTCGTAAACGCCCCCCTGTACTAAAAATTGTTGATTTGGCTTGCCTACAAGTTTTGTGCTAATCACTAACTCCCCAGAAAAGTCAGTTTCCGTTACAGTTCTAACACATGAAGTTCCAAATAATTTTGAATGCCTAGCTACCCTAAGTCTTATTAAGCTTTCATCTTCATCGTTGATACATATATTATTTATTTCAGTCCCCATATCATGAAACTGTATTTATTTGCGTCCTTGTAGACTACCACATGTGGCTGCTCCGAGTAAGTCTGGCCAATCAACAAGGGCTTTTCTAGAAGACTATCCTCGACTACGCGACACGGAACGACTGCACTCACTCCGTCAATCGTTAAATTTAGTGAAACGCTTCCGGGAGACTGCACGAGAGTATTTCCAAATCCTTTCATTATAGATGGTACATTATCATGTCGAAGTTTAAGTTTTGTAAAGTCAGATTGTCTTATTAATGAGACTTCACTACCAAAATCTACAAACGACTGTAATAAAAACCCATTAACCTTAACATCCTTAACGAATTTCTCGTTAGGATTAGAGCTAGATATGCGCATAGTCTTCTGCGCATCTGATTTAGATGAGTTTACCTCTTGCTTATCAACACAATTTTCACTTTCATGCCCTATTTTATTGCAACGAGTACATTTTATTAGAGGTTTCGAGCATTTCATAAATGGATGCCCCCTCACTTTGCAATTATAACAATAAACACTTGCATTAAATGACCGCAAACTCCCTTTATTGTTCTGCTTATCCTCGGTTGAGTTAGCGTTCCTATCCCTGTAAGAATATTGCGAGGTCTGTTCCCTATTACTGCTAGATAAAAATTTCAGCAGTTGATCCGGTTCAGCACAACGTAAGGCTAAAGCACTTGATTTTAACGTCCTATCACTGATGCCATGTATGATACAATCGACCGCCTTTTTTCCCGTAATTTCACACTGATTAATCAAAGCCAACTTTTCATAAAAATAATTTTCAATCGACTCATTGAAGCGACTTTTACGCCTAAGCATCTCCTCCAAGGACTGGCCATAATTTTGTTCCCATGGAAAAGCAGCCATTAATTTTACCTGCCATTCCTCCCAGCTATACAAAATGGAGTTAAGGCTCTCATACCATGTCTTGGCCAGTCCTTGTAGCTTTTGCATGGCAAAATGTACAGTTGTCTTTTCATCCCATCCGTACACAGAGGCACATTCATTGACTTTCTTTAGCCAGACGTCCATTCTTTGATTTTTTGTCGACGGATTAAATTCGGGTAGAATATTTTTATAATCAAAGTTTTTATTCGACTGTGCACTTTGGTTGTAAGGCTGGGATGCAAAACCACTTTTAATGGATTGGATGATTTGCAAAACATCGTTAGATGAAAAAGTAGGGCTACATGACCTTTTACGCTGATGTCCTGCGCTTGGAGATTCGCGGCGCCTTCTGCTGGGGTCTCTCCGCCTGCTGTCTCGATGCCCGTTGTCGTCAGGTGAAACGCGATGCTGGCCGCAGCTTCGCAGGATCTCTTCATCCCGCTCCTGCTGCAGATCGCGCTCCATCTCACGAACACGAGCCCGCTCGCGCTCCAAGGCCAGCTCTCGTTCGCGCCAGCGATGCTCCCGCTCCCGTTCCCGCGGGCGCCTGCTGCTTCGGCTACGTCGGTCAGTTCTGCTGCGGCTGCGACTGCGTCTAGTAGAACCACGACTCAGTCGCGAGCGTGCGCGCGGCGGGGTTTCCAGGCGTCTTTGGCCCGGCTGATCACCTTGACCTTCTTGATCCATATTCAGCACCTCGTGGAATACACAAAAATAAATCATTATTCAAAGTTCAGACCAGTTAATGGTAAGGTAAAACAAGTAGTACATTTACAGTGTAATTTTGTAAACATGGCGGTATCTTGGAAACGGTGCATTTTAGAGCAAAAATAACAAAAGTTTTCCCCCTTTTGAAAACCCAATTCAATGGCACAGCTAACTAATTTCACCTTTAAAAACCGCCTATATACTACTATATACATTATATTATATATTTATTAACTATATGCCACCAAAACTCATTAAAATAATTTCCATTTAAAATTATCATTAATCAGGTAGGAAGTAGGTGATTTACATATTACTACATAATGTCGACTAAATATATATGCATATATATTTAACAGAAACAAAATGGTAGAACATATGCGATTTACTTACACAGTTTGGACGTGGTGCATCCCACTTCTGAGTTGTAGGAACCCGTAGACTTATGTCGGTACCCGTAGACTAATAAATCAAACGCAGACTTTCAAATATCTATTTTACTGAATCAAACACTTATTTACAACAGTTACTCGTGAGCACAAATTATTATAGAGTCGGTACTACCGTACTATTCGACGACTAAACAACGAATGACCCTCCGTCAGCCAAGTCAACGCCCCACTACGCCTCGCTTTTAGCGGGAGAATATGGCGCGCGCCTTGCTTTTAGCGGGAAACATTTGGCGCGCGTAGATTGCTTTCCGGAAGTAGTCAAATCAAATACTTATTTATTTTAAATTAAATGCTAAAAATCATAAAATAATATCTCTTATTCAGTTTTTAAGAACACTAATTTATTAAACCTTACATTCGTAATCGATAGTTAAATAAACAGAAACTTATTTTGAATACAAATTTACTGAATATAATTTATAAATGTTGATGGAAAGCATCGCAGGCGGGGACCACCTTGACCGCCACCAACGAAAATTCTGCTAAATGGTGCACAACCGAAATGACTATAAATAAGCCTCTGTTGGTAAGCCTCTGTTGGTCCCCGCCTGCGATGCTTTCCATCAACATTTATAAATTATATTCAGTAAATTTGTATTCAAAATAAGTTTCTGTTTATTTAACTATCGATTACGAACACATATTGTAGTGTATTTTAATATAGGTATTGTTTAAACGGTATTACATAATTAGTTTTTAGCATTTGATTGATCAATATTATTGTGGGGCTTGTTTTACTCTTTTTTTAGTGTGCAGTCGGGTATTTTGTTTTTTTAATAATATTTTTTTTTATTTTTTACATTATAGCGGAAAAACGAGCAGACGGCACACTTGATGGTAAATGATCACGGCCTTTATGGACATCTGCAACACCTGAGGTATCACGTTAGGAACAAGTCCCTTTTTATAAGAGACAAGACATTACTTACCTTATAAGAGAAAAGGCATTACATATTGTTTTAAAACGTTTTAATTTGCAATTTTGTAACTAAATGTAAATTCGTTCAAGTGCATAAAATTGCTAATTTAGCAGATGTACAATATAAAATCAATGTAAGTTATATAAGTTTACAATTTAATTTATTTTCTCAGCAATGTGTAGTAGCTATAGGCTCCCTTCAGAATCTGAAACAAAGAAATAGATAACTAGGTTTAAATATACAATAACAAATCTGAAAGACGATTTGAAAATAATTTAATGCAGGGGCCTGTAACTTTATCCTTTAAGTTATTTTATTAACTAAAAGACACACCCAAGAATTGTCTTTTCATTTGGCGGGTGTGCGGGGCAGCTCCGCTTAGGGGTCGCAATACCGAATCATTCAAGCAAAACCGGTATTTTCGGTATTGGCTCTAGACCAATACCGATAATCCGGTATTTTCAATATTTTGCAAAGTTTGCAAATTTAGTATAATAAAGTTAGTTTGCGGAGGAATAGTAAGTAGGTAAATTAATTTATCTTCTAAATAAATAAAATCATTGACACAATGTTTTGTATGTGATAATTGTGTTCGTAATCAATAAGTTACTAATTAGCAAAAATATACTAATACTATATTAAATGCCCATTTATTCCTTTATTAAATTAACTTAAATATACAATATAACTAGCTGACCCGGCAAACGTTGTTTTGCCATATAAATAAAAGGGTTGATCGTAGAAGGGTGAAAATTGAGGATTGTATGTATTTTTGTATGTTGTATCATAAAAAAAGAGAAATTAAAAATTTTGTCTAAAAAATAAAAATAAAAATTTAGGGGTGGACTACCCCTAACATTTAGGGGGATGAAAAATAGATGTTGGCCGATTCTCATAGATACCGGATAAGCACAAAAAATTTCATCAAAATCGGTCAAGCCGTTTCGGAGGAGTATGGCAACGAAAACTGTGACACGAGAATTTTATATATTAGATATTAATTTAATGTAGTGTTTGACTAGGAAGTAGGAGTCCTACTAGGAATCAGTTCTATATATAAAATATTTATTAAACTTAAACATCGCAGACAGCCTTAACATAAACAAAACGAACAAAAAAGTTCACTTCTAATTCATTCTCATAAAACATAAATATAATATATTTAAAATTAAGCGGAAAGCACAGAGAACATTGAACATTTGGCGAGAAGGTATATACATAAGGTGATCTTTCTTATTTATGGTGATAAATAAGAAACTTATTTACTATACTTAAACCGAAAATACCGAATATCCCGGTTTTTGTGAAATGAATACCGGTATTAATTAGATCTAAATTTGGCCCGGTATTCCGGTATTTTCGAAATTCGGTATCCCGGTTTGCGACCCCTAGCTCCGCTTTATGGCCAAATTTTGTTTTCCCACGCGAAACGGCCGCGCCGGCCCGAACCCTAATAACACATTCAGGAATTTTATTTAAATGGTACCTATTATTGACATTGTAAGTCTATGATGATGAAGACAAAATTCTGACATCCTCCTTGTGGCCTGGAAAAGGACAGCCGCAGTGGCATTTATTTGAAGCATGAACTTAGTATGCCGCCCTGGTTTTATTGAATTGATGCCTTTTTATCATACGTCACTTAACGTTGGTAAGGTTATAGGGAAATGTTTTTAAGTCGTTTCCTTCAAAATTTTTTTTATGAGAAAGGGAGGTAAACGAGTAAGCGAGTCACCTGATGGTAAGTGATCACCATCAGAAGCCCCACCAGAAGGAGTGGAGATGCGTTACTGGCCCTTTTAGGAAGGCTCGTTTCTTGAAGATCACATTATTCATTGCATACAACATGTAATCGTCGGGCACACTTGGCGGAAGGTCGGTCGGGAGGTTTTCATATTACTTGTTGATTACGCGATTGGCCTATATTTACGCGACTGAAAAACCGCGAAGTGTCTTGGCTCTAATAGTTTCAAAATTGATTATCGACAGAGAATGGGCCGGCTCGACTGGAGTGATAGCACCTCACAGAAAACCGGCGTGAAGCAGCATTGTGCTGTATTTCGCTGCGTGAGTGAAGTTACCGGAGGCCCAATCTAGGGGGAAAGCTGGGCTTAAAGGTTGGCAGTGCACTTGTGACTCCACTGATCTTGCGGGTGTCCATGGGCGGCGGCAGACGCTTACCATCAGGTCACGCATCTGCTCGTCTGCCACCTATCACATAAAAAAGGACATTGTGAGAAAACATGCAAAAAATTCACGCTTTAGAATTTTCTTAGTTTGGTCTACAACACTCAAATGGAATACCTCAAATGGACCTGGAAAGAATCACAATGATTTACCCTCCCGTAGGCAGACGACATTAATAAGCTGGTGATGATGAATTCAAAATTCCGCTTTCTCCGAAAAAAATACTGGTGCCCTTGGTCATCACCGTCATTAAAATAAACGATGGACTGGTCGTATTACGTCCAACTTCATCCCTATGTAGGTAGTCTGTGATTATGTCACTCACTAACACATGAATTACGACGTCCCACGAATTATTAATGAAAGCTGTCGAAGCTACCAACCGTTAAGAAGGTGGAAAGAGTGAGATTAGTGAATGGGCCAGCGGTGAACACTTTGCTGATGCGGAGTTGGCCGGCGAGGAGTAACACGCTCTTCCTTTGTCTCAGGTTTGCTGCCCACCACTGACTTTCGTAAGGACCAAGCATGACGTTCTCATACTGAAAGGATAAAGATAAAGTTGAAGTGCGAATTTTTTTTTACTTAATTTAACTTAAACGGTTTCAAAAAACCCCAGACACAACTAAAGCTCTTTCATTTGATATCTATATTGTTCCAACTGGAACAACAAATAGGTTATTCGTCATTTTCTGACGGCGGTCATTTTGGATTTGAAATTTTTCACAATTAATATATTCTGCTACTCAAGCCCTTTTATATGATACCCATATTATGGGAGTTGTGTTAAAACATAAAATCCAAATCTTTGTGATGGCGGCCATCTTGGATCGATTTTTATTCAACATAGCTAAGAACACTCCCTCCTTATTCATCTTTCAAACAAAAAAAAAGAAAATCAAAATCGGTTCATTTATTCGGGAGCTACGAGCCATAGACATACACACAGACACGTCAAACTTATAACACCCTGTCGTTTTTGCGTCGGGGGGTAAAAGAAAGAAAAAATATATATAAAAAGAAAAATACGTGAAAATGTATTTCGAATGAAATTGTCGAATTTTCCCATTTGATATCAAACACATTTGGTTCAGTGTTTGAGATCGAGTTGAGAGTCAGATGAAGAAATTTGACTTATTTGGGTAAGCCAGCATGTGGCAGTGCGTACACCCGAAACATTAGAAACCAGACCAGATTACTATCATAAAGCTATTCTAATACGATTAGTTCAATTTTCACAGGTAATTATATGTGTAGGTAATACGATACTTACTTTTACAAGGACATCATTGCTATGCCAACAAAATATAGACAGCTGCGCAATTCCAAAGATTAAATATTCAGCCAACAATAGTTTTTGTGCTGCATTATTTGATGACTGAAAATTAAAACGAACAATAAATACCAGACCATACAAACCGAACACATAATCTTAAACTAGAGCATTTCCGAATACTAATTAGTACCTACTAGAGAAGACGATTAACTGGGAGCTTCTGCCCAGCACACTCAGATCCGAGACGCTTTATAAAAGTTCCTTTTCTAAATTGACCCGTCCGGGAATCTAACCCGGATCTTTCGGCGCTTGCTCGAAACGTAACACCACATGAGTAGATAAAATAATGTATTATTAATATATAGTCAGTACCTAATCAGTACCTATAGGTAAGTACCTAAGCCCAGTGTCTAAGTAGACACTGGGCCATCAAGGTCGTCAAAAATAACATTTGAATATTAATATTAAATTCATTTTATAATAGATTGTGTTGTATAATTTGTTTTCAACTTTTAATTTATTTTTTAATTAGAACACTTACAGTAAGTTGATAAGCACTGGCGCAAAGCATCAACGAACATAACACAATGTAGAAGAACATTACAGGTGATAGCACCGAATTAAATAATCTCGAGTACCTGGAACAAAACATAAGTAATTGACGGTAAACAAACATCATTACTACGTTTCGATATACATTATCATTTTCTGTTCGTAGGTCCGAATTTGAACACAAAAAACGTTGGGCTGGTGGGCCGTGCTGGGCGCCACGATATCGATAAGTCTAAAACAAGTTACAAACAAGTTACATAAATATTTTTGGGTGTTATTTTTCTACCAATTAACAAGCTCTTAGATCGGAAATAGTATAGAGTAGTAAGTACCTATTACTCATCATAAATTAGGATAAATAATTACTCTTATTTTTTTTTCATCATCATTATCAGCCTGTTGCACTCCACTGTTGGACATAGGCCTCTACAAAAGTTCGAGACTCCGATCGATCTTAGGCTACTGGCATCCATACAGCTCTTGCCAGCCATCTTATTTATTTTGACCTACCTATGTATTTAGTTTTTATCGGTCTAAAAAGTGCCAGACTACCTTTAGCTTTAGCTTGACTAAGGATAATGCCAAAATAACTATCCTAAATTATTTGTTTTTATTTTCATAAAATACCTAATTTTGTAAAAAAAAATGTTAAGCTGTTACTTAAACATTAATCAGAAAGGAGAATGTCATTGTCGCTCTCCATTATCAATGTTTGTCATAAATAAAAGGATGTAAAATGAGGTGAATTTTAATGTGTAATCTTTTACGATAATTATCCTTAAACATTGCTGGTAAATAGAGATACATTTTAATCTTAATAAGATACTTTTTGGTCTTTATTCAAAGATGTACCTAATGGTATGGTAGTGATTGAAGTCCATAAAAAATAACATCGCACTTTTCAATTAAATTTTTTGAAGTAAAATGACGTTTACTATCTTTTTTTGAATAAAACAGCTAGGTTTTCCAAACAACTCAGAAACAGATTTCCATTTACTGTTTTAATCAGATGATTTCAGTTTGTTCGAGGAACTAGTTAAAAACATTTTCAGAAAATAAATGCCGAATTCACCAACTTTTCAGTGGTTAAAACATATTTCCGAACATATAGATTGATAGAGAGATAGATATACTTTATTGCACAAAATACACAACTTAAGTACTAGGCATTACAGAAATTTTGCGTACAATATACGACTTGCAAACCTTCAAGAAAAGAGCGTACCTATTCCTTTTTAAGGGTCGGCAGCGCAGTTGTGACTCATCTGGTTTTGCAGGTGTCCATGGGCGGCGATAATCGCTTACCATCAGGTGATTCGTCTGCTCGTTTGCCCCCTATCTTATAAAAAAAAGTAAAATTAATTTATTACAAAAAAATAGGTTCCCTACTTAAAGCAAAACTGCCATTTTATAGTATTTTTCTATTGCTTACATATCTGCAGGCGACAAGTCTGTTATGGGTGATTGAAAAACTAAAACATAAAAGATTATATAAAGAGGGTTTATCTGGGATTTTATCTTATTCCGTCTCGAATATACGGTATATTTGAGACGGAACCACATGGGATCCCTTTTTCACACGAATAAAATCACTTGAACAGGTTCCTTGCAGGCCAGTACATAAATGTCATCTAACAGACATATTAGTTTTCTTATCGGTTGTCTCTGATTTTGAAGTGAATCCAGACTAATATTATCTTACTTACTCTATGAGTGAAGCCTAAAGTTTTCCTACAAAATCTATGAGATTATATGACCCGATTCCTAGTAGGTAAACAAATATTTTAATAGGTCTTGTATAAGGCGTCAGGTGTTTTTTTATATTTCCCCTAGTCTCCGATGAAATGGCATTCTTCCTTAAGAAATTTAGTCATAAAAGCGGTGCGTTTAAGAGCTAGTCATTATTTTGTTTATATTGTTGGCCAGCTCAGTGTCGTCACGGATAATTCGTATGGAAAATAAATTAATCTTACTGAATGACAAATAAAAATATTTTGTATTTTTTATTCTAGAGGCAACCGACGAGCAAGTGGGTCACCCATCACATGGTAAGTAGGTAATCACCGCCACTCAAGGTCATCTGTGAGATTAGATAGTGCGCTGATGCGTTGCCGGCTTTTTTGAAAGGACACAGATTTTACACATTTGCAATGAACATTTTCAATTATCTGAAATTTATTCAAGAGTACTTGACTCTAGGTTAAGCAATTGATTTAATCCACCTGCATCATCAGATACCCTAAGTGGTAATATAAGGTCCCCAGGTTAGGTCACCACATCAGAACGTTGATAATAGGTAGTGTGGCAATTATACTGATATAACTGTATTAAAACGCAGGATATGGGATGTTAATAAAAGGTTGCTGTTTTTGGCAAAACAGGTGTATTTTCTAGTTACACACTACAGACACTAGACAGACCACAAGACAATACAATAAACAAAACAATAATATATCACAAACTAAATAGAAGATATTAATATATCAAAATCAGTAAAAGAGTTTAAAAACATACTAAACAATATAAAAGAATTTCACCACTACTACACGCCGTAAACTAGGATTCCACCCGTACCATCTGCATGGGTAGAGGTCCACCACCGTATGCATTCAGTACGTCATTTTTTGCCAAGCACCTCCTCATTATGGAATCAACTTCCCGCAGCGGTATTTCCGAACCGGTACGACATTGAGAGCTTCAAGAAACGAGCTTATACCTTCCTAAAAGGCCGGCAACGCATCTCCACTCCTTCTGGTGTGGCTGATCTGGTGTGGCGGCGGTAATCACTTACCATCAGGTGACTCGCTTACTCGTTTGCCTCCCTTTCTCATAAAAAAAAGAGGCTGGTCCAGCCGTCGATCCTCAACAGGTAGCTACTGGTATCGATCTAGCTTTTTCTTGTTTTTATACTCGTACTTATAGAGTATTACTTAGCTCTAAGTTAACTAAATTATTAGAAGTATGTATGTAGGTCAATGATAGATATACCTAACGGAGGCTAAGCGCGATGAGATGCGGTTATGTACTTATATATTGTTGTAGAATGCAACGCCAAAGTTTAAAGTCTACGTAGTTAAATTTAAAAATAAAAACTACAAATTCAATAAAATCATGAACTTCTGTCCAAACAAAACTTATTAGTTTCACGTTGTCGTTCAATATTGGTTTTTCCAATGTTTGTTTTCAATGATTGTTGTTTATGTTCAAGCTTTATTGGGTTCCATAGTTTGTAGTTCAATGTTAATTCTCATAAATCTATTATTACGATAATGGCAGTTAATACAAAATACCATTTACTATTTCCACAATGAGTAGGAAAATAAAATACGCTAAAGCTGCGATTCCATCAGAGATGAACACTCGTTGATCTCTGATGGACAACACATACTCACACTCGTTGATCTCTGATGGACAACACATACCTACTCATGTGTTCACTGAGAGAAGTTTGGTAAATGAAGCGATTCTATTGGCTCTTAAAAAACACATTCCTCGCAACACATCCTCGCTCATCTCTGGTGGAAATGCAGCCTAACGCTTGACATAATCTCCTCTGATATAGAGTAATAATGAGGTCTCAGGAGCCCAATTCTCGTGCTTGTGACATTTTGAGAACATGGCGGATATCACTTGAAAACCATACAAAAAAACTATGTTTTAGTGATATATGATATGATATTTGTCTAGAAGTCGATATCTCATCACCCTTAAATATGTCTAGATTATAGTGATTAGAAAAAACATCTCTCTCTACCAATATATTTTGCTTACCATCAGACTGAGGAGAGCTAAGATACTGTCGCAATAAAAAAAAACACCTCGGCAACAGATCCATTCCTTAGCTGTACACATAAATGTGGAAGCGAATCACTTTATGCGGGTAAGGGGTTAACAACATAAGGATGAAAGCGTGCGCTTGTCATCAGGTGATAGAATGGATCAGCCAGGCTATGTGGGATCAGGTTATAATGATCTCCGTAGCCGTACTTTCCCTTAGAGAGGCTTAAAGATCTGTGTATATTAAACGTAACATAGGGGATCAATGAATGAGGTTGGCGGATGACCGATGGGAATTCGAATGGCGAAACGAAGAAGAGGCCTATCTCAGCAGTGGATGGATGTACTAAAGCTGAAAGTTGGAGTTACTTATTCTAAAAATGCATTTATCTGTAAAGTTTTAGTTGGGGTAAAATAAAATGCACATCAGGAAATTGTGCTACTTACTTTACTTTTACAACTGGGTTGGTGTTCATTACTTGGAACTGATTTAGATTCCAGGGTATAAAAGTAAGTCTACCTTTTGTATCCAAATGTACAACATAAACGAAGTGATAATAGTTAATAATTAAAGTAAAGATGACATTTGATGTTTAACTTACTTCAATATTTGCACGTGTGTTTCATGCAGCTCCTGTACTTTAGCACCAGCTTCGTCGTCGCTGACGAGAACTCCATCCGTTCCAAGCATTTTCTTGCATCTATCACGAAGTAGGTCCAACTTCCCTCCAAAGAACACCATGATTACCATTATGCTCGTATCATACGCTGCCATTATCGCTGCTCCGTAAGCGCACAGTAGTGTATGCCAAGCTACTGTGATCCAACAGCCAGGTGAGTGGTACTTGTCTATAGGCATCCAAGAGCTAAAGATATGTGGGAACGGTTCTGTCCCATTGTGTAAGCTTTCACGGTAAGAAGATGAGGATAGATAATGCATTAGCGGCGTCCCAACGGTCGTCAAAAAGGTGGTGAAAACTAGCACCCAGTAATTGTAAGTCACTCGGCGACAGTATCCTGTATATTTGTCAAGGATACTCTTCCTGGTTGGATCATCAGTGTTTCTTTCAAAGCTGTCAGCTTCTGTTAGGTAGTCAATTATTTGTTTCCATGCGACTTGCCAGAATACAAACGTGTTAGACTTCACGACGCAGACGACGCTTAACATTGAAATCTTCATGTTTGTCAGCACAAGGTCTAGATTTGTCCTGATTATGTAAAGCTCTATGTACTGCGTGAATACAAAGAATGACACTATCTCGTGGAGCAAAATGTATAGAAATTTCCCCACAGAGCTATCAGGTAATATCAAGCCCATTTTCTTAAGAATCCAATAATTTGGACCAAAGAGGGGTTTTTTGGGATCTTCTAGGCTTAGTAAAAATGGTTTTATCATTTTGTATATTTTGTTTATGATGGGGAAAATAAAAATGGTCGTGTAAAAAAGCTGTGTGCGGCTTTTATAGACACCCCGCTCACCCCATTTCTAATAAAGCAATACTTATAGGCAACGGCTGATATAGATAGCTATGTCAAATATATTTTTTATGGACTGCTGTGATACGCCCCCATACATTTTTAACGGTAGCTGAGGACTTTTTTGATGATGGTATTTGATTTTCCCTTACTTTTCTATGATAAGTTGAAAAAAATACTTCCATTTTTGTTATTAAGGAAAATACAAGATAATTATCCTAGCATATAGACATTTTCAGAACAGAAATACCTAATATGCATATTTGATTTTGAAGGAATTTGAAATTGTATAGCGTGGTTATAAATAATATTTATACTTTTATTTTAAAATAGGCCGTGTGGTCCCCGGCAGATTAGAATAGGCCACCCTCACTCTGACCGAGGTGTCGTAAAAGGCGACTAAGGTAAAGCTGCTTGGATGATCATCAGCAACCAGAGAAGGAAAACTCTGCATTTATATCAAAACCCTCGCCAACCCGTCTGCCAAGCGTGGTGAGTATGGCAATTACCCCTCATGTGATTGAGGGAGGCCCGTGCCCCAGCAGTGGGGACTTAAATGGGCTGATGATGATGATGATGATTTTAAAATACATATTACCCGGCTAAGCATTTGTGCCTACTCGTAGGATAGAGAAAACTAAAAATATGAAACATGTGGTAACGTAAAGGCTTAAAGTCTGAACATAGGTAGTCTGCATTAAAACTTATGGCCCATTATTTAAAAAAAAAACCTAAGAAAAATAACTATGATATCGGTCTCCGGCTTTCGAATTGATGATGATGAATATGTAAAAAATTGAAAAATATAACGCAGTTTTCGAATAAATACTAATTTATAGGATCTAAATTCTGATCTATGAAAGATAATATGTGGTAACGGTTAAATAAGGTCTTGAGAGCCTCTTCTAGGTCAAAAGAAATTTCATATACATAAGTTTCATCTGGTCTAAAAGAGCCTAATGAAATTAAAATACCAATTAAATTTAATGTTAAATGTTCACGACTGTAAATAAAACTATCGTAGCTGAGTTAACGCAAAGTCGATAATATAGATGTCAATCCGTCACTACCGATGTTAATAGAACCGATCGTATTATTACGTTGGATTTCAAACCCTCAATTTAGATGTCTCTATTATACCCGCGAAATGTGGGCGTGACGGTCATTCTGGCCCACTCCCTTCGTACAATAATAATGAAGCCATCAAATTGTGATATGGTTGAGGTGGAAGATATGTTATTAGATTTTTAAATTATGAGGGGAAATATTTAAGTCGCAATTTTAGTGTATGGTATGCGATATTTTTATACATTGACAATTTATTGTAATAATACCTATATGTATGGTGACTTATGAACTTGAGTACAATAGGAACAAACGAAATGAAAACGTACCTACATATTTACACACCTACCTCCCTAGGACACATGCCTATCCACTCCAAATGTTTACCACTTTGATCGATCCTCGGCTACTCGCATCCAGCTCCTGCCTGCCATCTTGCGCAAATCATCACTCATTTGATCTGTGGCTTGGAAACGCAGTAGCCACTCTGGAAGTGCTGGAACATGTCTACCGTTACATTATTGTCGATTCTATGTCTAGTTAAGCTAGCCCACTACCATTTCAGCTTGCTAACCTAGTGTGACATGTCGATGAATAGGTAAGGTTCTCTGCCAGATCACCTCACTTCGGATTCGATAACTCTTTTCATAATCCTCTGAGTGACGGACCGTTGAACGTTGGTGTTTACGATTCTGTTCCATAATGTCATATAAGTATGTAATATCATTGGGGTATAATATGGATGGCTCTACACTGGTAGTTGTAGACGAGTACATCTACCTCGGAAAAAAGTCCAGCTTGGTAAGTCCAACTTCCAGAAAGAGGTCGATCGACGAATCCAACTCAGCTGGACAGCGTTCAGAAAGCTACGCAGCATATTGTCGGCCCATCTACCGCAGTGTCTCAAGACGAAAGTCTTCAATGCGTGTGTGTTGCCAGTGATGACATGCGGAACCGAATCGTGGCCGCTTACAATGTGCCGATTAAGGAGGCTCAAAGTCACCCAGAGAGCAATGGAGAGGGCTATGCTCGGAGTCTCCCTGCGTGATCGTATCAGAAATGATGAGATCCGCAGGAGAACTAAGGTCATAGATATAGCCCAAAGGATTGCATGCCTCAAGTGGCAATGGGCAGGGCACATAGCGAGGAGAACAGACGGCCGTTGGGGCGGAAAGGTCCTCGAGTGGAGGCCATGTACAGGAAGTCGCAGCAGTGGCAGGCCCCCACGAGGTGGACCGACGATCTGGTGAAGATCGCGGGAATCCATTGGATGCGGGCGGCACAGGACCGATCTGTGTGGAGAACATTGGGGGAGGCCTATGTCCAGCAGTGGACGTCTATTGGCTAAAACTAATAACCAATATTTAATTAAGTAGAATAAGAATTTCCTAAACGAGATTTTGAGATTTAGGGCCTTATTCATTAATGCTAATTAAACCTTTTGGTAACTAAAACGGTGTTACAAAGCAGTCTTAATTTTTATTCAAATTTTTTGTATGAAATGGATTTGTTTCAAACGTCAAAATTGCTATATTTTAGCAATCAAAGACTAAGGGCCTTATTAATAAACATTATTATTCATTAGTCTTTGATTGCTCAACGAAGAGCAAGAAGTGAGGTAAAATCGGGCCTACCTAAAGATGTTACATAAAGAAGGTAGTAAGTATTTTATTACCTACCTAAAAATAATCGTGTAACTCGTGAACTTAGTATTATTTTCATCCTAATGTTGATTCGGCGAGATTCCCTCTTTAAATATACGATTCCTTCATTAGGATCCCAACGTATTATCATTATCAAATACTTAACAAAGTTAGCGTTGTTAGATTAAGGCAATGAGTAAGGTAATAATAATAATACTCTGGACCAAGGAAACTCTAAGAAGGAAACAATCTTGGTGCTGTTGTGACAAAACCGGTATTGGAGGACCTTAATCGGTAATTTGCACAACTCTAGGAGATTCTGATCAAATTCTGATTATGTATAAAATTTAAAGAAAGAGCTTAGCTTAGGCATACATAATTTCAACAAAAGTATTTTTTTTGCGATGAAATAAGTTTTTTGTAATAAACTATTATTAATATGATGATAACAGAATAAAAGTCTGATTCTTTTGCTACGTTAAAAAAAAACGTAGCAGCACCTGTCATTAGTGTCATTTTCTGCACAGACCAAGAAAAAAAAATTCTGGCTGCTTAAAAAAAAGACAAAGCCGCAAACTTGTTGTGTGTTTATCGGTTTTTCTCTTTTAAAATAATGATTTTCTGAAATAACTTGGCTAAAATTTAAATTACTGTACGTCTCACTCTAACATGGTATCATGTGCAGTCTCAAACTGCAAGAATACTTCTGGGAAATTTTCAAAAAAAGATGGAATCACTTTTCACAGGTATATATTTTGTTTTCAATCTAAGTTTTTGGTTTATTTAGGAATTATCTGGATTCCCAACACCGGCCTTAATTATGAGTGATATAGAGTCATCATGAGGTTTCCACATTTGCATGAATCCTTATTGTTGGTACGAAAATTTGTAATTCGATAAAATTATTGTGTTTCAACATTCAGATTTCCACGGGATAAAGACAGACGTAAACAGTGGGAGGTAGCAGTGAACCGTGAGAATGAGTGGACTTCCACAGAGTCCAGTGTGGTTTGCTGTGAGCATTTTGATGTTAAGGATTTCTACCTCACTGACAGTGGCCTGCGGAGATTGTCTTTAGAAGCTATCCCAACACTTAACATATCTGTAAGTACATATTGTATTTTGATAATTTAGCTTGTATTCTTTCATTCTTTAGTACAGTAGGGCACTGTATTTTTCGGAGTGAGGGAAGCAGAAGCCCGAGCCAAAGCAGCGCACGGGTGACCCCGCTAGAGTTTCGGGTCTTCATGGGTGGAGGCAAACTCTCACCATCAGGTGATCTTTGTGTTGTCACCTATCACATTAAAAAATAATTTTACCTTAGTTTTAGATCACTAGAAAACTATTATTGCCAATTTTATTATGTAAAGGATCTCTAATTTTAGATATTTTCCTACCTACCTGGCCTTCAGTCTTCAACTTCAACCTTAGTTCCAATGAGGAATTTTGATTAGGGTGTTGACATCTCACAAAAAATATTTTTTAGCCATGCCAAGCTCCAGAACCCACCATGTCCAAACTAGGGCCAATAGACATAAAGCCCAACGATTCCGAAGAAGTCATCAGATTGAAACATAAGGTTCGTCGGCTTGAGATCATCGCGGATGATAGGAAGAGACGTCTCAACCTCATGTGGCAGCGGAAACGGAGACTAAAAAAGAAATTGGACCAGATGAAATCATACATCAAACATTTGATTAAGTTTAAACAGAGTACATTAAGAAATAGTTAAGTAAGATTTCTTGCTAAGTTATTGCTTAGTTCTGTCTTATTTTATTTATATAGATAGTTAAGTTCGATGATGAGTTACATAAACAAGGTATAAATGGTCAAACATACCATTGAGTTTAGATACTCCTGGAAACCTCAGTCTCGCAGTTACAAATTTTCTAGCTCTAGTTTCATTTATGTTCTATATTGTCTCAGTATATGGTACGGTAGGAATTCGAGATTAAGATTATTTAGTACTTATAGTACATGGAATGTTCTTGTTTGAGACTAGATGAGTGTTTCGTGAGTTTATCTTGCATCTATTAATTTATTTATTCACCTTACTAAATCATATCAGTATAATGTTGGTCTTTTGATACTGTATATGTTCAATAACTTTTATTTTTATTTAACAATCAAAGAAGAATTCAATCTGTAACTAATAATATTCCACCACTGGTGAATCTCATATTTACATTATAAGTGATTATGAGTTTCAACAGTCTCATAATCTTACAGATATAGTGCTTTATCACAAACATTCAATAAATCTTTGATTAAAGCTGAAATGGTGTTATAGCAGTTTTTACAGCTAAAACAAAAAATAAATATGCAAAATTTTTTACAGGACTGCTTTGAATGAATGAATATACTTTTATAATACCTAGTTTTTAAGTTTTCATACCTTATTTTGAGTGCAATACTCAAAATAAGGTATGAAAACTTAAAAACTAGGTATTACAACATATGTAAAACGAAGGCTTTATAACACTATTTTAGTTAACAAATGTTAAATAAATATTTATGAATAAGGCCCAAAATAATTAATTTTTTAAAAGCCTTGAGGATTCCATAATGGTCCTCTCCCTAATAATGGTCCTATAAAATTGTTTTTTAAGAATAACATAATATATTTTGTAATCAAAATTATTATTATCACCTCTTTATGGAGTTTAAGTGAAGTCAAATTGCTAGGTCTTTGTGTCATAAAATAATTTTATTGATGTGATAATAACTGATAATTTATATTATGTATTTTTGTATCAGTATAAGTGGTAATTTTATTTATTAAATTTGTAATTCATATTGAAATGTTTGTTTGAGTTTTGGTAGAGATGGACCAGGTGGGGTTACCCTATTTATCAAGTCAAAGTCATAATGTAGCATTTTTTCACGGTTGCTACACTCCAATCACGGTTATTTGACACGTGGCAAATTTCGGTACCAATGCTATTTGGATATTTTCGCACAGAAAATACGTTTTACAACACTCTCCTGACAGTATTTATTTATTTATTTATTTCTCTTCTTACGCTATCTTTACAGGGCTTAGCCTAATGCGATAGTGCAATTATCTAATAATTATATAAAGCTAGGTATCTATATATTATAAACTAAACACATTATTTATTGTCCTTTACCTGAAGGTTGTCTGGTAGAGATCGCTCCCAGCGATAAGACCGCCTAAATTGTACATTGTATCTCTGTATACCTAGCTTTTAAGTTTTGTATGTTGTGCAATAAAGAGTATCTATCTATCTATCTATCTATCTATTAAACATTACAAACTAAACCAATAAATCCTGAATCCTATTTATAACATAATATAATGTCGTCCTTGCGAATTCACTCAGGGGACAACAGAATATATTCTGATCGTGGTCAGATCGAGGTATGGAAACCTTGGGGCCGACCATTCACGTGACGGGTAGGGCACACTAGCGACGCCAATCGATTTTAATTTTTTTTAGCTGCTAAACCGGATCTTTTTGAAACAATTTCGGGGTTATAACATAAAAAGTACTCTGTGGTTACAACCTCTCAGCAAACAATTATACTTGGTTGAATACTTAAATAATGATGATCTGTTTAGCGCAGAAGATTCAGCAACGGTTGAGACACAAGAGACGCGGGTTCGATTTTTTTTTGTCAGTTGGCAGACGAGCAGACGGATCACCTGATGGTAGCGATTGCCGACGCCCAGATTTTTTTGCTGTTTTCTGTTAGGACGTGTCTCCCTGATGTTAAAATGTCAAGATTTGGCACAATAAAAAAAATGTTTTTCTTAGTTATTCACTGATAATGTATGAAAGATGTTGACTTTGCCCTCAAATAAAACCAAGGATAATGACCCTACAGTCCTGAGCCCAATCCCTCTCTGGTCGTGTCACTGTAGTGTCCCATCGGAATATGAGGGTAAGGGAATAGAGAGTGCACTTGTGTTTGCGCACACACTTGAGTACTATTAATATCCTGCGTACGTGGCTAATCGTTGAGATTTGCCGCCGTAGCCGTAATCGGTTGGAGGAGCCATCTGGGGTATTTGAAAATTTTCATCGAATTTCATTAGACAATTTTAAATATTTGCTCTCCAAAGTCGAACCCTTCATCTGTAAACAAGACACTCATCTCAGAGAAGCTATACCTGCCAAAATTAACTAACTCACACGACGTCTTCAATGAGTACTGCAGTGAAGTTGGCCGAATTTTATTGATTTACAGATTCAATTAAAAAACCATGTATAAAAATTAAAATTATATAAGCTAGACAGTAATCTTAAAATAGCATACACAGCTATGTCAAAATATAAATTCGCTACTTTTATAAATTAAATTAGGATAAATTAAAATCTAATACTGATTAAGTCTTAACATTTAACAAGAATTTAAATAAATTAAGTTAAAAAAGAATGAAATTAAGATTTAATTATATTATGACAAAATTAAAAAGTTATTGCAACTCTCAAAATAAAATTAGAAGACTATCTTATTGGCCTCGAGAATGTTTCGTCTGAATATATCGGAAATAGCTTTCTTGTGCCGAATAGTGTAGAGCCGTTATTTTGATTTAATCAAGGTCCTTCGTGAACGCACTCGTGCAACTTCGGGCCCTTTAACTCACTCGGTACCAAAACCGACAGCAAAATTGGAAGTCACCCGAGGCGAAGTAAAGTTTGGCGACGTAAGCCGAAGTGCATCTCTACACTATCCTATTCGTCTAACTTCGTTCAACTCCGCGAGTAAGTACCTACCTAGTGTAAAGGAGGCAGTATACTTTGCTGTGTGGCTGTACGTACAAGGGAAAACCTTAGTTTAGACCTTAGCCCCCTTATTTCAAAACGCGGTCTTAGAAAAATCCAGGAACTATCCTCGTGCCCGTCCCTTTTAACTTTACGTATTCGAACGGGACTACCTGAGCTTTACTAAGGTACTAATAAATATCTATCTAATAAGTCCGCGATTTATAATAAGGTGGCAGGTGTGTGTGTGGTTTAGGCCTTACAAAGACGATGTAAATTAAGACCTTAGGTACTTAGCTATATTTTGTCTCAGGTTAGGTAGATACGTATCTATCTCATTCTTCAACAATCACCTTGTGACTCATAAAAGCAAATTATTGATTTAATGATAAAAACAAGTAATTCTGTCAAATCAATGCATATGACTAGATCACTAATTAAAATCAAATTTCGCTAAAGGACAGAATCCGTTATATTTAATGCATTATTTATCTCATCTTATCAGTTGCTTATGAAATTCGAAAACCAATTAGAACAAGACCTCAAATGAGTTTCCTTACTTATTTTCCCATTCCCGTTCAGTTGGAAAACAACGGTCTGGTGAAATAAAACTGTTTATTACATTTAACCGCAGTTTTCTCCGATAGCTTATCTGAGCTATTAGAAACCTCTGTTATTGCCGGCTTCGTCCATTGATCGGTCACAGAGTGGATAGATTCAGATGGTAGAAATCTTTGCTTGACTAGTGAGTGTGGGGTTCGGCCGATAGGGTCCCAATCTAATCTCCCTCTAGATATAGGTACCTAATACTTACTATGGTATTGATAAGTTAGCAAGAAAACAGTAAATGTATGTAAGAAAAGTAATTCTTGTGCGCGGAGAACCAATGCAAGCAAGCAAACAAACTCTGTAACTACTATCAAACAAAGGCACGGACCTAGAGTCTGTGGTATGTAATTAAACAATTTAAAAAAATACTTACCGTTAATTACTTTTGCACAAGACATAAAAAAGGAAAAACAACGAGATCCTCATTTATAAATTTTATCGCATATATCTTTAGTGAACTGAAAAAATTCAATAAATAGTTCATCATCATCGTCATCCCATTTAAGTCCCCACTGCTGGGGCACGGGCCTCCCTCAATCACATAAGGGGTAATTGCCATACTCACCACGCTTGGCAGACGGGTTGGCGAGGGTTTTGGTATAAATGCAGAGTTTTCCGTGCTGATAATCATGCAAGCAGCTTTACCTTAGTCGCCTTTTACGACACCTCGGTAAGAGTGAGAGTGGCCTATTCTACTCTGCCGGGGACCACACGGCTAAATAAATAGTTAATAAATATTTATTATATACATAAATATATAAATTATAAATTATATATCTATTATTTTAATTGTTCCCATATTTTACGCATTTAAGCGAATCAAAACAAACAGTACAGCAGTACTGTTAAGATGACTTGTATCAATTAGCATGTTTCACTTCCTAATATGAAACCAACAT
This sequence comes from Marasmia exigua, assembly GCA_019059595.1. Lineage (NCBI taxonomy): Eukaryota > Metazoa > Arthropoda > Insecta > Lepidoptera > Crambidae > Marasmia > Marasmia exigua. The sequence continues at coordinate 26,704,891 of CM032466.1, forward strand.
AGGAAAAAGAAAAAAAAACCAATGATCGGCCAATTTCGGCTTTCGAGTCAGAGTCAATGTCAAAATGAATCGGGCCCAAATCACTAGATTGAGTTTCTTCAGATAATTTCGATTTTCAACAGAACACCACTACATTGGTAAAGGGACGAGACTATTTACAAATACAAAAAATCTATCTTGAGGATGGGTTTTAAATATCTAGAATGCAGTGATTCGAAAATGTACCGTTAAATAAAACAAAGTAGTTTTGCGGTCAGATACTATGAGCAAAGTGTTTGCAGTGGAGTCCCCATATTGCTGCCTTGGCAGGGAGACTAAGTTCCGCTGTATATGCGGTAAGAAAAATTAGAAATCGACATTCCGAACCAGCGGTAGATATTATGTACCTATTTTGACATTCATAAGTGTTCTGTGTGGACCTAAATTGAATAAAGATTTTTTTATCTTTTTATCTTTATCATAGGAAAACTCTTGTTGTATAGTTCTTTTCTATATGTACTGAATGTTGAATATTTTGTGTCTAGAATAGGTGCGTGAAAATGGTGAGCGTGAATTTGTGAATAGTGGTAGATACCGGAGTTGAGGGCAGTAAGACTTCGAAGGAGGGTAGACCGATATCTCTGCCAGTAACAACTTACCATCCGCAAAATAACTTCACTTACACAGTGTCCGTGGCCATGGCACTTGCAATAGCACCATAATATGGGAAAAATGAGGTACCTATACCTAACATGGTAGAAATACCGTTATAACATTTAATAAGCAGGATAAATTACTTAGACTGTCAGTTCAATTCCATCATAATCATAATCATCATCTTAGCATTAAATCCTGGTTGCCCAAGCTAGCGCTTCGAAGCCCGGGGTCCTCTTTCCTATATTCCTCCACTTCGCACGGTTTTTTGCATCCATTGAAGTGACGTTATTGGCAGTTAAATTATTACGTCTGGAAGTTCTAGTAGGTGTTGAAAGCGTCATAATACTTAGGTACCTATTCTTCGTGGAGGTTACCTGCATACTTATAATAAAAACTTGTAAAATTAACAACTAACAAAAAATGCACAAAAGTGTAGGCAGTTATACAAGCAAACTGAGACCTTCTGTACTAACTTCGTCGAGCGAGGCTTGCGCGCGCGCAAGTGGGGGCGCTCCCACCAGCCAGTACCTTCGCTCCGTTCGCGAACGACGCGCGCACCGTACGAAATTCAAATTCAAATTTCGAACACGATTTCACTCTCGTTTCTCGAGTGCCTGTCTATCTACCCATGTGTTTTAAAGTGAACGTGCCTGTATGTGTACCATGCGTATGAGTGTATATTAGTGGAAACGAAAATGTGACTGTAATCCAACGAAAATGGGAATTCATGACGATATACTTTGACATGTCGGTGTATAAAATGCGGGAGTTACTGAGGATTACATTGGTTTGTTTGTGTGCGGTTTTGTTGGTGCGAGATGGAACATGCCAGGACGTGGAGACAGGATTGGGGGAAGTGCAGGAGGAAGTGAGAGGCGACGAGGCAGAGAGGAAGGATGGCAAGAGTTTTCTGCCAGGTACGTTGCGCAAGAGTGGCACGCTTGGCTGGCAGTCGCATGTGAACGGTTTAGTGCTACCTACTTTAGCATAGCACTGCCTCTGTACTAGTTTGTCAATATTACTCACTCACTCACTCACTCAACTCACTTATAAACTTCGGAAACCTGACCGTGGGAGTACCACGCTTCGGTATGAATGGGCCGGCTCGACCGGACTGTTACCACGGCTTCACAGAAAACCGCACAGCACTGTGCTGTGTTTCGCTGCGTGAGTGACGGTATCGGAGGCCTAATCCGGGAAAAAGGGGGTCTAAAGGTTGGCAGCGTACTTGTGACTCGACAGGTGTCGCGGATGTCATGGCGATCATTAACATCAGGTGATCCGTCGGCTCGTCTGCCACCTTTCAGACAAAAAAAAACCGTTTAGGCACATAGTAAGAATTGTCTATTCATGTGGTTTAGGTTACCTACTTACATGTTAATGGTTGCACTGATTCTGATATTTTCAAATATTTGCATGTTTCTGCCGCTCCTAATGGTTGTGGGTTCGATTCCCATTCTGAACAATATTCGATTCCCACTCTGGACAACATCTAAGTGATATTTTTTTTTTATGCTAGAGGCGGACAAACGAGCAAGCGAGTCACCTGATGGAAAGTAACCAACGCCGCCCATGAACATCCGCGAAATCCAAGAGATCGCTAATGTGTTGTCGGCAAAAAAAACCTTCTATTTGTTCAGTGTCTGGGTGTTTTAATATCTAGTTTTTTTAGATACATTTGTGTTACCAGGCCTTTACCTTAATACCCATAACCATAACACAAGTGCTGAAGCTACTTAGGTACCCACTTAGTTACGTTTGTTAATAATACCATCACAATGTTATAATTCGCATTCGAGGTACCACCACCTCGCCAACCGAAATAACAGCGCATTTTTAACTATATACCAAAAATATAGATTTGTTTTTTGAATGAATGAATGAGTAAATCTTTATTCTCAATCAATAAGTTTTTCGTTATAGTAAATCTGTTACTACGTTAATACCTCATTAAGTCAGTATAGTAGATATTAATTATAACAGTCGATTTTGTGTTTTAAACGATTGACCATTATAATGTTTGGGGTCTTATTAATGAATTACCTAATTAATTTGAGGTAAGTAAATTATTTTATAATAAGTACAGTTAGTATCAAATTATATTAGCTTTCAAATCAAACCGACCAATATATCTGACAAAATACTACCAGATGTATTTTAGTTACAGAACAGAATAACAACAAATGAAAGTCAACCATCTGGTATTACGCTAAAAGGGATTTTTGTGAAATGCTCAAAGATTTTTGGTAGGCTTGAACGTTACGATCATTTTGATGCTGACTATACAATTCTGCAACGCCCGTACTCTAAAAAAGGTCTAGATTTTTAGAGTATGGGCGTTGCAGAAACATCCAATAACAGTTAGAGCATCATACTGGTATAAAGAATAATTATAGCTTACTTAAATAGTTTTTTAGATTTTCGCGTTGCATTTTAACTATAATGTATCAATACGGGGATTAACACGATATTTATTATGTGAAACAACATCGTGTACATATTTGGCTCGACGTTTAGGCTACGTTACAGCAGCCGTGGTCACGAGCGGACTGACCACGGACTGAGCAGTGGTACTCCAAAAACCCCTCAATTGATATTGAGGAGACTATATACATTGATGTGTGTATGATATTACGGCGAGAAAAACATGAAGAAATTTGACATACATATTAGTAACATTATTTGGCCGTCTGTAAAAAACAAACAACAGCGCATCGGTCCATTACAGATAGATATCGATAACTCAACGTGCTGTTTTCCGTTCCACCAATCAACAGCTTCCAAAAATTATCAGATCAAGATTTTAATAAATGATATTCAACTTTATTCCTCTGGTCTTGTAATTATTCTATGTCTGTTATAAAATATTGATTAAAAACAGTGGTTAAAGTGTACAGATGGCGTCAGGTATATTTAGCCTCCCCACAGCGGTGCAAACATAGCACTTGTGTCTCAGATATAAGGACGGTCCAAAAGCCAACAAGTATTGTGTACCCGGAAAACCTTTTCTGATTCACGATAAGTTTGCGTTTCTACATAAAGCTATTAAACTTTTGCAATACATGTTGCGGTCAGACAGGCCATTCCAAAGTATTAACAAAATATAATAATATGCATAACACTTATCGAACCTACTTATCTTCCATTTCTTTCATTAGGTAACGTCTCCAGTGATCTATTTTCAGTGTAACACATAATAATATGTAAGCGATTATTATCTGTGTCGGTGCGTTGCAATGCCTTGCAACTTTACATAAGGCTTGAAAAATTATTGTTGCAAGATTTACGACCGAGGCGAATTCAATGTAATCCTGCTAATCTTGTGTAGGCTAGAAGCACAAAGTATGAATATCTACCTATTCAGTGGTAGAAGAGGAGCCTATGCTACAATGTTTTTTTTAAGTGGCACTTTACAAGTATATTGGCTCGCCTCAGTCTGATGTTAAGCAAAACCATGAGAGAGCCCATGCCCATGTTGTTACAACGTAGTAATTCGTTTTTCTGAATTATTTATTGTCATTGCGCTGACTATTACCATTAACCTCCTAATGAGTGTTTTAGGTTTATAGGTATGGACTGCCTCGGTGGCGCAGTGGTTAGAGGGTCGCACTTTAAAGCGACGGCTGCGCAAGAGGTCCCTAAGTTTTCGGCAAGATATTCTTAGTGGGAGCCCGGAGTCTGGAAGTTGGCGGTCTTGTACCCCGTGACTTGGAAAGCACGTTAAGCTGTTGGTCCTGTGCCCGATCCCTCTCCAGTCGTGTCACATTAGTGTCCCATCGGATTATGAGGGCAAGGGAATAGAGAGTGCACTTGTGTTTGCGCACACACTTGAGCACTATAATATATCCTGCGTACGTGACTGATCGTTGAGATTGGCCGCCGTAGCCGTAATCGGTTGGAGGATATTATATGTCAGGAGTCACAGGTGCGCTGCCGGGCTTTTTAAAAGGTGTACGCTTTTTTCTTGAAGATTTTGCAGGTCGTATCGGGCCGGAAAACCGCAGGCGATAGTTCATTCCACAGTTTTGTCGTACGAAGTAGAAAGTTTCTTGAGAAACGCACAGTTGAAGACTGCCAACCATCTAGATGATGGGCATGGAACTTTTGTCGAGTGGAACGATGACGGTACGAAGCGGCAAGATTCAGTCCGAACAATTCCTTAGAGCATTCCCCATGGTATAAGCATGTGTAACAGTACCTACCTTAATATCTGTGCTTATGGCACATACCTACTTCTGGGTCAGGTAAATGTACGCACAGCCACACAGTATACAAAAATGACAAATTTCTTCAGTCGATTCTCACTCGTTCGGTTCAATATCAATTGATGAATTTTGACCAATTCCATTAACCTGATGTGTTGCTGCCTGTATTTTTATCTGTTGTTTGATATTTATTTATTCATGAATATGAGGGATAAAAAAATGGAAATGTTTTGATTTCTCGTCTAGACTTTACGTTTAATAATGTTGCCTAGAGCTTATTAGTTGATTTGAAACGCTTGCACATTTCAATTAAGATAGTTATGACGTTAATTAGGCAAAGAAAAAGAAAATTAACTACGTTGTTACTGAAGTTAGAATTAGTGTTTAGTTTTTATGTAGGTATGTGCTTCTTACGTAGAAGTGTTATTGCACTAAGAAGCTACTTGCACATAGGTAATAATATCGTACTGAGGCTTTTCATTGTTCTCAATCGACTTTGGTTTATTTTTTAGACCATTTTTGTTAAAATGCTTAGCGACTAAGTCTCGATAATGACTCTCCAGACAATGCGGTTTCATAAACACCATTGGTTTTCCAGTGAAAGAAACATCATGCAGAACACATCTGTTTACTTACATTTAAGAAAAATAATCTTAAGCTTTAATTAATTAAGACGGGGATTAACACGAAATTTATTGAGAGATACAACATTATGTACTCACATATTTTAATCTTAAGCTTGAGTTAATCTTCCATTATTCACCAAGTTATTCAATTGATCCCCTTTAACTTGCGCTTGCGTCATAAATGGACTTTCTCTCGGCATTTTTTACGCTTTTCGTCTTTTTTTCAATAATAATAATTAGTGATGCGCCGAGTACTACTTTTACCAAGTTACCGAGTACCGAGTTTACTCGGTACAAAGTTCCTGAAACAGAGTACTCGGGCGAGTTACTCTGTTCACTTTTGGCACACAAAAACTTCTTCTATTTTCAGTATAAGTATTTTTTACGGGACTGCTAGGTACCATATATGTTACCTTATTTTTGAGCTTCCGATATTTTTACTGTTGAAAGCGTCATGGTTACAATAAATGTTTTATAACATATTATGTAAACGGTTGAGCGATGGTAGCTCAGTGGAAAATAAAGCGCCTTACATACGGAGTGTCATGGTTCGAATTCGAGCATGTACCTCTGGATTTTTCAAATCTATCTGGGCACTACTCTAGCTTGCTATCAGGCTGAGGAGAGCCAGTATACTGTGTCACTACAAAAAAACTGAGTTACTCGGCATTGGCGCTAAGTTAACCCTTAATAGAGTATGAGTCAATGAAAAATTTCATTGGTTTTCGCTCTTATGTCATCACACATAAGATTCAAAATCTGGTGGTAACTATTTTCCCATTACCCGATTAAGGGTTAAAGTTACTCGGCCGAGTACCGAGTATCAATAAACTGCCGAGAACACAGAGTACCGAGTAGTAACCGAGTACTCGGCCCATCTCTAATTATAATATTATATTTTGAAATGATAGATTTTGCATAAATGCTCCCTCACTCTGCAGTTTTCTGTGAGAACCGCCGTGTGAGGGATAGTACAGGAGGCCTAATCCTGGGGGCAGGGGAGATTCAAAGTTGGCAACTGTACCTACTGGTGAAGCGGGTATACATGGGCGGCGTCAATCGCTTACCATTAGGTGATGGTCACTGCTCAGTCTGCATGTCTTTCACCTATTACAACATAAAAACTCTAGTTATCTTCATAATGTAAAAATATCTAAAAAAGCACAACACTTCTAAAATGCAGGTATTTAAAAGACAAACTCGTTGCACAATCGGATTTCTTTCCAGTCGTGTTTCGTTCCACACTATTTGGTCACCAGCTGTTCCGCAAGGGTTCACGCGTTCGTCGGTGGAGCTGCGCGTACGCAACTTATTACGATACATCACTGTGTGTTAGGGGTGTTTTTTAAGCATAAAATTGGCATTTAATACAAATTGTATACAGAAAAGTGTCAAAAAAACTGTCGCCCAAGTGACAATTGCTAAGAAAATATACTTTTTTTGAAGTCGGTTAAAAACAGCAATGGTTCCAAATTTCGCCACGTGGCATATCTAGGGCTTCCTAAGTTTATGGGCAAATTTGACTAGTAACAGTATGAGTTGTTTTTAATGTATTAGGTGGCAGATGTAACACTGCAGTATAGAGACACTCTTACCGAGGTGTCGTAAAAGGCGACTAAGGTAAAGCTGCTGGCATGATCATCAGCACCCAGAGAAGGAAAACTCACATTTAAATCTAAACCCTCGCCAACCCGTCTGCCAAGCGTGGTGAGTATGGCAATTACTCCTTATGTGATTGATGGAGGCCCGTGCCCCAGCAGTGGGGACTTAAATGGGCTGACGATGATGATGATGATGGTGATTCGACGAATCACCGGAGCAGAGAAGAGCGTGCACATTTTAAAAAAAGGCATTAGCGATCTCTCTGATTTCGCGGATGTTCATGGGCGGCGTTGAATACTTTCAATCAGGTGACTTGCTTGCTCGTTTGTCGCCTCTAGCATAAAAAAACAACGCACAGGCGGTTATCCAGGCCGACTTTCTGTGTATGGTATCACTCCGGTTGAACTTGACAACCCTGTCTCCACCCATAATAAAGGAATACATCCATACTAATTCATTTTGTTCATTGTTGTGTTAAAATTTCTCGTATTCTCACATGCCATGCCATTCCACATGGAGCGACTGAGCTCGTTTTTATGCCCTCGGTTCCTAGAAACAATGACGGACCATAAATGGGCCAGAGCTTTTATAGTATTATAGAAAAAAAATTGAAAAGTGTTTTCTAGAAATACTGTTTTATGTGACACTCTGATTCTCATATGATACGACATATATCACTGAAACATAGTTTTTTGTATAGATTTCATGTGACATCCATGGATGGATATTCAGAAGTTAATAAATTCAGATTTTAGGTAACAAAATTTTATCATATTATTTTTTTAATACTTTAAAACAACATTGATCTGACTCCGAGATAGGTAGCTCAAGCACCTGTGTTACGGATATCAGAATCAACAGCGGAATTACCTATATAGGTATAGACATAAATAAATACTTTTATTTTGTAAATACACCAGCTAAGCTAAGCGTTTCGCTTCTTCTTTCTTGGTACGAATTGCTAAGGAATGGAACAACTTGCCGGCTTCTGTATTCCCAGAGAGCTACAATTTGGGTGTCTTTAAGTCGAGAGTGAATAGGCTTCTTCTGGGTAAGCACGCTACATCTTAGACCTTATTGTCACTTTCCATCAGGTGAAATGAGGACAAGTGCAAACCCATTTAATATAAAAAAAAACATACCTTTAATACATATAACACACCCAGACCAATACAAACAGACATGTTCATGCACACAAATGTTCGCAACCCTGCAAGGGTTGCAAACATTTGTGTGCATAGGCATATGAACCAATAAACCTTTCTACTTACTAACACCAACTGTTGATCCATTTCCCTCGAATTCATTGCACTGTATTTTCCTAGAAACATACAACAGTAATAAGTCTGACATACCCGCACTAACTGCGGAGTGTCGCTCAGAATTCAACCAAAGCAATTTCATTGTTGTATTGTACTGCTCGTACAATTTCATTTTCATTTCCATATTTCATAACATCCCTCATTTGCCACACCGCAGACCACAACTTTAAATGCCAAAGCATGCTGTTCACTCAAGATCAAGCTGGTAATTACTTCTATTTGATATGGTCTCACTTAATTTAATTTAATGTTGTCCCTTCAACGAATTATAGAAGGTTAACCAGACCTTGGACTCTTTAAACTTTCTATCGTAAGAATTGATGATACAAAGTCTAATAGTGTCGTAATAACATCTAATCAATCAATTGTTGAAAGCATTGATACCCATCACAATATTTAAAAGAATAATGACCTCTTATATTGTACGAATGCACACGGATTTGATACACACTCGGGTTTTCAAAACGTTGCAAAATTTTACGATTTTTCTAATGCCTTTGATACCCTTGACCGCTGGGAGTTACTGCATTTGCTATGTTGAGTTCAACAACAAATGTTTTGATGAGTTTTTTGAAAAAGTGTTCGTCAAAGTTGTTGTTTGTTGTGAAACTCTTCATTGTAGCTCTAAACTCGGACTGCTTCAAGGTCAAGTTATTATTAATATTTCTTATTGGACATAAATATGTAGTAACTAGGTTTTAAGTCTAAATTCTACGTCGTAATATAGACGAACAATGTTATTAAATTGTGAATGTCGATAATTGAGGTATTAAGTAGATACAAAACCAGTCCTTTGAAGTTTGTATTTTTACTTGCCTCAGAAATAGCGATTGCATAATCGTTTTTGCAATGATAATATTGCAACTTTAATATAGAATCCTTATTTTATTAAATGTAAATAGATTTTACAGAGAAACATTTATTCACTGAAAAAACGACACACCACTTTTTACAGATACGAATGGACACAACAACACACAAACTAACAAAACAAGAAAAAGAGGAGATAAAAATTAAGAAAAAAAAAATTGGCTGTAAATATATTATAGATATATTACATTGATAACATACGTAGTAATGTGTCATCTTCTTAGTTTGTGTTGGGAACGCATCCCATGTTGAAGTCACGTAACAAGCTCTGATCACTCCTATAAATTTTAAAAACAAATAGCTAATTACACAAAAACAAACAAAACTCTACAAAAACGTGTATATCCAACAAAATATATAAAAACTCAGCTAAAGTACAACTAAACAACAAATCCTTCCTGTTCATAGTGCATGCACAATGGAAACGGCATTTCCTCGATAGAACAATACGAGGCGCGCGCGCATGGGAGTGTTTTCACTGGCCTTTGTAGGATTTTTAACAGCCACGCTTATTGTACTGCGGTAATGGCTGTTATTACAGCCATTGGATTTTTTTAGTTTGTTTATGATTTTGCTTTACCTACAGCATCTAGCCTAGCACTCTTGCTGATTAAAGGTGCTAAGCGCCGTGTCCACCTTCTCAACCAAGGCAGCTATTAGCTCGCTTGCTGTTAAATGCGGACTCTATAAGTATTCCTGCATTAGACTATAAAGCCGTGAGCGCAGCTATAATAAATATAGAAAAAAACTTTATTAATCAAAATATACAAAATAATACAAATAGTCATACTTACACAAATGTCGATTACTATTTGCCTATACTAAGAACAATCTTGTATAATAGATATTTAGAACTTAGTATCTTACTTTAATGAAAACAATAATAAAAGTATAGAAAAATCAAAATATAGAACTCTAACATAGACTTGTGAGGACTTGTTACATAGATTATTATGCTCTACTTAATAATAAAGAGCTAAAAGATGTCTTTATTTTAAATTAATTAACATATTATTAATGTCACCCCGCCTGGCGCTTCTTGAAACGTCTGCCACAGATGTAACAGTCTTTGAAAGTTTATCTCTGACTATATCGTCTTTGTTTGTTCTTCGATCATCTGTTTGTTATTTCGGATGATTAAAGATGAAACAAACAATATTATTATTATTTACACATGTTGACACAAAAGTAGAAACAAAGATTCCTTCATATTATAACTACAAAGTAGTTTTGTAAACTATTGTGCGCAGGTTTATTTTTAATACTCTGTTTTTATAGGATATAATTCTTGCCGAGTTTTTACTATTTATATAAAACTATTTTCTTCAAAAGTAGATTCATAAAAACTGTTTCGTCAAAACCTTTTAGTCTACTACCTAGTCTGTTGAATATTCAAACACTTTTTATTGGTACTACTTACACATTTCTAAATAAAACCTTTGATCATCATCATCATTTGATTTGATTTGATGATGAGTTTCTTATAATTTTCCTGTAATTACTAATGTTATTAGCTTAGATGATATCATCCGAGAATGCCTACATGCATCTTGTTTTTAACGATATTATCATGTTCAAAATTTTACCTAAGAACATTCTAATTAACAAGGTTTTTTTTTATCGTGATTGCTATAACTATGGGTTTAGGTATCTCTAGGTGTAGGTAGGTGTATATTTTGCAGATACTGAATATGATCGAGATTACGAAACAAAATGTTATTTATAATATTTATGATTCTTGAACCTATTCTTCACCTATTTGTCTGATTATTACATCCTTGTTTGGTGAGATTTTTTTTTTCTAGCAATGAATATTCACTCATCAACTTGACAAGTTACTGCTATTATACGGTGGTATTACTAGTATTTTTTTGGACTAGTTAGTTCTATAACCACCGTTTATACAATAGGCTTGTTTCAAACATATCACGAAACTCTGACAAGCTCGATTTGTGTTATCCTATACTATTATAAACTCTTTTTAACGTGCGGTTTTAGACCTTACGTATACTAACATAAGGATTCCAAAATATTATGATTGTTTAAAAAAACATAAGTCACTTCAATTCGTGGCGTTACGGCTAACAAACACTGTTTTAACATGACAAGATTGCGCAAAGTTTATTAAACACACATCGGATTACACGTGCGTGATAATGCGTCGTATTACGAGGGTAATAGAGTGGAGATTCGTAATCGTCTTTGAGTATTACGGTTAGGTTACATGATCATTGGTTTGCCGCAATTAGCGCTGACTCGAACGGTTTTGGTTACAATCGGGCGGATTTGTCAATATCCTTCGGATGGGCTAGAAAAACGTAAGCGAGCGAGAGGCGCCGTTGCAAATAGTTTATTGTACCATATACATATGTTAATGGACAACATTTCAAAATTGCTAAGCTCTGAAACAAAAAATACCAATTCTTTGTTTACTTTTCCGCTGCTCGATTATATATTTATTCATTTTTTATATTGCTTATTTACTGAGAAAAAAATTAAAAACTAAAAAACGTAAGATGACGTCATCGGACGGCAGAATGTAAAATATTTCTTTGCTTAGCACATTATAGTTTTAAATTTACGAAATACCAAAGCCATGACATGTAACTGTCAAAAAAAAAGACAACTTGTCAACGTTGAATGTATGAATGACGTTGACAATGTTGACACTAGTATTATTTACCTTTGACAGTAGTACCTTTTTTTATTAAAACAATGATAAGCAAAGGAATATCGCTGTATTCAGCTGTCCGATGACGTCATTTGGCGCTTACGTCTATTTAGAATAAAAAGAATTTCAATAATTATTTTATGCATGAAAATGGACAAATTTTGAAAAAAGAAAAAATATGGGTCTGTTCATTTTATGTCTATTTTCATATAAAAAAACAATATGGACATGTTAAAAATATGAAATGTTGTCCATTAGATACTAACCGTCTGAGAAGTATCCTTTCCCCTAGGTTCCTAAGATTTTTGGAGTACCGAGATAGGAACAGTAGCAAGAGGTGAGGAATGTAACAAGACTGACATCAACATTCAAATTGTGAAAATCAGCCGGTAACTTTTTGTACAAGTAATACTACGAGAAATCATTATTGTAGTTATAAATACTTAGTTACAAAAGATTTTAATGTATGACGATTTCTAAGTGCTGTGTACAAGTCTATGAAACTAAAGAATCTTTTGACTTTGTAGCTTTAAAAAAGTCGGGTTTTTTGGGGGTGTTAATTTACTTTTGAAACAAAACAATTGCTGTGCGCACTGATAAATGCTGAAAAGAGCTCACCTCTTCAATTTTGAATTCTTTGTCTTACCCAATTTAATAAATGACATTGAAATTTACCTATTGCTCAAACGTTGTCCTTTCTAAATTGATAAATCGAAATAATTGGAAGCATTCCACGACGAGTCACTTAACATAACTATGTCTGAATCGCCAGCGGTGCCATTAGCAACAAATTATTCCAGCATTTGGATGCAACAAACGAATTCATCGCCGAGATCTGCCTCAAAGGCATACCGATACGCCCATCCGCTTCAACTCATTGTCGTCAGAGAGTAAAGCTTGGGACATAACGACTGTTTGCGGAATTAGTAGATCTTCATCTTTGTCGTCAATCGCGGCAGGTTCTTCAATTGTTTTGAGTTTGTGGACCTTGCCCGCTAGACTCTCAAGTTTGCGGACTTCAAGTTTATGCCTGTGGGTAAAAACTTAGGGGTCTTTTATATAGATGATATTAACATGTTTTATGCCATCCTCTTTTAAGTATATATTCCACGCAGCTTGAACATATATTATTCATGTAATTATTTCTACTAATATAATCGGTAATCTTAAGAATACTTAGTATGATCATGGACTATGGTATGATAGTCTTACACGTAAACGTTAACAATAAATCTAATTTTGGTACCTGTTATTAATTAAGTATTGTGTTCATTTATTTATTTTGCTTGTCACATGTTAATAAAGATCTTCATTAATAAACAAGTACATTGTGCACATATGTGTGTTTTTATAAGTTAACATGTTGATTTTCTGTATTATGTCTTTCTTTCTTTTTCTTTCATTGAACAATCTTCGTTATGTTCGGCAGTTCTAAAGAACTTCAACGCTCAAACTTGTATTTGGAAACCAACATTAGTATTTGGCGCTTCCATCCTTTGGCAGCGAGACGCATTCCTTGAATATAAAGCGGATTGGTTAATGTGTACAAAGTTTAACACCGCGGACGTTTAGAAACGAGCGCCCACGCATACATAATACGCAGCCTCGGTTCTGTTTAATTTTTTATTATTGTTATTTGAACGGTGGGCGATACTCAAGTTTCTTGAGCTTTGTACATGAGAATGTGTTAAAATAATCAGTTTAAAAGAGACACAAAAAGAGAATTATTATTGATTATTCATTCTATTATAACCTTATAGTAGTATATTTTATATAATTTGTGTAGGTTATATTGTATTATAGTAAGTTAACATTCGTATATTAGTGTATGACTAACGTGTTTATTTATTTATTTATTATCTAGATATATGTATTTATACTATAAATTTACTTGAATCAATATTCAAAATCAAAAGGATTGCACCACCCTACCCTCTTCTATCTAATGTCCTTTACCTGAAGGTTGTCTGGTAGAGATCGCTCCCAGCGATAAGACCGCCTAAATTGTACATTGTATCTCTGTATACCTAGCTTTTAAGTTTTGTATGTTGTGCAATAAAGAGTATCTATCTATCTATCTATAATTGCCTTCGCATAAACTAATGAAAAGATTAACTTGATGAAAAAATATCTGTTTTTGCCTTCAAAATATTACTTGAAAATGGTTGCAATTTTAATTCTTTGTTATCCCTTATCGAATCGGTTTACTCCGTCAAATTATCTTCAATAACGAATTGGTTTTTATTATTAATTTTATCCTTTGAATTGAAGTCGTGCAGATGTTTTCGTATTCAATTTTCTTTGTTTCTACAAAAATAACAAGTTGAAGCATTTTGCATGCATGTCAGGAATTTTACATTCGTTGTATCTGTTGAAATTTTCCACCTAGGTCATTTCTTTAGACTTTATCCATAAAATGTATTCGTATTTTTTTAAATGGCTTTCTTCAATATAGTAGTTAATTTTTACTGTTTCGATTTCTTTAAAATCTTCACGAAATGATGCATGAATAAAACATTTGATAAAGTCATTGGGTCACAGATTCAGTATTCATATTTTAGATGGCGTAGTCTTTCGAGTTGTAAACAGAATTGTTATTTCCAAACCGGTTAATGTTTGTTGTTTCAAAAATTCTTGAGATTGTTATTGTTTTAATTGCGTAGATATGTGTCAACATAAAGATTTATATTGTTATGAGTATTGGATATGCTCAAATCGTTGGTTCGTTTCTTGAAACATTACTAAAAGAATCATTTAAGGTAGTGACGAAGTTGGTTATAGGATACAATTTTTAAAAAGTCTCGTGTTCCTGAAAATTTAACAAAGACCGTTAAAGCAAATACGCTTGAGAAAACATAGTCTGTCTTATAGTTGAAATCGAGTCGTTTTAATCCTTGTTATTGTAAAGAGAAGAACGCGATATAAAATATAACATCCACTGGAAGAGATTGCTCATAGTAATAAAGCCGCCTTCGTTGTACATATCCTGTAATACCTAGTACTAAGTTTTCTTATTATACTTTGAGTGCAATAAAAGTATATTCATTCATTCATTCATCCACAACCAATCTAACGCATTATTAAAACTTCTACGCAATATCGATTAAGATAAATATTATCTGAGCTGTTTTTACGATACAAACACAAAAGATTGTTTCCAAATGAATCACCTTTGCATTGAAACTCGAACTAACGTCGTTGTTACGGACGTCAATCACGATGGTTTAATTCCTATAAGAATGTTTGATTGCCTCTTATTTCCATGTTCATAATGATATGGGTGGGAGGCTTTGAGATGGTTAAGCAATCATTAGGATGGGAATGATGGACGGATGAAAAAAAGTCAGTTTTTATCGGAGTCTGTGACGGGTTCGTGCTTTGGTATGCATACTCGTATTTCAACAGTTTTCTTACTTATTACGAAGGTACGGTAAGCCACACATCAATGTATACAAATCTGTCAAATTTCCTCAGTCGATTCTTATCTTAATGTCAAACACGTTTGGTTCAATATCAAATTACAAAAATCTGTTATCATTTTTAATGCCATCTGTACATATTGTTTCAACTTACTAAGAAACATTCAGTGTTATTTGAGTTGTACATTTTTATATGAGATTTTAAATTGCCTTTTTTAATAATATTTTTGATGCTGTGTGTCGAGGACACACGCCGAGACTCCAGCATGAAACCTCTGTGCTCATTTTATGGCGCGAAAGAGCGCGCGTTCGGTATTCAAAAATCTGACGTCTTTTGTTTTCCGGTGTAAAATTTTACTTCTTCTCCTGTCACTTTTACCTCGCTTTTTTCTTGTATATTTTTTATGGATTAAACTAGTTTATCTTTATTTACAAAGATCTGCCTTATTATTAAAACGCCACACATACGTTCCCGAATCCCGCCGGCATAGGATTGCCGGTACACTGTGCAAACTCCAATTTTATTTTTGCTTGGAGTCGTGATCTTGTTTCAACCTTACCATACATGGAACGACCAGGTCAGGAATTTAATATAATTTGGTTTGATTTCAAAAACAAGTACCCATAAGAAGACATCACCAATTTCTAAAGTGTATGTCTACCTGGAAAGACATTCATAAGTTAACCTTTAAAATGGTTCGAGAAAGTTTTCAACTTTTGAAATGTCATATGTAAACATATCAATTTATACAACATTAACATTTTTACTCCCGGGTTTAGAAAGATTATTTTTGCATTGAAAACGCGCGTGATATAATCGCACTTTGTTTGGTAATTGATTTTCACTTTCAACTCTACAAAAATAACACGGTTTGATTGAGGTCATTCGACTGGTTGCTATTATTTATAGTGAAAAATACGAAATTAACAAAAATACTTATGCTGATTGAACGAATCTATACTATTTTATTGCATCAATAAGTGTCCGTTGCTTATTATTAGAAATTCATAAATATACCTACACTTTGAGTAAGTTTATCATTAAAGCAATTTTTCAAATGTTTTTGGGCAAAAAATATAAATAAATCATTGATTTTGGAAGGAGCACCAGAATTCTATCGCATATACGTATAAGTATATAATTTTAAATCAATTTATGCGTCTACAGGTACTTTGTATGCAGTTTATATATCCTTGTTTTCTCGGCTTGGTTTTTTTATATTTTTAGTAAAATATGTAGACTGACGCGTTTACTATGGTTTTTATTATTTATTTTAATAATTCTATATATAATAAATGAAGTCAACGTCCCTTAAGAAAATAATTGTATTAACCTTTTGTAAGTCAATGAAGAAACCAATGTACTTAGACCAGTGCTGGTTAGATCTGTGTCCAACTCATGAATTGAATACTAATTATACGTATCTACAATATTTTTAGACTCGTGTTGTATTACTTTACTTACATAAGCTTTTATTAATTTTTAATGGTATCCTTTTAGATGTTTTATCATTTACATCTTTAGTATTGACATTATCACCATCAATAATAACTTTTTCTAAATTACCAGCCGTGTGGTCCCGGCAGAGTAGAATAGGCCACCCTCACTCTTACCGAGGTGTCGTAAAAGGCGACTAAGGTAAAGCTGCTGGCATGATCATCAGCACCCAGAGAAGGAAAACTCTGCATTTATATCAAAACCCTCGCCAACCCGTCTGCCAAGCGTGGTGAGTATGGCAATTACCCCTCATGTGATTGAGGGACGCCCGTGCCCCAGCAGTGGGGACTTAAATGGGCTGACGATGAAATTACCAACAGCCTTAATTCTTTCAATAAAATCTAAATTTTAGTGAAAAAATAAAGACACTTCACGTTTTGTACGCATCTGTACTGAAATCGCTCCACAACGTGTTCCTTTCCCTGCATCAAAAATGCTTATTCCTCATCGAAGTACGTTCATTTCAATTTCAATTTCATGACCTTGTTTGTGAAAGTCAACCATCCATGTACTGATGCAACGTTACATTTTAACTTCAAAGTGTAAACGACATCAATTCCACTTTTATTAATCTAGTTTTCACTTTCAAATCGCATACACAAGTGGTTTGTACAGGTTTCTAGCTGATAACGTTATAGCTAGGCGAGTAACAGGCTGCGATAGGTCGCTTCAAGGTTTTTTGCCATACTTTGTAAACGTGGAATTTGATATAGCTTTAGATTTTATTCATCAGTCAATTTTCTTTTATTTTGACGCCACTATTGTGTAATATTTGCTTAACTTTTCGTTATGCGGTTGATTGGTTGTTGTTTCGTTGCTACAGTTGTGTATTCTGGAAGACCATACAAATATTATTTAAAGACTCAATTTAGATAGCAAGTACTTCAATTTGCACCTTTATTTTAAGTAGCACATAGAACAAATTAGTTTTACTCAGGCTGCTTTAATATCTTAAGTGTTTTTTATTAGTAACTTAAATTATTTATAGTCTATACGATCTGATCTTGGCAAACGTAATGTAGGGCGCCCTCTGGCTAGGTGGGGGGACGATCTGTGCAGGATGGCTGGTAAGAGCTGGATGCGAGAAGCCATGGATAGATCATAGTGGCGAACAATTGGAGAGGCCAACGTCCAGCAGTGGACTGCGATAGGCTGATGATGTGATACGATCTGCTTTATCTTGAAATTTTCAAACAACCTCGAAAGCCTATTATAAGATACTTTTGTTGCTGTTTACTGCGTTCTTTTCTTTTTTACTTTCAAAAACTTTACAGACATCACTTAGTTCTCGGCTTTTATATTCAGACGATTCATTTAGCATGACTTAAAAAAATCCTGAAATTAGTTAACATCAGCTAACTAAATTGCTGTAGTTGTCATAAATTACTTTATGTTTCCCAAAATACGTTTATGGTAAAGAGCAGATAGCTAATTAAAATACAAATCAGTGTTTGCCAACATAAAGACCCCAAACAACGAATGTGTGAGATTTCATAAGGTCTCATTTGACTTATTTGTTTCTAAATTGAATAATATAATTATGTAAGATGATAACTTGAATCATAAGACAAAGCATGGTCTCTGACCCTATCTAACCGCTGAAGGTGATCTAACTAAACAAAAACGAACAATACAGGTTTAAATACCTCAGTGGCTACCTCTTCCCAGCCTTGTTGATAACATCTGACTACCAGACAGAAACGCACACCAAACAGTCTTTATTCCAATGAAATAAGAATTACTTTGGCGTGGCTAGTATAGATTCGGAACGGTTTTGTTTTGGCAATTGTAGTTTTCAAGTAAAACTTGGTTTGAATGGAAGGTAGATACCTACTACTGTTTTTGTAAGATATCTGTTAGTAGCATGTAGGCTCGTGTAATTAGTAGTTTAGACGATGTAACATTTGACACATGAGAATCTAGGAATCCTCATAATTAGGCGTCTCTCACGTGTGACGATAGTGACGGATCATTTAATCCCACACATTTAAACGATTTTAAGTAGGTAGGTACGCCGTGTGGTCCCCGGCAGAGTAGAATAGGCCACCCTCACTCTTACCGAGGTGTCGTAAAAGGCGACTAAGGTAAAGCTGCTGGCATGATCATCAGCACCCAGAGAAGGAAAACTCTGCATTTATATCCAAACCCTCGCCAACCCGTCTGCCAAGCGTGGCGAGTATGGCAATCACCCCTCATGTGATTGAGGGAGGCCCGTGCCCCAGCAGTGGGGACTTAAATGGGCTGATGATGAAGTAGGTAGGTACATAGATTTAGTTAGTTTAGTGTGTTGTAATCCTAATTTACATCTCAACATATTATTTCAGAAACTCGATATATTAAATTGATACTCGTAATATGGTAAATTTTATGGTTAAGTATGTTCATCTCTTTTATTACAATATTTACAATGTCGTAGGTAAAGTCTTTGCTTTTAACAGTGCCGTAAGTAAAAAGTAAAGCCTTATTTACCTGACCTGGTTTAATGTGGCTACTTTTCACTTATAACATTGTTAATTGCTACCGTCATATCTATTCCAAAGAAGTTAGGTATTTGTTTAATATGTGTGATAAAACTGACAATCATAATTGTTCTGATTTTCTTATACGAGTAGTACAATGGATAATATAATATCGCAAAACGGAAAGTGCACCGCCATATTAAATTTCGTATTGTAACATTAGAATTACATGTTATTTAAAACTGAACTTTCACATGAAGGTACTAATGTTTATATTTTATTGTCAATAAATCGTTCATGACTGTATGTAACGCATGCTTCGTTGCTGCGCTTTTCCCGGCTTTCTCGTGCGCGGGCGCCGCCGTGACGGACGCAGAAACGCAAGACCTGTATCTATCCTGTTCTTTTGTGTGGGTTTGTCTCGTTCACTCTTTGGAAATTATTGCTAGTTTTAATTAAGATTCTAATGTTATCAACTGGTTTTGCATACAAATAATGTATGAGGTTTGAAAAATATACTAAGAAATGAGAGCGTGGGTAGGTAGATACCAACTTTGGTTTTGAATTTATTAGGTAAAGCAACAAACAGCTGTTTTAAGAGTTCAGATCGCTAGAATGATCGCTAACATTCATTATAAGATAGAAATCAAAGAAGAAGAAGGTAAATAATAAGGAAAACCATAGTGTACGGGGGGGAGCCACGCTTCGCCATGAATGGGCCGGCTCGATCAGAGTGATACCACGGTCTCACAGAAAACCGGCGTGAAGCAGCACTGTGCTGTGTTTCGCTGCGTGATTGTGGGTACCGGAGGCCCAATCCTGGGGAAAGGGGGTTTTAAAGGTTGACAGTGCAATTGTGACTCCACTGGTGTCGCGGATATCTATGGGCGGCGGCAAATTGGTTATCATCAGGCGATCCGTCTGCCTGTCTACCATCTATCACATAAAAAAATTAATATAGAAAAAACCTTTTTCTAAAAATCAAATTACATTCAAGACAATATTAGATAATTTGCTTTTAATTCTAATTAACTACGACTATTTCATGTCTCGTTAATGATTAAGAGTTTGACGAAGACCATCTATCCTTTAATATAACAAACTAATTTAGCCTTGCAAAAGTCTCTAATTGAAATCAAGTCGTTGCCACTTTGCCCGGCAATCAAGAATCACTATCAATTAATCACCATGCCAAAGTAATTAATGTTAGAAAGAATATTTACAAACCATGTGAAGGGTAAACGATGATGATTAAATTTAAAGTCATTGACGTTTCAAGGGAAAGATTTACAATGCGACAAGGCTGTTTTAGTCGAAAAGTTACTTACTCCGATGGCTGAGCGACCCAAAATGTGGCTTAGGCGATAGAAGAGTCCTCCACTGAGCCCGATCATTCGCGGTCTTATGCCAGTCGCTCGCAGCTCGCGAAAATCGGTTAGGAACCCACATCACAAAAACGTAGTGGGAGAGCCACCGTTCGGCATTAATAAGCCGGCTCGACCGGTGTGATACCATGGCCTCATCAGAAAACCGGCATGAACCAGTAGGTACTGTGCTATGTTTCGCTGCGTGAATGATACTGGAGGCCCAATTCGGAAATGTTTCTTTCAAACAAAAAAAGAATTCCGCAAATCTGTCAATAATTAGCGGAGAAATCGATGAACATAAATAAACATAAAAAAAAATATATTAGAAAAACATACAGTCGAACATAGAACCACATCTTTTTTTGAAGTCGGGTAATAATAATAATAGTATCCTCCGACCGATTACGGCTACGGCGGCCAATCTCAACGATCAGCCGCGTACGTAGGATATATTATAGTGCTCAAGTGTGTACGCAAACACAAGTACACTCTCTATTCTCTTACCCTCATATTCCGATGGGACACCAGGGTTACACGATCAATCGATAGGGACAGCCGGGAGCGCCGGGCTGACCCTACCAGGCTGAGGCAGAGGCCTGTGTAGTGCCTTGTCCTCCTGCCACATCCTCACAAAAGGAGGCAAAGGCCGTAAAGGCCCGTTCGTCGGCGACCATCACCCGAACTATGCTCGGAGCGAGAGGTCGTTCCCAATAACGCGCAGTACCGCCTGGAGCAATTCTCGTGCTCGTGATATTTTGAAAAAATGGCGGATATCACCTGAAAACCATACAAACAAAACCTATGTTTTAGTGATATATGTCGTATGAAAATAAATATCACGAGCACGAGAATTGGGCTCCAGGCGCTACGCGTTGTTGGAAACGACCTATCGCTCCGAGCATAGTTCGGGTATGGTCGCCGACGAACGGGCCTTTAAAGAAGAAGAAGAAGAAGAAATGTTTATTTGGAACCAATAATTACATAATCGTATTAACAATTTTTAGTTTTTACAGAACAAAATATAAACTTATTAACTACGTAATTACATAATAGGTACCAAAATGGTCTCCGCTCAGTATACGGTTGAGCGTGACACACATTATGCCACGCTAAACCACTGGTATTCTGCGGATGCCAAAAGAACGAGCCACGCGGCCTCAGCCGACGACAGCTATTTTTAAACATTGCAATGTTTACGGCCTTTGCCTCTTTTTGTGAGGATGTGGCACTGCTGATCCCAGGACTCGCACACGGCAAGAATAGACCCACTAACCCCCACGCCATCGAGGCAGTCAGTCGAGCAAGTCGGGTAATGTAGGTATGTTGAAAGTTACAAAAGTTGCGCTTAAAAATTATTTGTAATTTTTGTTCGTTATTACGTCTTACTATGATTGATGCTGTTTCTGTATGTTTTTTGTCATAGTTTTTTACTAGACAAGGATGCGGCGATGGTGATTGTGCGGTTTCATAATAATTGACATAATAACGATAAACAAATATATTTTGTGATTAGTTTTTGCCTCATCCTTGCTGGTTTTACCAAAATGTAGAGTTCTTTATCATTAACATCTTATTCTAGTATTTAACATGACAAAAGAATAACATTGAATAAAATTTTGAATATTTAAAAACCTGTTATAAAAACGTATTATGTAACGAGTGCCAGATTCCAAAACTAGCGTCGCAATTATTATTAATCACGATAAATTTTATAAGTAATTTAATTTAACAGAAAAAATCTCTTCGTAGTCTACTCAAGACAGTTCAATTAATATTTTTAGACAAATTTTTGGTAGGTATATTAGCTGTGAATGAGTAAAAAAATCAGGGTAAATGTTTAAAGTTTAGTGACCACTTTTGAAAAAAAAAACTATTAAAATTCTTATGGCATGAGCCATATTTTTAAAACAATCTTTAAAAATCAATTTAAACTTCTCTACTACATACCTATTCTACTAATGTTAAGATTTTTCTTAAAATGCCTTAAGTTTGTCTCATTATAATAAACTTACCAGACAAGTTTTGGGTGTGGGAGAGCCACGCTTCGGCATGAATGGGCCGGCTCAACTGGAGTGATAACGGCCTCACAGAAAACCGGGTGAAGCAGCACTGTGGTGTGTTTTGCTGCGTGAGTGAGGGTACCGGAGGCCCAACCCGGAGGTAACGGGGGTTTAAAGGTTGGCTGTGCACTTTTGACTCCACTGGTGTCGCGGGTGTCCATGAGCAGCGGCAATCGCTTACCATCAGGTGATCCGTCTGCTCGTCAGCCAACTATAACATAAAAAAGGTATTGAATGAATGAATGAAAGAATGAATGAATGATAACTTTATTTGGCACAATACAAAACAAGGAGACTTAATAAGAAACATAACCTAGACATAAATAATGACGAAAAGTAGGACAACATTATCCCTGTATGTGCCAAACAGGCGGCCGCTCAGCTATAGTCAGTGCTGATCCATTAATATTCTTAATATATATATATATATATATATATATATATATATATATATATATATATATATATATATATATATATATATATATATATATACATATATATATATTATAGTATTCTTAATATCTCCCAGTCACACACGGTAAATAAACGTTACAATACGGTATGTAAGAAAAATTGTCCTTACCTCTATTCATGTGACTGCACATAAACGTAAATTTCCTCTAAGTGTAAACTTAAACGCAACTTTATCACTGCAGATATCATTGTGACGTATAGCGGCCATGTAGGAATGCCGTCAATGCGAACTGGTAGGACCACAACCCGTCCGGCACACCCCAGCCCTTATAACACTTAACTCAATGGACTAAGGTCCAAAATTAAACAGGTTTTTCGACAACCGCACCTGCAATTTAAGGTATACAAATAATTCAGGTAAAGGTTTAAGGTTTCGTATTCTAGCTTCCGCCTTCGCGGTTTTTTCGCTGGAGCATCTTAATTCAATCAGATTTTATTCATGTGAAGATGTTTAAGAATATCCATTTATTAGCCATTTTTGTACTTCCTGGGCTGTATTTCCTGAGAATTTATCTGCCTTTATTTGAGAGACAAAAATAAACAGTACGATGTACAAGGCAAATATCTACAGCGCACATTTTAAATGCTATGTACCAAAAGTGTGAATCGGATACGATAATCCCACGACTCTGCAAGATATGTTAAGGCGACGGGTAGGGACACACTAGCGACGCCAATCGATTTTAACTTTTAGCTACTAAACCGGATCTATTTTAAACAATTTCGGGGTTACAACCTCTCGGCACTACAAACACTTATACTATTTATTAAATAACCATGAAACCAAAGCGGCCACTTTTGGTGTGAATCCATTTTTCGCGTACAATAACGACCCAAAATTTGTGCATGGTTATTTAATAAACAGTATAAGTGTTTGTCGAGAAGTTATAACCCCGAAATTGTTTAAAATAGATCCGGTTTAGAAGACTAATAATTAAAATCGATTGGCGTCTCTAGTGTGCCCTACCTGTCACCTAAAGTAAAAAGTTTGTTTACAGGGAATACATAGATTCTGTTACATTTAAATCATTTTCATAATGTTGTACAGTCAACTCCAAAAATATGTATACACTTTAGGACCTTGTCACAATACTTACCTATAAGAAAGTAGAGGTTTACTTTCTTATATTATATATTGTGACAAAACGTCCTAAAGTGTATACATATTTTTGGAGTTGACTGTACCTACTTAGGCACCCGCATTGTTGGCACGGAATTTTGGAGCGTGAAGCTACTTACAACCAAGATTAATTAAAGAAAATGTACGAGTACATTAATGACTACCGAAATGTACATGAAAAGAAAGTGAAAAGTGTTTTGATTACTTTATTTCGATAAGCCCCAATAGGCATTTTCTACACCAAACATACTTATCTAGTAGATATACTTTTATAATATTCAAATAAAATACGAGACCTTTAACAAAATATTTAAGCTGTTTGTTTCCTCAATAAAGAAAAAAAGTGCTTTAAGATTTCAACATCACTATTAATAAATTTAAAATAAATAAATTAAAAAATGAATATCCACAATAATAGAATAGAATAGTAGAATTCTTATTTTCTTTACGTATTAAAAATGATTTCATTTTATGAATGATAAAAATAACAGATAACATTTAACTCACATTTAAAAATCAAAATAAAATAATTCTGGCCGTCATGTCGTTTAAATTGTTATACCCCATCAGGGTTCTTATTACCTGATATGTGACACCTTACCTCATATGTTTGAGTATTGAGTATTCATAGTTATACTTGATAACCTCTGTTTTGTTTGAACGAAAATTACTATGAACATGTATTTTTGATTCTTTATATATATATGACGACCCGTTTGGAAAAGTGGTAGTGAACGCTGCCTTTGGTCCAAGGGTTGCGGGTTCGATCCCGCACAGTACAAACATTTGTGTGCATGAACATGTCTGTTTGTATTGGTCTGGGTGTTTTCTAGGTATCAATCAATCAATCAAATGTCATTTATTGCTTTTGTTATAGGTTACATCCAAGATCTAATTCTAGTATTGAAGTATATATTTTCAAAAAAAAAGTAATTTATGTATATTTATTTGTATTCCCACTGTTGATTCTGATATCCGTAACACAGGTGCTTGAGCTACCTATCTCGGAGTCAGATCAATGTATGTGGTGTTGTGAAATATTTATTTATTTATTATTTTATTTTTTAAAGAATAAAGAGAATCATCAAATAGTACCTATCCAGATACCTATCATACCGACTGGAAAACATGATTAGACAGCGAAAGCATATAATGTTCTGTATTCTATATCTAGTTTAGATTTAGTCTTAGAGATACGTACCTACATACTCGTAAGTTAATCGATAAAATCAAGCCTGAGATAATAATTATATCACATTTGACATTCACTTCCATACCATGTCACATCTAAACATAACTTTGACAAAGTCAATTCACTTTCATTGTCATGATGCAACGAGGCGTAAGACGCCGGCAATCCGGTTGATAAGGTCCAAACAGAGGTAGTCTGTACGAGAGCAAGCAGCCACTTTTACTTTCGCGGGAGAAAGCTGCGCCCGCGCCGCATGGCCGTTATTAGCTTATTAGTGGGGGCTTAGGGCTGCCTACTTTAGAACTGTCTTTAACCCATGTAAAAAAATATGAACATTTTTAAGCTTCGTCATCATTAGTCTGTTACAGTTTACTGTTGGATATTATGAGTAGGCCTACCCTAATGTTCGCCATTTCACCCTGTCTTCGGTGACGCATCAAGTTTCTACCAGCCACCCTTCGGTGCCTCCATCCCGAAAGGCGTCCTACGCTATGCTTTTAGAGAATGCATCTTATACAGTTTCTATTTATGAACTCTTATACCCACTGACTCTCTCTCTCTCTCTCTCTCTCTCTCTCTCTCTAAGAACTCTTATAGGTTCGCCTGCCACATAAAATATCTCATCTTTATAATCATAGAAGACTATGACTCGCCTCCGATGCTCCGATTTGGGGCGCCCCAAATAAGCAACCATATTAGGAAAGGCGAGATTATCGGTGCGATCAGCTAAGAGTGTAGAGAGGTGTGCACCGATTTAGGGATCCCGGTAATCCGTTCAGCCGAACTGATCTTTTTCTTTTTATAGTGGCACAGTATATTGGCTCTCATCAGCCTGATGGTAAGCAAGAGAAGAGCCAAAGTTGTAATTACAACGGAAGCGCTGTCAAGGCATCACCTCTGGTGGCACTGCCCAATACTGGCCCACGAGATGCTTCTTTACGCTTCGTTTGAAGAAATCCATATTGTAGGAAGGGGAAATACATGCGCTGGCAACGAGTTCCATTTCTTGATGGTGCGGCAGAAATAAGAACTGCCAAATTGTTCAGTCCGTGATGGGATGTTTTCCACTGTGAATCGGTGACAGCGTTGTTCGGCGCGTGTAGTTCTGTGATGGAATAGGGTAGGTGGGTTGAGGGAGAAAAGCTCTTCAGAGCATTCCACACGGTAGTAAAGACGGTAAAAGACTCTAAGCGACCTGATGTCTCTACGTAGTTGAAGAGGTTCGAGCCCGTCACTGCAATTTATCGAGAGCATCCATGAGGTATTTAGCGGAGTCATCTCAGAGATGCGAGCAGTACTCCAGGCATGCCCAGACTTGAAGTCTTGTATAAATGACTGAGTTGGTCCGGCGCGAAGAAACTGCGCACTCTGTTCAGGATCCCCAGTTTTTTAGATGCTGTCGAGATGAGGCTCTCGACATACTGGCTTTGGTTAAGATTGCAGCGAATTTCCATGCCCAGCATGCTTAAGCTAGTAAGTAGACTAAGGGAAGTGCTCAGGAGAGAAGGGAGGGGAAGGAATGGGGATGTCTTCGCCGTGAAGGCGTGCACTTAAGTTTTGTTGGCATTAAACTCGACCGGATCGGTTTCTGGAGTTACTAATGAGATCCAAAACTCTGTCGAGCTCAGTGACAAGGCAAATTATATTAATTATAAATAATTTGTAACCAGCACCATCCCTAACCTAACCATAGGGCCTTCGTATGTATTCTTTCGGCCCTAACGAATACATGCATGTCAAGCCGACGTATTCCATTGTTACCAGTATATCACTGTCAATTGAGAGATATTTTATACCATAAGATAATAAAATAATCATTAATACGTGACTATTATTCGGTTACGAAGAAGATGCCCTATCATTATGGTAGGTAATGTAATTATATCTGGCCATGTTCCGATAGAAAATTAGCGTATGATTTGGAAATAATGGTTTGAGTTTTCTTTATGTACCTACAGTTTTAGAGATGGCTATTTAGAGGAAAGGAAAAGGTGGCTTATGAAAAGAAAATTAGATAAAATATGACAACATTGGCCAATTACAATCTAATACCAACTACCTAATACTGTCTCAAAGTCACTAACATTTCTAATCGGATTGCCACCATGTATCGGAATCAAAATATAGTAGGTGCAGGTAGCAACCCCCTTACAAACTATTCTAATAGTACTTACTAAGTTTGTAGCTTGTACGAAAATATTTTCCATTCATAGATATAGTGACAAGCCAGCCGAGCTTGTTTGAAAGTAAGAAGCTCTATACCACAACATAATAATCAATTACGTAACATATATTTTGGTAGGTTTGACGTGGGCGTTTTCGATTCTAATTGTCTAATTTGGTTCCCATAATATGTATAGTCGAATCAGTGGAAAATTTCACCAACAACTCATAAAGCACTACTATGTTTTTTTTTATGTCTGTAGAGAAAATGTGTTAATAGCCATAAGTTGATCTGAATCCAGTTTAAGTCAAATGTCAAACACGCGGAAGTGTTTGTCGGCGGTCTGACTGCTCACGAAGAAATGCATCGGTGCACAGCCATCTTGTCTGCATGAATACACATCGAAAGAGAGTAAAAAGTTTAAGTAAACGACGACACAAGTGAAATGATTGTAGCAGTATTCGACGAAGGTCACGACAATGTCAAGAGTAGACTCCTTTCTAAAAGGTTGGCAATGCATTAGCAATCACGCGAGTTCATGCACTTGCTCGTTTGTCGCCTCCGCAGTCCGATCACGGTTATTTGGCACGTGGCAAAAGTCGGAACTAACGCTGTTTCCTTTACAAGAGTGTCAGTGCTTTTGACATTTTTCATAGAAAAAATATTGTACAGTGCCCCCATGTCAATGTAACTGAAGTGCCTTCTGATCTTGGTCAGTCTGGAGCTGAGTCCGTCTCCGTCTGTCTGAGCCTTTGTTCGCACTAACACAAATTGTGTAGTGTCTGGGTGTTTCTAGTTTCAAAAATACAGGGGAAAACTTAGGTTTGGGACCAGGGTAATAAGTGAAGTTGTCTCCAACTAAAACAATAGACATGCATAGAGATCCTGATGCCGTCAGCTGTTGGTACTCTCAATCTATTGTTTGGTCGTATGTAACTTAAAGACACGGAGAAATATCCGAAAACCGACATGTCACCATTTGGCACAATAATAATATTTTACCAACATTATCCTCCGCCTCTACTTAGAATGTAACGAAAATTTACCTCGGCTTTTGAGATTAAAAATGCAGGATATGTGTAGGGCCAACCCAAAATTGTAATCTCGAGTTGAATAAACTTCGTATGTAGTGTATTCAACTCAGACGATTTTACTTTTGCATAATTTGACATAGGTAAATAAACTTTTTATTGCTCTAAGTGAGGATGACACGTCGAATTGCGAATTTGAGCCGGATCAAGGTTTTTTTAATAAACACTTTTGGGGTGCAATGCATTTTAAGATTGACGTAGGATAGTATGTATAGTAATGAGTACCTACGTAAATAGTCTTTCCCTGCGCCCCATATGCGCCTCACGCCCGCTCTTACCTCAGTTACCTTACAATGTCTTCTCACTCACCTAAATAAGCAAAACTAGCAACTAGAGATGGATGAGCATGTATATGTTGCGAGGAATGTGTTTGTTAAGAGCCAAAAGAATCGGTTCACTAAGAGAAGTTAGGTAAATGAAGCGAGGGTTATGATTTTGACCTGCATGTATGTATGTATGTTCATCTGTTCCCTCATAACTTCTAAACTAGTTATCATATTTGAACAATTGAGGTGTCGTTAGAATCATGTTGATTGTCTTCTGGTTATAGGTTACATGACGTCACGTTAAATTGACTACAGCGTCCTCTAGGGGACTTAGAGTAAGGAACTAAAAATAAATGTTTGGCGGTACCATGTGGGGTATCAAATAAAAGAACTTTTTTAGCACATTTCAAATATGTAATTTTGTTTATATAACTAAAAATATGTTAAATAAAAATAAAGTTTAAAAACTAAAACACGCTCTAAAAAGTACGAAATAAGAAATCTGTCTCTGCTGGAATTGTAGCAAAACAGATTCATTATCAGCAGATACAGTTTTCTTGTTTCGTACTTTTTAGAGCGTGTTTTATTGGAAGTCGGGTTTTTAGTTTTTAAACTTTATTTAAAAAAAAAATATCTTCGCTCATCTTTGCTGGAAACACAGGTTAAGACCTCTTTTGTAACACCTTTCGGTAAAGCATCTATCTGACCACTGGCTACTCGCCATAGTGTACTAGGATAGTCGCCGGCTGGTGTCACATCACATTTAGATTAGACTTATAATCTACCACTGAAAATGTACCACCCTGTATGCTTTTACAGCAGGTGTACGCACTGGCGCGAAAATGACGTTGGATATTTTTCCTCTTCTTTGGCCTTGCCTTTTCCCGTTACGTGGGGTCGGCTTTCCTGATGCTGAGGTGCCACGTATTCCGCTGGTACGCGTTGTCATCTGAAAGCCCCAACTGCTTCATGTCCAAACGGACATTCGTCATCCACGTAGTTGGGGGCCTTGTCTTCTTTGTAGCAATGGAAAGTCGCGAAAAATTGATCAACGCCAAAAGTGGCCGCGTTTTGGAGTGAATCAAATTTTCGCGTACGCGTTGGACCCAACGTTTGAGCATGGTTATTTAATAAATAGTAAAATTGTTTGCCGAGAAATTGTAGACCCGAAATTGTTTAAAATAGATCCGGTTTAGTAACTAAAAATTAAAATCGATTGGCGTCGCTAATGTGCCCTACCCGTCACCTTAAGTGTAACTCCGCCCGCCCACCGCAGTATTCGCATCTCGGTCGTGTGAAGCTTTTGTACGTGACTTCGCAGCTTATGCCTCCCTGCTATAGAGTTAAGCTGGTCTAACAGCAAAAATCGCGTTCGATGCATAAAATAAAGTTTTTGCCATCATTCGTTTGTCGGCAACAAATTAGTTTCTTGTGATAATCTGTCGCCATCACTTTCGTAATTGTAACATTTTGTGGATTATCTAAGTTGTTTTGTTAAGCTTCGAAAATTTATGAAATACTGGAATGTGATAAAAGACATTGCAAGACTGGATTGATTGAAATCGTTTTTGTTGATGGATGGACTCGATCTTAGTAATATTCGTCAGGTGCTCAATCTTTCCTAAGTATGTCATCATAACAGCAAAGGTAAAGAATATTGTATTCTTTCAAATTGTTGAAAAAAATTGATGGCTTCAAATTGGAATTAAAACTGTTTTCTTTTGTCGTTTTCTCTCACATAACAGTGATGATTCATCTATAATCTTTATGGGGGCTTAAATATCAAAAGTCATTCGTGGTGCTTAACTAGAGGCTTTCTTTAAAAGTGCATTAAACATTTGATTAATGATGATGAATGGTTTTATTATTGCAGGTAAGTAATACTTCGTAATAATAATGGGCTTTAAAAAAGTAAGTTATTGTTCGGTTTTTCTTTGATAATTTCATACTATCACATCGTGATTTAAAATAATAATACATTTACGTATTACGTAATTAATGAGATCCGCAGGAGAACCAAGGTCAAAGACATAGCCCAAAGAATTGCAGCCTCAAGTGGCAATGGGCAGCACATTGCGAGGAGATCATACGGCCGGTGAGGCAGGAAGCTCTTCGAGTGGAGGCCGCGTACATGAGGTCGTAGTTGTGGCAGGCCCCCCATAATGTGGACCGACGATCTGGTGAAGGTCGCTCTTATCCCTTTGATACGGGCAGCACAGGACTGATCTGTGTGGAGATCATTGGGTAAAGCATAAAATTAAATTAAATTAAATATCATTTATTTCAACCAAATTACTGGTCATATACAAAATAGAATAGTTAATAATAGCAATAAAATATTTGACATTCATACATTGTAATAAGTATATAAATGTCAAGTTAAATTAAATTCATAGGGGATTATAAATGTCAAGTTAAATAGAAATAATTACAAAAAAAATGTCAGTTCCTTTAAAGTTGGTTATACAAATTAAATTCATAGGGGATTATAAATGTCAAGTTACATAGAAATAATAAAAAAAAATGTCAGTTCCATTAAAGTTGGTTATACAATTAAAATTATCATAAAAAATGTAAGCATAGGCTTTATCCAATATTTATATATATTTATATATAATTTGGACATAGGTTCAGCAGTGGATATTTATTGGCTAAAAATATGAATTTACGAAGTAGAATTCGATTTATTTTAGGACCACATGTTTTGTAACCACCAAAACTTGCTATTGACTCTGACTGAAGCAAATTTTTAATGAAGTCTTGTTCGTGACCACTGCTTAGTTTATTGCTAATAAATTTTAAAGTATACGAAGTAAAGCAGTAATTAATATTTATGCTAGTTTCGTAACTGAACGCAAGGCGAAAGCAGAATCAGTACAGCACATACTCGTATAATTTGTTAATTTTCTTCAACCGATTCTCACCTGAATATCACACACATTTGGTTCAATATCAATTGAGGAGAGGATATTGTAGTAATCTAATGTCTGTACAGTTTTTTTGCAATAAGTAAATAATGCACTTAAAAAAATTTCGACAGTCTTCAGGTGGGACTCGAACCCACGATGTTTTGCTAACCGGGCAACTGCTTTCTTTGCAATGAATTTGCAAATTTCATTGCACATTGGTTCCGAGATAAGAGTTCCCAGACAGTTGCTAGCTTTCTGTTGTAAACTTGTTCTATTACAAAATATTTACACTTCAAGTGGGGCTCTGGCACGCTTTACATTACATTTTTATCAGATAGGGGTAGACGAGCAAACGGATCACCTGATGGTAAGCGGTTACCGCCGCCCATGGACACCTGCAACACCAGAGGAGACAGAAGTGCACCGCCGGCCCTTTAAAAAGGAATACGCTCAAACCTTGAAGGATTTGAGGAATATGACCTCGTATTTAATATGAAAATAAAAATCATGTTGTCATCTGTTCTAATAAATATAATAATCATAATCGGTGTAAGCGTATCACAGGTGGATTTGCTATATTAAATGCGATTAAGAGAAAAGATTTGGGTTTTTGTAACTCAAGTACGACTATTCCTGTGTAACATAGGTATCATTTAGTAAATATAAAACGTATCATTCCAATAGGAAAATACCATTTAGTCTAAGCGGATATCGCTGCGAGCTAAACGGTGAAGCATAAATAAATAAAAATATTTATTTTCGTTAACAAAGTTTGAATTCAGTAGTTAGTGGATGGAGTCTCCATTTAAGCTGAAAAGCCTGTGTTTGGAAACCCCGCTCTTCCTTATTATATTAAAATTTTAATATTGGCACTGTGTTATTTAATACATAATTTACATAGATAATCATTATATCGCTTGTATGTTTTTTCTTTTTACTTTAAATATTTACTCTTTGGCTTAAGTTCGCTTGCATTGCGATGTTTAATTTACTTAACAATGCTTATTTAACTTTAGTCTACAGCCTCAGTAAGTTCATGATTTAATTTGGCAAATAATTATCCTTACAAACACAATGTAACCAATAATTCTATTAATTTATTTCAATAATGGAACGGATGGATTTGATTCATCAATCAGCTCAATTATTTTTGAGTTATTATCATCATCATCATCATCATCAGCAACCCACACTCGTCCACTGCTGGACATAGGTTTCCCCTAATGCACGCCACTGCTCCCGATTTTCGGCCACTCTCATCATCTATCTCACATATGAGATATTATATGACTTGTGTAATATAAATTCATTCAAAGTCAATAGACATAGTATTTAGTTCTTCAAAGCAATAAACTCAAGAAAGTAGCTCAACTGGCAGAATAAAGACTTCAACCACACATATCAAGATATGTCGAATTTACAAGAAAAAAGTATTGACATCAATGGCTAGAGAGTGGGACAGCTTAAGCAGCAATTACTGCAGCCCGATGGCCGAGTGGCGCAGAATGCTGATATTAGCCACTCTCATTTCCATGCTCGGTTGAGCCTAGCCTAGTTTGACCATTGGCTACTTAGACCGCTTATACTGATTACTAATGCCTACGTATCTTTTCGACCGCATGTTACAGTCTTTTATCCGAGTTTTGCTTGCGGGACAGGGCTTTTAATATTCCAGGATTAAAATACTCCTGCAATTCTTAAAAATACAGATTTAATTACGTACTGAACAAATATCGTTCTTATTTTTTATAGAAATCTTTTGCAATTTATTCTTAAGTTAATAACACACTTAAAAATTTCATCCCGTGTTCTCTCGTGATCTCGTTATCAACTATTGATTTAGCAGTCTCATCTTGACTGGTGGTCAAATATTTGTAATAATGTTTCCACTGGATAATGTAAATATACCTACAATATTGATGAGACTATCGACAGCTCATGTCGAATCAAGCACTTGCAAATTTCGTCGGCTTAGTAACGCGTTCAGTGGTCTAATTGGTAGAACATTCACCCGGATTGTGGAAGATGTGGGTTCGTGTTTTATGTGGGTTATTTAATTAAAAATATCGTTCTATCGAACTGCTACTTCTTTTATTACTGAGTTCGATTACACACTCGTCAAGAGTTCCACGCCGATAATTTATAAGAAGGTTGGCAGTCTGATGTGCGTTTCTCAAGAAACTTTCTACCTCGTAGGACAAAATTATGGAATGACCTATCGCCTGCGGTGTTTCCGGACCTATACGACCTGCAAACTTTAAAGAAAATAATGGACTTTGTGACTCCTTTTGGTGTTGCAGGTGTCCATCGGTGGCGGTAATCACTTACCATCAGGTGATACGTCTGCTCGTTTACCCCTATTTCATAAAAAAAACCTTGCAGTGAGTCCAGCCGTGTGGTCCCCGGCAGAGTAGAATAGGCCACCCTCACTCTTACCGAGGTGTCGTAAGAGGCGACTAAGGTAAAGCTGCTGGCATGATCATCAGCACCCAGAGAAGGAAAACTCTGCATTTATATCAAAACCCTCGCCAACCCGTCTGCCAAGCGTGGTGAGTATGGCAATTACCCCTCTGTGATTGAGGGAGGCCCGTGCCCCAGCAGTGGGGACTTAAATGGGCTGACGATGACGATGATGAGTGTGTCCAGAAGAGGAGCTTTGAATGCCTAATATAAAATAAGGATTCCAATATTACCTTCTCTATAATTGCATCTCCATGATTGTTACGGACTCCTCTCCATGTAGGTAGACCGATACCCACATGGACATCACACCGTCTAAAGCCTTCGAGTATTCTGAATATATTCCCACTATTAGCTATGGTGATATCACGTTTCCCACAATGAGTTGCTAATATTCTAGTAGGATTATTAGTATACTGATTACACGGAGAACTATTACAATGAAGTGAAGAGCTTGACCACGTTTGGTTTGAATAATATTATCGTAAACCAAATAAGACTCACTTAGTCAAAGCCAACATTTAAATTGATTACATAGTTCAAATGAGTATCGTCTGCTACTTTGTGCGCTATAATGTAAAAAAAAATCTAAATTGGTAAGATGCTACATGAAATTTTAAATAAATGTTTGTCGTCCGGTATTTTATTAATTAATGAGTACAGTGGCGCCACCAACAGATGTTTACTAATTGTAAACGAATTATGACATTCAAATTCGAAAACAGCTTAAATTAAGTAGATATTTTTCAATATTTTTTATGACCACCGATTCTAACAATTTTACTTAGTTTTCTTATGACATCATTCAGAAAACCGTGTGAATTGGTACTTAAATCCAACAAAGATGTTTACACGAGGCATTGCTGCAACAGATTACCAGAACTGATTTGTCTGTTTGTTTAGTATGACATTGTCGTTCTTGGAAAACATTCATGGAGTTAAGCAACTTTATGGGTTGGTGATGAATCTTAAGCAATAACACCGAATATGTCTTCGAGGAAAAGGTTCTGTTGTCAACTTTTTGAGTGATTTGTGCAAAGAATACTACTTTGTGGGTAAATGTATCTTTTACTGTGAATTTAACAAGAACATCCAAAGAGCTGACGACTAAAGTATCAGCATATATAGTTAAGCTGCTAAAAATAACGTCATGCATTAAACTTAAGTATATGCACGTTTGACATACGTGAGGTTTTCAATTAATGGTGTCAGCTTTTTGGTCGAAGTAATGTTACCTATCCATTCTGTATTATTGAGGAATCACATCGAAAAGTAAGGTAGTGTGCCTATATCTACTGTCTCACTGCATAGCAAAGGCCGCTACATAATGGGAATAGGCTCAATCACCACATTGAGAAGAACAAATTTGTTTGTGCAATTGTGTATTTTATGACAATTTATTCAGGTTTTTATTGCATAAAGCATGAGCTTACGTAAAATCTCCATCATCTACACTCATTGATTCCGTAATTTTAGACGCTATTTCATCAATTAAATAATCAATGTTTTTTGTTTAACCAGAATTACTGATCAATAGTTACCCACAATTCAATACAAAGTCTAAGTCACGACCGTCCATGGCTTCCTGAAGATGGCTATAATTTTTTTTATTATACCTATAAGTGTAATTGTATTTAGCGTTCCGTACCATAGCGCATCGAAAGTGTAATTGATAAATGTGTTGGCAAAGTTAATATTCTAGTCAATGATATAGATATTAAAAATGAAATCATCAATGAACATATCATACACCTAAGCCAAGATATCGACTAATAAACATGACTTTTGAAAGTCTTTCTTATTGCTAACATTGCTGATAACTATTAAGTTTATTACTCGTAATTTATAATAAATACTTTCCAATGACTATTAATGCACTAATTAGTTCAATTAAAGATTAAAATTCTAATACCGGTATTCCCATAAAAATATCCTAAACATGTAGGGTATGTCTCAAGGTCCAATTTTAGTACCTTTGCTTTATAACAGTTAACCACTTCCCATTGTCAATTAAATAATTCAAGCCTTTTTTTAATAATTCCATGACGAACTGAAGATTACTGGTTGTTTATTGCTTAACACGGATCTCTGAAATTACCAAAGATATAAGGAAGCATCAACAACCGTAAGCTATCATCATCAAAGCAGCTTAATTACGCATTTGTTATATAATACAAGTGTAAATCGAGCGCATGATCGTTACCCGGATTCGAACCTTGACCCGACCCTTGTACGCCGCAATTTGCTTATCACATGCTAACTGAACCTGTTAATTGTTTGTTAATATTGAGACGTGTAATTTGTTGTTTCAATTTGAAGATGCAGAAAAACTTAATGATGTGACAACAACATTATTATCACCCTTAAATGACATTATCTATATTCGGGTAACAATTAATTATATGATAATGATTGTTATAGTTCTAGGTCTTTTCTAAAATATTTATTTAACAGTAAGATGGTCTATTCTACTCTGCCGGGGACCACAGCATCACTGTACCACACGACGAGAAAGCCCCCTCACTCTTATACCGAGGTGTCGTAAAGGCGACTAAGGTAAATCTGCTGGCATGATCATCAGCACCCAGAGAAGGAAAACTCTGCATTTATATCAAAACCCTCGCCAACCCGTCTGCAAGCGTGGGAGTATGGCAATTACCCCTCTGTGATTGAGGGAGGCCCGTGCCCAAGCAGTGGGGACTAAATGGGCTGACGATGACGATGATGAGTGTGTCCAGAAGAGGAGCTTGAATGCCTAATATAAAATAAGGATTCCAATATTACCTTCTTATAATTGGCGATCTCATGATTGTTACGGACTCCTCTCCATGTAGGTAGACCGATACCCACATGGACATCACACCGTCTAAAGCCTTCGAGTATTCTGAATATATTCCCACTATCGCTATCGGTGTGATAATCACGTTTCCCACAATGAGTTGCTAATATTCTAGTAGGATTATTAGTATACTGATTTCGCATCACGGAGAACTATTACCATGAAGTGAAGTGTTTGACCACGTTTGGTTTGAATAATATTATCGTAAACCAAATAAAACTCAATCAGTCAAAGCCTACATTTAAATTGATTAGTTTTAATAAGTATCGTCTGCTCGTTTGTCCGCTATAATGTAAAAAAATCTAAGTTGGTAAGATGCTACATGAAATTTAAAATAAATGTTTGTCGTCCGGTATTTTATTAATTTATGAGTACAGTGGCGCCACCAACAGATGTTTACTAATTGTAAACGAATTATGACATTAAAATTCGAAAACAGCTTGAATTAAGTAGATATTTTTCAATATTTTTTATGACCACCGATTCTAACAATTTTACTTAGTTTTCTTATGACATCATTCAGAAAACCGTGTGAATTGGTACTTAAATCCAACAAAGATGTTTACACGAGGCATTGCTGCAACAGATTACCAGAACCTGATTTGTCTGTTTGTTTAGTATGACATTGTCGTTCTTGGAAAACATTCATGGAGCTTAAGCAACTTTATGGGTTGGTGATGAATCTTAAGCAATAACACCGAATATGTCTTCGAGGAAAAGGTTATGTTGTCAACTTTTTGAGTGATCTTGTGCAAAGAATACTACTTTGTGGGTAAATGTATCTTTTACTGTGAATTATACAGAACATCCAAAGAGCTGACGACTAAAGTATCAGCATATATAGTTAAGCTGCTAAAAATAACGTCATGCATTAAACTTAAGTATATGCACGTTTGACATGATAAATCAGATGCTAATTTGACGTGAGGTTTTCAATTAATGGTGTCAGCTTTTTGTCGAAGTAATGTACCTATCCATTCTGTATTATTGAGGAATCACATCGAAAAGTAAGGTAGTGTGCCTATATCTACTGTCTCACTGCAATAGCAAAGGCCGCTACATAATGGGAATAAGGCTCAATCACCACATGAGAAGAACAAATTTGTTTGTGCAATTGTGTATTTTTATGACAATTTATTCAGGTTTTTTATTGCATAAAGCATGAGCTTACGTAAAATCTCCATCATCTACACTCTTGATTCCGTAATTTTAGACGCTATTTTCATCAATTAAATAATCAATGTTTTTTGTTAACCAGAATTACTGATCAATAGTTACCCACAATTCAATACAAAGTCTAAGTCACGACCGTCCATGGCTTCCTGAAGATGGCTATATTTTTTTTTATTATACCTATAAGTGTAATTGTGTTTAGCGTTCCGTACCATAGCGCATCGAAAGTGTAATTGATAAATGTGTTGGCAAAGTTAATGTTCTAGTCAATGATATAGATATTAAAAATGAAATCATCAATGAACATATCATACACCTAAGCCAAGATATCGACTAATAAACATGACTTTTGAAAGTCTTTCTTATTGCTAACATTTGCTGATAAACTATTAAGTTTATTACTCGTAATTTATAATAAATACTTTCCAATGACTATTAATGCACTAATTAGTTCAATTAAAGATTAAAATTCTAATACCGGTATTCCCATAAAATATCCTAAACATGTAGGGTATGTCTCAAGGTACAATTTTAGGACCTTTGCTTTATAACTGTTAACCACTTCCCATTGTTAATTAAATAATTCAAGCCTTTTTTTTAATATTTCCATGACGAACTGAAGATTACTGGTTGTTTATTGCTTAACACGGATCTCTGAAATTACCAAAGATATAAGGAAGCATCAACAACCGTAAGCTATCATCATCAAAGCAGCTTAATTACGCATTTGTTATACAATACAAGTGTAAATCGTGCGCATGATCGTTACCCGGATTCGAACCTTGACCCGACCCTTGTACGCCGCAATTTGCTTGTCACATGCTAACTGAACCTGTTAATTGTTTGTTGATATTGAGACGTGTAATTTGTTGTTTCAATTTGAAGATGCAGAAAAACTTAATGATGTGACAACAACATTATTATCACCCTTCAATGACATTATCGATATTCGGGTAACAATTAATTATATAGTAATGATTGTTATAGTTCTAGGTCTTTTCTAAAATATTTATTTAACAGTAAGATGGTAAAGGAGACTTACGTAATCATTCGTAAAAAATATATTTACAATCTGCCAATAATTTTAATCTATATTCTGATAATAGGTATATCAATTATATCAATTTTTTTTTCTCTTCCTATTATTAATTAGATTTTGTTTGTTTCTTTTACATTTAATTTAATTGTTTTTTTACATTTTGTTTAATTTTTCCGTCCGTGTGTATGTATCGCGAGTGCCTTTCAAGGAAGGCCTCCGCAGAATACCAGCGCCACGAAGACTTCACGGCTTCGTGGCTAATGCTGAGCGGAGACCTTTTAAGTGCCAACATTATTATTGCTTTTCCTTATGTTTTTGTTATGTTTTTATTGGTACTTAATAAATAAATTCTTATTCTTATTCTTAATTATTTATATGACAACGCGAAAGTTTAAAATCGTATATTCTATCTGTTAAAAGATTTTTTCGGTAGTAAACTTAGTTACCATCATTGTGTGCTATTAAATTGGAGTTCACTATGAGTGGTCTTATTGATTACGATATCTATGTTGCTTTATTATATTATATAGGCAACAAATTTTCTTATTACGTGTATTACCTATGAGCTAATAATTACGTGGTCGGTTATATCTTTATTAGGTGTTACATCTTCACAAAAGCGAAATAGTTCAAGCTGCTATAATAATTAACTCGTCCATAAAAATAATCCTTAATTATGTTTCTGGTATTTTTTACCTCGCCATTAAAATTTATCGGTGAGCAATCGTTACGTTCACAAGAACTAGTTTATGTAAATTCTTCTACATTTTTTGTCGATGTGATTGAATAGATGAGAGTATCTATTAAGGTACGAGTGTAACTGTTATATCTAACCGCGGCTTGGTATACCATCAAATATACCTATGCGTGGGTAAGGCACTTCCTGTCCCCTTTTTTACTTTGTCAACTTTTTCATGGTTTTTTAATTTTTTTTATTTGTTTAGATCTAGGGTTTTAAGGATCTAGTCATACGTTTAGAGATCTACACGAGTTCCCTTTCAGCGATCGTCGTGAGCATGAACCCAAATCATCCATACAAGGCTATTTTTGATAACTGACTACAGGTACCTACTAAGGTTGGGAGCGACCATTCTCTAGCAATGATGGCAATTTATCGAATTCCATGTACTAACAGCCTACAGTGAAGTACGTTCGTCCTTTAAGCGGCGTAAATGCACAACACACGACTCGAGGTAGCTTGTACTGCAACTGTGGTTTGAGTTAAAAGAAACATTACCAAGTTTAGAATGAATGAAGGATTGTCCTTAAAGTAATGGATATTGTCAATCCATTACATACAATAGGTATGTGTGATAATATTATTACTAGTAAAAAGGTTCTTTCTCTAATTTAAGAGCGACACTCTTGTCGGTGGAGTAGTCTCCATTCCTCTCTCGACTCCGCTAGTACCTTTAATTCCTTGTACATGACGACAAGAATAGCCATGGCAAAGCATTCAACAGTAAAAAGCACCTATTCAAATCAAACGTATCGCTAAAACTAAGGAAAAAACTTATGAAATTATACATCTGGAATATTGCTCTATGCGGTTGTGAGACGTGGACAAAGAAACAAAGAGACAGAGAAAGATTGGAGGGTTTCGAGATGTGGTGTTGGCGAAGAATGAAAGGCATTAGCTGGATAGAAAAGAAAACGAATGAGGAAGTTTTAGAATGGTAAGGGAGAAGCGGAAGCTTTGCTCGAAACTATAGATATCAGGAAGGGAAATATGATGGGACACCTGGTGCGACACGACATGTTCATCAAAATAATAATGGAAGGAAAAGTGGAAGAAAAGGGAGGAAGAGGAAGACCAAGAAGAAATTACGTCCAACAACTTAAGGAAAATAAAAAGATATAAAGATATACTTAGTGATCTTCTTTTTATGGACTTGGGATAAGCTTCCGATCAGCTTTGTAAAATTACTCAACATTTATGGAAATACCGAAATTAATTAATGAAATATAGTTTTTAATATATCATTTGAAAGGAATGAAAACTTTTGTTTGTGTTTTATATTCATGACGTTCTTTTAAACTTTGCCTATTAGAGGGTAGTGTATTAGGGCCCTTACTTAATCTTTTTTTTCGTTTACGTATTTTAGTATATTTTATAGTAAACTGACGAATTGAGGAATTTTCATTAAAATATTGTCATATAAAAGAGAATATAAACGCGAAATTCTCTTAACATATACCACTTTAGAGTTGAGAGTTCAAGCGATGGGAAGGTCGCAGCCGGTGCAAGTGGGTCAGACGCCATACAAACAATCGTGCATGGGTAATTTTGTTAGACATACTGCTACAGCGAGCACAATGTTTTTGATAAAGCCACAGTTTTACCATGCATTACACACGAACTATGGTTTTACAAGGCGATTTAGTGTAATACACTTTTATGTGACCTCGTTGCCATAGATTGCCTCTTACGAAAGGTTTAAGGTGATATATCCGGTTAGAATATTTTGAGAAAGAACCTTTGTAAATTGACTAGATTCTTCGATCCCTTGCTAATTATATTTACCTCTTCATATCTCATTTATATTTTTGTCATCATCCTTATCTTTAGAAAAATAATATAGGTACTTTGCTGGTATAATTAGTATGTTGTTGTTAATAATGGTTTTACATCTTCTGTTACGAGTAGGTGCATTATTATCATAAATTACCCTGTGTACATTTTCATTCTTAGCATTATTTATTATCCTTATAACATTAAAAATTACAATTTTCTTTACTACATTAATTGTTAAGAATGATGACGGTACATAATGGTACGGTATATAATGACGGTACCTACCGACTTAAGATAAAATTAAGATGACAGTTACGATGATAATACCTTCATGATTATTAAGTTTCCTCTTAAATGTGCTATATTTATAAAGTATCAAAATAAGTAAATTGCGTTGGTGATGAATTATACTTACAAACTTCATCATCATCATCAGCCCATTTATGTCCCCACTGCTGGGGCACGGGCCTCCCTCAATCACATGAGGGGTAATTGCCATACTCACCACGCTTGGCAGACGGGTTGGCGAGGGTTTTGATATAAATGCAGAGTTTTCCTTCTCTGGGTGCTGATGATCATGCCAGCAGCTTTACCTTAGTCGCCTTTTACGACACCTCGGTAAGAGTGAGGGTGGCCTATTCTATTCTGCCGGAGACCACACGGCTCTGCCGGAGACCACACGGCTCACTTACAAACTTAATCCACATCTATTTGTATATTTATGATTTTATTAATGAATCTCCAGAAATTCTAAAACAAAATGACCTAGTACTCATTATGTTTTAAGAGCCGTTACTCAATATAGGCTAGTTGCGTAAAATAGGAAATCGTTAATGTCAATGAACATCCATCATATCTAATAAAATTAAAGAAGGCAAATATTAAAAAACCGCCTCGTATTATAATAAGCCGATAATTACTCGCTTATTTAATTATGAACCGAAGAATAGCGCGTGTACACGATTTGGGAGAAAAAATGCGAGTCCAATCAAGTAGCTTCAATTAATTACATATATTGGGACGAGTCACGATCGACTCTTGCGCAAGCGGGACTAGAGATGTGCCGACTCGGGATGAGGGACATCCATCTTTAGGTCCAGCGTGGTCATTTGATTTTTAATTAACTGTGATGAATTTATTATAAGTTGGTCGACCTAGCTATTCCTGGAAGACGTCGTCTAGATTGATCTGTGAGAGTCTAGGTCCAGCTATTGACCTAGAGCTCTCACAAGCAAGAAGTAATGCAGAATCGTCTGAAGTGGGGATCTGTCTGTCTGGAGGCCAAGACTGCTCGAGTCGTTGAGCCAGAGAAGTGTAAAATCAATAAAAATCCGTAAAAGGGCCTATACTCTAAGGGCGTAAGCTTATGGTGCTTGGTTGATCCCTTTTTAGTCGTGTTACTATGGTGTCGCAACGAAATTTCTTTCGTCTTAGCGTGTAATTCCCAGTTGCGTTCAAGCTGTCACTCTGGAGCCCGGGTACGCCTGGACCATGATTTGGGGAGAGACACTGCTGTCTGACCTACGAAACCCTTGAACAGCGGCACCAGACTCAGTTGGTCTGGTCCCCTGTTAAAGGGTTGCGAAGGTCATTATATTGGTTACACATTTCAGATTCTATCCGAAACGTGCAATATGAGGGTAAAGATTAGAGAGTGCAACTGCACAAGTGCATACATACTGCGTACGTGGTTGATCGTTCAGATCAGCCAAATCGGTTGAAGGATATCATATTATCGTTTTAGGTTTAGTTAGAATAAAACTCAAGTTTGTTAATCCAGATTAACACATCACTCAAGTGGGATGCTGTTCGTCGTTATCTCAGCACTTACGTTCAGTGTTCCGCAAGTTAATGGGAAAACTAAAATCTTATGGGTTATAAATTCTTGTAACATCGTTTCCGTGTGGCAACTCCGATTTATATGAAGATAATTTCTTATGATGAAGAAGTAATGTGGCACACATACTTTGAAGGTGAACTGTGGCTCCCCAAAGTTACTTCCTTTTACACCTAT
Source organism: Marasmia exigua (assembly GCA_019059595.1). Classification (NCBI taxonomy): domain Eukaryota; kingdom Metazoa; phylum Arthropoda; class Insecta; order Lepidoptera; family Crambidae; genus Marasmia; species Marasmia exigua. The sequence continues at coordinate 26,748,885 of CM032466.1, forward strand.
CAGTTTTATAGTGACAACAGACAGGACCATGAATTACGTGAGTGATCAAGCACTACCTAATATAAAATAACAAATCATCATCGTCAGCCCATTTAAGTCCCCACTGCTGGGGCACGGGCCTCCCTCAATCACATGAGGGGTAATTGCCATACTCACCACGCTTGGCAGACGAGGTTGGCGAGGGTTTTGATATAAATGCAGAGTTTTCCTTCTCTGGGTGCTGATGATCATGCCAGCAGCTTTACCTTAGTCGCCTTTTACGACACCTCGGTAAGAGTGAGGGTGGCCTATTCTACTCTGCCGGGGACCACACGGCCATATCAAATATACCTATGCGTGGGTAAGGCACTTCCTGTCCCCTTTTTTACTTTGTCAACTTTTTCATAGTTTTTTAAATTTTTTTATTTGTTTAGATCTAGGGTTTTAAGGATCTAGTCATACGTTTAGAGATCTACACGAGTTCCCTTTTAGCGATCTCGTGAGCATGAACCCAAATCATCCATACAAGGCTATTTTTGATAACTGACTACAGGTACCTACTAAGGTTGGGAGCGACCATTCTCTAGCAATGATGGCAATTTATCGAATTCCATGTACTAACAGCCTACAGTGAAGTACGTTCGTCCTTTAAGCGGCGTAAATGCACAACACACGACTCGAGGTAGCTTGTACTGCAACTGTGGTTTGAGTTAAAAGAAACATTACCAAGTTTAGAATGAATGAAGGATTGTCCTTAAAGTAATGGATAATTGTCAATCCATTACATACAGTAGGTATGTGTAATAATATAATTACTAGTAAAAAGGTTGTTTCTCTAATTTAAGAGCGACACTCTTGTCGGTGAAGTAGTCTCCATTCTTCTCTCGACTCCGCCAGCACCTTTACTTCCTTGTACGACTATTGCTTACAGACATTAAAGCAAGAATAGCCATGGCAAAGCATTCAACAGTAAAAAGCACCTATTCAAATCAAACGTATCGCTAAAACTAAGGAAAAAACTTATGAAATTATACATCTGGAATATTGCTCTATGCGGTTGTGAGACGTGGACAAAGAAACAAAGAGACAGAGAAAGATTGGAGGGTTTCGAGATGTGGTGTTGGCGAAGAATGAAATGCATTAGCTGGATAGAAAAGAAAACGAATGAGGAAGTTTTAGAATGGTAAGGGAGAAGCGGAAGCTTTGCTCGAAACTATAGATATCAGGAAGGGAAATATGATGGGACACCTGGTGCGACACGACATGTTCATAAAAATAATAATGGAAGGAAAAGTGAAAGAAAAGGGAGGAAGACCAAGAAGAAATTACGTCCAACAACTTAAGGAAAATAAAAAGATATAAAGATATACTTAGTGATCTTCTTTTTATGGACTTGGGATAAGCTTTCGATCAGCTTTGTAAAATTACTCAACATTTATGGAAATACCGAAATTAATTAACGAAATATAGTTTTTAATAGTCTAATAATATCATTTGAAAGGAATGAAAACTTTTGTTTGTGTTTTATATTCATGACGTTCTTTTAAACTTTGCCTATTAGAGGGTAGTGTATTAGGGCCCTTACTTAATCTTTTTTTTCGTTTACGTATTTTAGTATATTTTATAGTAAACTGACGAATTGAGGAATTTTCATTAAAATATTGTCATATAAAAGAGAATGCTAAACGCGAAATTCTCTTAACATATACCACTTTAGAGTTGAGAGTTCAAGCGATGGGAAGGTCGCAGCCGGTGCAAGTGGGTCAGACGCCATACAAACAATCGTGCATGGGTAATTTTGTTAGACATACTGCTACAGCGAGCACAATGTTTTTGATAAAGCCACAGTTTTACCATGCATTACACACGAACTATGGTTTTACAAGGCGATTTAGTGTAATACACTTTTATGTGACCTCGTTGCCATAAATTGCCTCTTACGAAAAGGTTTAAGGTGATATATCCGGTTAGAATATTTTGAGAAAGAACCTTTGTAAATTGACTAGATTCTTCGTACCCTTGCTAATTATATTTACCTCTTCATATCTCATTTATATTTTTGTCATCATCCTTAGCTTTAGAAAAATAATATAGGTACTTTGCTGGTATAACTAGTATGTTGTTGTTAATAATGGTTTTACATCTTCTGTTACGAGTAGGTGCATTATTATCATAAATTACCCTGTGTACATTTTCATTCTTAGCATTATTTATTATCCTTATAACATTAAAAAATTTCAATTTTCTTTACTACATTAATTGTTAAGAATGATGACGGTATATGGTACGGTATATAATGACGGTACCTACCGACTTAAGATAAAATTAAGATGACAGTTACGATGATAATACCTTCATGATTATTAACTTTCCTCTTAAATGTGCTATATTTATAAAGTATCAAAATAAGTAAATTGCATTGGTGATGAATTATACTTACAAACTTAATCCACATCTATTTGATTATTTATGATTTTATTAATGAATCTCCAGAAATTCTAAAACAAAATGACCTAGGTACTCATTATGTTTTAAGAGCCGTTTACTCATATATCCTAGTTACGTAAAATAGGAAATTGTTAATGTCAAGAACATCCATTATATCTATAAAATTAAAGTATGCAAATATTAAAAACAGCCTCGTATTATAATAAGCCGATAATTACTCGCTTATTTAATTACGAACCGAAGAATAGCGCGTGTACACGATTTGGGAGAAAAAATGCGAGTCCAATCAAGTAGCTTCAATTAATTACATATATTGGGACGAGTCACGATCGACTCTTGCGCAAGCGGGACTAGAGATGTGCCGACTCGGGATGAGGGACATCCTCTCATCTTTAGGTCCAGCGTGGTCATTTGATTTTTAATTAACTGTGATGAATTTATTATAAGTTGGTCGACCTAGCTATTTCTGGAAGACGTCGTCTAGATTGATCTGTGAGAGCTCTAGGTCCAGCTATTGACCTAGAGCTCTCATAAGCAAGAAGTAATGCAGAATCGTCTGAAGTGGGGATCTGTCTGTCTGGAGGCCAAGACTGCTCGGGTCGATGAGCCAGAGAAGTGTAAAATCAATAAAAATCCGTAATAAGGCCCTTAAGCTTAAGGTCCTTGGTTGATCCCTTTTTAGTCGTGTTACTATAGTGTCGCAACGAAATCTCTTTCGTCTTAGCGTGTAATTCCCAGTTGCGTTCAAAGCTGTCACTCTGGAGCCCGGGTACGCCTGGACCATGATTTGGGGAGAGACACTGCTGTCTGACCTACGAAACCCTTGAACAGCGGCACCAGACTCAGTTGGTCTGGTTCCCCTGTTAAAGGGTTGCGAAGGTCATTATATTGGTTACACATTTCAGATTCTATCCGAAACGTGCAATATGAGGGTAAAAGATTAGAGAGTGCAACTGCACAAGTGCATACGTACTGCGTACGTGGTTGATCGTTCAGATCAGCCAAATCGGTTGAAGGATATCATTATTATCGTTTTAGGTTTAGTTGAATAAAACTCAAGTTTATAATCCAGATTAACACATCACTCGAGTGGGATGCTGTTCGTCGTTATCTCAGCACTTACGTTCAGTGTTCCGCAAGTTAATGGGAAAACTAAAATCTTATGGGTTATAAATTCTTGTAACATCGTTTCCGTGTGGCAACTCCGATTTATGTGAAGATAATTTCTTATGATGAAGAAGTAATGTGGCACACATACTTTGAAGGTGAACTGTGGCTCCCCAAAGTTACTTCCTTTCTTCAAATTATTATAGGCTGTTCAAATATGATACACCTATCAGTTTTATAGTGACAACAGACAGGACCATGAATTACGTGAGTGATCAAGCACTACCTATATAAAATAACAAATCGATCATCGTCAGCCCATTTAAGTCCCCACTGCTGGGGCACGGGCCTCCCTCAATCAGATGAGGGGTAATTGCCATACTCACCACGCTTGGCAGACGGGTTGGCGAAGGTTTTGATATAAATGCAGAGTTTTCCTTCTCTGGGTGCTGATGATCATGCCAGCAGCTTTACCTTAGTCGCCTTTTACGACACCTCGGTAAGAGTGAGGGTGGCCTATTCTACTCTGCCAGGACCACACGGATAAAATAACAAATGAAACAATTCAAATGTATGTGTGTATCTACCATTATAATGACGGTGAGGGAAAATGTCACAAGGTAACCTGCATGTTGCAGGTAGTTTCTCAAATGTTTCAGCGAATGGGAAGCCTAGACCCCGCGACGCCACTGTTTAATAAAAAGTATACTTTGACTAGATCCGAGTAGACAGACAATTTCTTAGTAAAAAGAACAATAAAACATTTAGATTACGATACGGAACACCTGATGTCTACAATAGGAAATGTACTTAAGATCTCCGTCTCATGTTTTTAAAAGCTTGTAAACAATCCATTAGATAACATCGATTTTGACGACCAGAGCCTTAATGTATTTTTTAATTTTTGTTCTCAACAAGTTATATTATAATTACGGTGTAGGTTTATCTGAATCTTCATTTCATTTTATGTGGTAAGATGATATCATGTGAATACAATATAGTCCTTGCAACCTATGTAGAAATTCTTAAAGTAGCATATACAAAATCATGTTTGAACTCGACGGTAAAAATAAGATAACACGGTTTGATGTGACATCAGATATTACCTTAATAATCTATATTACATCTTAGAACTCAAATTAAAATAATATCCTGAAGAATTTAATCTCATCTATACCGGTCAATTTTTCTTTTAAAACGTGTCTCGTTAATCACTCGACATTGGCAGAGTTAAAAAAATGTGTTTGGCATAAGCAAACGCAATAGCAGCCATTACAAAAAAAAAATTACATCTTCAAATTGTAGAGTGTATGTATATCTTAAGTTAGTTATGTCGGATTCTTACCAAAATACACGCCTCTGGAAAGACGGTCTTAAATGGAAATGTCATTAGGTATATTGTCTGACGACCCGTTTGGAACAGTGGTAGTGAACGCTGCCTTTGGTCCAAGGGTTGCGGGTTCGTTCCCCGCACAGTACAAGCATCTCCGTGCACAAACATGTCTGTTTGTATTGGTCTGGGTGTTTTCTATGTATTATAAGTATGTATTTACAAAAGAAAAGTATTATATGTATATATTTGTAATCCCACTGTTGATTCTGATCTAACACAGGTGCTTGAGCTACCTCTCTCGGAGTCAGATCAATGTATGTAATGTGTGATTTTTTTTATTGTTTTAAACTTTCATGGTCACTAATATTAGAAAAGTTATTTACGGAATATCTACCATGTACCTTATATACTAAACAAGGTACATGGTAGAAATTTCGTGAATAACTATTCTAATCGAAACGTCATATTTTCTCATTTCAAATCTTCGACCAGGTTTTTATGGTAAATTGCATTTGCAATTTTTGGGCACACAAATCGATATTTGGAAATATTAACGCATCTCCTACGTTGTTTGCATTTTTAGCACTTGTCTAATTTGTAAAAATTATACCAGGGGCCATTGCTGTCGAAAGAGTTATTTCTATGAACGAATGTATGCAATATTGAAATTCGGCTTCAATGTCGAGTGCACGAGAAATGCTCCCCAGATTTGGAAATAATATCTAATGTATGTGTCAAATTCAGTTTCATTTCTATCATAATCATTATCATTTTCATTTCGAAATAAAACCGCCTTCAATAACCACGAACTGAAAAGTGTAAAGTAATATTTTAATCACTTTATACACTTCAAATAGATAACATATATTTTATAACAGTACACTCGAGCAAAGGTTTTACCGATCCTCCTTACCGTTAAGGAGTTGACCTTCCATAATCAGCAGAGCCACATAATTAATACAATCATTCGTAAACACTGGTGCAGTTTTGAAAAAAAGATACAAAAACATTATGTGTGCCTTTAAAATTTGAGGGTTCTCATTCTTTCCCCTCCTTACAAGAAAATACCATTATTTCCTTTATTGGTTTTGAAGTTCTCACTTTTTGTCAAATCATACTTCTCCGTGAGTGAGAAGTAGTTACACTTCTATAGGTTTTCATTACCTGGTGACCAATAAAATACGGATGGATCTTTGCATTTCGTCGATCTTTGATTTTTTACGGCTGCCGATCTGACTGTGTGATATTAATTTTAGCTTAGCTCTGTAGGTAAAATAAAATATATTACAGCATAGACACGAAAAGCAAAGTGGCCCCTATGGGTCCTTGTATTTTGAAGTCCGGAACCCTAAAAAAATATATATACATGTCGAATTGAGAACCTCTATTTTTTTGAAGTCGGTTAAAAAGCTTGTACCTAGTTCATTATTTCCGTTTCCAGCCAGTTGAGCAAATCTATATAAGCATGAAGGTTTTATTTCAGCTTAGCAATTGTCACGTTCCAAAGCCTCTTTTTCTGATAAGTAGCTAATGATTTGATTGTAAGTCTTAAGTTGTTATTGCGCGGCGATGCTCGGGCCGCAGAGTTTCATCATTAATGCTTTATGCAAATTCGTTCTACGAAAAATGCTAGTTAGATTTTATGCTAACCGATTTCACAGTTTTGAATGTCACTTCGTTTTTAGTGTTCTCTTTGGCAATTAGGTTCAGCTCTATGGGTTTCTCGTGTGGATGTTTATTACAACGATGCTATTTTGATCTCTTAATAAAGCATTAGCAAGTGTGCATTGTGTAGAACACCTTTTTCTTTTGTTTGCAGCCTTAGCTACTGAATACAATAGCATTAGTTAGAGTGAACTTTGTCCCGTTGGCATAAAGACTATTTGATCTCAACGCGATGTCTCAACGTATTGTATAAAGAAGACACTGAGTAATCACGGAATCACGAGGTTGTAATTATACGAGTAAAGGCAATTTTGGCCGAAATTAGGCAAAACTCACGCGCAGGCCAAGGCCGATGCCGTAGTACCTACCCTCTAATTTAAATCTGACTTTTTACACTCTGCTTAATAATTATTGGTGAAGCACGCGAGAATCCTTTGGATGCAGGCGGCACAGGACCGATCTGTGCGGAGAACAATTGTGGGAGGCCTACGTCCGGCAGTGAACGTCTAATGGCTGAAATGATGATAATAATAATAATTATTATTGTTAGCCTGTACTGTCCCACTGCAGGGCCAAGGTCTCCCTACCCGCCTTCCAACGTTTTCGGTCACGAGCCACAGTCGTCCAATCCTTTAGGTGGGCATCGAATTCATCCCTCCAGCGCTTTCTCGGACTGATGCCGGTCTGCTTAAACGTAATACATTTTTTTTTTAATTTTTATTATCATTTATTTAAATCTACTCGGCTCGGGTACATTTTATCGAGTATTTTATAATATAATATACCTATTCATAAATACAATCAAAAACTTTGAGCGTTGTTTATATTTCGTTGGTGAATTAAATTCAACGTTTATACGCTCGGGAAATCTGACGCATGACCTGAAGAGCAAAAAATCGCTTGCAGCTCGCATCGTTTTTTGTTTGAAATTACGCCATTTTTGTGGCGTGCGTGCAAGCGATTTTTCTTTGAAAGTGGTTATGCGGCAGATTCCCCGACTGTACACACCTCGGGGACTCGCGACAAAATGTATGAACCCAACACGTTCTAATTACTCTGTCATAACAATATAAAACGACGGCTGGTTCAGCCGTCGATCCACAACATCCTCCCCTCCTGTGGCGAAGCCTCATCACTGGAGGGGATCGATGACTGGACCAGCTGCTTCGATGGATCATGGAGGCTAGCGCCAGGACCTATGCGGGCTACCGTCGGTAGCTCGCGTTCACATTTCTTAGATAGGATAGAAAATATATTATTTTTTAAAATACCCAGATAGTACCTACACCAGAATTTGACTTCCATGGCCAAAAAGGTGTAGACGATGTAGGTCGCCAACACCAGCTGTTCAGTAACAAGTGTGTCACCATATTTTCATTAGAATACTTACATAAGTGACCGCTAGTAATAAATATTAAATTGACATCGATTACATAAGGCCTCGGCTTCCTGCTTGCGGTTCAGAATCTTAATGAATCGGACATAATTATTAAGAATGGACCATGGTAGTGTAAGATTATTAACATATTTCTAGGCTCTAGCGAGAATAACAAAATAATACATAGATAAGTAGTTGCCGTGTGGTCCCCGGCAGAGTAGAATAGGCCACCCTCACTCTTACCGAGGTGTCGTAAAAGGCGACTAAGGTAAAGCTGCTGGCATGATCATCAGCACCCAGAGAAGGAATTTATATTAAAACCCTCGCCAACCCGTCTGCCAAGCGTGGTGAGTATGGCAACTACCCCTCATGTGATTGAAGGAGGCCCGTGCCCCAGCAGTGGGGACTTAAATGGGCCGACGATGATGACATAGATAAGCATAATCAATATGCATAAACATTACTACTTTTAGTCCGTTTCACGTTCATAATATGCTACGCTAGTAATGGTAGTGACACAGTGTTGGATTTCCTCAGCCTGATGGTAAGAAAAAAAGAGAGCCCACATTGCAATTACAACGGACGCTATATCAAGGCATCCCTTCCGTTGGCACTGCCATACTGGCCTGCGAGATGCTTCGTCACGCTTCAGGTAGGAGGAAATACATGATGCGGCACAAGTTCCATGTCTTTATTTATTGAGGAAAAAAACAGCATCATTATAATACAATAGAATTTTTTTAGTGTATAACATATTTGCCTTAAATAATTTCCACCACTGGTTATCGCAGGCTATGTTGATTCTCGGGGGAGTCGTGGTAGTCCAAGGCTTTGCCGGATACCCATAACCTTTCCCCAATTGGGCTATGCGGGAACGTCGCTGTGTTTTTTAGTCGGTATGTCTCTGGGCGCATACCTAGAGAAGAGCCCGACATAACCCCTGATGGCCCCCGCTATCTCGGGTATGCATAAGGCCAGCATTTTTCACAGCGACAAATAAAAAAAAAGGCTATGTTGATTCTAACTGTATACATTCTTAATGGTGAATTTGGTTTAAAGTGGAGATCGAGCCCGCCACTTTTAGCGTATTAGGCAAAGTTACTACCAATCGCGTCGTCAGGCTAGATTAAAAGAACTACAGCCAGTGATCATCGCCGCCCAAGGATTTACAAGTTAATATTCTTAGATTATCTCAGTTAATGTTTCCCTATAAAATGAGGGGCACACGTAAAGCCTCTATTTAACTTGATGCGACATTAGGTTCTATGGCCTCGTTTTCGGCTAATTTCGTTAAGGCCGCACAACGAGAATTCGAGTTAAAAGTAGGGTGACCAGACAGCATTGATTGATTTGCAGGTTTGTCATTTTGCCCACATGATTTAGACATGACTTGCTTTAGGGGTTCAAACTATTTTTTTAAAATAATTCCTCCTCATCATAGCGTGTAATTGAACTGTGTATGTATGAGTGTTGAAATAAATAAATAATGTTATATTCATTCATTGATAATTCCCGGTTGCGTCCTAAGCTGTCGCTCTGGAGCCCGGGGTGGGCTTAAACCATGATTAAGGATTTATCGAGTCTGTTAATTACAATGAAGCGACTGCCGTCTGACCTTCACAACCCTTTAAAAGGGAACTAGACCAACTAAATCATAACTGAATGAATTCAATTATTACATAATTTTCTCTCAAGAATTGTTGTACTTTCTTTCAAACATTTAAAGAAGTATTTTTTTAAATGTAGCATGTAGTAGTATGTCCCTCTGAATTCGCGGATGTTCATGGGCGGCGATGAATACTTTCCATCAGATGACTCGCTTGCTCGTTTGTTGCCTCTAGCATAAAAAATATCCATCATAATCGCCACAATCAATATAAATCTATTGGCTGCGCTAGTTTCGCCGAGTCTTAACGAATCAATTAAGTCGGTTATGTTAGATTTACACAACTAGGTTTGGGTTCTTTTTTCACCTTACATTAATAAAAATTCGCATGCCTTGTTAATCGTTCATTTTGTGACATGAAAAATGTAAATGAAAGATAAAAATAGCTTTTTCAGTTTAGGTCTATACATAACACTTATGAATGTCAACATGTTTACCACATATCTGTCTATCTATCTTAGAGAGATATGGTCACCCTAATCGACTACAAAACGTGGGAAGGAGTATTCAAACGAGGATTTAAATCAGCTGTCACGAAACGCCGGAGTAAGGCCGCTTGACAATATGCGTGTGCGCCAGTGAGATACGGTAGCGCCTGCCCTTGCAATTAGCTAAATTACGAATGACATTTGAAACAAGTAGTAGTCACTTGAAATAGTACTTCTTCCTACAGACATTTAAGAATAATAGGATAGAATTGAATACTGATATTTAAGAATAGGCTAGAATAAAATACTGATATTTAAGAATAGAATAGTATTAAATATTGATAATTAAGAAAATGATAGTATGAAATACTGATATTTGAGAAGAGGATAGAATGTTATACTGATATTTAAGAATAAACAGACAAAACAAAATATCTTATTCAATTTAAGTCTATACAGAACATTTATGAATGTCAAATATTATGTAATCTACCGCTGATTCGGAATGTCAATTTCTGCCGAGAAGAATCAGCAAGAAATTTAGTAGTTACTCTTTTCAAATAATATGGTAATTACAATTTTCATTCTTATACAAATTATGAAGATGATTACTAATATTAATAGGATTTACTAAAATTATGTTGTCCTAGTAGCAGTACAGTATAATAAGAGCTTTTCTTAAAAGCTCCTTGTTATTTATATTATGTTAGTAGTAAGTACAGTATGATTAATTAAAATATTTATTATTTCTTTTCAGGTAAGGAAGGAAACATGCGTACTTTTGCGACACTGCCGCGAGAACCAAACCTACTCGTGAGTATTATAATGGTAATAATGTCCACTTCGTATCCTTGTCTGTTTTCAACCGTAAAATTGCCTTTTAAACTGAATATAATTCTGAAGCCTCTTCACACAATCTTTAACAAATCTGTATTCACTAAATCTTGACCGTGGTAGAGCCACGCTTCGGCATGAATGAGCCGGCTCGACCGGAGTGATACCACGGCCTCACAGAAAACCGGCGTGAAGCAGCACTGTGCTGTGTTTCGCTGCGTAAGTGAGGGTACCGAAGGCCCAATCCGGGAGAAAGGGGATTAAAGGTTGGCAGCGTACTTCTGACTCCACTGGTGTCGCGAGATCTATGGGTGGCGACAATCGCTTACCATCAGGCGCCATCACATAAAAAAATCTTCTAGCAGGGCTGTGAAACCTTTGCGTATTTTTTTTAAAAACAGATAATTAATCGTCTTACTATTGTTTCTAGAGAAATGTAGGTAGGTGCACATATAAAGCAGAACAATCACTATGCATGTCAGATTATAGTCATGTATTAAATATGGCTGAGCTTTCACATGATTGCAAGTTACGATAAAGTCGAAGGTGAATTAGCTTGAACTCAACCACCAAGGAACAGGTTTATGATATGTCAATTCATATTATTGTTCTTATGGCGACACTTCGTTATCTATTTGAGCAACACTTTGTCAGCCGATGTCAAAGAGATCGACTGTGTTTGTTTGCAAATTTCACGTTTGGAGTTGAGACTCTCGGACCGTGGGGAACAGGAACTCACCACCTGTGCCGCGAACTAGCCCACACGCTGGTTAACGCTACGGGTAACAGGAGAGCTAGGGTATTTCTGGGCCAACGTATCAGTTTGGCCATTCAGAAAGGAAATACGCTAAGTCTCCTGGGCACGATGCCTGTGGGCAGGTCCCTTGCGGGGGCTTCTCCTAACGAGAAGCCGGCCAAATCCTATCGACTAAACCCCAGCGACGCTCACTCATCGCCAGAGTGGGGAGGGGAAGCGAATGAACTTTACTTTACGTCTCTCCGCAGGTGGAGGGCCCACTTACACTGCGGTCTTAAGAATAATGACCCTACAGTTTTGGTGCCCTAGTAATTAATACTCAAGGGGACAAATCCTACAGAATATGTACTTGGATCAAAAGGATGTCCAGTCCCATGCCAAAGGTTTGCCTCTTCTGCCAAAGGGCAGATAATTCATCTCAAACATTTGCTACAGCAATTACTTCAATTGTCTTACGTGTAATCTGTATTTACTTACTGACAAAGTTTTCAACGCGGAAAATATTTTTTGCCCGCGTATTGTCTGCCGTTTTTTGTAGTTGTAAACTGTATAATGATATGTATGAGTGTTAAACGGCCTCGAACAGACAGAGATTTAATGATGATTAGACTTTTACTTCACGTTCATACATGTACAGTGCGACTTCGATCAGTACCCTTACCATGAGTTCGAAAAACTGTTCTCGCTATCGAAAACTATCAATTTGTCCCTTTCATTGTGGCGCATGTGAATGAGACAGAGCAATAGTTTTGGATAGCGAGGATAGTATTTCAAACTCATGGTAAGGTCTCAGATCACTTCAATGACATCGATAGGGGGCGTCGTGCTGTATTTTTTGTATGGGAAATTTTTTGGCATTAATTCCGACTTTTGCTGAGTGCTAAATAACTATAGAGCGACTATTACCGACTACCAAGATCAGAAGACTCTTCAGTGACATTAACATGGGGGCGCTGTTCAATATATTTTCTATGGGAAAATTTTAAAGCAAAGATACTAATGAGGGTTTTCGTGTATGGAAAATCCGCTAGATGGAGTACTATAGGAGTGAGGTCCATATACAATATTATTGGTTATTTTTAAACGTCATTATCATCATCATCATCAACCTATCGCAGTCCACTGCTGGACGTAGGTCTCTCCAATTGTTCGCCACTGTGATCAATCCATGGCTTCTCGCATCCAGCTCTTTCCAGCCATCCTGCGCAGATCGTCCCCCCACCTAGCCAGCGGGCGCCCTCCATTACGTTTGCCAAGACGCGGCCTCCACTTTAGAACTCGTTTACCCCCATCGGTCGGTTAAACGTGATCTGACAAAATGTCAATTTGAAAAACTAAACAACCAATGCAATTGATGTTGGACCTCAGTCCAACAGTACGCCATCTACCCTCATTGTAAGGAAACAGCGTTAGTTCCGACGTTTGCCAAGTGCAATATAATCGTGATTGGTCTATATAGTTACAAGTAAGTAGCACCTGTCAAAAGCCCAGAAATTGTGTTTTAGCCATAAATTCGACAGGATGCCGCCGCCTTGCTGTAAATCTACTATTATTTAGCAAACTCTGGTTATACTGTGCCCACAGGACCATAACCATACCCAATTGCAAAGGCTAGCTGTTTGTCCGTCTCTTTTTTATGTAATATGTGGCAGACAAGTAGGCGGATCACTTGAAGGGAGCTCCCGCGTGCAAAACATGATTTATTGACTACTTTAAAGTAGATACGTTTTTGGATTCCACTCAGAGCAGGTTGATATGTAGCATTAGTTAATGCGATCACGAATATTAATAGAAAGAAAGAAAGATAACTATTTATTGACCACAACATATAATACATAAAACAAATAATAAATAATAAAAAGGGTACAGAGCATGAAAGTTGCGGCCAACAAGGCTCGGCTTCAGCATATGCTGCAACTGCCGCAAGCAACAGCTGCAGCGCTGGTTTTCAGGCTGGACCTTAGGGACGCCTTTAAGTTAGAAGAAATGTAATAAATCATCATCATCATCATCAGCCCATTGAAGTCCCCACTGCTGGGGCACGGGCCTCCCTCAATCACATGAGGGGTAATTGCCATACTCACCACGCTTGGCAGAAGGGTTGGAGAGGGTTTTGATATAAATGCAGAGTTTTCCTTCTCTGGGTGCTGATGATCATGCCAGCAGCTTTACCTTAGTCGCCTTTTACGACACCTCGGTAAGAGTGAGGTGGCCTATTCTACTCTGCCGGGACCACACGGCTAAATGTAATAAATATTGACATGCAATCCAGAAGATAACAACACAGATACAAAATTATCCAATACATAAAGACCGACCAAAATCAGAAGGTACTTCAGTGACATACACAAGAGGGCGTTGTATTTTCTATCGTATTTTCTATCGTATTTTCTATCCAAAAATGTCTAAACAGCATTAATTCCGACTTATGCCACGTGCCAAATTACCGTAATCAAACTTTAATAGGTGGTGAAACATGGGAACACTGAAATTATATTTATAATAAGAAATAATAAAATAATAAAAAAAACAAAGATAATAATTATCATCATCATCATCATCTATTGGCTAATAGACGTCCACTGCTGGACATAGGCCTCCCCCAATGTTCTCCGCACAGATCGGTCCTGTGCCGCCCGCATCCAAGGGATTCCCGCGATCTTCACCAGATCGTCGGTCCATCTTGTGGCTGGGCCTGCCACGGCTCCGAATTCCTGTACGTGATAATAATAAAGTTACTGTAATGTGTCTTGACAAAAATGGCCAATTGCGTGTCGGTACTCGAGCCACGCGCAATGTAGGGTTCCGGAGTTATCCATGATGGATGTCACCTTCTATGGTCTGTTTAATATCCTCCAACCGATTACGGCTATGGCGGCCAATCTCAACGATCAGCCACGTACGCAGGATATATTATAGTGCTCAAGTGTGTGCGCAAACACAGGTGCACTCTCTATTCCCTTACCCTCATAATCCGATGGGACACTAATGTGACACGACCGGAGAGGGATCGGGCGCAGGACCAACAGCTTAACGTGCTTTCCGAGGCACGGGGATACAAGACCGCCAACTTCCAGACTCCGGACTCCCACTAAGAATTTCTTGCCGAAAACTTAGGTACAAATTTTTGGCCCGACCCGGGGATCGAACCCAGGACCTCTTGCGCAGCCGTCGCTTTAAAGTGCGACCCACTAACCACTGCGCCACCGAGGCAGTCAATGGTCTGTTTACCGCGGTACCAAATGGTCAAGAAGTCGTGTCTCGACCCAACCATTGCCACACCGCGCTCGGAGACGAAAGCGCCTGCGCCCTTTATGAGTTAATCAACTATTACTCGTAACCTTGTAAGCCAACAAGCCGTGATAGTTTTCTTTATAAATTCGTTATAGGTGATACTTCCAACATCAAACGTTTAGCTGGCAGAGAGGGGGACACTTGACTCTAAGTATATTTGCATTATAAAGCGTAATATTTTACGAATTCCTTTCGAAAAAACTTTTTTGGGAACCCATAATATTTATTTACTTATTTTTTCATTCTTGTACCGTACATATAATATCAAAGTTATACAAACATCATCATCATAAACAATACATACACCTGTTATGGTATGGCCTTTTGAGGTAGGTAGGTATTTTTGAAATACTTATCTCAAAAAACCCCACTTGATGAGAGATTAGACTGAATGTATTTCACATTAAGGTGAGAGTCGAAAACAGATATACATCGTTGTTTTTTATCGTTTACATCCCGAAAACATCATAATAGGTATCGTGAATAAAGTCCATTTAGCATGTTAGATCAACAAAATAGGCGAAAAAGATCAGCTGTTCCATAAAAAATAGAATATCCACGCGGCTATAATGTATGGAACAGTATACATTGACGCGTGGTTACCGGTACTTAGTTTATTCTTTATTACAGAATAGATCTGGCCAAAACGTATCTTTGAAAAGATTGGAACATTTGCATCTGGATAAGTGCAGAGATGCGGAACAGTGAAACGGATCATTTGGAACATCTACTCTCAGATCGATCCGTCATTCATTGCGTTCATTCGGATCATTAGGCTCATCAGATCATTTCGCTCATTCGGATCAATCGGCTCACTCGGATCAGTCAGCTCATCGGATCAATCGGCTCACTCGGATCAGTCAGCTCATCGGATCATTCAGCTCATTCGGATCATTCGGCTCATCAGATAATTCCGCTCATTCGGATCAATCGGCTCACTCGGATCATTCAGCTCATTCGGCTCATCGTATCATTCCACTCATTCAATTCACTCGGACTCGAGATCCATTTGAGTCGATTACTATTCGGAGCGATCATTAGAGATTCGGAACTGTATCATTTGGCTGAGTCGGATCACTGAATCGTTTCAGTAAAGAGTGACACACGTCTATTACAGAAACTCTTATATCAAGCAAGACGCTGGGCATACGCTGTGGCGGTGTCAGAATATTTCACGCTCCGCGGAACAGTGTGACGTCAGAAGCGAAAGCGACACACGACACAAAACATAAGTCTTTACATATTTAACGGGGTTGATATTTGAATCTTGTGTTAATTGCTTTCCTAAAGCATAAAAGTATTAGACACAGAATGCTAGCTGCTAAACACTCAAACAAGCGTGCTTATAGTGATGACAGAGACAGACTATAGGAAACGTGTGCGAGAGACACGATACTATTAGGGTTAAAGTATGAAATTGCAGTTTTGTCTGTCGATTTTCTTAGAAGTCGTGTTTCCATAGTATGTTTTTTAATTTGCTTAACACTTTAATTTAAATAAATAAAAAATAATCATATATTAGCACACACCAAACTATATCTTGGTGGCCCCTGCAAAGTGCGATTAAAAATAGTTAGGCTGACATCACACGGCATTAATATTTTTAATTAAGTGTGAAATTTCAAAATAGGTGATATTAAACTTGTTTTAAATTTAATGAAACATAATAAAAATTAGTAATTTGCAAACTATTAATGCCACAATTCCATAAATAACTGTGCTTTAACGGATAACGTCTAGAAACGGGTAGGATATTTTTCAGAAAAATTAGTGTTTTTAATTCAAAAAGATGAATGATTTTATTAAAAGAGATTATTGATGAAAAATCATTTCCAGGGAATACAATTTTACAAATTTAGTCTTAAATCAAAATAAAACTATTTATGGTGACTTTTTGCTTATTAAAATAGATATATATCTTATTGTGTCAAGATAAAACCAGCAATTTCATTCTTTAACCCCTATTATTACCTACTGCTAACGTATAGGTCAACGAACTCTTCGATATATTAGCTAGTACCGACTTCTGTGTCTATTTATTTTGTTTTAAAGATTGTAAAGTATTGTGTAGCAGCTACCTTCATCAAGAGCACTAAAGAAAATGTCAATACCTAGTGTTTTTATTTAAGGCGAAGGGCACCCCGCAGTCAGCAAACATGTATGTTATAATAGTCATTTAATAATTCTAGACAAATGTTTGGTCTGTTTTTACCCGACTACAGGCGAAGCAAAAAGGAGGGTTATGATTTTGACCTGTATGTATGTATGGTTGTTCACCTGTTCCCTCGTAACTTCTGAACTGGTTATCATATTTGAACAAATGAGGTTTCGTTAGAAGAGTCTTGATTGTCTTCTGGTTATAGATGACAGGACGACACGTTAAATACAGCGCCCTCTAGGGGAGTAAGGAATTAAAAAAAATGTTTGACGGTACCGTATGGGGTATCAAATGAAAGAACTTTTTAGCACATGTCAAATATGTAATTTTATTAACATAACTAAAAATATGTTAAATAAAAATAAAGTTTAAAAACTAAAACCCGACTACCAAAAAAACACGCTCTAAAAAGTACGAAACAAGAAAATTGTCTCTGCTGAAATTATTATGCCGTATCGTCATGGTCGTATGCCACCTATTATATCAAAACTGATTCATTATAATTATAAAATAAAATCAATGTGGCATACGACCATGGCAATACGGCATAATAATTTCAGCAGAGATAATTTTCTTGTTTCGTACTTTTTAGAGCGCGTTTTTTTGGTAGTCGGGTGTTAGTTTTTCTTCAAGAACTTTGATTCACACCAAAAGTCGCCGCTTTTAGCGTTTCGAGCGCAAAAAACAGGCTAAAAAGTTGTGCACAGTTATTTTAATAAATAGTAGTAGTACTTTGACCGTGGGAGAGCCACGCTTCGGCATGAATGGGCCGGTTTGACCGGAGTGATACCACGACCTCAAAGAAAACCCGGCGTGAAGCAGCACTGCGTTGTGTTTCGATGTATGAGTGAAGGTATCGGAGGACCAATCCGGGGGAAAGGGGGGTTTAAAGGTTGGCAGCGCACTTGTGACTCCACTGGTGTCGCGGGTGTCTATGGGCGGCGGCAGTCGCTTACCATCAAGCAATCCGTTTGTTCGTCTGCCAACTATCACATAAAACTAGAATTGTATATATTCTTTTTGCGCAGTCTTCGACGGCCTTTGGTGAAAATAGATTCAGCTAAGTAGTTAATAATTTAAATAAATTGGCGTCTCTAGTGCAGAGTACCCTTCGCCTTAAATTATAGAGAACAACAAAAACCTGAGCTAGTCACCTTGGCTTGACTTTGATGTAAAAACGCACAAGTGGGAGGATCGATCAGTGAAACACTTGTTTGCTTTTTATATGTTTCCAATAGGTCACAGTCTGATTCCCAAACCGATAGTTTTTTTTGAGATGGTCGCTAATTTCTTAATACTATTGGTTTCTAAATCAGAACTAATCATCCATATATTGCTAATAGTGAGTTAGTGAACAGTGGTACCGCAGGTGCGCGTAGTAAAAGACTGCGAAGGAGGGTAGACCGATTTGTCAGCCAGTAACAACTTACCCGCAAAAACTTCAGTTACTCCCGTGACCATGGCGCTTGCAACAGTGCCGAAATATCGAAAACTCAAAAATAAGGTACATGGTAGAAATCCCGTAAATAACTATACTAATCATCCATTTCATTAGCCAAATCGACTCGAGATGTTTCTAAATAAGAATCTCCATCTGTTCTCGAAGAAGTCTGACTGTCACAGCCTTAACACCAGAAATAAGGTCAGGCTTGCCGTTCCAAATATCATGCTCCATAAGGTCGGCAGTTCGTTTATAGGATTGAGCATTAAAATGTTTAATAAGTTACCTCGGATTATTATTGACTTGCCCACACATAAGTTTAAATTGTATATAAAAAAACTGTTTAAGGAAAAAAGGCTATTATAAAATAGACGATTTTTTGAATGACAATAATTTAGGGACATATTGGTAACACAAAAATTTTACTTTATTTTAAAGTTAATGGTGACATTTTGTAAAACAACTTTTTTTTAAAAGAGTAACTGCTAAGTTTCTTACTGGTGTCTTCTTGGCAGAAAACTACATTCCGAACCAGTGGTAAACATGTTGACATTCATAAGTGTTCTGTATGGACCTAAATTGAATAAACTACTTTCATTTTTCATTTTCTAGATAGAAGAGAAAACGACATTTTTGTATCTGTCAATTTCGTTTTGTTTTCTTCTATATATAGCAGATATATTTCATTTTTGGAAATTTGTGTATTCTATATGGACCTGCCGTTGGTCCTGCGCCTGGAATGTGAATAAAGAGAAGGGAAGGGCGTAAGGGAATAGAGAATGGACTTGAGCACTATAATATACATATACGTGGCTCATCGTAGGAATCAGCCGCCATAGTCGTAATCGGTTGGAGGATATTATTATGCATTTATAATGACATAGAGTACCCTAAGATGTACATACCGCACGTAATCCCCCCCCCCCCCCCAATGCAAAAATAACATTTGTGTCACAGTCATAACGATGGTTAAAAGTCCAACAAGAGTTCACGCGAGGCCGTATGTACTATTTCTTTTTTAACTTTGGGGCTCCACACGATGCTCCTTAGAGTGCCAGGCCGTGCGCGAGGGCTTAGTCCACCTACACAGCGCATCCAATACATTACACTGAAAGAATATAATAAATCAATGTGTCATTTTTAATAATTTTTAATTACAACTTTAGATGCCTAGCCTAGAGCATCGAAGTAGTCTCATACTACAATGTGTCAAGCACTATTTGAGAACTCAATTATTTTTGACAGTTTTATTACTTTACACAATCTAATATAACGTTACTTGCCCAGTGGGCAATCAGATGGACAAAAAACCAACAATTAACTAACCCACGGGTATTTGTTGAATAATTTGAATTATAATATTGACTGACAGAAATGTTATGGTATGCCTCCGGCGGATCACAATAGTACCTGAATGATTATAAAATAATATAAGTCATAATAAGAGATATATAACCTTGCGTGGTTCCGTCAGGTCGATTGGAAGTCGGTCGGAATTATTTGGAAGGATTAAACGCGTTTATGTAATTGAGTTTGTAATTACATTACCATAAGTAAAGGTAACAATAAACTGTATTATAATGTAAGTACATACCAAATAAAATAGTAGGATATTTTCACAATGGTACTTTTAGTTTGTATTGGTGTTTCTTAAAGACTTATCGTATAATGATGATAATGGACAATACGACAGAAAAAATAATACTATTTTTATACGCTTTTCAAATAGACCGAAAAAAATATGACCCATATTTTTTAATTTTATTTAAAATGTCTGTTTTTATTGAAATATATCATTTTTAAAATATTAGGAAGTGATATTATGCACAGTAAAAAACTTTTTGGACCACTGGTCATGTCTTTGTTTGACGTTTGGTTTTTTGGATTACTTTTTTTTTAAAATCAACGTGAGCAAAAGCTTATTTTAATGCGTTATTAATTTGTCATGCCGAGTAATGACGTCACAGGAGGATTTTTGAATTTGATTTTTTTTCTCAATAAATATCTTTTTGAAAATTCTGATATAACTTTTCTTAAATTTCTATAAGTCTAATCTAGAAACAGTGTTTATCATTTAGGAAAATGTTTTTTGTCGTATTGTCCATTTAATTAAAATTTCTTTATTTATTATTTTATTTTATTTATTTATTTGGCTCTTCAACAATAAGTACACCATACAATTAATGATATATAGGATTTATATTCTACAATATCGTTTATGATAAAAAAACAATTCAATAATGTAGCAGACATTCTATATTATGACAGTTTACTGGAAAATCTTGTATTACAGAATATAATTAAACTAGGATATCATGTTTTTTAGATTTTCGCGTTGCATTATAACTACAATGTATCAATACGGGGATTAACACGATATTTAGTCCGCTCGTGACCACGGCTGCTGTAACGTAGCCGAAACGTCGAGCCAAATATGTGAGTGCACATAATAAATATCGTGTTAATCCCCGTATTGATACATTGTAGGATATCATGTGTTACAGAATATAATGAAATAAATAATAAAAAAAATCATAAATTATTGACCTGATTCCGAACTAAGTAGCTTAATCACTTGTCTTACGGACATCAGACAACGGAGGAAAGACAAATAAAAAAACTTAATACATTATTTACACTCAGACATTGAATAAACACAAGTGTACATAACACGAATGTTTGTCCCGAGTGGGATTGGAACCCACGACCTTTAGCGTATGAGGCAGGGTCACTTCCAAATGCGCTATAGAGTCAAAAAAGCTGCCAGAAATGGACAAAATGTACCAGGTGCAATTTCCGCGCAGGCGGTCCTATACTCAAGTATACTCTTCTATAGCAAACGACAAAGATCTAATGACGAACACACCGCCCCACACACTGAAGTTTTTACTCCCATTAACAAAAGCAGCACACATCATCAATAATGACAGCCATCTGACAGTTCAGCAACGCGGAAGACTACGCTCGTGACTTATGTATGAGTATACGTACTCACCATAAAAATCATGTAATTAAGAATCTTATCGCAGAGGCATAAGGTTCAAACCTATTAGGAATATTACTTTGAAATGTTTTAATAAACCATAAAGTAAATTTGTGATTTAAACCTTATTCCAAAGACGTTAGATCCAATCTAACGATTGATCCGTGACGCGGACAATGACAATATCATACAATAAGCAATAGAAGTTGATTTTGTTGTTGCCACTATTGATTGTAATACCTTAAGAATAAGAATATTAAATTACTTTGTCATATTTTACGCTGACTGTACTGCAGGTTTATTTGTAATTAGATCGTATCTCGTTTTGTAAATTAGGATTATGGGATATTTGTATGGTGTTATGTGAGCGACTCTGTTGGATTAAGATTAGTGAACAATATGAGCAAAAAGTTGGCTTTTCCTAGCTGTTTAAAAGAGTTCAAAAAACACTTTTTATGAATTTGTTATGGGAAGTAATGCGTTGAAGTCTTTAGTATGAGAAATAAAATCAAACAAAACACAATACTATTTAGGTCCTACTACATGAAAAAGTTACTTTTTTATGTGATAGGTGGCAGACGAGCAGACGGATCGCCTGATGGTAAGCGATTGCAGCCGCCCATGGGCATCTATGGCGACTCTAGTGGAGTCACAAATATGATGCCAACCTTTAAACCCCCCTTTCCCTCGGATTGCGCCTCCGGTACCCTCACTCACGCAGGGAAACACAACACAGTGCTGCTTCACGCCGGTTTTCTGTGAGGCCGTGGTATCACTCCGGTCGAGCCGGCCCATTCATGCCGAAGCATGGCTCTCCCACGGTCACCTAAAACTAAAGTGTCTATTTAAAACTTGTTATAAATACCTCAAGACATGAACACCCATCCAAAAACTCGTCGAGCCAAACGTTGCTTAACTGCTAACGAACCGTAGCATCGTCTTCGCTAATGCAAGTGAAATGTGTAACATTTTTGATAATTTCCCCACGGTTATAATCTGATACCCCTCATCGGCGTGACGGATTAGCTGCTTGCCCATGGTTGGTTGGTTAACGCTGTGACCCGAGGCGACCCACTTACAGCCTTCAGGAAAACTACACAAATCATCATTTTGATCATAGTAAAGTTATAGTATTTATTTATTTATTAAGGAAACAAACAATTTTATTATTTTACATAAATTTACACATTTAAATAATATATAAATCAGCAAAGTTTCCACATCAAATTAAATGTCAAACAAAGAAATACAAAAAAAATATAGACAAATAATAATAGTCAAATAAATAATGGCAGTCAAAATACAATGTCCGGTAATTTAAAAGCTATAACTAAAATTAAATAAAAGACAACAAAACACACTAACAATTACCTACACCTACATTAAGATTATTACAATATATAAAATGTCAAAATTAATAATTAAATAAGCATACTTAAAGTTCAAATCGATTAATCGATTAAGTCAAGTCAGTATCAGCCTATAAACTGTCCCACTGCAGGGCAAAGGCCACCATTATACATATAAATCAAGGTATCGCTACTATGATGGGATCATTGTGAGTGGTGATTAAGCCTTATCCCATCATATTAGCGATAACTTGATTTCTATGATGGAGGAGGATTTTTGTGATCACAAACCCTATGTTCGAAAAATTTGAAACATACTTTTCGATCGTCCCGGGAAAAAGTCCCAGGACCCCGAGATCTCGGTCCGGTACTTAACCCAACAGGGCGATGCAATAATTGCATTCTTATCAGTCTGATTTACTGTGACATACTCCTTTTTAATTAAAAGATGTTTGGTAAGATGGAGTGGCATAAAATACGGCGTTATAATTTGATGAAAATGGGCGAAATATTATGTAGCATCTATATTGTTTATCATCGTCATCGCCAGCCCATTTAAGTCCCCACTGCTGGGGCACGGGCCTCCCTCAATCACATGAGGGGTAATTGCCATACTCACCACGCTTGGCAGTTGTGTTGGCGAGGGTTTTGACATAAATGCAGAGTTTTACTTCTCTGGGTGCTGATGATCATGCCAGCAGCTTTACCTTAGTCGCCTTTTACGACACCTCGGTAAGAGTGAGTGACACACGGCGTGACTAGGTATGCTAAACAGTTTACGTATTGGGAAGCGGGTTTACGTACTGAGAATTATAGATATTATAAAAATAACATTATAATTTAACAGCTTTGCGTAACTCATCTACTGTAGTACAATCAACACAATATGTCATGAAGATTTTAAAGTAATATCTTTTTTTCTTCTTTTAAAATCATAAAGAGAAGAGTGTACCTACTCTTTTTTAAAAAGGCTGGCAACACATTAGCGATCTCACTGCTCTCGCACATGTTCATGGGCGGTGTTGATTTCTTTCCATCAGGTGACTCGCTTGCTTGTTTGTCCGCCTCTAGCATAAAAAATAATAATATTATAGATTATTGCATCTGCTATCCGATATATAAATAATTATATTTGCAGTAGCAATAGATGCTAAATGTTTCATAATTTTATATAGAGTGTAGACGCCACACTGGTTACCAATTAGTCTGAGAACTGTTTGATCTACTGCCTGCAACCAAATTCTTACATCGAACCACTCGCAAGCGATTATCATTCCATCCTCATCATCTCTATGGATGGCGGTCTAATACTGTGCGTTTTTCCCGGAACTTTCTACCACGTACCTCAGTTCTGTGGAACGGTTTGGCTGCAGGAGTATTTCCGACGACTACGACTTAGGGACCTTCAAGAGAAGAGCGTACTCTTTTTTAAAAAGGCCGGCAACATATTAGCGATCTCACTGATTTCGCGGATGTTCATGGGCGGCGGTGATTACTTTCCATCGGGTGAATCGCTTGCTCGTTTGTCCGCCTCTAGCATAAAAAATAATAATAATAAAGATTATTGCAGCTGCTGTCCGATATGGCCTTAGATCGCGCGACTCCCTTAGAGATTTGTTTAAAGAAATCGACATACTTACCGTGGCTTCTCAATACATCCTTGATTGCCTTATGTACGTACATAAGAATCTCCATCTGTTCTCGAAGAAGTCCGACTGTCACAGCCTTAACACCAGAAATAAGCACAGACTGGCCGTTCCAAATATCAGGCTCCATAAGGTTGGCAGTTCATTTATAGGATTGAGCATAAAAATGTTTAATAAGTTACCTCAGATTATTATTGACTTGCCCACACATAAGTTTAAATTGTATATAAAAAACTGTTTAATGAAGAAAGGCTATTATAAAATAGACGATTTTTTGAATGACAATAATTTAGGGACATATTAAGTAACACAAAAATTGTACTACCTATATTTTAAGTTAATGGTGACATTTTGTAAAACATTTTTTTTTAAAAGAGTAACTGCTGAGTTTCTTGCTGGTGTCTTCTTGGCAGAAAACTACATTCCGAACCAGTGGTAAACATGTTGACATTCATAAGTGTTCTGTATGGACCTAAATTGAATAAACAATTTTCATTTCATTTCATTTCATTTCATTTCATTTCATTTCATTTCATTTCATCAATAATTATAGTTGCAGAAGCAAGGTTTGTTCTCACTAGTTCAACCGTTGAAATATTAAGAATTTGTTTTTTCATAAGTTCGACCGTCGAACTAGTGAGATTTATTTTCTCATTTTGTTCCACCGTAAATTATTATTATAAGTAACAGATAAAAAATACCTAAAATTCTCGGTTTTAAAAGGTTTGCTAGCTAAATACTTTGAACATTCTATTTTAAGAGCTATTTTTGTAAGAGCTGTATACAAGCCTTTGCAAATAAAGGACTTTTTGAATTTTAGATCCTGTCCACAGCCGAGTGTTAGGAATCTATTTTAAGTCGTTTTTTGGATGTCGATCCATTTATTTAAATCAATAGCGTCAATATTTACCTCAAAGGTATTTCAATACTGTGTAAAAAATAGTCAAAAACATAATTTATCGACATTAAAAATATCTTTTGACGGTGACTATACAAGCTCTGTCTTTGCACAAAGATGTAATAATAATTTTGAACCTTACTCTTTCACCATAAGCTCTAAAATTAAACAATTCGTAATTTTGAATGACACACGAACGAAATGTTTTGTGTGAGACAAAAGGAAACATTTTTTGTTTGAAAATATCACTTTCTTGTCCAAGTAAGGTAAGGCTTTGTTCGTCAGAATAATGACAGTGATGCAAGATAGAGAGGCAGAGATAGGTACTTTCACTTGCGTTAGGTAGACTATGTTTAGTCTGAGATTTAGGTATAAGTGTAATATGCGCAGAAACGAGAGCGATGATAGTTCAGTGGATAAGGACGCGCCTTCCATAATGGAGGTTCGTATCTGAGTATGCACCTCGACGGTTTTCAAATCTATGTGCGAATTTTTACCATTACTTCGGCTGGTGAGCGATGATCGTGGGCAAGCCTGCATGTTTCGAATAGTTCCTGGAACTTGTAACCAAGATTCAGTTGGTCTGGTTCCCCTGTAAAGGGTGGCGAAGGCCAGACGGTAGTCGCTTTAATTACCAGACTCCCTTAAATCCCTGAAATCCTTATCATGGTCTAAGCGTACCCTGGGCTCTAAAGCGACAGCAACCGAATCGGGAATTGCACGCTAAGATGAGATAAACTATGTAGATGTAGATATGATCAAATTTGTGTACTTTTCTAATTTTGGTGGTATAATGAAGTAATAAAAAAATAAAGAATGTAAAAAGACAAAGACATCAAACCCATTATGCCAAAGGCAGAAAAAAAAATTGAATTAAACTTTTAGTGCCGTCTGGCATAAAAAGAGGTTTCAACATTTTGAAAACCAGTAATCCTTTTTCAAAAGGCTGGCAGTAACTTTTGACTTCACTGATTTTGCAATCGCTTACCATGAATAACACTTTAATAACTTGTACTTTATTTCGTGGTTTAAAATTTGACATTACTTCTACACTTTAGCAAAAGATGGCGCTGAGTATAGGTTACACCGCGCAAGTGTTTAAGAGTATAAATAATTAAATAAAAATCAGCGCTTATAAGTAGATAGGTTATTGTATCCGGTAATTACTTTTAGTTATAAAAGAGACAAACTAATTTCACCACGGGAAGCAGTGGTTCTTTTTGTGTGATGGCTTATAAATAAATAAATAAAATAAATCTTTATTGTAGAAATTGTGGTTTACAAAATATGCAGGTGTTAAATTATAAAACAGTTCTCACAATTACATGTTTAGGCATACAATAGCCTATTTACTAAATAATTTCATGCTAATTAAATTTTGTTTGACATGCATTTCAACACTTTATAATTAATTACATAATGTAGGTATGTCTAAAATTACTATTAAGGTTAAAAGAGGAATGTCAACGAAATAATTAAGTCAGAATATCAAAATAGATCAAAAATTATTGAGTCAAAATTGAAATGAATAAAAATGGAAATGGAAATATAAATAATTAATTAATAGTATTGCAATTTATGTCAATGATATAAAATAAACTAATCATCTGTATTTGCTATCGAAGTATTCTTTCAGGTCATAAAACAACCATTAACCAGCCACTTTCTTAAATGTACCTTAAATTTAATTAGTGGTAAGATTCTTAGGGCATTGGGCAAGTGATTATATATATTAGTCGTCAAGTGGAGTCGTACTATGTATAGTAGTTATTATTGCTTTATTGAGATCATCATCATCATCATTTCAGCCAATAGACGTCCACTGCTGGACATAGGCCTCCCCCAATGTTCTCCACACAGATCGGTCCTGTGCCGCCCGCATCCAATGGATTCCCGCGATCTTCACCAGATCGTCGGTCCACCTTGATTATGGTGATTGGTGATTGAGATCGTACCTACATTTTCCATTTATTATTTTCTAAGAATGTGATGGATAAAAGTTAAGGTGTTTTAGTGATATTTACTAAGTTATAAACATAATCTTCGAAATTAATAAGTTAATTAAATATTGTAGCCTAATATACTGGTAGTAGATGTGTTAGACGAAAGGAAACACAGCTGAGAGGAGGCAAAATATAACATATTGTACCAAAATTACTAACAACTTTTAATCGGGTACCTGAGGCTCAATCCGGGGAAAGGGGGGTATAAAGGCACACTTGTGACTCCACTGGTGTCGCGGGTGTCCATGGTCGGAGGTGGTGGCGCTATGTGGCGGGTCATTACATTCCCTCTAATATGGTTGAGTGAAGTGATGGCTGACACGTACGTCATACTTGTGAACAGGTGCCACCTTTGGGGACTGGTCTGCTTCGGTTTACCTCATAATATTTATTTTATTATTATTTCCTTTATTTTATTTTGTGTAACAATTAAACTGTATGGCTTGGTATGATGATGACACAACATTGTATGAAAGTTTGGCGATTAAAAAGAGTAATTGGCGAGTTTCTTGCCGGATCTTCTCGACCAGAAACAACTTTCCGAGCCTGTGGTAGAATCGCATTATGTTTATTTATTTCTTTAGTATATTTTATGTATCAACATATATATGTATTTACATGTAAATTATACATAAGTACTTATAAATAGTTTTAAGTCATTCAAATGTATGACGATTTGTAAGTGCTGTGTACAAGCCTATGCAAATAAAGAATTATTTGACTTTGGCTTTGACTTTGACTTTGACTTATAATCAGGTGATCCAACTGATCTTTTGCCAACTATGACATAAAAAAAACAGATAATCCAAGATAAAAAAATTAAAACTGCTGTCAGAAAATCACCCCCATCATACTAAATTTGCTCAGGCCATTCGACCAATCTTTAACCGAGAATAACCCTTCTTAACCAAACAAAACTAGTTAAGGTGACGGGTAGGGTACATTAGCGACGCCAATCGATTTAAATTTTTAGCTACTAAACCGTTCTATTTTAAACAATTTCGGGATTATAACCTCTAGACAAACACTTATACTATTTATTAAATCATCATCATCGTCATCGTCCGCCCATTTAAGTCCCCACTGCTGGGGCACGGGCCTCCCTCAATCACATGAGGGGTAATTGCCATACTCACCACGCTTGGCAGACGGGTTGGCGAAGGTTTTGATATAAAAGCAGAGTTTTCCTTCTCTGGGTGCTGATGATCATGCCAGCAGCTTTATCGCCTTAGTCGCCTTTTACGATACCTCGGTAAGAGTGAGGGTGGCCTATTTACTCTGCCGGGACCACACGGCAATTTTTAAATAACCATGCACAAATGTTGAGTCCGTTTTTGTACGCGAATAATTAATTCACGCCAAAAGTGTTCGCTTTTGGCGTGAATAAAATTTTCGCGTACACGTTGGACGCTACCTCTATTCATGGTTATTTAATAAATAGTATAAGTGTTTGCCGAGATGTTACTCCTTACTTACTTACTTACTCCACTGGCTCAGTGACCCGAAACGAGTCTTGGCCTCCGAAACAAACAACGAAACAGTAAAATTACAAGAAATTTGCCGAGATGTTGTAAACCCGAAATTTTAAAAATAGATCCGGTTTAGTAGCTAAAAATTAAAATCGATTTGCGTCGCCAGTGTGCCCTACCCGTCACCTTAAATAGCTGATAAAGTTGTATAATATGTACAAACGAGAATGAATACGTAAACAATCTAATTGTTTCGAGCGGTAAAAAAAGAAATCTACGGTCACTGGGCTGCCGACCTACAGGTGCCTATTGTACTCGGAGTGGACACTGTGACCATTTAAACTTCAGACTTGGTTTCTACTAGTATTTAAAATCTGTACCAATAAATATGCACAAAAGTTCATTCACACCTTTTACCAATGCACTACTAAAATACATAACGATACGATAAGAATTTTATGAATCGTATCGCTAATCGGGACTAAGCGGTATCTCGTGGTAAGAGGCGTGGAAAAAGTAGGCAGGACATACATGTCTCCCTATTCTATTTATAATGAGCTTTAATCATGCACACAGCGCGCAATAGATTTTTTGTAATACGAGTAATATCTGTCAATGCCTATTTTTTAGATTAAGTATTATATGGATGCTTAACCTAATTCAATTTGCCTAGAGAACTATGGTGTCCAGACCAACCTAATATAGGCTTTAATTT
Organism: Marasmia exigua; assembly: GCA_019059595.1. NCBI lineage: Eukaryota > Metazoa > Arthropoda > Insecta > Lepidoptera > Crambidae > Marasmia > Marasmia exigua. The sequence goes on from CM032466.1 coordinate 26,778,436, forward strand.
GTCTATAAAAGTTTTTATAAATAAAATAAATACTTATAGGTAATCCGAAAATACGAAAAACTTGCGCGATGTAATTGACAGCTTTGCCGGCAACGTATCTGTGATGCCCCGTGTGTCGCTGATGTCCATGGGCGGCGGTAATTCACTTACCATCAGGTGAGCCGTCTACTCGTTTGTCTGCCTTAATGTTAAAAAAAAGCTAGCGCCATCTATTGGTTTAAAGTGGAACTAATGTCCTGAAACGAAGTGTGGGCGGGCCACTTGTAATAAATATGAAAACATAATAACGTCGTGGTTTTTAATTATATATATAATATATACTTGTATTTTTTTAGAAAAGTGAACGCGACCATTACTCTATAATATTGGTTCTCTTATCTACTGTGCTAAACGGATTGTTACAAAATGCGACTTAGGTATAATTTCCTACGCATACTTCCGATTTATAATTACTAATTGATTTCGTGACGATGTAATTGAAACTTCGATAAAATTCCAGGGGCTTTTCCTATACTGTGGAAATCGGAAGAAATTATACTATGTGGATATGCGTGCGTGTTGCATATATTAGTTAGTTATTTCTGTTAAAGGGTTGACTTTTTATACTTCCTTTGTAAAAGAAGAAAGGAATAATTATATATGTTGTTAAAATAGGAATCAGGTACGAAAACGTACTACATTTTTGGTTACATAATACACAAATATAATTAATTTATGCATTTCCCCTAGTAGCTAAAAATTAAAATCGATTGGCGTCGTTGTGTGCCCTACCCATCACCTTAAGTACCCGGCCGTGATCTCGGCGTCCCGGGTCGAGCATAGGTGTGTTTCGAATTTTTCGAACATAGCTCGGGTTTGTAATCACCAATCCGCATTTGGCAAGCGTGGTGATTAAGCCTAATCCCATCATAGTAGCGATGACTTGTTTTTTAAGATGGAGGCCTTTGCCCTACTGTGGGACATTATACAGGCTGATTCTTTACTTTACCTTATGGTGTTTCATGAGCATTCGGATCGAAGCTACTACCTTCAATTTGGTAGGCGCGCGTTTTTATCATCCACCGAGTTTAACAATGCTAACTGATATCTCTCGTTTTCAGAAAATCTTTATGCTGCGAAGTCTTGTTCCAAATGTATAGAGAAATCGTAATTTTATCATTTTCCTTTTATCTTATATCACCTCGACCTAATCTGAACGTAGGCAAAGACAAGGTTTGCCCTCCTGTGGTTACTAATTAAGCAATATACTTTTCCCTACAAGTTATATTATTATGAAACTACTGTAGTCATTGATTGCTAGAATTTAAACTGTGTAAGAAATTGAAATAACATAACTAATAAAAAATAAATAAAAATAAATAAATCAATAGAATGTAGGAAATCCAAACTAAGACATTTTATTACTTATATCATCATCAGCCTATCGCAGTCCACTGCTGGACGTAGGCCTCTCCAATTGTTCGCCACTGTGATCTATCCATGGCTTCTTGCATCCAGCTCTTGCCAGCCATCCTGCGCAGATCGTCCTCCCACCTAGCCAGAGGGCGCCCTACATTACGTTTGCCAAGACGCGGTCTCCACTCCAGAACTCGTTTGCCCCATCGGTTGTCGGTTCTGCGGCTAATATGGCCAGCCCACTGCCACTTAAGCTTGCTAATCCGGTGAGCAATGTCGATAACTTTGGTTCTCTGCCGGATCACCTCATTTCGGATTCGATCTCGGAGAGAGACGCCGAGCATTGCTCGTTCCATAGCCCGCTGAGCGACCTTTAACTTGTGGACCAGCCGCACCGTAAGTGTCCACGTTTCGGCTCCGTATGTCATGACGGGTAGGACGCACTGATTGAAGACTTTCGTCTTTAGGCACTGTGGTATCGACGATATGAAGACACGACGTAGTTTTCCAAATGCTGCCCAACCCAACTGGATTCTTCTGTTCACCTCATCCTCGAGGTTGTTTTTACCCAATTGCAAAGTCTGCCCGAGGTATACGTATTTTTGAACAACTTCGAGGACGGCACCGTGAATTGCAATCGGTTCCGGTAGAACATGTTCATTGAACATGACCTTGGTTTTGTCCAAGTTCATCCGTAGGCCGATGCATTTAGAAGAGTCAGCCAGGTCATTCAGCATCTGTTGTAGGTCCTGCAGCGTTTCTGCCATTATGACGATGTCGTCAGCAAATCGCAGGTGAGAGATGTATTCGCCATTGATGTTGATGCCACGTCTCTTCCAGTTCAGCGTCTTGAACATATCCTCCATTGCATTTGTGAACAATTTCGGGGAGATGACGTCCCCTTGTCTCACTCCTCGATGCAATGGTATAGGACTTGTTTGCTGATTCTGTACTTGGACGGACATAGTAGCGGCATCATAGAGGCATCTCATCACCTGGATATATCGCCAATCGACTTGGCATCGCTGCAGGGACTCCAGAACAGACCAGATTTCAACCGAGTCAAAGGCTTTCTCATAATCCACAAATGCTAGACACAGGGGCTGATTATACTCTTCTGTCTTCTGTATAATCTGCCGCACTGTGTGGATGTGATCTATGGTGCCGTATCCGCTCCGAAACCCAGCCTGTTCCGGTGGTTGGAATTCGTCGAGTCTCCGCGCAAGACGGTTCGTGATCACTCTTGAGAACAGCTTATAGACGTGGCTTAAAAGGGAAATGGGTCGATAGTTCTTCAAAAGGGTTTTGTCCCCTTTTTTGAAAAACAAGACGACCACACTCTTACTCCACGCCTCCGGAGTTCTCCCTTCGAAGAGGACATCGTTTAAAGAGCTTTTGGAGTTCCCTCAGTACGGGTAATCCTCCAGCTTTCAACAACTCTGTTGTAACGCCATCCTCTCCAGGGGCTTTTCCATTTTTCAGCTGTCCAAGAGCAATCTCGATTTCGCCAATGCTGACTTCTGGCAAGTCTTCGGTGAAATGGCGTGTTAATGTGGCCCTAGAGTCCTCATTTTCGGGATCAGGTCGAGATGCATGCGAAGCGTATAATCGGCCATAGAAGTCTTCCACTTCTCGAAGGACCGCCGGCTTTGAAGCAACAACTTCTCCACGTGATGTGGTCAGCTTGGTCAGGTGGCTTCTTCCGAGAGATTGTACGAAAACCTTCGACCCCCGATTCTGCTCGATAGCTCTTTCAATCGAGAGAGTATTGGAGCACCGGAGGTCGCGTCGCACTAGTTTACTGATCTCCCGGTTTAGAGTCCGTTTTCCTGACAAAGTGGACGGTGGTTGCTCACGTCGTTGTCTCATTAGCCCCAAGGTCTCATCAGAGAGTTTCGACTTCCTACCTTTGCGCTGCATGTTACAAAATCTCGTGCCTTCTTCCCTGAGGACTCGAACCACATTTTCGAGGTTCTGGTCAACGTCCGTTGTGGTTTCCACGGCATTGAAACGGTTTTCCAGGTTTAACTGAAACTTTTCAGATCCTTTCATGGATTGCAGTAGAGTAGGCCGGAGTCTTGACCTCATCAAGCGGAGTCGTTCGGCTTTAAAGTCGATATTCAGAGTGCCTCGGACAAGTCTGTGATCGCTACCGGTATTGAACCTGTTGATCACGGAGACATCCGTTACTTATATCATTTTGACATTTTAATTAAATAAATAAATACATATTTCACAACATCACTTCATCATCATCATCATCATCGTCAGCCCATTTAAGTCCCCACTGCTGGGGCACGAGCCTCCCTCAATGACATGAGGGGGAATTGCCATACTCACCACGCTTGGCAGACGGGTTGGCGAGGGTTTTGACATAAATGCAGAGTTTTCCTTCTCTGGGTGTTGATGATCATGCCAGCAGCTATACCTTAGTCGCCTTTTACGACACCTCGGTAAGAGTGAGGGTGGCCTATTCTACTCTGCCGGGGCCCACACGGCCAACATCACATACATTAATTCAATTCTAATTTCATTGTAAGAATATGTAAACATGTTTGAAGCAAATAAATTATTTCTGATTACTGATTTTGGGTTATTCCAAATCCGTTAGTATCTTACAGTTGAACTAATAATAATATCCTCCAACCGATTATGGCTGCGGCGGCGAATCTCAACGATCAGCCACGTACGCAGGATATATTATAGTGCTCAAGTGTGTGCGCAAATACAAGTGCACTCTCTATTCCCTTACAATCGTATTCCGATGGGACACCAGCGTGACACGACCGGAGAGGGATTGGGCGCAGGACCAACGGCTTAACGTGCTTTCCGAGGCACGGGGGTACAAGACCGCCAACTTCCAGACTCCGGGCTGACACTAAGTATTTCTTACCGAAAACTTAGGTACACATTTCGAGACCTCTTGCGCAGCCGTCGCTTTAAAGTGCAACCCACTAACCACTGCTCCACCTAGGCAGCCACCGAGAGAGAAAAGTTGAATTATCTAATGAATAGGCTCATAAACTACTGGCCCATTTTCAGAACTATGTACTTTTATTCAATAATCAAATTACTACAAAGTCTTTAGTAAGCGCCGCTGGGTTTATTATAAACTCTTTTTTTTAACTCTAAGTTAACGCTTGACCACAATCTCACTTTATGGAGAGTGATGATGAGGTTGAGGATCTTACAGTTACAGTACCAATGTACCTGCGCAAGAGTCTCATTTTCAAAAATTGCGGAAACATCTTTACCAATCACTGCGCTCCATCTACGTGGGCATACATTCATCTCTGGATTTATTGTACTTACTTAATCATAAAGTCGATATTTCAACAGCGCTCTAACAATCGTAATTAATCGCATTTAACTTGCTCTTCTGCATAAACGAATTTTCATCATCATCATCAGCCTATCGCAGTCCACTGCTGGACGTAGGCCTCTCCAATTGTTCGCCACTGTGATCTACCCATGGCTTCTCGCATCCAGCTCTTGCCAGCCATCCTGCGCAGATCGTCCCCCCACCTAGCCAGAGGGCGCCCTACATTACGTTTGCCAAGACGCGGTCTCCACTCCAGAACTTGTTTACCCCATCGGTTGTCGGTTCTGCGGCTAATATGGCCAGCCCACTGCCACTTAAGCTTGCTAATCCGGTGAGCAATGTCGATAACTTTGGTTCTCTGCCGGATCACCTCATTTCGGATTCGATCTCGGAGAATTTTGCAGATGTTTAATGTAGGAGAGCCACCCTTTGGCATGAATGGGCCGGCTCGACCGGAGTCACCAGAAAACCGGCATGAAGGAGCATTGTCGATGCGTGAGTGTGGGGCACCGAAGGTCCAATCCGAGGGAATGGGGGGTTTAAAGGATGGCAGCGCACTTGTGACTCTGGTGTGACTGGTGTTGTGGGTGTCCATGGGCGGCGGCAATCACTTACCATCAGGTGATCCATCTCGTCTGCTACCTATCACATATAAAAAAATATATATAAACATGGTGGTACAGCTTGTATGCTGGTTTATATACGCACTTGGACCAGCTAGTGTCCAAGTCCTAACTGTAAGTGGTCAAGTCACGCGTCGGCCATTGAGCAAATATTTCGAGTCATCGAGGTCAGCCCGGTGACCGATTGTCTCCGCGACATCTCTGTGAAAGCGGAAAACGCACGGTTCGATACACATTACATGTAGAGTAGTAGTAACATTTACAGATAGATACGCCATGTGGTCCCGGCAGAGTAGAATAGGCCACCCTCACTGTTACCGAGGTGTCGTAAAAGGCGACTAAGGTAAAGCTGCTGGCATTATCATCAGCACCCAGAGAAGGAAAACTCTGCATTTACATCAAAACCCTCGCCAACCCGTCTGCCAAGCGTGGTGAGTATGGCAATTACCCCTCATGTGATTAAGGGAGGCCCGTGCCCCAGCAGTGGGGACTTAAATGGGCTGACGATGATGACTCTTTATTACACAACATACAATACATAAAAGCTAGGTATACAGAGGTTCAATTCAGGAGGTCTTATCGCTGGGAGTGATCTCTACCAGACAACCTTCATATAAAGGACATTAGAATTATGTTGTACGATAGAAATTAATGTTGTACAAAAGTCGCAGTGATTTTGAGTTTCATAAAAACACAGTAACCCGCCCTCACTTTGTTTCGGGACATTAGTTCCACTTTATACCAATAGATGGCGCTAGGTGTCAATTACATCGCGCAAGCGTTTCGTGTTTTCGGATTACCTATAAGCGTTGTTGCTATCTGTAAGATTTACCTTTGTTTGAATAAATGGTATACAGATAAATAAATATGTCACAACATCACATACATTGATCTGACTCCGAGTTAGGTAGCTCAAGCACCTGTGTTACGGATATCAGAATCAACAGTGGGATTACAAATATATACATATAATACTTTTCTTTTGTAAATACATACTTATAATACATAGCAAACACCCAGACCAATACAAACAAACATGTTCATGCACACAAATGTTTGTACTGTGCGGGGATCGAACCCGCAACCCTTGTATCAGAGGCAGCGTTCACTACCACTGTTCCAATCGGGTCGTCATACAGATGTGAGACAGTGTAAAGATCTTTTTATAGTTTTACGAGTATACTTAAGATTTATATACAAAAAATGTATACTTAAATCTTAGTCTGATCATGAATCCCCTTATATTATAAAACGCGATCTAAGAATAGTTCCGGAAAAAAAGTCGTTCTTGCATGTTGAAACAGGATGGCTTACTAGCATTTTTAGTAAGGTGGGAAGAGTCTTGCCAGTGTTAATAAATCTGGCTAGATAAAAAATATGCTCCACCATTGTAATGGTTTTCAATATTACTCCAAAATTCTACTTATTTACTACAATTAACAAGATTAAAATTTTACTTTTCTCTTTTTTTAAATCCTCCTAGGGATGATTGTGAGATGAATGGCGTGAGCGAAATATGCTTAAAAATCACAAATCCTTTTTTATTCAAAATAAGTATTTCACAAAATCACTTTATTGATCTGGCTCTGGCATAGGTAGCTCAAGCACCTGTGTTACGAATATCAGAATCAACAGTGGGATTACAAATATACAATTTGAATACCTTTCTTTTGTAAATATATACATATAATGGTACAAATGGTAGACAACACCCAGACCAATACAAACAGACATGTTCATGCACACATATCTTTGTACTATGCGGGGATCGAACCCGCAACCCTTGGACGAAAAGCAGCGTTCACTACCACTGATCCAAACGTCTTAATTTCATTACAATCAATAAAAAAAAACAGATCCGACCTATGTGTAGCAGAGCATTAAAATCATTAATAGTTACATTATTGGTGTCATGGTGAATTGGCAAACGGATATTTTTTTTATTAACACTATACTGAACTGATGGGCACTATGCACAGATCGTACTATTGATCGTGACCATTAACACCCCTATACTATTAATCAAGTTATACCACCAACAATCTGTACTTGTTGATTGTTTTTGTATACGTAATTTGGTAAATTGTAAATTTGCTCTTAAGAACCTAAGTATCACTGTTAGCCATTATTGTTGATTGCAATAAGTGATAAAACATACGTCTTAGCTACAAATAATCGCAGGTATTATCCATACGTGCCATTGTAAATAATGCCAATTATGCACTTAAAATTATATTTTCAATACATTACAAATTTATAATCTATGTTTTGTCTACAGGTAAGCAATTTGTGGCAATCATTCACATTGAAGGACACGTGAGTAGTAAATTTATAGAATAATAATAATAATAATTGGGGCCTCTTCGTGTTGGATCGGTATCCCCCCGTACGCCTTCCAAAAGGACCGGCCTCGTGCCTTGTTCCCACAGGAACAAAGCACGAGATAGCCGCATCTACCGCCGCAGCCGAATAGATTAAAGGATTATTATTAAGTCTTAATAATAATCCTTTAATCTATTCGGCTTCGGCGGCAGATCTCAATGTTCAGCCAAGTACTTAGGATATATTATATTTATAGTGCACAAGTGTCAGCGCAAACACAAGTGCACTTTCTTCCCTAACCTTCATATGCAGATGGGACACCGCGTATATATGGGCTGGAACAGGGATCGGGCTCAGTAACAACGACTTAACAATGCATAATCATCATTATGTAGAATTTTTTCAATTTAATATTACTAACTAACTCGATAAACTGAATAGGATATATATTTTTATTAAATTGTTATTTTTTTTTACTATGGTTCTAAGGATATTTTGATAAAGTGGCAATCAAAGTCACAAACACTCAATTAAACGCAGGTGTTAAGCGTTTTATCGACAAGTAAGTTGTTCATGTGACAACTCACTCGACACATAATAGCATTGCTAAAACTATACAATCCAACTATTCCTATATTAATATCATCTTGCGACACTTCACTGCACAAAACAACACCAAAGTATACTAAATACCGTGTAATTTAAATCCTTTGAATTGCATCAGCCGATACTGAATCCATTTTTTGAATGTTTGAAGGTCGCACCGGTCTGAAAATACTGCAGTTATTATTTGCTTTCCAAACTCCTAATTTAATCTAATTAATACTTCGGAACGAACATTAGACGTGGTTCTATTAAGTGTTTTCTTCAAATTTAATTAAGTTGTCTGTGGTTTGTCTGAGATATCGCTGAATGGAGTCTTTTTTTGTAGGAAAATCCATTCCCTTCAACATAACTACTCACACATCCTCGCACGGGATAGCAACACGTTCGGCTATTGAGAGACAAAAGAACCACGGCACCAAACGTGTATGATTAGGCGGAATTGGCACAGGAACGAATAAAATGGCGAACTTTGACGTCGGAGGACAAGGTTCATTTGGCCAGTAATAATTAAGTTGTGAGTGACTTACGCGAACTAACTTTAATATGATATGAAAAGCTAATTGTAGAATTAGACGTTAAATTTGCAAAGTATGATGTAGTTCTGCATTTTTGGTATGTTGAATGGGTGCGTTAGAGTAGTGTGAATTAATAATAATAATAATTCTGACAACATCTCATACGTTGACCTGATTCCGTATTAAGTAGCTTAAGCACTTGTGTTACGGATATCAGACAACAGAGGAACACAAATATATACTTAAATACATATATTACACCCAGACACTGAACAAACACAAGTGTTCATCGCACGAATGTTTGTCCAGGGTGGGGATCGAACCCACGACCTTTGGCGTAAGAGTCAGGGTCACTACCAATTACGCCATCCGGTCAGTCCAATTAGCAAGTTTGGAAAACTTGTGGGCATTGAGAAAGTCGTGAAAAACTTCGTAATTTTGAGATTTTTTTTACTGTTTCCTTTTCAGGACCTATATAACTAAGAATATATGATATATGCAATAAAGAATTATGAATTAAGTAACAAATGGCCACAGTTGCAAACGATAATTATCAGAAATACAGTAGGTAACTACTCGTACCTAGATTTTTTAACATAAGTTTGGTTCGCAGACTCTCAGCCCGTGCTTATGTTTGATGTTCTTTGTTAGTTATAATTAATTTTTAAATTGCTCTGCGCTATAGGAAAAGTTTTTCTTCTCTTTTCGTGTGGCTATTGGGATTAATATAGGGTCGTTAGCTTCTACACCGTGCTTGTATGGGAAAGTGTTTTTTCAGTGATTAGATTGCACATCTGGCTACTGGCGAAATGTTATTATTCGGTTGAAAAATATTTAAATGACATATCTTAATTTTACTATTCACATATAATAACTATACTGACTATAATTGTATTACCTACTTATTGTCATTTTTATCATGAATTAGATTTTTTTGTGACAACACCATGAATTGGATTTTTTTGTTTATATTATAGGAATGGAATTAAATTATAGGGCAAAAACTGAATAGAATTAATCATTATTTTTATTGTATTAATTGTTAAAACTGTTAAGATTTGCATGCTAGGTAATTAGCAATATTTTAGTGAGACTAATTTAAGACCAATGTACCTACCACCTAAAATTGTGCAAATAAATATATATATATTGTTCCTTGGGGAAAAGTGATTGTTTTAATCAGCTTAATGCCCTCAATAAGTGAGTAAGCTCAATTCGAATAATCTTTATCCGTGGATAAATCTATGGCATGCCGTGTGATTTGTATAGAATGAACCTATACCATTGATTTTAAATCAGATTAAGATTGGTCGAATCGCCCTAGGACGATTAAAAAAGCACGGTGCATTTTCCTATCGGTAGGATTCGCCAGTCAGCGAACTTGACTAAGATTTAATAACATAACATTAATTAAGTAGTATACGAATTAAAATACAGTAGTTAACTAACGAAAGTGTATGTGCAAGCGCACACTTAGCTAACACTGACACTTGGGTAAGAAGCGCATTGTTTCAAAATTTAGTTTTTTTTTTAAATATGAACTGTCAAGTGATTGCAAAGAGTCCGGACTCGAAGTGCCGTCCTGTCGCAACCACTTATTTCTTAAGAAGAATAAATTTTGTTTATAATTACCAATCCTTTGGTGCAAATTTTAACATTTTAATGCAATTATATGCTTAATTTGTCTAATTAAATTTTGAAATTCGAGAAAAAACGACGTCCTTAGTTTTCGAAAAAACGTTATTACAATTTGTAGTCAGGCAGTCTTAAACGAATCCTACGCTGAAAAAAAAGAAATCTTATAGGGTAATTATCTAATACTTGTGAAATCCTATATTTAGATGATATACAACATACCAGGATCTTTATATTTTAAAAATGTCAATAACGGACCTTTGAGTAAGTGAGTCCTAATTGATAATGCATTAACTTAAAAAAAGACCATCAACCGTGGGAGAGTCACACTTTGGCGAGAATCGGCTGGCTCAACCGGAGTGATACCACGGCCTCACAGAAAATCGGCGTGAACCGTTGCGCTGAGTGAGTGAGGATACCGGAGGCTCAATTTGGGGTTAGAAACATCTCGCGGGCCAGTATGGCAGTCCCAACGGAGGTGATGCCTGACATCGCTTCCTTTGTATTTGCAACGTGTGCTCTTCTCTTGCTTACCATCAGGTTGAGGAAAGCCAATATACTCAATCAATCAATCAAATAATTCTTTATTTGCATAGGCTTGTACACAGCACTTGTAAATCGTCATACATTTGAATTATTTAAAACTATTTATAAGTACTAATGTAATAATTTACATGTTAATACATATATGTATATGTTGATACATAAAATACACTAAAAAAAGTAAATAAATATATTGCTATTCTACCACCGGCTCGGAAAGTTGTTTCTGGTCGAGAAGATCCGGCAAGAAACTCGCCAGTTACTCTTTTTAATCGCCAACTTTTTATACAATAGTTTATTATCCTCACACCAAGTCATACAGTCTAATGCAACACAAAATAGAATGAAGCAAATTAAAAGCTAAATATGAGGTAAACCGAAGCGGACCAGTCCCCAAAGGTCCCTGTTCACAAGTATGACGTATGTGTCAGCCATCATTTCACTCAACCATATTAGAGGGAATGTAATGACCCGCCACATAACACCACCACCTCAGAGACATATAAAAAAAAGAAACGTTTAAAAGTTTTCCTCCACTGGTATTGTTGGGCAATCGCTTACCATAAGGTTCATCGTTTATTCGTCCGTCATCGATCACATAAGAAAGCCTACATAACGCGTGGACCCTTGAGCTCACATCATGTCGAACGATATTGGTCGCACCGAGGTATCTACTACCAAATGTTCGTCTAACTTTGTCAACATTTGTCTAATTCCATCGATTTTTCATTACTCGATGATCTAATATGCCTAGTGACCGACTTTCAACCTCTATTGGATCAGAATCTGACGGATCGTGACATAACCATATTTATTGTTAAACCGATCGACAGACTATCGTCTCGTAGTAATAACTGTCGAAATGATCTTACAATGTACCCGTGGAAATTGACGTTAGTCCATCATCAGATGTAGATAATGAACCGTAAATAAAATTAATATTAGTCTTTTATTTTTATGATAGATAGACACAAAAATATACTTTACTGCACAAAAACAAAATACAAGTACGATACAACAACAACAGACAGTAAAATAAGGCTGTCTTTAAGACAGTGTCTTATCGCTTGTAGCGATTTCTTCCAGACAGCCTTTGGGTAGACCTCTACCCTTTAACACAAATTAAAATTGTTTATTGCACATTTTTTGATCTTTATAGGTCATCAGAAGTAAACCAATAGGCAGTTGTAAAATGTGAGATGATTTAAGAGCACATGTTAATAAGCTAGATTCATGTGAAGAACTTTTGTGTTTGTTCAGTGTCTGGAGTGTAATATATGTATTTGTTATTATTATTTGTCTGATATATTTACCTAACATATATTATAGGTATATTTACCTAAAAAGAGGTGCTTAGATCAGTGATGATTTTTTTTCTTAGTTTTTAGTATTTTTTGCACACTGACTAATGTGTCTTTAATATAATATTTTATGTCAAGGTTTTCCACATGTAAATAAATAAATGTTTTTTCTGTAATATTATATTGGTCCGACACTATACATATGCCGATTTATTTTTAAATTACGGTTTGGCAGTAAAAACAAATTTTCCAAAAAGTTCTACCAAAACCTGTTAGTATATAACTTGAACTATTCGTATAAGTATAACGTGTTACGTAAGTATGTAAGAAATCAAATACATAAACCTTATCACGATATTTATTACATACAGTCACGGACAAAAAAACATTACGCATGATATTGATTCTCATAATATACAAGGTATAAAATCTTACTTTATGGGGTATACAACCGTAAACAAACATCAAAATAGGAAAGTTAAGATTTGCTCCTATTCGATTCGAATATTAGGATTTCCTTACGATTTCTATCCTGTAATAAATAGAGGCTAAAACGTAAAGGATTAAACGAGTTGTATCCTCCGTATTTTTATGAGTTATTCGTTATTTGTGTTCAATTTAAATAAATAATCTTTATTTACCATAAAAGTACAGTCTTGTTCACTTATTTCTATTGGCTCTGCACTATACAAAATGGACAACATTTCAAAATTGCTGAGCTATGAAACAAAAAATACCAATTCTTTATTTACTTTTCCGCTTCTCGAATATATATTTATTTATTTTTTATATTGCTTATTTACTGAGAAAAAAAATTAAAACTAAAAAACGTAAGATGACGTCATCGGACGGCAGTATGTAAAATATTTCTTTGCTGAGCACATTATAGTTTTAAATTTACGAAATGCCAAACCCAGGACATGCAACTGTCAAAAAAAAGACAACTGCTCAACGTTGAATGAATAAATGACGTTGACAATGTTGACACTAGTATTCTTTACCTTTGACAGTAGTACCTTTTTTATTAAAGCAATGATATAAAGCAAAGGAATACCGCTGTATTCAGCCGTCCGATGACGTCATTTGGCGCTTACGTCTGTTTAGAATATAAAGAATTTCAATAATTATTTTTTGTATGAAAATGGCAAAATTTTGAAAAAATAAAAAATATGGGTCTGTTCATTTTATGTCTATTTTCATATAAAAAAACAATATGGACATGTTAAAAATATGAAATGTTGTCCATTGTTTGTCTCACACAGCAGATTGAATGTCACACACATTCAAAGACTCGCTGTAAGTATTTCATGTGATTCGTGTTTGTTTTGAGAGTGCCCTTTACCGTTATTGCCAAAGACTGCACTTCAGCAGTTACTTAACTATCTGCGCTGCAATTAATCATCTCTGGTGCACTCACGACCCTATTTGTCGACTAGTGCTGTGACTGTGGATTCTTACTTCAAATTCAAATATCGATGTTCATAGCTGACTTTTTTATGTGATAGGTGGCAGATGAGCAGACGGATTAACTGATGGTAAGCGATTGCCGCCGCCCGTGGATACCCGCGATATCTGTGGAGTCAAAAGTGTGCTGGTTTCTGGAGAATGGTCCTCCGTACCCTCACTCACGCAGCGAAACACAGCACAGTGCTGCTTCACGCCGTTTGGACAAATAACTCGAGTGTTGTAGGATCATTTTTTTTATTCTGACACAGCACTCTCCTCTTTCTTACCATCAGGTTCTCCTCAGCCTGATGGTAAGAAAGAGGAGAGCCCACTTCTTCGCTTCCGTTGGCACTGCCCTAATCACGTTTGTCTCATCACCTTTTTACCCAACATCTAATTGCATTTACAGTACAACAAACTTTTAAAGTCTCACACCAAAGCAACTCCAAAAAAATAATATATTTGACATTAACACATCTAGAGTTATAGCGGTAGATTACATATTCGACATTAATATATGTTCCATCTGGACTTTAATTAAATAAAGAAATAAAGAATATTTCTATTAATAAAATACATTTCGTCTGTAGCCGGGGATCCAAATTCACAAAAATATAAGACACAAAATTAGATGCTTGTACCATCCCCATATGTCAATAAATTATACTAAGACCGATATCAAGCATACTGGATTCCTCGATTAGCATTTTTCGAGTAAATAATTCATCGATGTTTACAGACTATATCGATGTAACCTGTCTCTAGACACGCGACATTTGGACCTCACGATGCTCTGTACTTTTAACCGGCTTCGAAGTGGAGCGGCTGGCTACATACATACATACTATAAGTACTGTGCTGTATACGTATTCTTTATTGAATGAATGTGAAAGTGACATTCAAGCACGCTTCATCCAGAGATATGTATTTTCTCGTGGTGTGGACTAAGTGACGCTGATATACAGACGGAGACTGATATGTTATTAATTCCACTGCTGCATCGTGAGAAATTAAACACACATATTATCCAATTACTTTTATATAAGCTATAATCCATGTTTGTTTATATCTATTTCTATTTATTATACTATATAAGTAAAACTTGTTTAACGTTTATCTTATTTGTCTACTTTTATTTAATGAATGAATGAAAACTTTATTTTGCACAATACAAAACAAGGAAACTTAATTAGAAACATAACCTAGACATAAATCATTAACAAAAATTAGGACAACATTATCCCTGTATGCGCCAAAGAGGCGGCCGCTCAGCATTAGTCGGTGCTGATCCAAGAGACCAACCCCGACGCTGGTTTTCAGCGACTACCATAACATTATTGCGCATCTGGTCCATATCTATGCAACAGTCGCATGCATAAAATTGAGATATTTAGTTCATTTAAGTTGTTACTGCGGTGCCGTGACGCGCATCTCTTAGTACTGACAATGGCTGAAATCAGTGGTTTGCTCGTCGAGTAAACATTTCACTGAACCATTGCCATCCCGCACCACTGCTGCTCACATGCCACATTATAAGCCCTACTGGGTCATTTTATATTTAGGTTTATACTGCTCTGAATGTGTGCTTTTTGATGCTAATAAACGTTCAATTTCTAAAAATAACAAAAAACAACTTTGTCGTCACATTCTTGGAAGAGTGGTCGTGGACGTCACATCAGCGTTTATGGCTTGCTTCACAATTCTTCGTCACGGCTCACGCAGAGATGCTTTTCTAGTGAATGAATGATCGGTCCAGCGCATTGGTCACCTGCCACTCTCTTCCCTTCAACTTTGTCGTGCATTCAAAGTTATTCCACAGACACTAAAGTAATAATAATTAGGATTTTCAGCCTTTTTCCGATACCGCATATATGTGACACTTATTGGATAAGGTGCACATATGCAGATAAGGTGGAAATGTGCGTTAACACGAGTGCACTTTCCATTTTGCAATGTGCAATAGTTTATCAGTGTATCAATTATAATTTCTGAGGCACAGGAGTAGAACACTACTAACTAGCTACCTTCTAGACTCCGGATTGACGATAATTTTTTTTTATATCAGCATAACTCAGGTTTGATTTTAATTTGGTGATTGATGGCAAACGAGCAGACAGATCAGCAATTGCCGTCGCCCATCGAAACCGCAACACCAGAAGACACAAGTGCGAACCCCATTTCTGCAGACTGGGCCTCCGTACCCTCACTGACGCAGCGAAACAGCAGAGTCTCAGCTTCACGCCGGTTTTCTGTGAGGCCGTGTTATCACTCCGGTCTAGCCGGCCCATTCATGACAAAGCGTTGCTCTCCCACGATATACTGAACTCCAAGCACAGTTAGTTTAGACAGTCAAATATACATATATGCAACATTTTAAAATTGCCACTTTTAAAAAGTCATATTTGTACACTATAATTTAGGTAAACACTACTTATACGTACTAAACGAACACATAATAGAAATGATTTATATAATTATATCAGCTCTTACACAACATAGTGATTGACCTTTACAAATATTACTAGAAATAAGGCGCAACATAAAATTACCTCTTTAGCACTACAACCAGCATAACTGTTTCCTCTTACAGAAATTACGTAACGCGCCCATGGGATTTGGGGTCGATGAAATGGTCAATTTATGATCGGAAAACCGGAACTGATCGAGAGACCAGCATCGAATCGGAATCGATTTTGATATTACCGGTATAGGCTTTTGTTCTCATGAAATTGTGATTTGTAATCTTTAGTTTAGGTACAATTTTGATATAATATAATATAATATTTATTGCAGATTCAGGATCGTCATCGTCAGCCCATTTAAGTCCCCACTGCTGGGGCACGGGCCTCCCTCAATCACATGAGGGGTAATTTCCATACTCACCACGCTTGGCAGACGGGTTGGCGAGGGTTTTGATATAAATGCAGAGTTTTACTTCTCTGGGTGCTGATGATCTTGATCATTACCTTAGTCGCCTTTTACGACACCACGGTAAGAGTGAAGGTGGCCTATTCTACTCTGCCGGGGACCACACGGCGAGATTCAGGATCCATACCATTAATACATTCATAGAAAACGATTACCAAATTAAATTAAATTACAATATTACTCTCAATACTCAATCCTTTATTGCTTCCATAGTGTACACAACATTACAGATGGTACTTACAAATACAATATGACAAATGTGCATCATACAGAAAACAGAATAAAATATTGTAATGATTATAAACTTACACACATGAATGTATATAAAGGCTTAAGGCTAGGCCTTGTTTTTTTAATCATTAGTAGCGGACAAGCAAATGGATCACCTGATGATAAACCTCGCCGCCCATGGACACCTGCGGCACCAGTGAGGTCACAAGTGCGGTACCAGAGATTGGTGATTGTTTTTAAGACACAGGTCTAAAAGAACTGGGGAATTTTCTTGGGAAAAATGTTTGTTTTCATAAGTATGATGATGAATATTATCAGGTATTCAAAAAATCACGGTGTATAAATATTCACCGAAATGATGCTTCAATAGTAGACCTGACAAGTAGAAGGATCAAACTAGCATCAAATTATCTATGCCCGTAGCGCCCGCCACGTAACGGTCCCGGTTTAGACGCGTGCGTTTGCGCACCACGAAGACCGCATGCGACCAATTGTACTGCGATACTTTTATGTGAAAGGGAAACAAACGAGCAAACGACTCACCTGGTGATAATATCCTCCAACCGATTACGGCTACGGTGGCCAATCTCAAAGATCAGCTAGGTATGCAGAATAAATTACAATGTTCAAGTGTGTGCGCAACCACAAGTGCACTCTCTATTCCCTTACACTCATATTCCGATGGGACACGAGCATGACACGACCGGAGAGGGATTGGGCGCAGGACCAACGCTTTCCGAGGCACGGGGTACAAGACTTATTATGACTTATTACAAGAATTATTATAACTAAATTGCTTATCGTTATAAATATGTATTATTTCTATTTATGTCATATTTATAATTTATATGTATAGCCGCCGTGTGGTCCCCGACAGAGTAGAATAGGCCACCCTCATTCTAACCGAGGTGTCGTAAAAGGCGACTAAGGTAAAGCTGCTGGCGTGATCATCAGCACCCAGAGAAGGAAAACTCTGCATTTATATCAAAACCCTCGCCAACCCGTCTGCCAAGCGTGGTGAGTATGGCGATTACCCCTCATGTGATTGAGGGAGGCCCGTGCCCCAGCAGTGGGGACTTAAATGGGCTGACGATGATGATGTATTGCTATGTGTATGTAGGTATATGTGTATATGTATATTATGTATTGTATAGTTTTTTGTTTTGTTCTCCACGTTCACGTAATCTTCTTTCGCCGCATCATTATCCTTTCTGTATGACCCAAAGGTTGACTGGAAGAAAATGCCTCTTGCCATTAAGTTCGCTTATTGTATAAACTTTTTGTGCAATAAAGTTTTCAATAAATAAATAAATAAGACCGCCAACTTCCAGATTCCGGGCTGACACTAAGAATTTCTTACCGAAATTTAAATAATGTCTAAGGAAGCTTATTGTTTGGGCGTGGACTCTTTATTTAAATATTATTCAAATTATTCTTGTAGATGAAAGTGTAAGGTGACTCCTCCCCTCTCTTATCTATGCCGTGCCCGACAGGGTCCATAATTGTACTGTACTATGTTATTACCACCTTTTGTAACATTATGGAGAGCAATAAAGAATATGAATATGAATATTGACATTATTTTCTTCTTACTTGCTTTTGTTAGTCTTCCCCAAAAAAAAAAGCGCACACTCTTCGGTCGTACACCACCGTCGCAGGGACTCGTGTCTTCCTGTCGCGCGACATATTTGCATGCACGACGCGCGGCGCTTGCGCAACGATTACGTGACGTGTACCTACCGACACCTTACACGAGCTGTGATGGCCTAAGCATTTGATAGGTGTTAGAAATAGAGTTGAATATAAATATCGTCGACTAAAAAGCTGAACAGCACCTATTTCTGCCGCACATACCATAAAGAAATGGAACTCGTTACCAGCACATGTGCTGCCTCCATCCTACAACATGGATTCCTTATAAAGAAGCGTGTAAAAGCATCTCGCGTAGTATGGCAGTGCTGGGTTCATGGTGATACTTATTAAGTCAATACCAGTGATCTCAATTTGTTAGGTGTCCGCAGAAGACCAGCGTCGAGACACACTGTGTCCCGACGAATAGCTGAGCGGGGACCATTTTTGGTCTGGTAATTACAATGAAACGACTGCCGTTTGACTTTCGCAACCCTTTTACAGGGGAACCAGACCAACTGAATCATGGTTACACGTATCAGAAACTTTTTCCGAAACGTGCAGGTTTCCTCACGATGTTTTACCTCACCTCCAAGCAGATGGTAATGGTTTAAATACGCACATAGATTTCAAAAAACCACCTGCGTGGATGGCGCGTTCGTGTCCATTGAGCTACCATCGCGAACCAATATACTATGCCACTGTATGAAGATAATCTTTTTTGTCTCTGTGAAAAGGCGGCCCCTGCGAAGTGCAATGCAGGCCAACTTGCCCAACGGGGCAGCATGGGTTATATCGAGCACTTCTCTGGGAAAATAATTCAACTTGTGACTCCACTGGTGTTGCGGGTGTCCATGGGCGGCGGAATTGCTTACCATCAGGTGATCCGTCTGCTCGTCTGGTACCGTCATATAAAAAAAAACAAGGTACATGGTAGAAATCTCGTAAATAAACTATTCTAATATTAGTGACTATGAAAGTTTAAAACTAACCCCATTAAGTAGCTTAAGGCGACGGGTAGCTTAACTAGCGTCACCAATCGATTTAAATTGTTAGCTACTAAACCGGATCTAGGTATTTCAATAATTTCGGAAAAGGAGTCTGTAAGAAAACGTTTATACTATTTATTTAATAATTGTGCACTACTTTTTTATCTGTTTTTGCATTCGAAATTTGAATTAACGCCATAAGTGGCCCTTTTTGGTGGTAATTCAAATTTCGAGTATAAAAGCAAACCCAAAAGTTATGGATAAGTATTAAATTGACTGACTTGACTGACCGGATGGCGCAATTGGAAGTGACCCTGCCTCTTACGCCAAAGGTTGTGGGTTCGATCCCCACCCTGGACAAACATTTGTGCGATGAACACTTGTGTTTGTTCAGTGTCTGGGTGTAATATATGTATTTAAGTATATATTTGTGTTCCTCTGTTGTCTGATATCTGTAACACAAGTGCTTAGGCTACTTAGTACGGAATCAGGTCAATGTATGAGATGTTGTGAAATTATAAATAAATAGTATAAGTGTTTTCCGAGAGGCTGCAGATTCGAAATCGTTAAAAAGATACCCGGTTTAGTTGCTAACAATTTAAATCAATTGGTGTCGCTAGTATGCCCTACCCGTCTCCTTGAGCAATCTCTGATTTCGCGGATGTTCATGGGCGGTGTTGATTACCTTTTATCAGGTGACTCGCTTGCTCGTTTGTCGCCTCTAGTATAAAAATAATGTTTGTAATACCTACTTCCAAGTGATTACAAGTGTTATGGTTATCAGAAACAAGCCGTTAATTACGTAATCAGGTCAATGTAAGAGATGGTCTTTGGACTTATTAATGTTCACCGTTGCCAAATATTTCTCTTTAGTGTTTTTCAGACGATGCGAAACTGATTTAAAGGATTACTTAAATTGATTTCCTATTTTAAGAGAGCGTCAAAAATGGACCGTGTAAACGAATTAGTTAGAATAGGTGATTGAAATAGCAAGAAATCGGAGCGTACCTGCTTCGGCCATTACTGCTCTGGCGTAATGTTTCACAAAATACTCGTAGTTCCGAAATTATAACTCGGTTTGTTACGGACGATCTTAAGCAGGAGTCTTAATAGGTAACACGATTTGTAATATCAACTAAAGATAAACTGGAGTTGCTGAAGATACGAAATTCTTTGATCACAAAAAATTGTACATTGATTTATTGGGATGTTGCGAAGTTAAAAAATAACTAGTTAATAGCTATTGTGTAAAATCAAGAAAACAGTGGCAGACTGGTCTCATAATATATTTTACTCAATATTGAAAATCAGGTTGAAGCAGCGCCTGCGCCATGGTTCAGCGAGTAAGTGAGGGTAGGTTGACCTTAGAACCTGTTGAAAGGTTGGCAGCGCTTTTAGGACTCTAATGGTGTGGTGGCGGGTGTCTATGGCCGACAGCAATAGCTTACCAACAGAAGGTCCGTCTGCTGGTCTGCCACATAAACATAAACTTGTATTCAAATCATCGTGTATAATGTAGTTGATAAGTAGTGTGTAGTTATTTTATATTAATGTTTTTTTTCCTTACTAGTAACTACAAATTTTCCTTTCGCCGCACCACTGCACTTTCTGCATGACCCAAATGTTGACTGGTAGAGAATGCTTCTTGGCATTAAGTTCGCCTCATTGTTTCAAAATTTGTGCAATAAAGTTTTTAAATAAAAATAAATA
The DNA here is from genome assembly GCA_019059595.1 of Marasmia exigua. Taxonomy (NCBI): domain Eukaryota; kingdom Metazoa; phylum Arthropoda; class Insecta; order Lepidoptera; family Crambidae; genus Marasmia; species Marasmia exigua. Next base: position 26,799,631 of record CM032466.1, read on the forward strand.
AATAAAAATAAGTCCCTTGAATGCGCTAAGGCCTTAGTCGAGCAGTTGGCATATCTTGATGATGATTCATTGACACCCTAGGGGCTTTGGTTAGGGTTTGAGTCCCTAACACCACTTTGTTCCCAAAATGATGCCCATGATAACTTACTTTGGAATAAATGAAAGCCTAGAAGCTCGCGCCAATATTTCTTCGACATTCACAAAAGGTTTTTCCTTCCTATGTTTGATTGTTTACCCCAGTATTAGAGATAATGGTAGCATTTAAAAGGTATTGTCTTACTAAAACTTAATTGAAGCGAAAACAAAAGTTCAAGTAAATTGTTTTGCAACAGGAAAACGAAAGTGTGTTTCATTGGGTTTGAATAATTAACTCATACTTGGGGTCATCGATGCACTGCAGAACATGGCAGTGAAGTAACTTTTTTAATCACATTCTAAGGTAAAAGTATCAGCCTATAAACTGTCCCACTGCAGGGCAAAGGCCTCCATCATAGAAATCAAGTCATCGCTACTATGATTGGATTAGGCTTAATCACCACGCTTGCCAAATGCGGATTGGTGATCACAAACCCGAGCTATGTTCGAAAAATTCGAAACATACTTTTCGCTCGACCCGGGAATCGAACCCAGGACCCCGAGATCACGGCCCGGTACTTAAACCACTAGACCAACAGGGCGTCACATTTTAAGGTAACTTACTACAAATACTACGTAAACTACCTTCAACGTTTTTCATCTCACCTGAGGATGATATAGAAGATTTTAAATTTGAACTTAATCTTATAATACAAATAAGAAATATTTACAAATGTAGTTCACTTTACATTTGACAAACTAGGCGTTTTCTAGCTGTAAATAGTAAATGTATGGTTTTGCGTTTAAAAATACTATTTTTTTTATGCTAGAGGCGGACAAACAAGACTTTTTTAAACGAGGTTTGAAAAGAGTTCTTCTCTCACGGTAGGCAGCGGCATGACTGTGCTCCGGCATTGTTGATGTCTATGAGCGGCGGTTACCGTTTACCATCAGATGGGCCGCAAGCTCGTCTACCTACTATAAGCAATTAAAAAAAAAGTAAGCGAGTCACCTGATGGAAAGTTATCATAGCCACCCATGAACAATCGATCGCCATGAAGATCGCTAATGTGTTGCCGGCCTTTTTAAAAAGAGTACGCTCTTCTCCAATCCAATCAACAAATTATTTAAAAACATAAGTTGCCATAATGCTTTTAGTTGCTTAAAATTACTACATTGTATACAAAGTCACAATGATGTAGATAATTTGTTATTACATAGAAATTATCTACATTATTATGACTTTGACCATAACTATTTGTAAGCTGACACATTTTTCATAAATTACATGTATGGACTATGTTTGTCTGAAATAAATTGTTTGAAATTAATAAATAAATATTTCACAACATCACATACATTGATCAGATTCCGAGATAGGTAGCTCAAGCACCTGTGTTACGGATATCAGAATCAACAGTAGGATTACAAATACATACATATAATACTTTTTACAAATTGAATTTGAAAGTCAACAAGAACATTAATTTACTGCCATTTTCTGACTGTGGCTGCACCGCGCGTACAACACTCGGTCCCCGGTTTGGTTACCGATTACGACACCGTTAATTTATTCGTATAAAACGCAACTAATTTATTCGTTCAAACGTTTCGATTAACACCACGAAGTATCATCATCGTGACGCAATTCTTTGTTATGGAGACAAATCTGTTTTATTCGTCCATTTACTTAACCAATGGAAATATTGTTTTACTTTACTAGCGGAAAATGGTCTTTGCGCAGAGTTCCACAGTTGGCCATGATGGATATCACATTCTGCAAACATATTAGGTTTGAATAAAATATCTAGATTTTAAAATTTAAAAAAAAATCTAAAAAATTCAAAAGTACTTTATTTGCATTATATACAGCTCTTACAAATCGTCATACATGAAAAATATAAAATATATCTATGTATATTATATACATGTAATTAAACATATATGTCGATACAAAAATATACTAAGAAATGAATAAATATAACGTGATTCTACCACCGGAATCGGAAAGTTGATTCTGACGAGAAGATCCGGCAAGAAACTCGCCAGTTACTCTTTTTAATCACCAAAATTTTTTTAAGTACAGTATCATGGGTGTAGGCGAACAGTTTATCATTTCCACAAATTCTTGTCATTTAGGTAATCATTAACTATATAATAGGCTTTTGCCATTAAATAATTTTTAATATGTGTTTTAAATTTAGGCATTGGAAAATAAGTTCTAAATTGAATAAGTATGAGTATTTTGTATGAGCATTAACAAATTTTTTAATTTGTGTATGTATATCAATAAGCAGATAATGAGTTAATGGTGCTCAAAACATTTTTTTTTCAAGTGACGAGCAGACGAGCAGACGGATCACCTGATGGTAAGCGATTGACGCCGCCAATGGACACCCGCGACACCAGTGGAGTCACAAGTTCGCTGCCCACCTTTGCTTTAGACGCCCCTTTTCCCTGGATTGGGCCTCCGGTACCCTCCCTCACGCAGCAAAAACAGCATATAAGATCTAATAATTTTATGCTTCAGATGATTCTAGAAAAAAAAAACAAGATTTTAGAAAATCATTTATTTCACGTGTTCTTTTACCTCAACAAATTCTACAATATAATCACTTTTAGCAAAAGGCCAAAAGACCGCCATGTACCATCTCTCTCCAAATACCATCAGCAAATTATCCTTCCATTTCGATATATCACCCTTTTCACCCTGAAAGCTGTCATAAGATCTCACTCCCCTCATCGCATTCAGCATATGGAATCGAAACAGAGTCGCAAACCAGAACAATAGAAAGAGGTTGAATGGCAACAGAAAACAGAAAAAATCCCCCATCTTATGCCGGTACACACGCATTAATGTCTGATTAGTATACGCGAGGGTGGTCAATAATACATCAGTGAAGCTATAGTTATTCAGCACAATGTAGTAGTATTCGTAATACACCGCGTACAGTATGGATATTATAGCATGGAATAAGTATAAAAGAAAGTGCCGACGGTTGTGAGGTCCGATGCAGGTCGCGAAGAAAAAGCAATGGTGGTCTCTGGACACCATACAGGTGTCGCAAGATTGACAGTGCCAGCTGTCCACGGGCCGATACTTCTTGCACTTGTTGCAGTATACTCCATCTTTGGGATCAGCTTCCAGGTTGAGAGGTTTCACTATGTTGATGTATAAAGGCATCAGCATATTTCCTAAGACATTTATCAAGCAGTATGTGGGTAGAATAATATGTATAGAATGTTTTATTGGTCCAAAGCCATATGCGTCGACCATGTATGGTCGGATGACGAACATGTGTTTGAGAAAGTAGAAAGGGATGAGTATAAAGCTAAATAAGTAGTAATTAGCATTTTCAATGCCGCGGGCGATTCGCTCTTGCCTAGGAGTTCGTTTGGGTCTCATTTTGATCTGATGTTGGAAGTGGCGAGATTTGTTCTTCAAGCTTTGTGGTCTTCACAAGTGTACGTGAATATAATTGAGATCCACTTTTTTGGTATATGCAATAACGTATTAAAAATTAATAAAATAAACATAAATGTTCTAAAAAGATTTCAGCACAGAATTTTACAAACAATATATGAATTTTTAAAGTATTAAACAGTTGTGACGTTGGCGGCATAAGGTTGACGGCTTTTCAAATTGACATAAGTAATAACAAGAAGCAAAGAGGATTCTATCGAGGGCTTCGTTGACTAATATGCTTAGACAATAGAATAGGTTTGGCTTCGATCCATAGAGTAAGTTAATAATAGTCTGCATAGTCTGCTTCGATCTTTTCAATAGGGAGCTTTGATCATCACACTGGACATTTAGTTCCTGTTAGATAGTTCCATAGAACTAGAAAACGCGCACTTTTAACGGAATGTGCCATTTTCGAAATCGCCATTATTCTATACGGCGGTTTTGGGTGCATGTCTGTTTAGGGTGCATGTCTATCTTTAGTTGAGATATACCTAACATATAAAGTGATCTGTGGATATATTCCGATATATAGTGATTCGAAGAAGAGTGCGAGCGTCTCCAACGCTACGAGACTTACAAACTCCGTTGTTTGTAGTTTACATAACTAAGATTACCGTGGTCCAGGAAGACCGACGATAGAAGAAATCGGAGATAAATTGGAAAAGCCACATGCTCTGAAGTGAGCAAATACATACTGCTGAAGAAGAAGAAGAACTAATCTTACCTTTTAATAACTCTGTATATATGACTGCCTCGGTGGCGCAATGGTTAGTGGGTCGCACTTTAAAGCGACGGTTGCGCCTGGGGTCCCGGGTTCGATCCCCGGGTCAGGCCAAAATTTGTACCTGAGTTTTTCTGTTAAGAAATTCTCAGTGTTAGCCCGGTGTTTGAAAGTTGGCGGTCTTGTACCCCCGTGCCTCGGAAAGCACGTTAAACCGTTGGTCCTGCGCCTAATCCCTCTTCGGTCGTGTCACACTAGTGTCCCATCGAAATAAGAGGGTACGGGAATAGAGAGTGCACTTGTGTCTGCGCAAATACTTGTGCACTATAATATGTCCCGCGTCGATGGCTGATTTTTGAGATTGTCCGCCATGACCGAAATATCGGTTTGGAGCACATTATTATATATCAGACTTAGAATTGCCATCTGTACGGGTATAGGAATCCACATTATTTTTTGGTAATTAAAGATTAATGCCACCTATCCACACCTAACACGTCTGGATTTGTTGCAACAATCTTACTACATAGTAGTAGGTGAATATATCAGTTACCTATAATATAATACAATTTCGGCGGTCTTATCGTTTTATGAGATGCTTTTAGAATCAAATACAAGTGTTTTAAATATTTTATTCACTGTTCTTATTGATCAACAAATTTTAAACAGTATCACTTCTAACAAACGGCCAAATGATAGCCAGGTACCACCTCTTTCCAAATATCTTCAGCAAATTATGCTTCCATTTAGCAATGTTCCCTTGGTTACCTCTAAGACTTTCATGAGACGATACTCCTCTTATCGCATTCCGCAAATGGAATCGAAGCAGAATTGCAAACCATATAATGAAGCCGAAATTCATTAACAAGATAAAACAGAACAGATCTGCAAGGTGTATCGCGTCTTTTATGAAAAGTAACATTCTCGGATTGAAAAGCCCAAGGGCTGTAAAGAGTATCTCAATGTAGCTAATGTTATGTATCATGATATAGTAGACTTCGTAGTACATCGCATACAGGATGGATATACTCATATAGATTAAGTACAAGAGGTAGTACCGATGGTTGTGTTGTCCGATGCAGGTTGCGAAGAAGAAGCAATGATGATCCCTGGAGACAATGCAGATATTGCAAGTGCGGCAGTGCCAGCTGTTCACGGGGCGATACTTCCTACACTTCTGGCAGTACACTCCATCTTGGATGTTAGCTACCAAGTCGAGAGGTTTCATATTGTTCATTAGAGGCATCAGCATATTTCCAAAGACATTTATGAAGCAGAAGGTAGATAGAAACACGTGTAAGCTCTGTTTCATTGCTCCTGCTTGATATGTGGCGGCTAGTTCAGGCCGTACTATAAACATATGGAGGACATAGTAGAAGGGGATGATTATGAAGCTAATCACGTAGAAATGGAACTTTTCTATAGCGCGGGCGATTTTCTCCTTGTTTGGTGATTGTTTGGCCGTCATTTCACCAAAAATATTGGTCTGATCTAGTTAGTAATCCACTTTCTCTTCTGTCTTCACAACAGTTAATAAACAAAACTTTGTTTTTAGTAAAATAAATATTTGCTTTAAAAAGAAATCTTCTAAGAATTGAATTGAAGTTAATTTAGCAGTTTGGTTGACAGTTTTCAAATTTGACAGATATTGTAACAGGATCCATAAAGAACATAATAAGCAAAAACTAAGAAGAATGTACTATTATAAGGTTGTCTTTGCCTTCAATATCTTTGAATTATGCATCTCTTCTCAAAGTTGGGTAATTTCTTAAAAAATGGATAGGTATATTTCTTTACCTTCTTGTCATTAAGAACGTATAGAATAGACGCCGGGTCGAGTTTGCAACGAGTGCCCCTAAGGTACGGTCAGCAGCACATCACGGTATACACTTGCAGTACGATAATAAGGCTTATGCCCCGGACATAAGGGCGGTCTCAATGTCAAAGTGTATAGTCTGATGTGCTTTTGACTGTACATGGTAATTGTACCATGTACCTTAGGGGCACTCGTTGGAGTACTCATTGGAGTAACCTTAATAAATAAATCAAATAAAAACACTCTAAGTACCTATTTACTAACCCTATTATTAAGTTTTTTAGGCTATGGACCTATGTATGTTGTCTGCAATAAAGAAATTTGAAATTGAAATAATTCGGTTTGGTTTTGGTTTCTGTCTTGAAGGATTACAAATATCAGACAACAATTATTGCCTCAGTGTAGTTACCGGACTCGTCAGACATCCTCAAAGAACTTCACATTCGTGACAGATTTTCTCTTTAGTTACGAATACTGAAATTTTTTGGGCATATCTCCAGAAACGAGGACTCGATGGAGAGGCTTGTAGTGTAAGACCACACTGAACGAAAGAGAGCGCGAGGTCGGTCCCCGGCTCTCTGGAACGACTTTATCAGAAAACCTGTGCAGTCGACAGCAGTACAGTGTACTCGCTACGCACAAAGTCGACAGAAAATGGAGAGACCGCAACGTGTGGCTGCTGTGAAATGGAAGCCAGCGGCGACGGCGAGCCGCTACCCTGTTCCTCAACAGCCACGACCACTCTGCCAAGAGTACCCAACTAAGACTATGAAGAAGTTGTACCAAACTTGCTAAATGGATCATGATAGAAGCGTGCCCCATATAAAATCCAGATAAATCGTTAGGCTGATTATTCATAATATTGATCGAAGACACTCACAGAACTTTTTTAAATCTTTCTTTTATCTTACCCCGATTCTCTTTACGTTCATTTCTTTCTTCTTGATTTCTTTAAATAACGTGTGAGAAGTAGGTATTTACCTTACTCTATGGATAATGCTCTGATTTAATGCTTTCCTTTTTCTTTACAGGTATGTGCAATTGAAGCTTCCTTGTTGCTAATATTCGTGGACAGACACGATTTTTTGGTAAGTACTTATTTTATAAGAATGCATGAATTTATGGAAGTCATTCTAATTACAATTGTAATTAGCTTATTTTTAAATACATGCGGGTGTATATGGGCAGTGGCCATGGCTTACCATGAGGTGATTCGTTTGCACGTCTGCCACCTAACACATAAAAAATATAATATTTTACTTTACTTTTTAGATAACACACGGCCTATTGTAACCTTATTCTATGGGTTACACGTGGCCATAAATGAGTGGTTCGTCAGCTGTAAAAAGATGTATACAACTAGTACCTTGTCACAATTACACCGTCCCTATCCGGGTAGGAAAGTATAGGTCAAATGGTAGATTATGATATTATGATAAGGTATTAAAGTGCATACATTTCTTTGCCGCTGACTGCAGCTGATATTTGTTTATTTACGCACAAAAAGAAAATATTTCAAGAAAGCGTGTCATCATTGCTTTCCGGTTTAGTAAGTGTAGGAAAACGCATATTCTGAAGCACTAAAATAAAATAATTATGACATAACTCCCATCAATAAAACCACTCAACTTTCGCAACCTCCCACTGACCTTTCAAAATGGCCGCGTTAATCACCAGCTTCCTCGTCATTTACGCGGTTCCCTCCATAATTATCAAGAGTAAGTCGAATACTGGGCACAACCTTTTACTCAACAATCAAAGTGTAATTGAAATCAAAATGGAGAAACTGAGCAAGAAACTCGCTAACAACATTCTGTATGTGCTTGAGTAAAATTGAAAAAAAAAAACTAATAACCGCTAGGGTTGCCAGGAGCCCAATTCTTGTGCTTGTGATAATTTGAGAACATGGCGGTTATCACCCGAAAACCATACAAAAAAACTATGTTTTAGTGATATATGTCATATGAAAATAAATGTCACGAGCCCGAGAATTGGGCTCCAGATGGTCAGGATCTGGCGAGATTTACCCGCGCTTTGCATGCACTCACAGTAAAACAACATCACCTTTTCCCTTTGGGACCCCTTCGAAAACTTTGTCTTTGAACTTTCGAATTGTCTTTCGCTAATCTGATTTCTCCCGACAAAAGTACTAAAATCCCGAAAAATGTATAATGGCTGCCGACATTAGGAAGATTCGATCTATCGACCCTAAATACGGTCATGGACTAATGAGATAATTAGTCTATGAAACGGCTGACCGACTGATAATTGAGCTTTCGTGGCATGAATAGTCGGTTCCACGGAGTGATAATTTGCGCTGTTTTTCGCCGTATGAGGGGAGATTAAAGGTTGTCACAACTGCACTGGTGTTGCCAGTGACCATAGGCGGATTCAATCGCTTACCATCAAATGATCTGTGTGCTAATATGTTTTTAAACAACAATACTTGATTGAGTCAGTGACGCCCTGTTGGTCTAATGGTTTAGATACCGGGCCATGATCTCGGGGTCCTGGGTTCGATTCCCGGGTCGAGCAAAAAGTATGTTACGAGTTCTTCGTACATAGCTCGGGTTTGTGGTCACCAATCCGCATTAGGAAATCGTGGTGATTAAGCCTAATCCCATCATAGTAGCGATGACTTGAATTCTATGATACAGGACTGATACTTTACTTTTTTATTACTTGATTCAGTTAATTCTATACCCAAAATTGTGCCATATTGCACATTTAAGCTTGCTCGTTTGTCGTCTCTACCAAAAATGGTAAAATCAGCATTTAGACTGTCGCACTGCAGGGCAACGGCCTCCATCGTAGATATCAAGTCATCGCTACTATGTTGGAATTAGGGCCTTCCATACTCCAGAGTGGCGCCCAGAGAATTGGCGCTCATTTAGCTCTTCCTTGACTATGGCCCGACTGTACTTCTTATAGAACATAAGTAATTGTCCAATTTTCGTATTTATTTCGTTACAAAATATTTTATCTATTATTGACCCATCCATTTATTATTAACCCACTGACAAACAAGGACACATTCTTGACATTTTCGCTAAACCATTGTAGTCTAAAAATCCATATGTCCTTTCATAAAACACTCAGATCATTTCATCACCATGATCCGCTCCTACTATTTCAATGTCCAGATGACAGTAAAATATAGTATGAACCATTTCACAGCCTATTGTTCTGCGACCCATCGATCATGAACGATCTGCTAACAGACTCTAATACGGCCTAATGGACATTTGAAGTAATAAATAGCGTTGCTTAAACTATAACAATGGGTGTAGATATCAAGTTGGTATGGGATGTTGATGATATATTTTAAAAATAAATAAAAAAATTAATAAAATGAAATGATAGATTGAATGAACATCCGGAGGAAAAGGGGGATTTAAAGGTTGGCAGCGCACTTGTGGCTCCACTGATGTCGAGAGTGTCCATGGGCAGCGGCAATCGCTTACCATCAGGTGATCCGTCTGCTCGTATGCAACATATCACATAAAAAATAGATTTTTTTTACATAATATTGTTGGAGACTCCTTTTAAGCATAAATAGACCTGTACCGAGGAGCATTCGCTCTTCTACAATCTAAAGAGATTTAATTTTGTTAAAATAAAACAAAAAGATGTGTGTGTGTGTGGGTGTTTATATATGCGTGTTTTATGTTCGCTTGTTTTAGTAACTTTTCCACTTCTTCATACTTTAACGTTGACCTTCGCAACCCTCTAATCAGACCAACCAGAGTTCGTTGACCTACGCGATAGAAAAACCTCAAAATCGAATATTTTTTAAATCGATTTACAAATAAATTATAGTTCAGGGAAACTTTTATATGTACTTCTATCTGCAAATTAGACACGTTTTATGAAAGTTAGATGCTAGAAAGTTGATTGGCTAACCAGTGTAGTTAGTTCGTTGTATTCAAAAGCCCCGTCTGGCAACACTGGGCTTCTGTCGCCTCCTGTAACGTGGGCCTGCGCGCGCGCACGATGTTGACATTTGGGCCCTTTACCTGTCACTAGTTGCCGGTAATGGATCTAAACGAGAGACCTTAAGGCTGTACACTGCGAACTTAGTAGGACTAATGATTGTCGATCATCTCTGACTTTTTTTATGCTAGAGCGACAACGAGCAAGCTGAGTCACCTGATGGAAAATAATCATCGCCGCCCATGAACATCCGCGAAATTAGAGAGATCGCTAATGTGGTGCCGGCCTATTTAAAAAAGAGTACGCTCTTCTCTTGAAGGTCCCTAAGTCGTGGCCGTCCAGAAATACTTCTGCAGCCAAACCGTTCCACAGAACTGAGGTACGTGGTAGAAAGTTCCGGGAAAAACGCACAGTATTAGACCGCCATCCATCGAGATGTGACGACGTTTTCTCATTCATACAATCCGGGGTCTTTTAGGCGGGGCGTGAAGCGGCATCTCAGCACGTCATCAGAGTGACGATGGCAGACTCAATGGGTACTTTGTTAGTTCTTTTGTGCCTGTCAGCATCATATTTGGATTTCAAGGCCGCTTATTATCAGGCGGAGTGAGGTCATCCTGATTAGCCTTTCTATAAAAAATAAGCATTTTTTTTGTTACGTACAATCGCATCTAACGGAGAGCGATGACGTTTAAGGTAAAAGTGAATAGCATATTCTAGGCAAATGCTTACCTTAAACTCTTGCCTTCTTGGCTTCAGATGGTATAAATATGCACTATAGGTTTGAAAAATCTATAGATGCATGCTTGGTTTCGAATCTATGACCTCCCGCTTATAGGCGCGTTTTTATCCACTAAACTTATACTCATTGAAGGACAAGTTAAGAGATCTTACCGTTACTTAGAAGCATTATACGGTCTTTATCGTTCGTAATGACACTATCGTACCACCTTTCAATACGTTTTCAATTAAACTTTGTAAAGGGCCTTATTTGGCAACATAATAACTTAATAATGAGATATAATCAGCATAATAGCTAATAACTATGGGTCAAATGCTACTCAAAAGGTGATATAACGAATGCTACTTAAGTTTATTAAGTGATTAGAGCTACAAAGGCTGTTACAAATAATGGCTTTTTGAGATGAAGTAAACGTAGAAAACGTACGATGGCATCAGTCTAAGTTATAAAGGATTTGTAACATTTGAAAGTTGACCGTCTTTCCAAAATGATCGTCGAAAAATTGAGGCTTCGATCAACGTGATGATAATTTGGATTTAACTGTACCTACTCTTTAGTGACGCCTTGTTGGTATAGTGGTTTAAGTTCGATTCCTGGGTCGAGCAAAAAGTGATTGCGAAGTTCTCGAAACATAGCTCGGGTTTGTGATCACCAATCCGCATTAGGCAAGCGTGGTGATTAAGCCTAATCCCATCATAGTAGCGATGACTTGAATTCTATGATACAGGCCTTTGCCCTGCAGTGGGACAGTTTATAGACTGATACTTTACTTTTTTATTACTTGATTCAGTTAATTCTATACCAAAATTGTGCCATATTGCACATTTAAGTTTGCTCGTTTGTCGTCTCTACCAAAAAATGGTAAAATACCGTATTTAGACTGTCGCACTGCAGGGCAATGGTCTCCATCGTAGATATCAAGTCATCGCTACTATGTTGGAATTAGGGCCTTCCATACTCCAGATAACCTCGTGGCGCCCAGAGAATTGGCGCTCATTTAGCTCTTCCGTGACTATGGCCCGACTGTACTTCTCATAGAACATAAGTAATTGAGTCCAATTTTCGTATTTTATTTCGTTACAAAATATTTTATCTGTTATTTGACCCATCCATTTATTCTTAACCCACTGACAAACAAGGACACATTCTTGACATTTTCGCTAAACCATTGTAGTCTAAAAATCCATATGTCCTTTCATAAAACACTCAGATCATTTCATCACCATGATCCGCTCCTACTATTTCAATGTCCAGATGACAGTAAAATATAGTATGAACCATTTCACAGCCTATTGTTCTGCGACCCATCGATCATGAACGATCTGCTAACAGACTCTAATACGGCCTAATGGACATTTGAAGTAATAAATAGCGTTGCTTAAACTATAACAATGGGTGTAGATATCAAGTTGGTATGGAATGTTGATGATATATTTTAAAAATAAATAAAAAAATTAAATAAAATGCAATGATAGATTGAATGAACATCCGGGTGAAAGGGGGATTTAAAGGTTGGCAGCGCATTTGTCGCTCCACTGGTGTCAGGAGTGTCCATGGGTGGGGGCAATCGCTTATCATCAGGTGATCCGTCTGCTCGTCTGCAATATATCACATAAAAAATTGATATTTTTTACATAATTATCGTTGGAGACTCCTTTTAAGCATAAATAGACCTGTACCGAGGAGCTTTCGCTCTTCTACAATCTAAAGAGATTTAATTTTGTTAATATAAAACAAAAAGATGTGTGTGTGTGTGTATTTTACATAAGTATGCATGTTTTATGTTCGCTTGTTATAGTAACTTTTCAACTTCTTCATACTTTAACGTTGACCTTCGCAACCCTCTAATCAGACCAACCAGAGTTCGTTGACCTACGCGATAAAAAAACCTCAAAATCTAATATTTTTGAAATCGATTTACAAATAAATTAAAGTTAAGAGAAACTTTAAAATGTACTTCTATCTTCAAATTAGACACGTTTTATGAAAATTAGATGCTAAAAGTTGATTGGCTAACCAGTGTAGTTAGTTCGTTGTATTCAAACTGTCTGGCAACACTGGGCTTCTGTCGCCTCCTGTAACGTGGGTCTGCGCGCGCGCACGATGTTGACATTTGGGCCCTTTACCTGTCACTAGTTGCCGGTAATGGATCTAAACGAGAGACCTTAAGGCTGTACACTGCGAACTTAGTAGGACTAATGATTGTCGATCATCTCTGACTTTTTTTATGCTAGAGGCGGACAAACGAGCAAGCGAGTCACCTGATGGAAAATAATCATCGCCGCTCATGAACATCCGCGAAATTAGAGAGATCGCTAATGTGGTGCCGGCCTATTTAAAAAAGAGTACGCTCTTCTCTTGAAGGTCCCTAAGTCGTGGCCGTCCAGAAATACTCCTGCAGCCAAACCGTTCCACAGAAATGAGGTACGTGGTAGAAAGTTCCGGGAAAAACGCACAGTATTAGACCGCCATCCATCGAGATGTGACGACGTTTTCTCATTCATACAATCCGGGGTCTTTTAGGCGGGGCGTGAAGCGGCATCTCAGCACGCCATCAGAGTGAGGATGGCAGACTCAATGGGTACTTTGTTAGTTCTTTTGTGCCTGTCAGCCTCATATTTGGATTTTAAGGCCGCTTATCATCAGGAGGAGTGAGGTCATCCTGATTAGCCTTTCTATAAAAAATAAGCATTTTTTTTGTACGCACAATCGCACCTAACGGAGAGCGATGACGTTTAAGGTAAAAGTGAATAGCATATTCTAGGCAAATGCTTACCTTAAACTCTTGCCTTCTTGGCTTCAGATGGTATAAATATGCACTATAGGTTTGAAAAATCTATAGATGCATGCTTGGTTTCGAATCTATGACCTCCTGCTCATAGGCATGTTCTTATCCACTAAACTACTATCGTTAAACAAAGTTTTACTTATTGAAGGACAAGTTAAGAGATCTTACTTTATCGTTCGTAATGACACTATCGGACCAGCTTTCAATACGTTTTCAATTAAACTTTGTAAAGGGCCTTATTTGGCAACATAATAACTTAATAATGAGATATAATCTGTATAATAGCAAATAACTATGGGTCAAATGCTACTCTAAAGGTGATATAACGAATGCTACTTAAGTTTATTAAGTGATTAGAGCTACAAAGGCTGTTACCAAATAATGGCTTTTTGAGATGAAGTAAACGTAGAAAACGTACGATGGCATCAGTCTAAGTTATAAAGGATTTTGTAACATTTGAAAGTTGACCGTCTTTCCAAAATGATCGTCGAAAAATTGAGGCTTCGATCAACGTGATGATAATTTGGATTTAACTGTACCTACTCTTTAGTGACGCTTGTTGGTATAGTGGTTTAAGTTCGATTCCTGGGTCGAGCAAAAAGTGTTTTATCGAATTTTTCGAACATAGCTCGGGTTTGTGATCACCAATCCGCATTAGGCAAGCGTGGTGATTAAGCCTAATCCCATCATAGTAGCGATGACTAGATTTCTATTATGGAGGTCTTTGCCCTGCAGTGGGACAGTTATAGGCTGATACTTTACTCTTTAGTGACTTCTACTTATTGCTTGAGCGAACTTTAAGACTCTCACAAATTACTTATTAGGAGCCCACCATCACCATCTCTCTCTGATTTCGCAGTTGTTTATGGGTATTCCTACCACCGGGTGAGACATTTGCTCGATTGTGACCTCTAGCATAAAAAAACATCAATATTTTCATAAATAACGATAGATATTCTTTGAACGATTCGATTACGGCTGCAGATCTCAATGATCTTACGAATGGAGTCACAAGCTTGCTGCCAGCGCCTCGCTAGCGCTGCTTGACGTCCGTTTTCTGTGAGGCCGTGGTATCACTCCGGTAGAACAGACGCGTTATTACCGAATCGTGCGACACAGTCGCCGTTAGAAAGTTCAATAAAAAACTAGAATTCACGTAACAAATGAATCAAAATCAATCTTACACGAAATAATTCACAAATCTCAAAGTTATATTCCGAACAATGTCAAACCCCATTCCCATGAGCCTATGCATCAACGCTGATCTAGTGAAAGTGTTATAGCAGGAATAACTCGTGAGTTACCGCGCGCCGGTCACGTAACCTCACGTATTATGGACAATTTATGAGGCTATTTGGGTTTTTGATTGGCCTGTTCTCTATTTTTCTAAAAGCATAATAAATTGTGCAGTAAAAAAGTGTTACAGACCGATTTGAATGACCGAGCTATTAAATAACAATTCCTAAATACATAAATAACTATTAGGGCGGGTGAGAATCATTATAAAAAATATACCTACAAATCTCTATTATTTTTATTATTCCTTGTCTGCCTATTATTCGCAATAAAAAAAACATACCGTAGAAGTGTTGCTGAATACTCGACAATTGATTTATCGAATAATTTCAGGCTAACGGCCGCACTCAGAGACGTCATTTGAGCTAATGTTCATTAACTTTATAAGTAGCTAAGTCAATCAACGACTCTCGAGTGTGGCAGTTAATAATGCAAAAAACGATTGTACTATCGATAGTATCCATTGAACCGATTTTTATTTTTGGTCGATAATCGATTACTTTTACCGTCCCTAAAATAAATATCGGTATTATCGATACTATCGATAATACCGATCGAAGGGAATAGAGAGTGCACTTGTGTTTGCGTACACGCTTGAGCACCATAATATATTCTGCGTACCTGGCTGATTGTTGAGATTGGCTGCCGTAGCTGTAGTCGGTTGGAGGATATTATTATTATTACCTGTCGCATCAGAACAAAAGAGTAGCAAAGTGCGTTTGAAAGTTTGGACCATGACATCATTATCCTCGCCGTTCGGTCATGCATTCCGTTTCGTCGTAGTCCTTCTTTATCAATCAATAGTTCGAAAGATACCGTAATGCATATTCAGGGCCACTTCATCTCTCTTGTTCTGTAACCCAATGCCTGCCACTCATATAAGAGAATACTTCGAAAGGTGTGGACATCCCATAAAACTACTAAGAAATATTCAATGCTTTTGTTATCTATTGTATAATGGATATGGTATAAAATCAATAGCCATTAATTAAGTATACCTCGGATTGTTTTACAATAAATCACGTTATGTACACGTCATCTGCTAAGTAATTGCACTGTGATCCGTTGCAAAAGCAATTCCATTGTTACGGTGCTATACGGCCCCATATCGCGTAACAATACGTGACATGTGCGCAGGCGCTTCTTTAGTAGCTGTGGCGAAATTGACACACCACCAATATTGTTACTTTTATGTGTCGATCGGCATAAAACTTGCTGATTGGCTCTTTTCTCGCGCCTTTAACTACTTTAAAGTTGGTTCTGTGCTGGTATCAAAAAAGTGTTTGTAATCGAAAATCTATTTACCGTGTAAGAGCCACGCTTCGGCATGAATTGGCCGGCTCGACCGGAGAAATATCACGGCCTCACAGAAAACCGGCGTGAAGCAGCACTGTGCTGTGTTTCGCTGCGTGAGTGTACCGGAGGCCTAATCCGGCGGAAAGGGGGGTTTAAAGGTTGGCAGCGCACTTGTGACTGCAAAAAGTCCCGTGAAAAGCGCGATGCAGTCGCCATCAATCTTCAATTTAAGCTTTATGCCCGTATTACTCAATACTCGATAGTTTATTGCTTTCCATAAGGTGCAATAAGGTAGTACTTGTATAATTTATTAGAACACATTGTGGACCCTGTTAGGGCACAAACAAATTTAGGACAGAGGAAGCGGGCATTAAAGTTGTTATCTTTTATAAATATCATTTAATACTACCTATTATTATTTAGTGCTACCGACATAAATGTTTGTATGTCAAGCTGTAAGCATTCCTAATAAATAAATTGTATTTTTTTAATTTAAATAAACGCCCTGTTGGTCTAGTGGTTTAAGTACCGGGCCGTGATCTCAGGGTCCTGGGTTCGATTCTCGGGTCGAGCGAAAAAGTATGTTTCGAATTTTTCGGACATAGCTCGGGTTTGTGATCACCAATCAGCATTTGGCAAGCGTGGTGATTAAGTCTAATCCCATCATAGTAGCAGTCTGCAGTGGGACAGTTTATAGGCTGTTAAAAAAAAATCGAAACTTATGTATTTATTTTTGTTCTATATTATATTTATATTTATTGTTGCACGTTACACCTTAAAAAAAATGAAAGTTCAATCAACCTACTAAGTTGTCAATAATTGTTGTTTTAATAATATTTAAATAATATTTAAATGTTTATTACACAATGCATCTAAAATTTTAATTCCATCTTTTTTGTGGCGCGAACTCTATGTCCGAAATTAAGGTGGCGATTCTGTCGAAGGTAGCTATCATAATTGTAACATTTGTTTCAGATCTTACAATTTTTGTTATACTCGTAGATTATACATTTTCGTAACAGCAGAATTTTGTAATAAACATTATAAAGACGACTATCATAACAGGTGTGCCAAAACTATTATTTTGTAATATCTAGTTTGAAAAGTTAAGTCTGTACGATGTGCAATAAATATCTCTCTATCTAACAGTTTTTGCAATATTTTATCAAATGCAACGGCATATTACGAAAAGAAACACTTCTAGTCTTTTTCCAACTTGCTTTAAAAGATGATAGATAACCATTATTTTAAAATAACAAACCATTATCTGTATTATGAATCAACACAATACGATACACCTTTTGTTCTAATAACCCAATTACTCGATTAAAATCACTGACCAGAATAAGAAAAACTTTACAAAAACATTGTCTTTGGTCACAAGGAAAACAAGAACTATGAAGGTTGCTGAAATAACTCTATAATCTTTAGATCTAATTACAAACAGCAATGTTTCTTATCATAGTAAATACCTACATTGAAATAATGAGAGTTATTAGCAGCCTTCAATTTGGTCTAATGAATGGTTTTAATATTTATCCAGAAATTTTTGTGATTTACATTACGGCGATTAGTATCTAAATGCCATTTGTACGCCGTGACTTTTAAATACCCGAGAAAATTCTCGAGGGCATTATAGGTACTAATAAAACAATTTAAAAAAATCGCCTTACCATTGATGCATTAATCAGCTGATTACTTTTGTATGAGAAGGTGTTTGAAAGAAAGCGTATATGAGTTAATGATCTCGAGAAGTTTCTCGGGTATTTCTATAATAGTATTTTAGAACATCACACACGTAGCCGTAACAACAAAATAGTGGTTAGTAAATAGGTCAATTAAAGTTTAAGAAGTTATTAACCTTATTTTAATAACCTTTAGGTTAAGATCTAAAAAGTCTCAGTTACATATAGATTATAATGCTACTCGTACATGCGAAAGACTTACGATCTGTTCTCTAGCGTAGCTATAAAGAAACTTCATCAGCACTATCTATGATTAATTGATGTACGAGTACTTCATCGATTCATCGTTCAGGAATCGATACATCGATGTTTACTTTGTAGATCATCTCATTCCCACGGCACGCCCCGTATTGTCGTGCGCGCACGTTACGCCGCCATTATGTAATGATGGTCGATCACTATTGATCAACATCTAATGAAGTATTGTAAGTTCAGGAAGTGGATTTAGCATCGATGAGGATTTTTCCAGCAATTTCGCGGTTCGTTGCATCCAATAGTAGGTTATTTAGGTTTACGGCCTTCGTGTGAAACACTCGTTATGAATGGTTTAGTAATAACTAATACCTAACATGTGTAGTAATGTAGGTTTTATTTGTAACTGCGATGGCGACCTCGGCCGGCTATCTAAGAAGTACGACTGAGTAGAGATTCGTTTCATCGAGAGTCTTCTGGTTGCGGATAAGCGTTATCTATTAGACACAATCTGCTTCTGGCCAGTGAGTTGCATTCACATAAAAGGTGTTCTGATCGAATTCAAGCTACTCCAAAACTTTACTTATTCTGTGTGGCTAAGGCTGTAACATCCATTGCAAAATGAACTAAAAATAATACCTATTGCCTACCTGAATAAACGATCAACCTCATCGACATTGCAAGATTAGCGCTCCCAGATCTTATCACATATTTACGACTACAACTAAACTCGTATCTATGGTAATCTCACAGAGGATCGTTGCTATGAAGAAACCTCGCTTCAAAACAAGAGATTGTACGATAAATTACACATTTATAACCAGGACTATGAATATAACCGGAGTCAATGTTTTTGAGCGAGTAACCCTGATCCATTTGTCTAGCTCCCACTTACTAGATCGACGAAACGCAACACTTCCCCGGTTTTCTGAGAGGTCGTGGTTTCGACCAAGACCTCATAGAATCGCTGCCAACCTCTGGTCAATCAGCCCATACATCCCGAAGCGTTGCTCGTCCACGGTATAATTGACTAAAAATATTTATTTTATACTTTGTAAGTACCTGTGTCGAATACAGGCTGTAAAGGGAGCCTTTTAAAAAAAGAACTTTTTATATGTATTGTCATTTAGCAGCATATTTTGTATACAGTCCATTCCCGTAGCAGCTCACGATGTGCATATAGAAAAGTACCTATCATTACGTACCAATCGACACTCTCCCTTTTCTATCTCCTCAAGCGATCTTTCCTTCAGACGGGCAATTTCGATTACAAAACCCTAAATATCATCGAAGATAGCTAACGCAAGGCACCAATCTACTATTACGGATCTCTGAACACACGTAACTGAAAGTGCACTGAGGAAATTTGTAACTACTAAGGAGCGCTTATTGTATAGGGCTCACACATTAAAAGCTGCTTAGTAAAATTCAAAATCGGATTCCGCGCTCGGAAGGTCCGGGGTTTGGTGATGATGCACTCTCAGAGGCTGGCCTACAGAGCCTAGACCACCGCCAACGTGTGGCAAACCTCTCGGTTACGACCGGATCCATGTTTACCAACAGGCTGAGGAAAGTCAATACACTGAGTCACTATAAAAAAAATCGGAGAATGTGCGGAGTGTTCTGCATAATTCGATTCTGCATAATTAGCCTGTTCAATTACCGGACGACAAGGTGCGGCGAGGGATTTCTTTCATATGTTGTTGGCTTAAGAAGCGATTCGCTTCCACATTCATAATGCGGACAGCTACAGGATGGAACACCTTATCGAGGTTTGTTTTTCCGGACCATTACAATCTGGACATCTTTAAGAGTGAACAGGCAAACGTTACATCCTAGACCTATCATCATTTTCTATCAGGTGAGATAGTGGTAATTTTTACCTTTTTTTACATGTTGAAAACGATCTTTCCTTATTTATTCGTTGTCCGTGTGAGCTGGGAAACGCGATACAAAAGGGTTTCCGTAATCTGTAATGCTAAAACAGGAAACATCCTACGTTGTTGTATTTATTTCTTTTTCCAAAATAGTAACTATCCTCGGGACTACCCAACCCTACTGACAAGGGGTCAGGGGGCACCGTGTATCGGAGGAGGTGCGCAGGAGTGCCGCTTGCGCAACACCACATGCGGGTAGAAAGGCGTCACTTTGATGTGACATTTGCGCCCAAATCGACGGAAGATTTACACAGAAGGTATCATGGAACTATTGTCACATTTGACAATCTCAGTTAGTGACCTTACCTGCTATGCACTTCGATTAAAATTGATATGTAGGTATTGAAACAAACGTAAAATGAATATCTACAGTAATAGTTTGATATGAATGTAATGTTAATGTTAATTTAAATTCATTTGTTAGTGTGAATGACAATGTTTATTTTAATGTATATGGGTGTAATTTATCTGAATATAGATGATTGATTGATAATGGATTTTTTTATGTGATTAGGTGGCCAGACGAGCAGACGAGCACCTGATGGTAAGCGATTGTCGCCGCCCATGGACACCCGTTATAGGCTAATTTCTCGTTTTACTAAGTGACTGACTATTGTACTCGTACAGACACATCGGATATTGACCTAAATGTGTTTGACATTACGATCGGAGTCGAATGAAGAAATTTAATAGATTTCGAGACTTTTGTGTGTGGTTTTCCGTACAACCATACTTATAGGGGTCCAGGTCAGGGGTAATCGTGTTTAGAGAGGTGCGCAGGAGTGTCGCTTGCGCAACACCACCTGCGGGTAGAAAGGCGTCACTTTAATGTGACATTTGAGCCCAGATCAACGGAAGACGTTAAACGAGTGCCTAGTTTATTGATGTATAATAGATGAGGTTCGCACGTTTGGTATATGAGTACCTACTAAAAGTACCTAATGTACCATAACTACAAGCATTAGCACACACAGCATAGCAGCCACATTTGTTAAGAAAAACCAACATCTATTTGAACATGATCATAACCCTCGTCGCAAATATAATTTAGCTCTTCCAACACCCAAAATGGAAATGTTCAGAAATAGTCCACAATACAGATGTATAAAAATATACAATAAACAACCGAACAATTTGAAATGCCAAGAAAACATAAATTCATTCAGCAAAACACTTAAACTATTACTTTTAAGAAAATCATACTACAATGTCGAAGAATTTTTCAATGACAAAAAGATTAGCATTATATAAATACAAAACATGTCTGAATTTAATTATTCGATGTGAAATTAGCACTTCTAGGTATTAGGATAAATAAAATATTGTATTAGTAATAGATAGTAAGTAGTTGAAGTAATCTGTCATAAAATGTATTGTAACTAATACTTAACTCTTGCCATACCCTTACATTACAGGGTCCATGTATTACGATACTTATGTATGATATTTATGTAACTTGTATATTGTATATATATGGTGCAAGAAATAAATAAATAAATAACTATATGTGGATACTATATGAATACTTTTTATTTGAATCGTGGCAGACGAGCAGAAGAGTCAACTGACCATGTTTACACCTTCCCTTCTAATTGAGCATTCGGTATCCTCATACTATTTACTTCTTTAAGTAAAGTTGGTCATAGAGTTGGTCAAAGGCCCACACATTTATATTTATCACTACATTGTATTAAACAAAGTGGCTTTCGCTGCATGTCCCTATGTTCTTATGTGTGCTTAGATCTTTAAAACTATGCAACGGATTTTCACGCAGTTATTTTTAATAGATAGAGTAATTCAAGAAGAAGGTTTATGTGTATAATAATATAACAGGCATAACATTTTCTCAGTGTCAGCCCGGAGTCTAGAAGTTGGCGGTCTTGTACCCCCGTGCCTCGGAACGCACGTTAGCCGGTGGTTCTACGCCCGATCCCTCTCCGGTCGTGTCACACTGGTGTCCCATCGGAATATGAGGGCAAGGGAATAGAGAGCAAGTGCACTCTCTATTTCCTTGTTTGCGCACACACTTGAGCACTATAATATATCCTGTGCAAGTGGCTGATAGATATGAGATTGACCGCCTTAGCCGAGATTTTTATTGGGATGCAGGGCGGGTCGCTAGTAAATTATAAAATATTCTACATTAAAAACATTACCATAGTAACTCGAACGTTATGTTAAGTAACTCTTCCTATTTCGCTATATTTATCAATCAATACTGTGTCCTCAAATGATATTCATCAATATTATGTTGATGAGCATATTATTTATGATTAACATAATAAGTGGTAACATTGTGACAGAAACGTTTTGGCCCATTGATTGAAGATCGCAATATAACATTTAAAAAATAAGCCTACTTTGTCAATAACATGTTAAAGGTGAAGGACACTCAAATTGGCTTTGACCTTAGGAAAACCCATGAATGTGTTACAAAACTTTACTATATGTATAAAATCACATAAATAAAATTAACTATGTCAGACAAATTAACTGGCCCGATGGCGCATTTCGTAGTGATTCTACCTTATATATAAAAAAATCGAATCGAGAATGTTCCACCGTGGGAAAACCACGCTTCTGGGCCGGCTCAACCGGAGTAATACCACGGCCTTACAGAAAACCGGCGTGAATAAATACGCCCATTGCTGGACATATGCCTCCCCCAATGATCTCCACATAGATCGGTCCTGGAGCCCAATTCTCGGGCTCGTGACATTTATTATCATACGACATATATCACTAAAACATAGTTTTTTGTATGGTTTTCAGGTGATATCCGCCATGTTTTCTAAATATCACGAGCACGAGAATTGGGCTCCTGGTGCCGCCAGAGTCCAAGGGATTCCTCGCGACATTCTCTGCGCTACCTCCTATACGCAGCCTCCACTCGAGGTCCCAACGGCCGTCCATTGCCACTTGAGGCATGCAATTCTTTGGGATTACTTCTCCTGCGGATCTCATCATTCCTGATACGATCACGCAAGGAGCTTAACCATAAATGGCACTCAACGCTTGAACAGTCAACGGCATTAGTAACTGTAATACTTACTGCATAAGAGGCAAACCTGCCAAATTGTTGTAAATTTTGCGAATGTCTGTACCAACGTAACAAAAAATTATCGCATCACTTGATTGATGACTGTCCACTGTCATGCAATAATAATCGTTAAGCGCATCCGCTAATTGCTCAAAATTGCTTAGCACACGTAAATGCCTTGAAAACGTCTTATTACGTTAAATACTGGTCAACCACGTAACGTGGAAGTAAAAGTTATTTTAATGAGCAAATCCGGTTTTCTATACAAGTTTGTCGTAAAAAGCCATGATTGAAGGTTAGTTTTTTAAATGCTAATCAGAGGAATTTAGATAATTATACTTAAAAAGGTGTTATAACAACAAAAAAACTAAACAAACAGATGTTTTCGTTACTCAAATGCTTGTGTTGGGTGGGAACCGAACCCACAACCATTTAATATGAAGAGAGGATCACTACGAAATACCCCGACCCGTTTAGCGCAATTATTTGAGGCTCAGTTGAGACGCAAGGGTCGCGGGTTAGATTACTGTACAAATGTTTGTTGATGAAACAAATACCTATTTGTTGGGTCTGGGTGTTAATACATTCAGTAATAAGTAATAGTATCGCTTACCATCAGGTGATCCGTCTGCTCGTCTGCCATCTATCACATAAAAAAACCTTCGTTATTTCTGGTTTGAATAGTACAAGTGAAATTCGCGTACAAAAACGGACCCAACATTTGTGCATGGTTATTTAATAAATAGTATAAGTGTTTGCCGAGAGGTTGTAACCCCGAAATTGTTTAAAATAGATCCGGTTTTTTCTGGTTTCAATAGTACTAGTGAAAACCTTTGTTTGGGACCAGGACAATTTAGCTATGTAATGTTGTGTCTATTTATTTATTTAGAAATACGCCATCGGGCCAGTCAAACTCATGTTCCCACACTGAACAAGGTTGGATAATGGATAACCTATGCATTTATTCTGTGAGTCGTAATTATCCAATTAAGGTAGGAACATAAACAAATAATTCATTAATTGATGTTCAATTAAACAATCAGTAATTCATTACCTGAAGGCCCCTCATTACCATATAATACAAATATTTGCAGTACGTTTGTTGATTGATAATACAAGTGCCAAAGTACTTTTTGCTTCGGAATTAGGAGGCTTTCGAGATTAAATACATTAGGCATATCTTTCATTCGACCTCTATGTTGATTTTTTTTTTTTTACTGTAGATAGGTAAGCGTTTGACCATATTTCACCTGATGGTAAGTGATAATATGGTCTAAGATGTAGCACGATTACCTAGAAGATACCTATTCACTCGCGCTTTGAAAACCCCCAAATTGTAGCCTCTAGGGAACACCTCTTCAGGCAACTGATTGCACGAGATTAGCCCCCAGGTGGCCCCGGTCGATGCCTGTGATGATGTGGCTAAAATTGTTATGATAAACGAAGTTCGTTTTAACTTACTATTCCACACACAAAGACTCGCGGCAGATATACAGTCGGTGACACCAAAGAAGTCCCGTGTAAATCGCCCTGCAGTCGCCATTAACATTTAAATTTGAGCCTTATGTTCATGGACATAAGCCACTTTAGTTATTTTCGTACTAAAGCTCATGCCATCCCGTTCCAACACGCAATGTTGAAAGGGGCTGGCACGAATTGTTCCGGGACTATCCTTAATTCGTGATTTGTAATAAGGGGGATGGAATGAGAAAATTTTTTACAGTCTTAAGGAATTTTTTGAGAATTAGAATTTGACTTTTTTTTTTTTTATATTTCCACAATTGACTATTTAATATTTTTATTTAAATCCATGTAATTTTGAATCTATGTAATGGAATTTAATTTATTATTGACATTGTAAATATTTGCATGCTATTTTTTTATATTAGCGAAACATGAGGACTTTTTACTTTGTTTTTATGTCATACTTGTATACCATGTTTTGTGCAAATAAATAAATGATTGATTAATTGATTGGAATCTAAAATTTTAGTTCAGTATTTATCGCGGGACTTCTTTTGTGGCCCGGACTCTATATTTCACTAATTAAGAATGTCATATTTAATCTAGCTCGAGTTCAGCAGCTTACCATTTTGAACAAATTAACTGTCATATATAATTTATTATGCTTTCTATGTATTATAAGTATGTATTTACAAAATAAAAGTATTATATTTGTAATCCCATTGTTGATTCTGATATCCGTAACACAGGTGGTTGAGCTACCTACTTACAGTCAGATCAATGTATGTGATGTTATGAAATATTTATTTATTATAATGAATGAAATACTCCACCGTCTTCCGTGAGTCTTTGTGTGTAGTTTAGTCAGAAATATAAAGTAAGAAATCGTAATCAAGCCCAAGTGCACGTTTATTTATAATAGATACTATCTTTTCAAATTTGTCCCAGTCCTCTAGACTTCATAAAATTCGGTAATTCCTTTGTTGGCTTAAGTATTAAGATATTCAATAAGCTCCCACAAAATGTCACTAATCCATCACTGGATAAGTTTAAGCCTCATATTAAAACCTGCCTAATGAATAAAGGTTACTATAGTGTACAAGAGTATTTAAATGATAAGGATTCTTGGTCATGTTAATCGATTAGTCTTGTGAGTTGTTATTCATAGTAGTCTGTTAACTTTGATAATTGTATTTTTTTTCTTCTCAATTGAAACTCTGTAACATCATCAATTTTTGAAAAGAGTAACTACTGAGTTTCTTGTTGGTGTCTTCTCAGTGGAAATCGTCATTCTGAACCAGCGGTAGATGATAATATATGTACCTATATTGACATTCATAAGTGTTCTGTATGGACCTAAATTGAATAAAGATTTTTTATCTTTTATCTTTTACCTACTAATTAATCTTTTATAATAGAACCAAGCGAGAAAAAAGTTTTATAGTAATATCGTGTCATAATTAAGTGATGATCACGATCAGAGGTGGAGGCGCCACTTTTACATCCTCTGCAAGGGAACAGGTATCCAAAGTGTGAGAACTGCTTGTGGCAGAGGATGACAACATTTTACGTAAACCTAAAACCCGTTTGAAATATAATCATACTCGTATCGCAGCGCATCGTACAGCGCATTTTTTTTAATGATATAGGGGGCAGAGGAGCAGACGGATCACCTGATTTATTTATTTAGATCCACTACTACTAATAATACTCATCTCAGGCGGTTCCCGGTTGCATTCATAGTCGTCTTCTTTGCAAGAAAGCACTGACAACGTTATGTCATAAAATTATCAACATTTTTGGGTAGTAATAAAAATAAATTGGATAAATTCGAATTCAGATAAGATGTTTTGTGATGTACACTATTAAATATAGCAAAAATAAACAATTGATAGAAAGACAGATACACTTAAGTAACACTTACTCTCTCTTGTAAGAGAGAGTTACAATCATTCACTAGGTAAAATGTAGGCGGTATTTTAGATTGCGTATAATTAAATAGCCAGCCATATCACAAAATTTTAATATATTTTTGAGAGCCCTTTTAAAGCACTTATATTCGTTTTTCAATAAGACATTTGAAGATATAAATCGGGTTGACAATACCTGCAAGCCTACACTATCTATAATTAGCAGGTTTTGTTTGAAATTCATTAGGTTTAGAAACTTCTTAGCATAAGTGCCTGTTGTAATTGCTTTGAGAACCAGCATGCCAGCTTTGCATTCTAAATGTATTGAGATACGAATATACGCAAGTTGCAGAATGTGAAGAAAGATTCTTCATGTAATTGAGCGCGTGCCATCAAGGATAAACTATATCCGTAGTCAATCAAATGCACAATATACAACTTTTAGTATGGAATTGGGCATGAGCGACAGCAGAACGTGTAAGGAGGAAACCATAAAACAATTCTCATGCGAATGCAACTCATCATCGTCATAATCAGCCCATTTAAGTCCCCACTGCTGGGGCACGGGCCTCCCTCAATCACATGAGGGGTAATTGCCATACTCACCACGCTTGGCAAACGGGTTGGCGAGGGTTTTGATTTAAATGCAGAGTTTTCCTTCTCTGGGTGCTGATGATCATGCCAGCAGCTTCACCTTAGTCGTCTTTTACGACACCTAGGTAAGAGTGAGGGTGGCCTATTCTACTCTGCCGGAGACCACACGGCTCCCTCGTGAATGCAACTCACTCGCCAGTAATTTAGGCAAGGGTTTTTTTATGGGATATGGGGCAGACGAGCAGACAGATCACCTGATGGTAAGCGATTACCGCCGCCCATGGACACCTGCAACACCAGAGGAGTTACGTGCGCTGCCGACCTTCAAGAATCAGAAGACTTAGGCTTTAGAACCAAATAATAAAATAAGTAACTATGGTACCTATTTCATTTTTTGAACTGTAACTGACGTTTTTTTATTTATTTATTTATTAAATATAAACACAGTACTTGTTACAAAATCTGCCAAACTGCAGAACTGTGAATCCTTTAAACAGTTCTTAAGCACTAACAATCTATTATTCCGACTCCTCGGAATGTGTGAGATGAGCAACCGGTTCTTTGCCACGTGTGTAGGTCGGAGTGTCGGACGCGTCGGAGGTCGCGCCATTCAGCCTTCCGTCTGTTTGTCATTCATTATTAAGCAGTATGATGTAGTGATGCACCTTAAGGGCATTTTTACGTTCTAATGACGCTGACATTTGATTTTTATTGATAAAGACATTTTCGAATTACATTAGCCTGCGCTGTGTTTCGCCGAGTGAGTAAAGATACAGGCGCGGATCACAGGCGATCACACAGTAGGATAGACTGATGGATGACTTAAAGAAACAAACAATAATTTATTTTTGAACACGTATTATATAAAAATGTATTGAGACCACATCAAAATATGATAATTATTGATAAGTTATCAATGTCAACTTCAATTTGAATAAAGACTCGGACGCTAATTTACCCGGGACTCTATTGAGTGAGTGAGTCAAGTTTATTATGTTACCAAAATAATTTCTTATCGAAATACTTTTTCTACAGTAAAGTACCTATCATCATCATCATTTCAGCCAATAGACGTCCACTGCTAGACATAGGCCGAGAGGTTCGGCTCCTCGTTCCTGCCCCGAGCCATCAAGACATGGAATGCCCTCCCAGCTCATGTGATTCCTCCTTCATACAATCCGGGGTCTTTTAGGCGGGGCGTGAAGCGGCATCTCAGCAGGCCATCAGGGTGAGGATGGTAGACTCAATATGTACTTTGTTAGTTCTTTTGTGCCTGTCAACCTCATATTTGGATTTCACGGCCGCTTACCATCAGGCGGAGTGAGGTCATCCTGATTGCCCTTTCTATAAAAAAAAAATAGGACTCCCCCAAATGTACTTCAAACAGATCGGTCCTGAGCCTAAAGTACCTATACTTACTTACAATTTCGATATTCCTTGAGACGTACAAGTGGTATTCGAGTGTTATTATAAAATTATTCGAATGACTCGAGTGGTTTTTCATATAAATCACGTCACTATAGATATGCAAAGAGGAAAACAAGATGAGTCTTTATTTGAGAAACTTATGGTGTTTTTTAAACACTTTAAGCTATTGCGAATGATTCGTTGGTTGGCATTGGGTGGGTCATTTTGGTAGCGTGATGTTTGTCGTACTTAATGGTTATTTGAGTGGCTATTGTGTCTTATTTCAATATTTTTCTAGTGTAGTAGCGCCACGCAAAAAGATAATTTTTAAAACATTTGTATTGGATTCAATTTAAAATGTAATATCAGAATACAGGACATAATATCGACATGACTTCATAGTAGCTTAAGCAATTGGGTTATGGCTTTTATATTCGACGAATTAACCACAAAATACCTACACTGAAATAGTGGTTATTTTAACGAAACCATCTTTATAGGTATCATGAGTAAGATTTTTTAGTAAGTTAGATCAATAAAATAAGCATAAAAAATCAGCTGTCCCATACAAAACCCACCGGCTATACGTCTTTTGTACTACAAGGTTGGCAGCGCACTTGTGACTCCACTGGTGTTGCGGGTGCCCATGGGCGGCGGAATTGCTTACAATCAGGTGATCCGTCTGCTCGTCTGCCACATCTCATATAAATAAAAATACTTATAATACATAGAAAACACCCAGACCAATACAAACAGACATGTTTATGCACTGCACAAATGTTTGTACTGTGCGGGGATCGAGTGGTAGTGGACGCTGCCTTTTGTGCCCTTGCAAAAGGCAGCGTTCACTACCACTGTTCCAAACGGACGAAAAATCCACCAAACTTTTGATTATTATGTACATTTTAGTATTCAAATTTAAAACATACGTAGAGTTCATTGATGCAATGGCGCTCATCAATATTATATTAACTTATATTTTATAAGCAAAGCAAAGCATTTCGTAGAGTTTCCTTGTTTTTTTTACATTTAAATGTGTGTTTAGAACTCTGCATAAATGTTCTTAAACAACTTAAAACATACGATGAAATCTCAGCGCTGTTGGGCAAACATTCTATGCGCGGAAGACGCCTTCCGGCGGCCGCCGCCGCTGCAGCCGCTGGTTCCGTGGTTTTTGTGTCTTAGCTAATTATCTACGATTAAAATAATACCCACAGTTGCTTTGCTTAGAAACTT
This sequence comes from Marasmia exigua, assembly GCA_019059595.1. NCBI lineage: Eukaryota > Metazoa > Arthropoda > Insecta > Lepidoptera > Crambidae > Marasmia > Marasmia exigua. Next base: position 26,829,289 of record CM032466.1, read on the forward strand.
CTGACTAATGTTAACTGGGCATTTTGTACTTAATGGATTTTTGAATTGCTTGTTTTTATTTCAATTTAAGTTTGTTTTTGTAAGGAACTTAACTTCCGTTCAGCAACTTGTATTGTGGTGTTATCATAATAATAAACTTCAATTTTAGTAAACATTATAATACCTTAGGACGTTTATTCATGATTTTCTTGTCTTAATATTATATTGTAAAGATTGTTAGGAAACAATTCTTTTCTTAATTTCTTTTGGTGTTATAATCAATAACATAAGCAAAAACAAAAGCGTTTGGATCAGTGGTAGTAAACGCTGCCTTTGGTGCAATATCATAATGTCTTCTTCTTCATCTTAGCGTTTTTCCGGTTGCAACCGCGAACCCGGGGTCCGCTTTTCTATCTCAATTGCTCCACTTCGCATAGTCTTGGGCATCCATAGTGGTCAGCTTGATGTCATGCATGTCATTAAAGATAAAGATAAAAAAAACTTTATTCAATTTGGGTCCACACAGAGTGATACCACTTGCCTCACAGAAGACCGGCGTGAAGCAGCGCCTGCGCTGTGTTTCGCCGTGTGAGTGAGGTTACCGGAGGCCCAATGGGGGGAAGGGGAAAAGGTTGGCAGCGCACTTGTGACTCCACTGGTGTTGCGGGTGTCCATGGGCGGTGGAATTGCTTACCATCAGGTGATCCGTCTGCTCGTCTGCCACCTATAATATAAAAAAAACACAGAACACTTATGAATGTCAAAATAGGTAACATAATATCTACCGCTGGTACGGAATGTCGATTTCTACTGAGAAGACACTAGCAAGAAACTCAGTAGTTACTCTTTTCAAATATTGATGATGTAACAGAGGTTCAATTTAGAAGAGAAAAATACAATTATGAAAGTTAATAGACTACTATGAATAACAACTCAAAAGATTAATCAATTAACATGACCAAGAACCCTTAGCATTTAAATAGTCTTGTACACTATAGTAACCTTTCTTCATTAGGCAGGTTTTAATATGAGACTTAAACTTATCCAGTGATAAGTTAATGACATTTTGTGGGAGCTTATTAAATATCTTAGTACTTAAGCCAACAAATGAAATTACCGATTTTAAGAAGTCTGCGGGACGGCAAGCCTATGTTTATTTCTAGTGTTAAGACTATGACTATCGGACATTTTTGCAAAAGTGTGCAAGTTCTTACGTAATACATAATGCAGTCGAGGATGAATTGGGAAGCCACGGTTAAAATATTTATTACTTTAAATATTTCCCTGAGTGAGTCACGTGATCAAAGGCTGTATAAAGCGCGGATGGCCCTTTTCTGTAATACAAAAATAGTTTGTATGTCAGCAGCAGACCCCCACAACAGTAGACCATATGACATCACACTGAGGAAATAGCTGAATTTTCTATACGACGCCAACTTTTTGTGGTCTACCCCCAAGCTACTCCTTTTTTGTCTGCCCTTCTGCTAGAACCCGGCGTTGGTGGCCTGGCCAGACATTTGTAATTCACGTACCTGTTTGGTTTCCGCAGAACATGACCGTACCATTACCACCGTACCGTCTGTCTTCTATATCACCATATGTGCGATACCATTACTATTAGGTCATCATCATCATCATCATCAGCCCATTTAAGTCCCCACTGCTGGGGCACGGGCCTCCCTTAATCACATGAGGGGTAATTGCCATACTCACCACGCTTGGCAGACGGGTTGGCGAGGGTTTTGATATAAATGCAGAGTTTTCCTTCTCTGGGTGCTGATGATCATGCCAGCAGCTTTACCTTAGTCGCCTTTTACGACACCTCGGTAAGAGTGAGGGTGGCCTATTCACTACTCTGCCAGCCTTAATATTAGGTATCTACATACATATATACACCTATGTATCTATAGATACAATATACAGATGTAGATATTTTACTATAATAAGTAGGAACAAGGTAAATTACTTTAACAATGCGGACAAAGTGGCTAAGTATGCGATGATAATTCAATTTATTGTAACTAATTCAATAATGAACACATAAATCGAACCTACCTATGTAGGTATTCAATATCTGTGGTATTCATTACATACAACAATTTAAAAGATAAATATTATGGAAAATCATCTCCATCCCTTTAATGATGATTACTTTGTTTATCTTTATTAATTATTATAATTTTATCACAGTAATTGCTAAGAGGATGAAAACAGTTACTAATTACATAGCTTATTAGCTAACCAGTTTTGTAGCGAGTGGAACAAGTTTAGGAATCAATACTTTATTACATTTCATGAAATCAGCTTGGTGTTAAGAAAAAGTATTGGCACATCAGTTTATAATTGATAAATTTAAAACTAATAAATTAAAATTTTAAAAAAACCCCGACACAACTAAAGCTCTTTCATTTGATACCTATATTGGGGCAGTTGGAACAACAAATAGGTTATTCGTAATTTTCTGACGGCGGCCATCATGGATTTGAAATTTTTCACAATTAATATATTCTGCTACTCAAGCCCTTTTATATGATACCCATTTTGTGGGAGTTGTGTTAAAACATAAAATCTAAATTTTAGTGGCGGCGGCCATCTTGGATCGATTTTTATCCAACATAGCTAAGAACACTCCCTCCTTATTCATCTTTCAAACATAATCAAAATCGGTTCATTTGTTCGGGAGCTACGATGCCATAGACAGACACACAGACACGTTAAACTTATAACACCCCGTCGTTTTTGCGTCGGGGGTTTAAAAACAATTTCAATGATAATCAACGGGTAGGGGGAAACTCGCCCTATTAAAACTCCTCTCAGAATTTTATTTAGGATTATTGCTGGCCAGTGTTCTAACCTAAATCAACCAATATTTTTGTGGCGGTAATATATACTGAACTCTACAGAACCAAAAATATTGGTTAGGTTAGGTTAGAACAGTGGCCAGCAAAAAAATCCTAAGATTCTGGGATGAGTTTTAATTGGGCGAGTTTCCCCCTAACCCGATAGTCCGGGATGTGCCGTATGGTCAAAATTTGTAGCACATTTAAAAGATACCCACGACCTTGGTCCTTGTCTTGACAAGGAACGTTATAAGAAGCAGCACTGTGCTGTGTTTCGCTGCGTGAGTGAGGGTACCGGAGGTCCAATCGGGGGAAAGGGGGGCTTTAAAGGTTGGCGATCTTCCATAATCCGGGTGGATGTTCTACCAGTTAGACCACTGAACGCATTACCAACTAAGCCGACGAAATTTGTAAGTGCTTGATTCGACATGAGCTGTAGATAGTCTCATCAATCAATCATTATCATCAACTAATGTCTATTTATATTGGTCTGGGTGTTTCTATGTATTATAAGTATGGAATTTAAAATGAGCAGTATTAAATGTATATTAATATACTATTTGTAATTCCGCTGTTGGTTCCTATACCCGTAACACTGGTGCTTGAACTACCTATCTCAGAGTCAGATCAATGTAAATATGTGATGTTGTGAAATATTTATTTATTATTATTTATCTCTGCCTGTTACTTTTACACCCGATGGGAGTCCATCTACGAACTTTCTTTCCTCATTAATCTAAACTGGTTCCTAATGTCACAGCCTTAAAGGTCTGATTGAAATGTTATCTTTAGAAACGGTCGATCCAAATAAGGCTGACTTTCACCCACGGGAGCGCTCACTGCAAGGACGACGGCTTTCTAATCTGAGGTCAGTGATAGTGCGATTATCGGCTTTGTGGTCAGGTAACAAAGTGGATTGTCGGGTGAAAGTAGGAAGAAAGGGATAATATGTTATTGTTTGTTGTTGAAATGTTGGGGCGCCACAGAGTTGCGATAGAAACAATGTGTTGAATGTTGAGCCCTGGACTATAGTTTCCATTTACTACCTGAGCGGGTCTCGATAATTTCCTATGTTATCTACTGGCTATCTTTCTATTGCTCAACGGAAGTAATTAATCCATCACATGAGATTAGTGTTTAATTGTAAATTAGGTTTAGATTAATGTTGAATGATTAAGACTTGAAGCGTAGTTTCGTAATCCCCTTATACATTACCGACATATTAACTAATAGGTGATGCTACTTTTAATATATGATAACTTAATAAGCCTGATTACTTCTCAATTAAAGACACTAAATACGATGCGTTTATGTCAAACGTAATTAAATTATTAAAATAATAGTCTAATTACTATAGTACTATTCCCTGGATTCGAGGCCATTCATAATTGTCTAATGAATTGTTTGATTTTCTACCCCCTCATTTCTTTTTATCATCAGCTAGTTGCATTTTATGAGATCCTTTCCCTTGTTTGACGTTACACATTTGACAATTTTACAATTATACACATAGTTATAGCGACGACGGTCAGTACCTAAACCATGCCAACATGGTTCATGTACGGACTGACGTCATAATACTGTTCTGATACAATGTTACCTGTATTTTTTAATGTCTGTATGTGATGTATTCGTAATGTCAATGTATTCATTTTAATTAATTGATTTTATGTTATTTGATTGACATTAGGATTATGTGTATTTTTGTTAAATCTATATCTGTATTCCGTATTTTATTGTATATGATCCGCATGATGGTCGAAATAAATGTTTTCATTCATTCATTCATACCATCGTCTTAGCGCGTTATCCCGGTTGCGTCCCAAGTTATAAATAAATAATAATAAATAAATATTTATTTTGCAAAAGTTTACAAATGTTATACAGTGCTGGTAGCCCCCAAACTAGGTAATCCTGTCTCTTGGGGACTAGAGTTGATATTATAGATTACGGCGTTGTTAGCTTATTTCAAATTTATATACCTATTTTAAATAGTAACATTTATGTTGAATATACCTATGATAGTGACACAATCTAATATATAATTAATTTTGATTAACAAAAATACAGTCTTAAGAAAGAGTATGTTGTTGTTGTACCATCTGTTGTATTATGTTTCTGTGCAATGAAGATAATCTGTCTATCAAATTCTAAGAGTGGGTGTTTGTGTTAGTGTTTTTGTGTGTGTGCGCGTGTGCGTGCGTGCGTGCGTGCGTGCGTGTGTGTGTGTGTGTGTGTGTGCGTGTGCGTGTGCGTATCGCGCGGAGCCCGGCTTTTGTCCTACACCTCCTTTACTTTGAGTTTGCACGACAAAGTCGACACTATGTAGCGCCATCAGATATTTAAACTCAAACGCGTCGTGTCCAAATAAGTGCACTTCTGACATGTGCTTATTGATATAATGATTCATTGGCCGATCGCGAGCAGTTAACAATGCCTAATTTAAACTGAGCCACACCATCAATCACGCTCGTTTCTCTAAGTGGGCTTTAAGTGGTTCATTTCAGTATAGAACATGTTAGGAGAATATTATATCCGTGATCCATTGACTCTTAGCTAGGGACGCAAGAAATATAAATGAAACCATTTAATAAAAGATACAAAATTTTTAACCGCTGGAAAAACTAAAAAGAAGGAAATAATAAGTAAGTAAGTATTTATTGTGTAAGAACAAAGGTTACATAGGCTGTTACAATTATATTTCAGGCATCACTTCGTTCTACCTTTTCAGGTGTATACACAAACTGAGAAAACTTTAAATTTTTTATAAATCAGTAACGGAGTAATAGGTACTTTTGTTTATTATTTAACTAATGTAAGGACCTATTTCTAAATAAATTGGGTGTACGGACGTACGTTACGTACGGATGAAAATTATCATGAATTGTTTGAACTAAAAGAGTCTTTAGGAATATATAAGTCACATCGTCATCGTCAGCCCATTTAAGTCCCCACTGCTGGGGCACGGGCCTCCCTCAATCACATGAGGGGTAATTGCCATACTCACCACGCTTGGTAAACGAGTTGGCGAGGGTTGAGATATAAATGCAGAGTTTTCCTTCTCTGGGTGCTGATGATCATGCCAGCAGCTTTACCTTAGTCGCCTTTTACGACACCTCGGTACGAGTGAGGGTGGCCTATTCTGCTCTGCCGGGGACCACACGGCCGGCATATACATATAAGTCTGCCAAGCGACATTTGGCCGGAAGTCCTCGAAAAGTGATGTTTTAACTTGTAGGTTAAAGTGAGAAATTCGTTTGAAAAGTGCATAATTTCACCAATTGTGATCGATTGACAAGAATTATCGTCTCATCCATCAAATTTTACTAATAATCTGCTAATTAGGCAAGCGTGGTGATAAAGCCTAACCCCATCATAGTAGCGATGACATGGTTTATTTGATGTTTTGAATGGCTGATTTAATGTAAGCGTTATTTCACAACCTTAATATAGTGAATCGCATGAAAGATGCTAAGTATGCTATAAGTTGAAAGTTAAGTAAGTAGACGTCCTATCTTCAGTAATTGGTCTTAAATTGTCTTTTAATGGCATCTATTTTTGTTAAACGTCGCTTGGGGTTATGATAATATACATTTTAGACCATTATTTTCGTGTCTGATTCCAACAATCACGTACTTACTTAAAAGTAGTACGCAACAGTCTTGAAAAAATTGTTGGAAAAGATTCATTATGTCTACATATGTACAGTAACGTGCACTAATAAGAGTACAACTTCATTCAAATATGAACCTTATTCTGCTGCCTTAAGGTGACGGGTAGGGCACACTAGCGACGCCAATCGATTTTATCTTTTAGCTACTAAACCGGGTATATTTAAAACAATTTCGGGGTAACAATCTCTCGGCAAACACTTATACTATTTATTAAATAACCATTAAAATGTTGGGTCCAACGCGTAGGTACGCAAAAAAATGATTCACGCCAAAAGTGTCCGTTTTAAGCGTGAATCAATTTTTCGCGTACAAAAACGGACCCAACATTTGTGCATGGTTATTTCAATTCAATTTAATTCAAATCAATATTTTATTGCGTTCCAAAATACTATTTATTTTTATACTATTGTACAGTATAAAAATAAATAAATAAATAGTATAATAGTATAGTTTAATAAATAGTATAAGTGTTTGCCGAGAGGTTGTAACCCCGAAATTGTTTGAAACAGATCCGGGTTAGTAGCTAAAAATTAAAATCTATTGGCGTTGCTAGTGTGCCGTACCCGTCACCTTAAGAGTAGAGGTGTTTACATTTCATTGCAGGCGACACTGTACACTCGAGAGGCACCGCCCATAGCATATTTTTTTGATACAAAGCACTTTACAAATATTGAGAAGTAAAAAGTTGCATTGCAATACTTTACGTAACATAATAGATAGATAATCTTTGCATAACATACTAAACTTAAAAGCTTGGTATACAGAGATACAATGTACGATTTAGGCGGTATTATTGCAGGGAGCGACAACATGACAAGCTAGTCTTCTAATCAAGCATTGTAATCAAACTTGGAAACTCCACGATTTGTTCAAAAAAAACATTAAGAAGGTTTTTAAGATCCATAGAAATAATGGCACGAAAAGATCGATTTCATTGTCGATTTATTGTTTTGAGCAAATTGGTTGATTTAAAGCATAATACATATGCTCTGAAGACGCACGTTCATATAGGTATAGATATGGTCAGCATCTGAAGCTTAACACTTTAATACTCAATACTTTATTTTAGTACTGTAGTACACACTTTAGTAGTGTATCATTTATAATATGTACCACCGTAATGTATCACATATGGAAAAGCAATAAAGAATTGAATTGAATTGAATTGTACCATGTCAAAGTACAGAACAGTTACTTACCGTACGTACTACCTATATTATAGTACAAAATGTTAATTCGACATGGTACTAATGTAATAAGCATCAAAAGATGCTGCCCGTACTGAACCAACATCGTTAAATCTCTTGATTGCCTTAGGTGGTTGAGAAGCTTGTTAGCCACCTTATGACATAAGACTTATTGTCCAAGCATCAAGAAAAAGTTGCAGTTCAATTTTGCTATTTAGACTTTTTTTCCTTTCAACTGGAGATAGTACTGTCGTATTATAACAAAATCGAATTGTCTCGGTTGACGGGTCGCATTCCTTTTTATCTTATCTAATAGGCCTGTTACTGTAACTTGAGATACAAAGAATACAAAACTTCGCTACTGTACTTTTAGTTGGATAAAGATAAGTAAAAGCGTTCCGCTTCTTATTTGAAAACATCAAAAAGGTTTGAACGGCGATGCGGACGTGACATCTGATTAGAATACTTACTTACTTATTCCGGTGGCTCAGATACAAAAAAATGTATCTTAGCCTCCGATAGAAGACTCCTCCACTGGTCCCGATTTCACGCTAGTCGCTGACACGTCATCATCCCAGCGATATCTTGGCCTTTGTCTGTGGGAGGGTCACATCATCATCATTTCAGCCAATAGACGTCCACTGCTGGACATAGGCCTCCTCCAATGTTCTCCACACAGACCGGTCCTGTGCTGCCCGCATCCAATGGATTCCCACGATCTTCACCAGATCGTCGGTCCACCTTGTGGGGGCCTGTCACGGCTGCAACTTCCTGTACGTGGCCCCCATTCGAGGACCTTTCCGCCCCAACGGCCGTCTGTTCTCCTTGCTATGTGCCCTGCCCATTGCCGCTTGAGGATAGTGAAGGCTGACTTCACGCCTGGAGTCGCTGTTTGCGTTTTGGGCTAGTCCATTTTATATATCTCGAAGAATTTCCAAGGTAACAAATCCATTATTTTCCCGATGTTTTCACTTTTGAGGGGTTCTTATATTACCAACAAGAGAAAAAAATTGGACACAAGCCTATTATTTTAAGTAAAAAATGCTAAGTTAAGGATTTTAGGTACTTGTCTTTCAAGTTCCATAGTCTTGTCCCATAGCAAAGTTTAAGGTACTTGCCCTTCATGACCCATATTCTTGGGACGCCCTGCATAGCCGCAAGGTTATTGTAGCTGCCACAGTGTTACTAGCACCTATACACTTTTTTCCATTCATGCTTGTCGTGGCAGCCTCTAATTAAGGCGTCACTTTAGCACTTATATAGCACTCGCATTTGAATCATGTTACTTAAGTTTAGATTAAATCAAAAACAGGTACTTAGGTGATTACATATGAAATAAAGCAATATTATCTATTTAGGCTATTTTCAATCTAAGGTAATCCCTTCAATCTTTTTTTTTGTTTTTTTTTGGGTTCGCAGGGGGAATGCCGCCGGCTCAAGAGATGAGCCGACTACCTTATGCATACCAGACCACCGGGGGGCGGCCGGGTTATGTGGGGCTCTCCTTTGGCGGGGGGCTTCTCCCAAAGAGAAGCCAGGCAAAGGCATACCCACTAAACCTCCTGCGGTTCTGCCTCATCGCCCATATTGGGGAATATCATGGTGATACAGCCGAAGCCTCCCTCCACGATATTCCCTGGGCGAATGTCCGCCTGTACGGCAGACTAGGCCGTTCCTCCCCCGGACGTGCCGGGAGAGGAGATAGGGACAGCCGGGAGAACTGAGCCGTCCCTATCGGGCAGCAGAGGGAGCATGTGCATTGTGCAATGCTGGTGCTGATGCCCCCGTACCACGCACCAGCGGGATAATCCCTTCAATCTTGGGTATGGGTAGGGTTGGCATACTGATGAGACCATAATAACACTTTCCCCCCTATTACAAACCGCGATCTTAGAATAGTTCCGGAACAAAACTCGTTCCAGCCCTTTTTAGCACTGCTGGCGGGGTGAGTTAATTTGGTTATAATTTGATCGCGTTTTGTAATAAGGTGGTTTGTTAACTTTTTTCCGATGACTGCTGAACAATTTTCTTATAACCTGTCATATAACGGAAAAGCTTATAGAACTATTACGTAAACCTTACTTTCTTATTCTGGAGCGTTTTTCTTTTATACAGGCTGGCCTATTTTCAGTGGTACATTTTTTTATATATCTCACAACGAGGCTCATTTAAGACACCTATGTATGTTTGTCTTTATGTTTATCTTTATCTTTATAACTTTCGACAAAAAATGTAGTAAGTATGACGAAATGCGGTCGGACGAGATAATTTTTTTTTGTTATTAGAATAGAATAGATTATTCTTTTGGACATCACAACACAAAAAGAAAATTGAGAAAAAACATAAAAAAATACGTAACAAGGAATCTTGTAAGACCAAAATTTTTTTTCCAAAACCCAAAAATGAAATGGCGGAACATATAGGGTTTTTTCAGATACGCCATGTTGGTTGTGGTGAGGCATCTAACACATTTTTGGACCACTGAAAGTGGACCAACCTGTGTAATAAAGTTGATGACTTTAAAAATGTGTGGGAATGCTTTTGTTGCCTGACGGAGATGAGATGTGTGCATATGATAATTTCTGACAAATCATAGTGAAGGTGATGTAAAGGAAATGGTTTCGCACACAAAAAGTAATCTGGTCTATTTCCAAATGTTTTTATAATGAGACAAGTCTGATTTGGCCACACGTAATCTAATAATAGGTCTTGACCTATGAAATTGACGTTGTTTATGACACAAAGATGTATAACTCTTTTAATAAGCAAATCACCATAATATAATTTTATTTTGATTTAAGATTATATTTTAAGGTATAGTAAGTAAGTGAGGTATATTAAATTTGTTTTCAAAGAGATCAGATATTATTGTACTGTGCAAAAAAAATCTTGAAAAGGACCTGGCAGAATTGACGTTTTTATATTTTTTTCTGAAAATCTATCCTACACGTTCTTAGACGTTGTTCATTAAATAATTGTGAATTTACAAATTTAAAAAAAGTTAGCATGGAAAGTACAACTTCTAAGAAAATCGCCATCACGGAAAACGGGCGTGATGCAGAATCTGCGCTGTGTTTCGCCGAGTCGCCCAATCCGGAGGGGGGAGTTAAAAGGTTCGCAGCGCACTAGTTACTCCACTGGTGTTGCATGGGCGGCAGCAATCGCTCTCGATCTGGTATCCATCTGCCCGTCTGTCATCTATTATATAAAACAAATCTTTTTCAGTAAGTGCCCGTTCTGATCCCCTGAACGTTACGTATGAATAATACTTTAAACCGCATTATACCTAACTATGCTAGCCATTTAATTAGGTAATCGTCTTTCTCGATATGTTTGGCATTTACCTAGAGTAAGTGCTGTTACGTCACAGACCCGCAGGTTACATGGCGCTATACTAAACGAATATGACTTTAACATTAGCACAATTAGCCTAATTTCGGCCAGTTATTCTGTCTGGGGTTTTGTGATGTCGGTACGGTTCCGGGTAGAAAGTGATGAGTGGCCAGGGACATCTATATGAGGCAAACGATATAATAGCACCAATACTAGTTTATTATAATTATTTTTATAGCAGTGCTCTTTATATGGGTACATACAGAATACCAGCGTCAGGGTGTGTCGACACTCCGACACATGCTGAGTATGTGCTATTTCGGCGTTTTACTGTGTACTGTCATTATTTAATTAAATGTTATTTGTAATAGGTACACTGAATAAATATTTTTCGTTCTTTCAATTCTATTATAGATAGACATCGTCTGGTCGAATAGCAAATTTGGTAGTGACCCTGCCTCGTACGTCAAAGGTCGTGGGTTCGATCCCCACCCAGGACGAACCCACTTGTGTTTGTTCAGTGTCTGGGTGTAATAATTATATGTTAGTATTTAAATGTACAGGTATTTGTGATTCCTTTGTTGTCCTTTTGTTTGGACGATAGGCTGACGCTTGACCACAGTCACACCTGATGGAAACCGACGATGAGGTCTAGGATGATACGCGGTTGCCTAAAGGATGCCTATTCACTCTTGCCTTAAATATGTCCAGGGTATAGCTATTATATGATCAGGTCAATGCATGAGTACAGTATTAATTTATTCATAAAAAACTCAGTGAACGCCCTTAATCAGCATCAGTTAAAGCACCGGTAATCATCATCATCATCTTGTGTCAAAGCAAATTTTCTAGCACTCATTTGAATACATTATCTACCACACCAGATTTCATTTGCAACTTTATGCACATCATAACAGCTTGAACAAGCCATCCACTTCATTTCTATTTGTAGAACATTAATTGATACTGTGTTGATAGTTAATCTGTGGTTCTGAAAAAATGTGTGAAACTCAATTATGTTTTAAGATCATCATGTACCACCTTTTAAGAGAAATAAATATTATTCTATTCTATTCTATAGGTACATTAGTGAGGAAGTCATGAAACTTGAAAGATTATTTCTTGATTATTTCAACGCAAATCAACACTCAAAATCTAATCATGGTTTGATTACAAAGACACCGTGAGGCATGGCAAAACAATTGTACCGAATAATGATGATGACTCCGAGCTCAATTTCCCAGCTATCGCTAAAACGATTATCGATTCATCACGCCATGGATATCGGTTCAAATGATGATAGACCTGTAATTTGGGCTCCATAGTCTCGAGTAATCTGTCCAGGTCGACGACCTCAGCGGGATTAATCTTGTTGTTCTTTTGCCAAAAGTTCTTACAATGCTCTTAAGGTGACGGGTAGGGCACACTAGCGGCGCCAATCGATTTTAATTTTTAGCTACTAAACGGGATCTATTTTAAATAACTCCGGGGTTACAAACTCTCGGCAAACATTTATGCTATTTATTAAATAACCATGCACAAATGTTGGGTCCGTTTTTGTACGCGAAGAATTGATACACGCCAAAAGTGGCCGCTTTTGGTGTGAATCAATTTTTCGCGTACGCGTTGGCCCCAAAATTTTTGCATGGTTATTTAATAAATAGCATAAGTGTTTTCCGAGAGGTTGTAACCCCGGCATTATTTAAAATAGATTCCGTTTAATAGCTTAAAATTAAAATCGATGGCGTCGCTAGTGTGCCCTACCCGTCACCTTAAGTTCTTACAATAGGCATATCAATTTGTTTTGCATGGATCATATGAACTAGTTCGGTAGAGTGTTGTTTTGAGGCGAGTTGAGTGCAGAGTTCACTCTTATCTAGTCACCAATACTTTGGATAGCCATGTATTCCTAGCGCGCTGAATTAATAAATAGAAAGCTTAGTGAAGGTATGTTTGTTTGAATACATTAAGCTTTCTTCGTGTATTCAAATTAGTGCTAGAATTTTCTTTGGATGCAATGAATTCAATTTGTGAGAAGCCCCAGCCCTACCAGAATTATTCAATTTTGGAAAAACCACAACCCCAAAAGAATTTTATTGCTAATTTCGAAACGTGAGGGAAAAAACTTGAAAATGTGTTTGTAACAAATTTCTTAGGATCCCTCCATATGCCGCAAATGATCCAAATGCCGCTATGGACATCAGAATATATCAATAAATAAATATTGTAACACTCAGACACTGAACAAAGAATATTTCATAAACCGAAAATGTTTATCATCGAATCGTATAAACTCCTTTTATTAGAACTAAAAAAATATAGTGTTCCGGATTTTTGAACTAAACCCACCTCTCTCGCTAAAAACAAGATGAATGATCATCTGAATTGAGACAAAAACTTTCATAAATCTAGGGGTCAACAACCCTGCGTGCAGTTTTTGCTTTGCGGTTTTTCTGGTGGTGGTAATGGCTGCGTTTTTCTGCGCGGGCGCCTGTGTCACGACCGCGGCCACTCGGGAAGTCGTGATGAAGATGGATAATGGCGATCGAGTGTCGTTTTTTTAAGCTCAAATTGTTCCACAGCTGGGCAAAGGCCTCCCATAATAGGTTACACTGCTTCCTATAATTTGCTAGAGTTGGCCAGTTATGGGAGTGTTGGTTCAGGTTGTCAGGCCATCTTTTTTTGGGGCCTACCTCTTGGATGCCGGCCGCCTAAAGGCTGCCATTCCCCGGCCTCGGTCTGGGTATTCACCTGGTTCTATCACTCCTGTCTCTTCTCTCGTGTCGTTAAGAGTGATAAAGTTATGAATAAAAATGTAGAGATTAAATAAGAAACGTTTCCCTGATTTTTTTAGACCTCAGGTAATGGGTTCCATTTCGCTACGCTTTCGTTACGGCAGGCACCTGCTGAGAAACAAATTGTTATTCATCTAAGACCGTGTCCCTAGCAGAGGTATAATTTCCAAAACCGATTTGAAAATGAAATTATATTTAGATTTTTTTGTGCATTGAGTTTTAGTTTTCTTAAAACCTAATTAGACGTTGATTGGTAGAGAATTGGCATTAAGTTCGCCTATTGTACAAGCTTTTTGTGCAATACATTTTTAAATAAATAATAATTGGAGAGCGATGGTAGATCAGTGGATAAGTCTGCTCGTCTAGCACCTATCATATTAAAAAAAAAGATAAAAATTCTAACGGTGTATTAAATCTCTTAGCGACTGGTGCAAGACTTGGCCGGCACATGTCACATAGACAGCGACATAGTCCGAGCGAGTCCACTCGGTCATATGTGGCCTCGATGTCTGTCCTTTCTATCCTGACCGGTTCTACATGCGCATGCGTTGCACCTTGCTCGACTTAGCGCTAGTTAGCTCAATCTAGGGCTGTGACAACTTGACAGACAGCTCAGCAATTATCTATAGATTTGCATATTGTCAGATACCGTCGTTCTGGTTGACCTATGGGAACTCGGCATCGAGGACTGTCGTGAAACCACTCAGAACAGATGGAGGGGACGAAATCTTGTATTGGAATAGTTTGTATTCGTGAAATATTTATTTTAGGTTTCATTTATTTGGTATTTTGTCCACAAGGTTTTTGGTTATTTCTCAAGGTTGAGGTACTATTTATTGGAATAAAAATACTGGATAGCAATTGGGCGCCGACTTCGGTAAAACCTTTTCTCGAGTACTCTTATAAAATATTACCTATTTTAAGTGTATAAAGTGATAAAAATATTATTTTACACTTTTCAGTTCGTGGTTTTTGAAGGCGTTTTTTTGGCAGATTTTTTTTTACCATATCACTTTTGTTTTTATTTTCTTTGAACACATTACACCACACACTTATTTTTCCTCAGTGCGAACCACATATAATAAACATAGATATAAAACATAGACCTTTTAACTTTTTAAATTTGGATATTAACAACAAACTTAACTAAAAAGTAACGGGATATCAGATTTCTACAGGGTGTATTTGTGAACATTTACATCCCTTTAACTTTAACAAATTTTGTTCATAATGGTTAGTAGAACACGTGCTTCTACTAACCATTATGAACAAAATTTGTTCAATCACTTTTGGAAATTCGCATGAATAAAATTTTATTTTTTTATACAAAGTCGGTCACGTAACTTAGTAATTTTGAATGGGTAGTACAATTTTTTTTCGATGAATTTCGAAAAGTCGTTGAACAAATGTTGTTCAGAATGGTTGGTAGAACACGTGGTTAAAGGGATGTAAATGTTCACAGATACAATCCTGTATATGGCTTCATCCGAAGAGAATTTTTCAGTGTCAAGTAACTTATTGAAAATTAAGTGGGTTCGTCAACAGTCGAAGTCAGTTACAGTCATTCAATAAAACGCCGGTATTTGACGTTTTATCGGTTGGAAGGATATTATTAATAAGTATCTTACCAGATGGAAGGCAGCCCTAGGCGGCACACGGTGGCATTCCGCGAAGGGAAATAAGGGCGTGTTAGAACTTGAAGGAAGTGAAAGGGTTAGGGCGTAAGGTTATGTTTTAAACGAGGTTTTTTTAGGTACGGACAGCCACACATGAGAGTATACAGTACTGTCAAATTTCTTCAATCGACTGTCATTTAAAGTTATTTCATTGAGGAAATTGACCAGATTGTAACTTGATGTCTGGCTATCAGTATATACATTTATGCATCTTTTTAAATAAAAAAGAGGAAACAATGATCCATTCCGATATTAGCATCTAGGTATCTATTTTTCACACACTCCTATTTTTTTAATTAGGGTACCTACACACTCGTAGTTAGCTTACAATATTTTTAAGGTTGGTACAAACACGTTAGTTTGAATTTTTTTTCTCAGAATTATAGAAATAAAATAAAATTGGCCTTCCCATACAAATTGCAATAATCAGCTCTTTTTCTATGAGATTAAGTTTTTATTCTCCTGTACATAGAGGTAATTGCAATAGAGATAATCGACTTTAATCACACTTTGTGGTTTCATACTTGACTAAGCTAAAACACACACATTGCTTATTCAAATAAGCCACTAACCATAAACAAGAAACGCCCATATCGAAAATAATGGACCCATAAAGTCTCCATAAACAAGTCGTAATACCTCAACACCTTTACTAAAACTAGTGAAGCGATTTGAGATGTTTAGCTATTCGATTATTCTGAGTGATCTTACAATTTCACTCGAATACTTTTCTAGGGGCATCTTATGAGTTGACTTGATTAACTCCTAATTAATTTTTGAATGTTTAATGTAAAAATACTCGAATAAGAAGTGTTTGGTTTTTATTACTCTGATGAGTCACGCATAATATGTAGACATTATTTATTACATTACACAAAAAAAATAGCTCATTCCATTTACAATTACATAAAATGGCAGTTTGCCGTGTGGTCCCACAAAAAAACCGGCGTGTAGCAGCACTGTGCTGCGTAAGTGAGGGTACCGTAGGCCCAATCCGGGGTAAGGGGGCTTTAGAGATTGGCAGCGCACTTGTAACTCCACTGGTGTCGCGGGTGACCATGGACGGCGGCAATCGCTTACCATCAGGTGATCCGTCTGCTCGTCTGCCACGTATCACATAAAAAAAAGATGGCAGTAACATCGCTAGTGATGTAAATATATGGTTTTATATTCGAATACAATTTCCGATGTTACTTAAATGATTGCAGTAAGAGTCGCATCACTAACCGAAACCTTGAATAAGTACTAGCGAGTTAGTCTGCCTATTGTGGACCTGTAAACTAGGTAAACTGCCTTTTGTTAAAACCTGCTTCAGGTTTACTAACATTTATGTCATGTTTCACCGGGAACGTGACTTGATGGCGACAAAGTTATTTATGTGTATTTGTAGGTAAATACTCTTTTTGTATCACAAGAACATACTAATATTTTCGTATGAGAAAAACGTGCCAATACCTCAACCATCAGGTGATCCGCTTGCTTGTTTGCCTCCCTTTCTCATAAAAAAAAAACAAGGGGTGCCATCCTGGGTTTTTTATTCTTCTTATTTTTCATCATCAGCAGCATGACCCTTTTGGAACAGTGGAAGTGAACGCTGCCTTTGGTCCAAGGGTTTGATCCCCGCACAGTACAAACATTTGTGTGCACGAAACTGTCTGTTTGTATTGGTATGGGTATTTCCTATGTATTATAAGTATGTATTTACAGAAGAAAAGTATTATATGTATATATTTGTAATCCCACTGTTGATTCTGATATCCGTAACACAGGTGCTTGCGCTACCTAATCTCGGAGTTAGATCAATGTATGTGATGTTGTGAAATATTTATTTATTCCTTAAATCATAAATCTTTATTCGCTTTAAACAGGGTGGTTACAAACACATGTTGATGTTACAGAATATACAATCCATATGCCTATTTAGTCTAGTTTTAAGACATGCGAATTTTTATTAATAAAATGTTGGGCATATGCCTCTCCGAAGCACCTCCTCCCGGCGCGGTTATTAGTTTACCTGGTCCATAGGACGCCTGCGTAGCTCCTTAGATCATCTGGCCATCTGGCTGGTGGTCTACCTACGCTTCTCCTACCCGGTTTTTTATCATACTACCTTTTTGTTTTGTTTCATGTTTATGAACTAAAATCTAATTATTTTCTTTTGTCACAGGTAAGCAAAATACATCCATCCTACGTGATCGTAAGTGTAAATCATAAGACGCACAGTACGCACATAGGTATGCAGATATATATAGGGAATGAATAGTCAGTTCAGAAGTATTGGTATTTTCAATACTCAATTATTTATTGCATTCCAAAGTGTGTGAAAGGTGTTAAAAAAAATTATGATCACCATGGGCACAGCACTGACGTTGCTCCACGCCAGTTTTCTCTGAGGCCGTTGTGTCACTTTGGTCGAGCCGGCCCAATCATGTCGAAGCATGGCTCTCGTACGTTTTTACTTAAAATCGTCATAGTCATTTATTCACCCAATTTGTAACAATGGTACATATTATCATACATTTTTAAAATGACGACCCGATTGGAATAGTGGTAGTGAACGCTGCCTCTGATACAGGGTTTGCGGGTTCGATCCCCGCACAGTACACACATTTGTGTGCAAGAACATGTTTGTTTGTATTGGTCTGGGGTGTTTGCTATGTATTATAAGTATGTTTTTACAATAGGAAAAGTATTATATGTGTATATTTGTAATCCCACTGTTGATTCTGAAATCCGTAACACAGGTGCTTGAGCTACCTATATCGGAGTCAGATAACTGTATGTGATGTGATTTTTTTTTTAATCAATAAATTAAAAGCAAAAATATAAAAAAAAGGATAATAATAAATAAATATTTTTTATCTCACCAATGATGTTGGGCTCGCCCACCTGGTCTTCCAGTTCCCTGTTCTTTAGACTCCTCCAGGCGCCATCCGGAGTCTGTATAGGTCCCAGAATCTTTCTCCAGGTGACTGGCAGGAGGTGGCGCAGGATTGACCAAAATGGAGGCTCTTATTATCGGAGGCCAAGACTCACTATGGGTCGCTGCGCCAACCTAGTTAGTTAGTTTTTATCTCACCGTTTGGCATCTCAAATACAACCTGTGCGGATAAAGAATAATAATAATAATAATAATTCTCACTACATCCTGTCACAACAATACGAATCACCTGATTCCGTACTAAGTAGCTTAAGCACTTGTGTCACAGATATCAGACAACAGAGGAACACAAATACCTATATACTTAAATACATATATTACACCCAGACACTGAACAAACACAAGTGTTCATCGCACGAATGTCGAACCCACGACCTTTGGCGTAAGAGGCAGGGTCACTACCAATTGCGCCATCCGGTCAGTCTATGGGATCAGAAATGGCGGCGCATCTATTCACTTCTCGCTCGCACACTATTTTCGTCTATACTCGCACTCGTGGGGTGCGAGTATAGACGCAAATAGTGAGCGAGCGAGAAGTGAATAGATGCGCCGCCATTTCTGATCCCATTCTTTATCCGCACGAGTTGTTAATACAAGTAGGATAAATTAGTTCAAATAACATTTGTTCGTCAACTCTACGTTCCGTTTCACGCTACGATCACGACTTCATGCAGGAATTCGGCAAGGCGTAACAACTGATACATTACAATAAATATTTATTGTACTACTTGTTTTATTGTTGTGGGTTTTTCGGTCCATACATCACATCTCAATTCAGATAACAATTAGTAATCAATTCGAGTTCTTGACGATTAATTCGAGATACCAATCATAAGGTTGAGCAAATAAAAAATGGCGTGGCATTGAAATGGCTTACTATACTATATTTAGAGTTACTTACGAGTAATGTCGGTTGCATATGGTATTGTAGGTGAAAAGGTCAAATGTCTGATTCTGGGGGCAAGGATGATGGATTATTGGCTAACAGGTAAAAGTGTTAAGGTGACGGGTAAAAAAACGGCACATTAGCGATGCCAAGTGATTTAAATTTTTAGCAACTAAACCGGATATCTTTTTAACAATTTCAACAACTCAACAGGTGCGTCCTCTCGGAAAACTCTTATATTTTTTATTATATACTTATACTCAACTTTTGGGTCTGCTTTTGTACTCGAGATTTGAATTACCGCCAAAAACGGCCACTTATTACGCTAAACCAAATTTCGAGTGTAAAAACAGATAAAAAAGTAGTGCTCAATTATTAAATAAATAGTATGAATGTTTGCTTAGGGACTGCCGCTCCGAAATTGTTTAAAATAGATCCGTTTTAGTAGCTAACAATTTAAATCGATTGGTGTCGCTAGGGCTACCCGTCGCCTTAAGGCGCCTTGCGACTAAAGTAGCGCGCGTAGACTTATGTTAAATGGGGCGATTGTGAGAGATTAAAAAAGTACATCTTTAAATACTTGGAGGATAGTATTAATCGTATGTAATTATTAATTTTCTTCCTACAAGCAAAAATAATCTTCGTGATTGCTAAAATTGGCCACTTTTACCAATTATGAAGATTACTTGATTAAATAATACACTGAAAAATTTCATCTCGTGTTCAGGCGGGACTCGAACTCACATCTTCCTCCATTCTTAAATGGCGGTCAAATATTTGTATTAATATTCCCACTGGATATTGTGAATATACCTACCAATATTGATGAGACTATCGACAGCTCATGTCGAATAAAGCACTTACACATTTCGTCGCCTTAGTAACGCGTTCAGTGGTCTAATTGGTAGAACATCCACACGGATTGCGGGAGATGTGGGTTCGAGTCCCGCCTGAACACGAGATGATTTTTTAAGTGTGTTATTTTCTTCAGAATAAATTGCAAAAGATTGCTACATATAAAAATATCAACTATGAGGATTACTGTTACTCGTCTCGTGTAAAAAATATTGCTATGCATTTAAAAAAAATATATATTCTTTAGGTACTTAAAGTATTTAAAGATGTACTTAAAAATAGCTTTCATTATTCCTACAATTAATATAAATTTAATTGCGCCGTTAGTTTAATCGATGTAGCGCCTTAAGTGTAAAAGTTTATTACAATATTTCATTTGAAAAATATAGATATGTACAACATGTGTGGATAAAGAATGGGATCAGAAATGGCGGCGCATCTATTCACTTCTCGCTCGCACACTATTTGCGTCTATACTCGTACTCGTGGGGTGCGAGTATAGACGCAAATAGTGTGCGAGCGAGAAGTGAATAGATGCGCCGCCATTTCTGATCCCATTCTTTATCCGCCCAAGTTGTAGGTAAAATATTTTAGCGATTGTAAGTTGCCAAGTGGTGGATAATGGTCTTCAATTGGGATGTTTTATGCTCGAGTCCAACCGCACAGCTGAATTTTTCTAATCGATGTATTTGTTCTAGTGTACAAATACATCGATTAGAAAAATTAGGCCAAGCTAGGGCTATAATGCTTCCCTTAAAAGATAAAGATAAGATAAAAAAATCTTTATTCAATTTAGGTCCACACAAAACACTTATGAATGTCAAAATAGGTACATAATATCTACCGCTGGTTCGGAATGTCGATTTCTACTGAGAAAACACCAGCAAGAAACTCAGTAGTTACTCTTTTCAAATATTGATGATGTTACAGTGTTTCAATTGAGAAAAAAAAATACAATTATGAAAGTTAATAGACTACTATGAATAACAACTCAAAATATTAATCAATTAACTTGACCAAGAATCCTTATCATTTAAATAGTCTTGTACACTATAATAACCTTTCTTCATTAGGCAGGTTTTAATATGAGACTTAAACTTATCTATCCTTCTATTCTTTGATTATAGAGATACCATCTTTGTGTATAATGAATCTGAATGTGTAATGTAATCATGCCGTATTAGTTACCCTGTCTAAAGTTTAACTGTCTTGTTTGGAAAATTCGACGAGCGCTGCTCTAGGTGTCTTTGTAAAAGAAAACTTTAGGTTCGTAAAGGCGAGTCTACGATAGACAAGTCGAGGATGAGTGGAGCACGAGTCGACCCACAATTCATGTATTGGGCCGACTCAATAGCCTGATGGCCTACTAGTACAACGAAACGGAATTCCCGACCGAATCTTTGTTCCCCATCCTTTCACACGCGCATTGCGTCTCTTTTAGACATGGCACGAGTATATTCTCGTTCATTACGGGAAGTAGTCCTCCTATACTTAAGCCGTGTGGTCCCCGGCAGAGTAGAATAGGCCACCCTCACTCTTACCGAGGTGTCGTAAAAGGCGACTAAGGTTAAGCTGCTGGCATGATCATCAGCACCCAGAGAAGGAAAACTCTGCATTTATATCAAAACCCTCGCCAACCCGTCTGCCAAGCGTGGAATTGTCATGATCCAGGAATTGGAAAGTCTGGTAATTACATATACACTAAAGTGCCTCTGACTGCCTCGTTGGCGCAGTGGGTAGCGCGTCGCACTTTCCTGTCCCGGGTTCGATCCCCGGGCCAAGCCAAAATTTGTACCTGAGTTAATCTGTTAAAAAAATCTCAGTGTCAGCCCGGAGTCTGGAATTTGGCGGTCTTGTACCCCCGTGAAGCAGAAAGCACGTTAAGCCGTTGGTCGTGCGCCCGATCCCTCCCCGGTCGTGTCTCACTGGTGTTCTATCGGATTATGAGGGCAAGGGAATACAGAGTGCACTTGTGATTGCGCACACACTTGAGGCCTATAATATATCCTACGTAAGTGGCTGATCCTTGATCCAGGCCGCCTTAGCCGGAATCGGTTGTAGGATACTACACTGAAATGACAGCTGATCGACCTTCGCTACCCTCAGAGGAACCTGACCAACTAGATTTTCTCTGTCGCGCCTCTTGTCATAGCGGTCGTGACCACACGTTAAAAGTGGCCGCTTTTGGCGGTAATCAATTTTTCGCGTATAAAAACGGACCCAAAATTTATGCTAGGTTAATCAATAAATAGTATAAGTGTTTGCCGAGAAGTTGTAACCCCGAAATTGTTTAAAATAGATCCGGTTTAGTAGCTAACAATTAAAAACGCATGGTTTCACTAGTTAGGGCTACCCGTCGCCTTAAGGCATCCTTGTTGGTATTAGAGGCGGACAAAGCTTTCCTCACGATCTCTCGCCATCTCCCTCTGTTCACAGACTGTCGGGCACAGTCTGAATCGGGGTTTCCTTTTTCACTTGATCAGTCCAGCGCATCGGTGACCAGCCGCGTGATCTGGTTCCCTCCACCTTCCCCTGAACGACCAGCCGCTCTATCGAGTCCGACTGGATGGTACCACTTAAAAATTTAAAAGCAATCTACGTTTGATTGTATCTACAATTTTCAAGAACGATGAGAATTCAAAAATTCAAAATTTCAAAATTCAAAAGTTCTTTATTTGCATAGGCTTATATACAGAATACTTTTACATATCTTCTATCTACACTATTCTATTTCTATCTACATCTCATTACTACAATACAAAGCAAACTTTCATCCTATGGACTACTGTTCTGCTAAAACTGCTAGTAATGACTGGATAAGGAAATCCTGAGTTAAATATGTGTGGCGAAGAATGAAATATCTAGACATGAGAACTTAAAGTAATTTTAACATCAATAATGTAAAACCCATGATGCAATAAATGATTTGAGTTGACTTGTGGAAGTAAATTCTGTTGATTAAATTATTTATGTGACGCAGGCATGGAACTAGAAAAACGGAAACGGAATGTGCCATTTTCCAACCGACCCTAACGCAGCTTTAATGCATATCTAGACGTGTGCGGTAGGGCTTCATCATCAGCCCATTTAAGTCCCCACTGCTGGGGCACGAGCCTCCCTCAATCACATGAGGGGTAATTGCCATACTCGCCACGCTTGGCAGACGGGTTGGCGAGGGTTTTGATATAAATGCAGAGTTTTCCTTCTCTGGGTGCTGATGATCATGCCAGCAGCTTTCCCTTTGTCGCCTTTTACGACACCTCGGTAAGAGTGAGGGTGGCCTATTCTACTTTGCCGGTGACCACTGGGCGGTAGGGCTTCGCGCAGTTTTTAATGTATGGCTTTCTATGAAAAGACTCAGTCTGTTTAGGGTGCACCTTTATAGACGCAGGTCACTGACAGGCAGACGGATCACCGGTAAGCGATTTTGCCGCCCATGAAGTTGTTCATGTAACACCAGTAGAATCACAAATGCGTTGCTAACCTTTTAACTACCTTTCCCCCCTAATTAGGTCTCAACCGTGCGGTTCCCGGCAGATGCCGTGTGGTCCCCGGCAGAGTAGAATAGGCCACATTCACTCTTGCCGAGGCGTCGTAAAAGGCGACTAAGGTAAAGCTGCTGGCATGATCATCAGCACCTAGAGAAGGAAAACTCTGCATTTATATCAAAACCCTCGCCAACCCGTCTGCCAAGCGTGGTGAGTATGGCAATTACCCCTCATGTGATTGAGGGAGGCCCGTGCCCCAGCAGTGGGGACTTAAATGGGCTGATAATGACGATGATAGGTCTCAACCCTCACTCACTTAGCAAAACAGAGCGCTGCTACACGAAGGCTTTTTCAATTCATGCCGAAGCGCGTGTACTCTCCCACGGTAAAGTAGCGATTGATTGAAGCCCATGTCCCATGACCTTACCTTATTTCAACATAATCCGCTCGGTATGCAAATCATACAAAAGTGGAGCGTCGCACGCGCAACCGGCGCGTCAATTAGTGATCTTAATGCGGTTTGAGTAATTTGAGCAGATGTTACTTAACACGGTTACTTACTAATATAAGATATTTCTAAATTAATGGCGACAGATTTAGAGAATAAAAGTTTTGATGAAGGTTAACCTAGAATGTCAGCTTTATCTGTTTCCCCATCGAAATAAGAGTATCAGGGAATAGCACACTAACATACTCACACGCACGCATACACCCACATACACCAATATGCACGACCGCTTCCCTAACAAGCACCTATTTATTCGGTGCAAGCACGTATAATAATTAGTTCTGATTTGTGGAATTGAATTTCGATGTACATTTATTTGTATTTTAATGGATTTGTTATTTTAGTTGTATTGGTCTGTGATTCCCTCTCTACCTCAGTGGATGCCACATATAATATCCTCCTATATATCCCGAATACTGGCCAATCAGCTGACAAACAGCTGATTGGCTACCATTTTGGTAACGAGAACGTGTCTGTTTGTTATTTATTTTCTTTGTTCGTACTATGTTTGTGATGTGTTAACCAAATAAAATTTTATTATATTTCATAACAGTGTTTGCACGCCCCACTTGTGTACTAAAACATACATAATATAATTATTTACGTGTTCCCCATCACGTGACTGAAGTGTAATTTTGAAACATGTTTTTTTTATATGAGAGGTGGCAGACGAGCAGACGGATCACCTGATGGTAAGCAATTCCGCCGCCCATGGACACCCGCAACACCAGTGGAGTCGCAAGTGGGCTCATTTAATTCCTTAAATGCTCTAATCTATTCATTCATTCACATTAGATTACATTGGCTTACCAATCATTGCCTCAAACCTCAGTAGGCGCGAACGTGATAACTGTTGCACCGCGCATGCGTGATAAGCAGGTGTGAAAGCCTGGTAACCTGGTTGGTCAATACCACTATTTCAAGTAACTAATTTATTGAAAATAAAGGAGGAAAAATGTTTATCTTCACACACATAATCATAACTATAAATTATTTTGGTTTTACATGTCATGTTTAAGGTGACAAATGTACCCAACATTTGTTCATTTGATCCATGCAAAACAAATTGATATGCCTATTGTAAAAACTTAAGGTGACGGGTAGGGCACACTAGCGACGCCATCGATTTTAATTTTAAGCTACTAAACGGAATCTATTTTAAATAATGCCGGGGTTACAACCTCTCGGAAAACACTTATGCTTTTTATTAAATAACCATGCAAAAATTTTGGGGCCAACGCGTACGCGAAAAATTTATTCACGCAAAAAGGGCCACTTTTGCCGTGAATAAATTATTCGCGTACAAAAACGGACCCAACACTTGTGCATGGTTATTGAATATAAAGTATAAGACTTTGCCGAAAGATTGTAACCCTAAATTTTTTTAAAATAGATCCGGTATTGTAGCTAACAAGACTACAGGCTCATACAACTGTAGATTTCAATCAAATTGGATCTGGGGGTTTGTGGGTTTCTGGCTTCCATAGTAAAAGGGAAAACCTTAATTCGTAACCAAGACAACCTGTATTTGGGAAGTCTGGTTATTATAATGTCCGTCTGGAGTGCGGAACCTTTCCAGACCGATTAGACCATGATAACATGTTTAGAAAAAAATCAGAAATATGCAGGTTTCTTCGCGGTGTTTTCCCTCACAGCCGAGCGAAAGGTATGCGCATGTTACATTCATCACTTCTTGGACACCAGATCTCATGTTTTAATTTTAAGTACACACTACCCTCAAATGTATTTTAGTCTAAGTAAGATTATTCAGACAGTAATAAAGCATTTTTCATTTTCATGGAAGGATCCTGAGGTCCGTGCTCAGTTTCGAACCTGAGGCGCTCGTTCTTATTCAATGTGCTACCATCGCTCTGTATTATCACTTGACCGTAGGAAAGCCTCGCATCGGCATGAATGGGCCGGCTCAACAGGAGTGATACCACGGCCTCACAGAAAACTGGCGTGAAGCAGCGTCTGTATGGTGTTTCACTACGTGAGTGACGGAGGCCCAATCCGCGGGAAAGAGGGGTTTAAATGTTGGCAGCGCTCTTGCGATGCCATGGGCTCCATGGGCGGCGGCAATCGCTTGCCATCAGGACGATCCGTCTGCTCGTCTGCCACCTATCACATAAAAACAATTACAACAGTGTTTGCTTCATTTTTTCAGTTTAGTTATACAGTCCACTAGCATCACAGTTATCACTACCTATGACTCCTTCGCACAGCATATTAAACAGGTGTGAATATGGCTCTGCGGCTAGTTGCGCAAGTAGTGCCTAAGCCGGCAGGGAGTTGCGAAACGATGCCGTAAACGAACGGTGATGATGCCGAATTGGAGGTAACATTGTTGTTCTGATTGTTGGATTGTGATAATCAGTCATAAGTGTCAATTGCAGCCGTCGAGATAACATATATATTGGCAAACAGTCACAAAACATATTTTATATAGAGTGTGAATTTTTATCACCAGTGTTTTTTATGCTAGAGGCGGACAAACGAGCAAGCGAGTCACCTGATGGAGAGTAATCAGCGCCGCCCATGAATATCCGCGAAATCAGAGAGATCGCAAATATGTTGCCGGCCCTTGTGTTCTATTTATATTATTAACATATTTTTTTCCGATTTCGCTATTGGCCGCATAGAAAATATTGCTCATATTATTACGAGAAGAGGTAACTATGTTAAAATTTTACCAGTGATAAAAAGGCTAGCTCACTCAATCACAGCTACAAAGATTTTAATTAATTTGACTGGTTTGGTGCCATCTAACTTCAAAATAACAATTTAAAAAAATCGATATACAATCTTTCGAGGCTCATTGTTAAGTATTTAATAAAATAAAATATTTATTTCTTATGCAAATTATTACTTTGGCTCTCTTGTAAAGAGGTTTATTGCAAGAGAGCCGATTTGCAACCGTAAAACGGTTATTCAACAAAGGACGTGTTCCGTAGTAAAACCTCAAATTGTTATTTAATTGTTTAACAAGCACATCGACCTTTCTGTTGTTATCACAAAACGACCTTATGACCCCAGCAAGAGGTAAACAAAATATACAAACAAACCTTACTCAATTGTGAGCTCAAAAAGTTATGAAACTCTAAAACATGTTATACAATTGGTCAAATTCACACAAATTGGTATTACGCCTTTATAGGCTAGGGGTGCCACTCATACCGGTAAAATGTATTTATTTATGCTGGCGTTTCTGTGGAAAAGCCGTGCTTTGGCATAAATGGGCCGGCCCAAGCGGAGCGATACCACGATCTCACAGAAAACTGGCCTGAAGCAGCGCTTGCGCTGTATTTCACCGAGTGAGTAAGGGTACTGGAAGACCATTTTCGGTAGGAGCGGAAAAGTTTGGCGACGCAGTTTTGATTCCATTGCTGTTGCGGGTGTCTATGGGCGGCGGCAATCACTTGCAAGTAGGCAATTCGACGATTCAATTCACCTATCAAATAAAAAAGGTAATATCGAGAGGCAAGAACTAAAACCATACCAATATAAGACAGTTCTTCCTCCTTGATATTTGATGACCCGAATGGAACGATGGTAGTACACGCTGCGTCTGGTACATAGGTACAAACATTTGTATGCATGACACTGTCTGTTTGTTTTGATCTGTGTGTTTTCTGTGTATTATAAATATAATATTGTATAATAATATTATATTACAAAAGTATATATAGTATATAAGCATATACTATTTGTCATTCCGGTGTTGGTTCTGATATCTGTAATACCTACACTAGCTTGAGCTACCTATAATTAATGTTCACGGGACAAAACGTGAATATTTTTATAAGTACATACCCGTTTAGATAGGCTGTTGTAACGCGGTCTAAACGTCAAGCTGTGAGTAGATGCTACTACGAGTATGTACTTACTTATAAAATAATTCGGTTTGCGTTTTTTTATCATTTTCATTAATTTGACGAAACGTTTACAACCCTATCAGCCAGTCGCGAAGTCACACCCAATCTCAATGTCAATCGACCTTATGACGGTTAGGAACTTAGATAAATAAACAATAGGGTAGTTAGGTACGCCTTAATTACCGCTTTTGTTCGGGTGAAGACATTGTTTAGACGGCGCATTGTTTATTAGCGGTGCACTTAGGGTGAAAAGGTTGAGATTGCATTTTCATCATTTTGTATGACAATATTTTTGATGAATAAATTTACGGGTATTATTCTGAAACGATTTTTAAGCCTTTAAATCTACAAAGCAGTTTTCCTATTTTTTTTCGTAAATTTTGTTTCTTTTTTTTTGTTTCAAACGTCTTAACTATTTTATAACAGCGTTTTAGCTAACAAAAGGCTTATTGAACGTTTATGAATATAGTCCTTAGATTAATAAAGCCTAGATAGATAGTCGGTCGTCTGTTGTATATCCAAATTCATAATGTGTTTTCTTTCTTTCTTCATTCAAACGCGTCGTTTAAAGTGAGGCAAAAAACAAATTAATGTGGACGTGACTTTTCTTCACCGACACACACATAAACAATGCGTTTCTGCCGTACGTACGAGCGCAAGTTTGCGGCCTTGCGGCCGCCATTTTGGCCTCACTTATGGTACGTGCACACGGTTCCTAGGCGTTATAATTCTATGAATAAATTATAATATCCGGTGATCCGTCTGTTCATCTGCCACTCATCACATAAAAAAAAGACTCAACTCTCACGGGGTTAATGCTTAAGTATCATCATCATCGTCAGCCCATTTAAGTCCCCACTGCTCGGGCACGAGCCTCCCTCAATCACATAAGGGGTAATTGCCATACTCACCACGCTTGGCAGCCGGGTTGGAGAGGGTTTTGATATAAATGCAGAGATTTCCTTCTCTGGGTGCTGATGATCATGCCAGCAGCTTTACCTTAGTCGCCTTTTACGACACCTCGGTAAAAGTGAGGGTGGCCTATTCTACTCTGCCGGGGACCACAAGCCAATTATTAAATAAATAGTATGAATGTTCGATTAGGGACTGCCGCTCCGAAATTGTTTAAAATAGATCCGTTTTAGTAGCTAACAATTTAAATCGATTGGTGTCCGTACCCATCGCCTTAAGCCGCTAGATCTACTAAACTAGCGCTGCCAATAGACTTATATTGATTGGGGCGATTGTGAGAGATTAAAAAAAGTACATCTTTAAATACTTGGAGGATAGTATTAACTGTATGTAATAATTAAATTTCTTCCTACAAGCAAAAATAATCTTCGTGATTGCTAAAATTGGCTACTTTTACCAATTATGAAGATTACTTGATTAAATAATACACTTAAAAATTTCATCTCTTATTCAGGCGGGACTAGAACTCAGATCTTCCTTCATTCTTAATCAATCAAGTCAAATATTTGTATTAATATTCCCACTGGATATTGTCAATATACCTACCAATATTGATGAGACTATCGACAGCTCACGTCGAATCGAGCACTTACACATTTCGTCGGCTTAGTAACGCGTTCAGTGATTTAATTGGTAGAACATCCACTCGGATTGCGGAAGATGTGGGTTCGAATCCCGCCTGAACACGAGATGAAATTTTTAAGTGTGTTATTTACTTAAGAATAAATTGCAAAAGATTGCTACATATAAAAATATCAACTATGAGGATTACTGTTACTCGTCTCGTGTAAAAAATATTGCTATGCATTTAAAAAAAATATATATTCTTTAGGTACTTAAAGTATTTAAAGATGTACTTAAAAATAGCTTTCATTATTCCTACAATTAATATAAATTTAATTGCGCCGTTAGTTTAATCGATGTAGCGCCTTAAGTGTAAAAGTTTATTACAATATTTCATTTGAAAAATATAGATATGTACAACATGTGTGGATAAAGAATGGGATCAGAAATGGCGGCGCATCTATTCACTTCTCGCTCGCACACTATTTGCGTCTATACTCGTACTCGTGGGGTGCGAGTATAGACGCAAATAGTGTGCGAGCGAGAAGTGAATAGATGCGCCGCCATTTCTGATCCCATTCTTTATCCGCCCAAGTTGTAGGTAAAATATTTTAGCGATTGTAAGTTGCCAAGTGGTGGATAATGGTCTTCAATTGGGATGTTTTATGCTCGAGTCCAACCGCACAGCTGAATTTTTCTAATCGATGTATTTGTTCTAGTGTACAAATACATCGATTAGAAAAATTAGGCCAAGCTAGGGCTATAATGCTTCCCTTAAAAGATAAAGATAAAGATAAAAAAATCTTTATTCAATTTAGGTCCACACAAAACACTTATGAATGTCAAAATAGGTACATAATATCTACCGCTGGTTCGGAATGTCGATTTCTACTGAGAAAACACCAGCAAGAAACTCAGTAGTTACTCTTTTCAAATATTGATGATGTTACAGTGTTTCAATTGAGAAAAAAAAATACAATTATGAAAGTTAATAGACTACTATGAATAACAACTCAAAATATTAATCAATTAACTTGACCAAGAATCCTTATCATTTAAATAGTCTTGTACACTATAATAACCTTTCTTCATTAGGCAGGTTTTAATATGAGACTTAAACTTATCTATCCTTCTATTCTTTGATTATAGAGATACCATCTTTGTGTATAATGAATCTGAATGTGTAATGTAATCATGCCGTATTAGTTACCCTGTCTAAAGTTTAACTGTCTTGTTTGGAAAATTCGACGAGCGCTGCTCTAGGTGTCTTTGTAAAAGAAAACTTTAGGTTCGTAAAGGCGAGTCTACGATAGACAAGTCGAGGATGAGTGGAGCACGAGTCGACCCACAATTCATGTAATGGGCCGACTCAATAGCCTGAGGGCCTACTAGTACAACGAAACGGAATTCCCGACCGAATCTTTGTTCCCCATCCTTTCACACGCGCATTGCGTCTCTTTTAGACATGGCACGAGTATATTCTCGTTCATTACGGGAAGTAGGCCTCCTATACTTAAGCCGTGTGGTCCCCGGCAGAGTAGAATAGGCCACCCTCACTCTTACCGAGGTGTCGTAAAAGGCGACTAAGGTTAAGCTGCTGGCATGATCATCAGCACCCAGAGAAGGAAAACTCTGCATTTATATCAAAACCCTCGCCAACCCGTCTGCCAAGCGTGGTGAGTATGGCAATTACCCCTTATGTGATTGAGGGAGGCTCGTGCCCGAGCAGTGGGGACTTAAATGGGCTGACGATGATGATGATACTTAAGCATTTTTTATGTGATGAGTGGCAGATGAACAGACGGATCACCGGATATTATAATTTATTCATAGAATTATAACGCCTAGGAACCGTGTGCACGTACCATAAGTGAGGCCAAAATGGCGGCCGCAAGGCCGCAAACTTGCGCTCGTACGTACGGCAGAAACGCATTGTTTATGTGTGTGTCGGTGAAGAAAAGTCACGTCCACATTAATTTGTTTTTTGCCTCACTTTAAACGACGCGTTTGAATGAAGAAAGAAAGAAAACACATTTATGAATTTGGATATACAACAGACGACCGACTATCTATCTAGGCTTTATTAATCTAAGGACTATATTCATAAACGTTCAATAAGCCTTTTGTTAGCTAAAACGCTGTTACAAAATAGTTAAGACGTTTGAAACAAAAAAAAAGAAACAAAATTTACGAAAGAAAATAGGAAAACTGCTTTGTAGATTTAAACGCTTAAAAATCGTTTCAGAATAATACCCGTAAATTTATTATTCAAAAATATTGTCATACAAAATGATGAAAATGCAATCTCAACCTTTTCACCCTAAGTGCACCGCTAATAAACAATGCGCCGTCTAAACAATGTCTTCACCCGAACAAAAGCGGTAATTAAGGCGTACCTAACTACCCTATTGTTTATTTATCTAAGTTCCTAACCGTCATAAGGTCGATTGACATTGAGATTGGGTGTGACTTCGCGACTGGCTGATAGGGTTGTAAACGTTTCGTCAAATTAATGAAAATGATAAAAAAACGCAAACCGAATTATTTTATAAGTAAGTACATACTCGTAGTAGCATCTACTCACAGCTTGACGTTTAGACCGCGTTACAACAGCCTATCTAAACGGGTATGTACTTATAAAAATATTCACGTTTTGTCCCGTGAACATTAATTATAGGTAGCTCAAGCTAGTGTAGGTATTACAGATATCAGAACCAACACCGGAATGACAAATAGTATATGCTTATATACTATATATACTTTTGTAATATAATATTATTATACAATATTATATTTATAATACACAGAAAACACACAGATCAAAACAAACAGACAGTGTCATGCATACAAATGTTTGTACCTATGTACCAGACGCAGCGTGTACTACCATCGTTCCATTCGGGTCATCAAATATCAAGGAGGAAGAACTGTCTTATATTGGTATGGTTTTAGTTCTTGCCTCTCGATATTACCTTTTTTATTTGATAGGTGAATTGAATCGTCGAATTGCCTACTTGCAAGTGATTGCCGCCGCCCATAGACACCCGCAACAGCAATGGAGTCAAAACTGCGTCGCCAAACTTTTCCGCTCCTACCGAAATTGGTCTTCCAGTACCCTTACTCACTCGGTGAAATACAGCGCAAGCGCTGCTTCAGGCCAGTTTTCTGTGAGATCGTGGTATCACTCCGCTTGGGCCGGCCCATTTATGCCAAAGCACGGCTTTTCCACAGAAACGCCAGCATAAATAAATATATTTTACCGGTATGAGTGGCACCCCTAGCCTATAAAGGCGTAATACCAATTTGTGTGAATTTGACCAATTGTATAACATGTTTTAGAGTTTCATAACTTTTTGAGCTCACAATTGAGTAAGGTTTGTTTGTATATTTTGTTTACCTCTTGCTGGGGTCATAAGGTCGTTTTGTGATAACAACAGAAAGGTCGATGTGCTTGTTAAACAATTAAATAACAATTTGAGGTTTTACTACGGAACACGTCCTTTGTTGAATAACCGATTTGCATCCGTTTTACGGTTGCAAATCGGCTCTCTTGCAAAAAAACCTCTTTGCAAGAGAGCCAAAGTAATAATTTGCATAAGAAATAAATATTTTATTTTATTAAATACTTAACAATGAGCCTCGGAAGATTTTATATCGATTTTTTTAAATTGTTATTTTGAAGTTTTAACGACAGATGGCACCAAACCAGTCAAATTAATTAAAATCTTTGTAGCTGTGATTGAGTGAGCTAGCCTTTTTATCACTGGTAAAATTTTAACATAGTTTCCTCTTCTCGTAATAATATGAGCAATATTTTCTATGCGGCCAATAGCGAAATCGGAAAAAAATATGTTAATAATATAAATAGAACACAAGAGGCCGGCAACATATTTGCGATCTCTCTGATTTCGCGGATGTTCATGGGCGGCGCTGATTACTCTCCATCAGGTGACTCGCTTGCTCGTTTGTCCGCCTCTAGCATAAAAAACACTGGTGATAAAAAAACACACTCTATATAAAATATGTTTTGTGACTGTTTGCCAATATATATGTTATCTCGACAGCTGCAATTGACACTTATGACTGATTATCACAATCCAACAATCAGAACAACAATGTTACCTCCAATTCGGCATCATCACCGTTCGTTTACGGCATCGTTTCGCAACTCCCTGCCGGCTTAGGCACTACTTGCGCAACTAGCCGCAGAGCCATATTCACACCTGTTTAATATGCTGTGCGCAGGAGTCATAGGTAGTGATAACTGTGATGCTAGTGGACTGTATAACTAAACTGAAAAAATGAAGCAAACACTGTTGTAATTGTTTTTTATGTGATAGGTGGCAGACGAGCAGACGGATCATCCTGATAGGCAAGCGATTGCCGCCGCCCATGGAGCCCATGGCAAACCAGTGGAGTCGCAAGTGCGCTGCCAACCTTTAAACCCCTCTTTCCCGCGGATTGGGCCTCCGTCACTCACGCAGTGAAACACAATACAGACGCTGCTTCACGCCAGTTTTCTGTGAGGCCGTGGTATCTCTCCTGTTGAGCCGGCCCATTCATGCCGATGCGTGGCTTTCTTACGGTCAAGTGATAATACAGAGCGATGGTAGCACATTGGATAATAACGGGCGCCTCAGGTTCAAAACTGAGCACGCACCTCAGGATCCTTCTATGCGCATATTTCTACCTTTCGATCGGCTGTGAGGGAGAACACCGCGAGGAAACCTGCATATTTCTGATTTTTTTCTAAACATGTAATCATGGTCTAATCGGTCTGGAAAGGTTCCGCACTCCAAACGGACATTACAATAACCAGACTCCCCAAATACAGGTTGTCTTGGTTACGAATTAAGGTTTTCCCTTTTACTATGGAAGCCAGAAACCCACAAACCCCCAGATCCAATTTGATTGAAATCTACAGTTGTATGAGCCTGTAGTCTTGTTAAGATGTTTGTTACACCTTAAGGTGACGGGTAGGGCACACTAGCGACGCCAATCGATTTTATTTTTTAGCTACTAAACCGGATCTATTTAATAAAAGTTTGGGGTTACAAACTTTCGGCAAAGTCTTATACTATTTATTCAATAACCATGCGCATACTTGGGTCCGTTTTTATACGAGAAAAATTGATTCACGGCAAAATTGGCGGCTTTTCGCGTACGCGTTGGACCCAACATTTGTCACCTTAAACATGACATGTAAAACCAAAATAATTTATAGTTATGATTATGTGTGTGAAGATAAACATTTTTCCTCCTTTATTTTCAATAAATTAGTTACTTGAAATAGTGGTATTGACCAACCAGGTTACCAGGCTTTCACACCTGCTTATCACGCATGCGCGGTGCAACAGTTATCACGTTCGCGCCTACTGAGGTTTGAGGCAATGATTGGTAAGCCAATGTAATCTAATGTGAATGAATGAATAGATTAGAGCATTTAAGGAATTAAATGAGCCCACTTTCGACTCCACTGGTGTTGCGGGTGTCCATGGGCGGCGGAATTGCTTACCATCAGGTGATCCGTCTGCTCGTCTGCCACCTCTCATATAAAAAAAACATGTTTCAAAATTACACTTCAGTCACGTGATGGGTAACACGTAAATAATTATATTATGTATGTTTTAGTACACAAGTGGGGCGTGCAAACACTGTTATGAAATATAATAAAATTTTATTTGGTTAACACATCACAAACATAGTACGAACAAAGAAAATACCAAAATGGTAGCCAATCAGCTGTTTTGTCAGCTGATTGGCCAGTATTCGGGATATATAGGAGGATATTATATGTGGCATCCACTGAGGTAGAGAGGGAATCACAGACCAATACAACTAAAATAACAAATCCATTAAAATACAAATAAATGTACATCGAAATTCAATTCCACAAATCAGAACTAATTATTATACGTGCTTGCACCGAATAAATAGGTGCTTGTTAGGGAAGCGGTCGTGCATATTGGTGCGTGTGAGTATGTTAGTGTGCTATTCCCTGATACTCTTATTTCTAGGTTAACCTTCATCAAAACTTTAAATTCTCTAAATCTGTCGCCATTAATTTAGAAATATCTTATATTTGTAAGTAACCGTGTTAAGTAACATCTGCTCAAATTACTCAAACCGCATTAAGATCACTAATTGACGCGCCGGTTGCGCGTGCGACGCTCCACTTTTGTATGATTTGCATACCGAGCGGATTATGTTGAAATAAGGTAAGGTCATGGGACATGGGCTTCAATCAATCGCCACTTCACCGTGGGAGAGCACACGCGCTTCGGCATGAATTGAAAAAGCCTTCGTGTAGCAGCGCTCTGTTTTGCTAAGTGAGTGAGGGTTGAGACCTATCATCGTCATTGTCAGCCCATTTAAGTCCCCACTGCTGGGGCACGGGCCTCCCTCAATCACATGAGGGGTAATTGCCATACTCACCACGCTTGGCAGACGGGTTGGCGAGGGTTTTGATATAAATGCAGAGTTTTCCTTCTCTAGGTGCTGATGATCATGCCAGCAGCTTTACCTTAGTCGCCTTTTACGACACCTCGGTAAGAGTGAGGGTGGCCTATTCTACTCTGCCGGGGACCACACGGTTGAGACCTAATTAGGGGGGAAAGGTAGTTAAAAGGTTAGCAACGCATTTGTGATTCTACTGGTGTTACATGGACAACTTCATGGGCGGCAAAATCGCTTACCGGTGATCCGTCTGCCTGTCAGCGACCTGCGTCCATAAAGGTGCACCCTAAACAGACTGAGTCTTTTCATAGAAAGCCATACATTAAAAACTGCCGAAGCGAAGCCCTACCGCACACGTCTAGATGCATTAAAGCTGCGTTAGGGTCGGTTGGAAAATGGCACATTCCTTAAATAGTTTTTTAGATTTTCGCGTTGCATTATAACTATAATGTATCAATACTCCGCTAGTCCGCTCGTGACCACGGCTGCTGTAACGTAGCCGAAACGCCGAGCCAAATATGTGAGTACACAATGTTGTTTCACATAATAAATATCGTGTTAATCCCCGTATTGATACATTATGGCACATTCCGTTTACGTTTTTCTAGTTCCATGCCTGCGTCACATAAATAATTTAATCAACAGAATTTCCTTCCACAAGTCAACTCAAATCATTTATTGCATCATGGGTTTTACATTATAGATGTTAAAATTACTTTTAGTTCTCATGTCTAGATATTTCATTCTTCGCCACACATATTTAACTCAGGATTTCCTTATCCAGTCATTACTAGCAGTTTTAGCAGAACAGTAGTCCATAGGATGAAAGTTTGCTTTGTATTGTAGTAATGAGATGTAGATAGAAGTAGAATAGTGTAGATAGAAGATATGTAAAAGTATTCTGTATATAAGCCTATGCAAATAAAGAACTTTTGAATTTTGAAATTTTGAATTTTTGAATTCTCATCTTTCTTGAAAATTGTAGATACAATCAAACGTAGATTGCTTTTAAATTTTTAAGTGGTACCATCCAGTCGGACTCGATAGAGCGGCTGGTCGTTCAGGGGAAGGTGGAGGGAACCAGATCACGCGGCTGGTCACCGATGCGCTGGACTGATCAAGTGAAATAGGAAACCCCGATTCAGACTGTGCCAGACAGTCTGTGAACAGAGGGAGATGGCGAGAGATCGTGAGGAAAGCTTTGTCCGCCTCTAATACCAACAAGGATGCCTTAAGGCGACGGGTAGCCCTAACTAGTGAAACCATGCGTTTTTAATTGTTAGCTACTAAACCGGATCCATTTTAAACAATTTTGGGGTTACAACCTCTCGGCAAACACTTATACTATTTATTAATTAACCTAGCATACATTTTGGGTCCGTTTTTATACGCGAAAAATGTATTACCGCCAAACGCGGCCACTTTTAACGTGTGGTCACGACCGCTCTGACAAGAGCGCGACAGAGAAAATCTAGTTGGTCAGGTTCCTCTGAGGGTAGCGAAGGTCGATCAGCTGTCATTTCAGTGTAGTATCCTACAACCGATTCCGGCTAAGGCGGCCAATCTCAAGGATCAGCCACTTACGTAGGATATATTATAAGGCCTCAAGTGTGTGCGCAATCACAAGTGCACTCTGTATTCCCTTGCCCTCATAATCCGATGGAACACCAGTGTGACACGACCGGGGAGGGATCGGGCGCAGGATCAACGGCTTAACGTGCTTTCCGAGGCACGGGGGTACAAGACCGCCAAATTCCAGACTCCGGGCTGACACTGAGAATTTTTTAACAGATTAACTCAGGTACAAATTTTGGCTTGACCCGGGGATCGAACCCGGGACAGGAAAGTGCGACGCGCTACCCACTGCGCCAACGAGGCAGTCAGAGGCACTTCAGTGTATATGTAATTACCAGACTTTCCAATTCCTGGATCATGATTCATGACCCAAGTGTCTTTACGAAAGGACAGCTTTGAAATGTTTGAACACAACCACACGCTAACAAAGCCGTGTGGTCCCCGGCAGAGTAGAATAGGCCACCCTCACTCTTACCGAGGTGTCGTAAAAGGCGACTAAGGTAAAGCTGCTGGCATGATCATCAGCACCCAGAGAAGGAGAACTCTGCATTTATATCAAAACCCTCGCCAACCCGTCTGCCAAGCGTGGTGAGTATGGCAATTACCCCTCATGTGATTGAGGGAGGCCCATGCCCCAGCAGTTGGGACTTAAATGGGCTGATGATGATGATGATGACACGCTAACACATTGACACATTGACACGGTGGTTATGTGTGAGTGTTTTCAAAAACTTCTGATGAGATCGGATCGCTATTCCATCCGTCATCGCGATGATCCAAATTAGAGATCAGTAACAAAATGATGGATGGCCAATTACCTCGAAGGTCACGATTACACGTCGATTATGTTTGCTCTACTATCCGTTGAGCTACACTTGAAGTCTTTTTGTTTTGAAACGAAGACAAATAGGTGTTGCTAAACAGATATTTGTTATTGTGATCAGATTCTCGGATGACCTGAATTTGAAAGCAACTTAATTCATCATCATAATCGTTTGCTTTTGTCTTATTAATCATATAGTTCGTACGTGTTGCTTAGAATTGTGAACTTTAGGTACTGTTTTGAACGAGTACAATTTTTGAAGTGTATAAGCACGAAAAATATGAAGGCAATTTATCCCAAGCAGATAGTAGGTATTAAATAGGAAAAGTGAACTAAACTCAAAAATGAAAGGGGAATGTTATAGCAAAAGGAAATATTTTTAGGAAATGGCAAGGGCAAACTTTGTGCCGTATTATTTTTCTTGGTATTTTTGAAAAATCAAGATAAAGGTACATTGGATTGGGTTGACGAAAATGACTTAACAGAGCAACACATTAGCGATCTCTCTGATTTCGCGGATGTTCATGGTTGCGCGTTCAGCGTTGATTACTTTCCATTATGTGACTCGCTTGCTCTTTTGTCGCCTCTAGTATAAAAAAAAGATCAGCGCTATTTGAAAACTCAAAACTACATTCCGAACCAGTGGTATACATGTTAACAATGTTCTATACGGCCTAAATTGGATAAATTATTTTCATTTTTCATTTTCGAATGTTTTTTTATCTGATGCTATTCACATTTCTGTTCGGTGTTTAATAAACTTCCTACTCGGTAAAACTTCTCAATGCGTATGATAGAAGAAATAGTTACATTTCTTACGGATACATTCGTAACGATACATCGGTTGCAAAACCGATCATTCACACGGAGTAGCTCGTGGAGTAGATCACATGCGCGTGAGTCTATGGTTTCGTTACGTCACGCTTTCGCCGTGAGTCTTATAAGAGTTGATTGAGTATTGATTATTACATAGTTTTTGCAGTCGGTTTCATCATCTTCATTGTCAGTATAAGGCGTCCACCATGAATACATCGTAATAGAAATCTGTTATTTCATCTTCCGTTCGTTTTTGCCGAGTTGGTTCCATTGGGTATGGAACACGATGGTTTTCTTTAAATGCAAATAATTTGATTGCTAGTTAAGTGACACATACTTACTTACCTACTCACTACGCTGGTTCAGCGACCTGAAGTGGATCTTGGCCTCCGGCACGAGAATTCTCCATTCTGTTCTGTTCTCAGCCACCTGTCGCCAATCCGACCTTTATAGGTGACCGAGATCTTTCTCGACCTGGTCTCATCATCATCATCATCGTCAGCCCATTTAAGTCCCCACTGCTGGGGCACGGGCCACCCTCAATCACATGAGGGGTAATTGCCATACTCACCACGCTTGGCAGACGGGTTGGCGAGGGTTTTGGTATAAATGCAGAGTTTTCCTTCTCTGGGTGCTGATGATCATGCCAGCAGCTTTACCTTAGTCGCCTTTTACGACACCTCGGTAATAGTGAGGGTGGCCTATTCTACTCTGCCGGGGACCACACGACCTGGTCTATCCAGCGATATCTAGGGTGCCCTACTAGGTGCTTCCTGGATAAGTGACACAATAATGTAAATAATTACTTAATTACCTTTTTTAGAAAATGCAATCTTTGCTAATGAATGTAGAATTATTCGAAAAAGTGAATTATAAATTGGTATAATATTGACTTCGACTGAAATCAGACCTCTTGGAATATTTTCCACTAAGTAATAAACTATTTACTTAAGCTTGCCAGCCCTAAACTTATGCGTATACGCAACGTCTCATACCAGTTGTTGACGTTTCGACACCTTCCGATTCAAAGTACAATCTTACTGCCTTGTAATAAATGCCATTTTGATCAGCAAAAACTGAAATTAAAACCGTTTTGGGCAACGCTTGGTTTAATGTATGGTTTGGTTGCGCTACGACGATGCGATGCGATCCTTCAGGTAATTATGTAGTAAAGCAGTTTTTATTGTTATGTGTAAATGATATTGTAAGCAGATGTTTGGCCTGGCATAAATGTTGATGTGCTAGTTTTTCTTGCGTGCAAAAATTTCGACTCTCCGCTTATACGAGCTCACTTTTATGGAAGCGTTTTTATTTATCTTTCCTATTATTTAGTAATTTATTTCTGTTTTCTGCAATTCAGAGACTGTTGCAAAGTCTGATATTAATAGATAGATACTCTTTATTGCACAATATACAAAACTATATATTTTTTATTTTATTGCTTATATAGGCAGACGAGCTTGTGGCTCATCTGATGGTAAACGGTAACCGCCACTCACAGACATCAAAAATGCCGGAGCACAGTCATGCCGCTGCCTACCGTGAGAGAAGAACTCTTTTCAAACCTGGTTTAAAAAAGAACATGTCATAGCGATCAGGGAACACCGCGGCTGGAAGCTCATTCCAGAGTTTGCATGAGCGTGGGAAAAAGGAGCGCTGGATATAGGATAATGCTTTGTTGATATTTTTTATAGAAATCTTTTTCAATCGACAGCTCATGTCGAATCAAGCACTTGCAAATTTCGTCGGCTTAGTACCGCTTTCAGTGGTCTAATTGGTAGAACATCTACCAGAATTGTGAAAGGTGTGGGTTCGAGTCCCGCCAGAACACGAGATGAAATTTTTAAGTGTGTTATTTACTTAAGAATAATGCTTTGTTATCAAAATGAAAATTGTGATTATCATACATTTGGTAAGAGTAACTACTGAGTTTGTTGCTGGCTCTGATCAAATCTATACATTTCGAATAATCGGTAGATTACATCATGATTTGACATTCATTTCTTCTGTATGGACTTAAACTAAATAAAGAATTTTACAAATTCTATAATAAACATACTTGGAAATGGGGGTTTAAAGGTTGGCAGCGCACTTGTAACTCCACTGGGCGGCGGCAATCGCTTACCATTCGGCGATCCGTCTGCTCGTCTGCCACCTTTTACATATGAAAGTGCTTTTGCTATCATAATCAAGATGAGAATATTTGAAATCAATGGAGATAAACGGATTTTGATAGGGCCTGTAAATATAATTATACTTTGCCCTTTTGGCTGTACATAAAATCGTTTTTTAGATTTTCGCGTTGCATTATAACTATATTGTATCAATAGAGGATTAACACGATATTTATTATGTGAAACAACATTGTGTGCTCAGTCCGCTCGAGACCACGGCTGCTGTAACGTAGCCGAAACGTCGAGCCAAATATGTGAGTACACAATGTTGTTTCACATAATAAATATCGTGTTAATCCCCGTATTGATACATTATAGTGTACATAAAATCGCGCTAAGTCGTATTGTTTACGCTAAGTGGGTGGTCAAAACCTTTTAATCAAAGGTCAAAACTAACGTCTTCTCGTCTGTGACGCGCCAAACGTCAAAATTTGCGCTATTATCCGTCGTCTGTGAAACCAAATTTCGGCCGCGTCATACCTACTTATACTTATCGCATCTACTAACCTTTCCACAAAGATCGATTAGCAAACAGTCGGAAACCGTCTAATATCACCGCCATTAAACTACCAACATTGACAAAACAACAATACTGTGTAACCCAGTTGTAAATGTCAACTATCCAAGCCCACTAGGATGTTATATGCAAATAGTACGAGCACGGCCCATTCTTTCACGACCTATCATCGGAGTTGTTAAATCGAGAATGGGTTGTCTTCATCGGAGGCTCAGAGATCAGCCACGCCTATGTCAAATAGCTCTGACACATGTGCAATAGAACGACCCGTGTAATAAGCCAGGGTTCTTGTAGTACCAAGGAACTTTGGCTCTGCTTTCAATTTCCAATAGGTATCTGTATGGAGAATATCATAGCCGAGAATATCGAATAGAGAGACTATGCTTCGACCATGATCTAGTACCTGGGATGTCTGGTAATTACAATGAAGCGATTGCCGTCTGACCTTCTTAAATACTGAATCATGGTCTAAGCGTACCCGGGGTTCTGAAACAATAGCTTTGGACGCAACCAGGTATTGCACGCAAAGATGAGTGGTAACTGCCGTCTGACCTTCGCAACCCTTTTTTTTTTTTTTTTTTTTTTTTTTTGTTTTCCCGGGAGAAATGCATTACGCAGACCCTGCCGCCGGGGGGCGACAGGGTACTGTGGGACTCACCCTCCGGGCCGCTTCTTCTAACAAGAAGCGGCCTGAGGGCATACCCACTAAAACTCCCGGGGCTCAACCACCCGTGGGTATAGAATGGGGTCACGGGAACTGCACTAGGCTATTCCCCGCAACCCCACTCCCCCACAGGCCCCTACACGGGGTGTGCGGCCACGCCCCTCCTCAGACTAGGAGGAGGGGGGTTGGGGACAGCCGGAAGAGCTGAGCCGTCCCCAACGAGCGGTGGAGGTGCCAATGGCAGTGCCGGCACAGGGACCCCCGTCCCTGTTGCCGGCTGGCCACCTCCACGGAGAGGACGAAGAGTTCTCCGCCGAACTCGTCCTCTCCTTGCTCGAAGCGGGCCTGCGAGGGGGTTAGTCTCGCGCTCCCGCTCCGCCGCCTCCTTCTGCGCCACCACTTCCTCACAGAAGTGGGCGAAGGCCGACCACGCACTCTCCCTATCCAGCATAGCTACAACTATGCTGGACAACGAGAGGTCATGTCCGACCTCCGCGACCAGCGCGGACCGCTGTTGGTCGAAGGACGGGCACACCACCAAAGTGTGGTGCGCCGAGTCCTCCGCAGCGCCGCACTGGTGGCACGAAGGAGTGTCCTCCCGCTGAATACGGTGCAGGTAGTTACCGAAGCAACCATGCCCGGTAAGTACCTGCACCGTCCGGAAGGACAAAAACCCGTGGGGGCGCTCGAGCCACCGGTCCAATACCGGGGCGAGCGCCGCGAGCGTGGGACGGCCGTATCTCTCCACCTGGAGAGAGGCCGTCCATGCCTCCACCATTTGCTGGCGACCCTCCTTCCTTATTGCCTCCCTTTCCCGGGGGCAGAGGGGATCGCCAGCCGCTCGCTTGGCCGCCGTCTTCTCGTAGACGGCGGCCAGCACTCCAGCCTCCAACTCCCATGGCGGGGTGGAGGCGAGTGCGCAGGCCGCGGAGAAACCTACCGTCCGGTAGGCTCTCGCGACCCGCTGGGCAATGGCCCTTTGCGGCCTCCTTAGGAGGGCCGCATTACCCTTCTTCGTCAGGGCCCCTATCCAAATCGGGGCCCCGTAGAGGGCCATGGAGCGGAGGATGCCGGCATATAGCCGCCGACACCTCTCTCCAGGCCCTCCCAGATTCGGCAGCAGCCACGAAAGGTGGTCTGCTGCCTTTAGGACCCGCGCTGACACCCCCCTAAAGTGGGGGCCAAAGTGCCAGCGCGGATCCAGTGTGAGGCCGAGATACTTCATCTCGGCCCCCACCGGGATGTCCACCCCCCCGACGC
The DNA here is from genome assembly GCA_019059595.1 of Marasmia exigua. Lineage (NCBI taxonomy): Eukaryota > Metazoa > Arthropoda > Insecta > Lepidoptera > Crambidae > Marasmia > Marasmia exigua. The sequence goes on from CM032466.1 coordinate 26,873,147, forward strand.
GGATGGCTGACCTTCGCAACCCTTAAACAACCAGACCAACTGGATCGTGATTCATCATCATCATGGTGGCCCATTGTTTATCCATTCTTGGATGTAGGTCTCTTCTCTCTTCTTCCACTCCCGGCGATCCCGTGCCTTATTCATCTAGTCGACCTCCGCGTCGTCGGATGTCGTCCACCCAGCGATGTGGTGGTTGCCGCGCCCTCAAGTATCCGCTCCATTTTTTCTTGATTACACGTTCAGAATAATTATCTCAGCCACTGAGAACCTACTCGAAATGTGCAGGTTTTTCTTCACGATTACACTCGCTGGAAAGCGAATGGAAAAAATATGCTCATGATTTGAAAAATCAAGAGGTGCATGGTGATCCGAAATCATCCACGCTGTAGTGCAGCCTTGCGTAATCTTCCAAGCTTCTCAGTAGAAGTTCAAAATTGCGCATATATAAAACAGTAATAAGACCTATACTAAATGATGAACGGCTATGAGGCTTGGAATCTAGTTATAAAAGAAGAGCAAAAACTCCTCGTGACAGAAAGGAAAATTCTACGTGAAATTCTAGGCCAAGTAAAAGCAGACAGCGATGGCAGGAGGTACCGCACAAATGCCGAGATAGAAGAGATTGTGAACACACCCAACATCATCGGCGAGACCAAGGCGCACCGTCTTTGCTGGCTTGGCCATCTCGAGAGGTTGGACGAAGATCGTGTTGTGAAAAAAGCATACCAGGGCCGACCGGGCCAGACTTTTGTTTTGGAGGCCAAGACCCTATTTGGATCGCTGAGCGAGTGGAGTAAGTAAGTAAGAGGTGCATGCTCGGTTTGTACCTTAGTCTATTTACTTAGATACCGTTTTAAATTCCAAAAATTTCGTAGTAAAAATTATAACACTGCACAAATTATAACAGTTAGACTGGTTCCATTGTGGCCTGCTTCAGCAGAAGTAGGTAATTAAGTCGGTTCGCCAGCAGTGTGGGGGGCGGCCGTCGCGTGTCACATGCGCAAGAGTCGGTGAAAGCGTCGTAATTTGTCCCGTATCTCGATTTGTGTAATTATGTTTAATGTATGTGTAGAATTTGTTCAATGATAATGCGGTTAAAATAAATGGTACCGTCAAAATTAGTGTAAGTGCTACAAAGATTATTTTTTTTAGGTTATAGGTGGCAGACGGATCAACTGATTGTAATCGATTTCCGCCGCCCAAGGACACTCGCAACACCACTGGAGTCACAAGTTGCGCTGCTAACCTTTAACCTTTGCCCCCGGATTGTGCTACCGGTACCCTCACTCACGCAGCGAAACAAAGCTTACACAGCACAGACACTGTTTCATGCCGGTTTTCTGTGCGGCCTTCGTATCACTTAAGTCGAGCCGGCACATTAATGCCGAAGCGTGCCTCTCCCACGATATGATAGACTAAGCTCAATAAGCTATCGGATCGGATCAACACAAATACTCTGCCAACAGGACGTCGTTTTCTCACTAATATACAAGCGAATACAAACCTTAGGGTCACATACCTTTTTTGGCTCTGTCTGCGCGCATACACTCACGCGCAGCGGCGTTGCATCACTGTCCTTTTGTCTTCGTTGACACGCTATTACCGCGCTGACAGCTTTTCATATTCATCATTATCTTTTCAACCTATACAAGTATTAAAAGTTGGATTTGCATTTGTTGATTTATTTTTGTCGTTGAAAGGGCTTCGCCCAAGCTTCTTTGAGACAAAGATCACTGTCCTGATAGTCTGAAGGCGGAGAGTATCGGGCACTAGCGACGCAAATTGATTTAATTTTTAACTACTATACTGGATCTAATTTTACCAATTTTTGCGGTAAACCTGTATACTTTTTTACCTTCATATAGTCATCGTGCACTAATTGGTTTGTTTTTGTACTTTCGTACTTACGCCGTGTGGTCCCCGGCAGAGTAGAATAGGCCACCCTCACTCTTACCGAGGTAGTCGTAAAAGGCGACTATGGTAATGCTGCTGGCATGATCATCCAGAGAAGGAAAACTGCTGCATTTATATCAAAACCCTCGCCAACCTCGTCTGCCAAGCGTGGTGAGTATGGCAATTACCCCTCATGTGATTGAGGGAGGAACGTGCCCCAGCAGTGGGGACCTAAATGGGCTGACGATGACGATGACGATGTACTTACTCGAAACATGAAAATTATAAGGGATATCACACGCGTTGCCCATGTGGAATAATTGAGTTTTTCTAGTAGACTGAGACATCTTCCCGTCTTTTCGATACATGTCGATTTTTGTCAATTCCGTGCTCTCACCGAGTCGGCACGTGTGTTCATTACGTCACACCTTTGTCTCCGTCATCAACAGACGAACACACCGGGACGAATCGTTTGGTCATGGCGCATATTAGCCACAGACCGAATACGTAACCCGTATTCGGTCTGTGGCTAATATGCGCCAATAATTGCTGTCGTGGTTGTTATGATGGGGTGTTTCTGTTTTTCATTTCTGTTTGTGGATTGTGCAATTGTTTTACGACGTGAAATTGGCCACTTTATTCAAATCTTTGAAAAAAAGGAAACAATGTACATAATACCTATAATGTCAAAACTATTCTTAAAAGCGTTTTTTTTTTGGTCAATAAGCCAACGCTTGACAATCGCACCTGATGGAAAGCGACGATGAGGTCTAGGATGATACGCGTTTGCCTAAAAGATGTCTGTTCACTCTTGCCTTAAAGATGCCCAGATTATAGTGGTCAGGAAAAACAGGATCTCGGCAGAGAGTTCCATTCCTTAGCCGTCCGCATTATAAATGTGGAAGAAAATCGCTTCGTGCGGATAAGGGATTTAGTGTGCCCTACCCGTCTTCCCCCGTCTCAATCCGGAAAGTGGTTTCAAGGTTGGCAGCGCATTTGTGACTCCACTGGTGTCGCGTGTGTCTACGGGCGGCGGCAATCGCTATTTATTTAGCCGGCATAGATATTTCTGCATCGCCCAATGGTTGACTGGTAGAGAATACTGTATAGCATTAAGTCCGTCAATTGTATCTCCTTTATTTTCTTGTGTAATAAAGAATAAATCGCTTACCATCGCTTATCATCTAAAAATAACTTCCAAGTTCACCAAATCCTGGATCATGGTCCAATCGTATCCTGGCCTCCGAACCGACGGGTTTGGACGCAACAGTAATACTTAATAACATGCTGAGATAATTTGATTTACGTTGATTCGATACTCATAAACCTTAATATTGACTGCTTCGTTGGCGTAGCGTCGCACTATAAAGCGGCGACTGCGCTTGGGGTCCCGGTTCGATCCCCGGGTCAGGGCAAAATTTGTACCTGAGTTTTTCTGTTAAGAAATTCTCAGAGTCAGTGGTCTTGTACCTCCGTGCCTTGGAAAGCACGTTAAGCCGTTGGTCCTGCGTCTGATACCTCTCCGGTTTTGTCAAACTGTTGTCCCATCGGATTATGAAAGCATGGGAATAGAGGGTGCACTTGTGTTTACGCATACATTTGAGCACTATAATAAATCCTGCGTATAAGGCTGATCTTTAAAAATGCCCGATGTCAAACTCGGTTGGAGGATATTACCCATAAACAAACGGATTAGCTACTTCGGTATAAGTCAATGTATTGTTGTTGTCGATTCATTCATTATTATAAACGTAACTATACTTATCATGTTATATCATCACTTTCAAACAAGTTTTTCCAACACAAGCTTATGTTGTTATCTCTCGTTCCAGGTAAGGGAAACGACCAGTAAACATAAACATGTCAGCGTGATGTAAGTGGCAAACCATAAAACCGCGTATGCTACAGGAGTGAAAGTGAACGCCCATGGTGTTGACTATGGCGGAAACCGAGAGGAAGTGACAGTTCCAATAACGTTTAGTGCTAGAATTAATTAACCCAGTTTTGTAGATTAGATTAAAGTTGGCCTGATAGCTTCATACAATGCGTAGGTTATAGAAGTTGCGCTAGAATAATATTATTATGTCCTGTGGCTAGGGGAGCTTAAGATTTTTTTTATGTGATAGGTGGCAGACAAACAGACGGATCACCTGATGGTGGCGTGACGCCAATGGAGTGCGCCAACCTTTTAACCTCCCTTTTCCGCGGATTGGGCCTCCAGTACCCTCCCTCACGCAGCGAAACACAGCTCAGTGCTGCTTCACGCCGGTTTTCTGTGAGGCCATGGTATCACTCCGATCGATGAATAGGCATCATGCCGAATCGTAGTTCTCCCACGGTCAGATGTTCCTTGCCTGTCCTCAGAGGCGACTAAACGGGCCTTCGGAGTAGGTACGTCGGCGTACCCACTGCTGGGGAGTGGCTAGCTCAGCATACGACTCCGCGAGGGATGACGTTACTGTGTGTCCTGGTACGTCGTACAGCAATGAAGGGCTGCATTGCGCCAGGCGAGCGCGATCAGCGGTGCAGTCTAGTCCCGGTTGTGGGGTTTCCTACCTCTATTGCGCGGAGATGGACACCTCAAGGGTTTTGGTTAGGATTACAGTCCCATACACCACTGTGATCCCTACATGTAGCAAGTTGACAGCCATAATTGTATCCCTTGGAAAAAATAAAAAAAAGGAATAGTCTTCTTGCTTTTGGCTGAAATCATGTTCTTGATGCGATTTAAACTTTTTGATGCGAGCAGCCAAGGAGTAAAACTTGTTATCTGTCGAAGCATTGTGTGTGAGATAGTCTATAAGAAACATGGCCCACGCATGATTTTATTTATCCCCAAATTCACCTAATTCATATAAAAAATCAAGATTCAAGGGCCGAAGTAGGTAAATGAAATCTATTTGTGTAAATACTCGTAATGGGCAGGGCACATAGCGAGGAGAACAGACTGCCGTTGGGGCGGAAAGGTCCTCGAGTCGAGGCCACGTACAGTAAGTCGCAGCCGTGGCAGGCCTCCTACAAGGTGGACCGACGATCTGTTGAAGATCGCGGGAATCCATTGGATGCGGGAGGCACAGGACCGATCTGTGTGGAGAACATTGGGGGAGGCCTATGTCCAGCTGTGGACGTCTATTGGCTGAAATGATGATGATGATGAAATACTCGTAGCCGTAAGATATCAAATTTCAAATTTTCGAATTTCAAATTTCTTTATTGCAGACAACATACATAGGTCCATAGCTTAAAAAACTTAATAATAGGGTTAGTAAATAGGTACTTAGTGTTTTTATTTGATTTATTTATTAAGGTTACTCATTGTACCATGTACCTTAGGGGCACTCGTTGCAAACTCGACCCGGCGGATGTGCCCATTGAAATTTCTGTCATGGTTCGCACGTAGTGCCTTACCTATGAAAATAGAGTTTCGACTATGTAGACATGCAAAAGTGGTCTCGAATTCTCAGGATATGTCACGGGGCTTACTTAATACATTCATAAACGTACTCTAGTTGCTAAACTAAGCCTGGGTTTAACCTTAATCCGTCGGTGTGAACGAGATCAATATATCTCAACAAACGCAACGTGAATTTAAAATAGGCTGTCTCGACCCACAACAAAGTTTTGAATGTTGTGATTGTGGCTACAAGCTGCTTGACATGCATCGGGTGTTCATCTCGATTCTTTATCGGTTGATGCATATCTGGTGCATTTGTTTATGTACTTGTGACCTATCTTTGTGCATCTGGGAATTCAATTTTGTCCCACTCCGATGAGAATTTGAATTTCTGGGCACATTTTCAATTCAATCTTGTACGAAATCTTAATTAACTTTAATATGATTTTAATTTTTTGTTCGTTGGTCTGACCCCGGTACTAAAATGTATTAATAACATTACTAAGTAAATGTCACCTACCACTGATGCACGTCCTTTGTCAATGCGATGCCCTCGGGAACCCAAGAAGCCGCATCCTGGGCAGCTACCACATCTGCTCGGAGGATGTAAAGGCTATCGCTCCCAAGGCTCTCATACGGTTTATGCTGACCGTGAGTCTTGGAGACTATCTATAAGCAGGAGAGGCGGCAACGAACGCTCCCCAGAACTTCGAATATGTTACCTGACTCCTGCAATTCAAGCATTCGTGCTTTATGCAGAAGTTGCCTATTGTATGTATAATGAACAATCATTTATTTTGATTCAGCAGTGGGTTTTGAAGTTCACACTTCATCGGCTCTCATATCATAGTTCAGAAATTTTAAATATCCTAATGCACTGGGGTTCCCTATTGGTTATATCATAGTAGCGTAATGTTTTTTTTTGTGGACTATTAGGCTAACGTTCTACCACAATCGCACCTGATGGAAAACGACGAGGAGGTCTAGGATAATACGCGTTTGCCTATAAGATGCTCTTTCACTCTTACCTAAAAATGTAATGCAATTTGAGACTAGATGATACGTGAAAGATCAGGCGAAATTAATTATTTAACATCCAAAACCGATTGATGTCGGTGGGAGGGAATGGTTGCATTTTGAATTTATCTTTATAGACAGATATATTGAAAATCACTATTTAAGCCTCCCGTCTATAAATTCAGATTTTGGTACTAAAGAAAGTACACTATTTGCACGTCTGCTTGCAGGCTGAATACGTAAACCCTATACCATTATAAGATCTAATCTGTATCACACGCATTTATTTGCAAATAAATGATTGTTTGTTTGTTTGGATCTTGGTCTAAGCTTACCCGGGCTTCGAAGCAAACACTTTAGCGCCGGAAATGTTGGGATGATGATGTACTGGAAAACCACTTCTGCCGCACCATCAAGAAATTGAATTCGTTGCTGGCGCATGTATTTCCTCCTTCCTACAATATGGATTCCTTCAGCGTGAAGAAGCATCTCGCGGGCCAGTTTGGCAGTCCCAACAGAGGTGAAGCCTGACATCGCTTCCGTTGTAATTGCAACGAGGGCTCTTCTCCTGCTTCCCATCAGGCTGAGGAGAGTCAATATACTGTCACTATAAAAAAAAACTTTCTCAAAACTTGCAATTATTCTTTACCAATATAACTAAGGCGCACTTTCAAAAATACCTAAGTTGCGTAAAAATAATAAGCCATATTTTAACAGACTGACATTGTTCTTCAAAACCATAAATTACTACCTATTACATGAACGTGCATAACAAATAACCTGATATCATCGTAATCTTTTCTTTTTCTTAAAAATACCATTCGATTTCCCACAGTCAACAACTACCCAGTATCTTATTAAAGGTATTATCGCAAAGGAAATCTTGATCATTTCCTTTCCACATCCGCAGTTACGCTATGACCTGGCCACTTTCTCTACACTTCACTTTACTATGACATCATCGTAGATAATATTTAGATACATATTCACGAGTAGGTTAAGTCCGTCATAAACATAGAAACGATTAGGTCATCAGATCCGTCAGAAAGAGTATTCAAACGCTTACTAACTATGAGTTTATTTTCCGTCTCATAAAATTGACGTAGGAAGAGATAGCGTTGGAGACGACGAACAGTTGCGCGTCGTCTCTCTCCATGGTGGTGGCCAGCCGGTTTCTGGCGTGGGGGTACCAGTGCACTACCAACGTCAGACGTTAGAAGGGTCTCCCAGTAGAAGGGACCGTGTTGAGGCCACTGTGTAAGTGAGCATTCCTCCTGGGAGGTTGTGGAGCCAAGGCTACGCTGGACGCCCACGATCTCGCTTAATATGGTGATGATGATGGATCGCTAGTGTTTTAGTGGGCATTCCTCTGGGCTTCATTCCCAGACGGAGTGCCCCACATAACCCACGCCGGCCCCCGCATATGCATAAAGCATGGTCCTCCCATTGCACTTCAGGAGGGCTGCATTTCACCAGCGATATAAAAAAAAAGAAAGATATAGCGCTAGGGCGAGGAGGGGTAGGACACGACAAACATATGCTTGTCTTCTTCCTCTCAATGGAGGAGTTCAGTCGGCGCATAGTACGGAGGTACTATGCAGCACATTGCATCGGCCTCTTCCACTAACCGGTAGGGATGCACAGTTACTCACACAGTGACACACTGCGACGAGTACCAATGCAAAAGAATGGCATGCCGGCATTCCTCCTGCGTCACAGAAACAAAAAGGAAGAGAAAGCATTATTTAAATCAATCAATTAAGCAAACATTTATTGCTTCAGTTACATGTTCTGGGCACATTTTTAGTTCAATCTTGTCATGATTATCATCATCATTTCAGCTAATAGACGTCCACTGCTGGACATAGGCCTCCCCCAATGTTCTCCACACAGATCGGTCCTGTGCCGCCCGCATCCAATGCACCTTGTGGGGGGCCTGCCACGGCTGCGACTTCCTGTACGTGGCCTCCACTCGAGGATCTTTCCGCCCCAACGGCCGTCTGTTCTCCTCGCTATGTGCCCTGCCCATTGCCACTTGAGGCATGCAATCCTTTGGGCTATGATCATCATCATTTCATCTAATAGATGTCCATTGCTGGACATAGGTCTCCTCCAACGTTCTCCACACATATTGGTCCTGTGCCGCACGGTCCGCATCCCATGTTGTCCCAAACAACAAGCAAAGAAGCTCCTAAAGTTAAGAGACAATTTTGTCCTGGGGTTATGACTCATTTAGCCAAGGTTATAAAAACATTCGTCCCAGAACCTCTCGCTTGTTTAAAACACTAAAATGTTAAATTATAATATTTTTGACTCAATACCTACTTCCATATTTTGATACAAATAAATTAATTAAGCATAGTAGCATAGTACCGGTTAGGAAGGTTGTTTCGAGAAAATATATGTAGCAAGAAACTAGGTTTTGAAGCATCCATATTTTTATTATATCAAAACTCACTATCGTCATATTCGTCTATAGTTTTGAACTAAAAAATAAAAGTCGAACTAAAATTATCGACTTCTGATAGATCTTAGAATATAGATAAGTATTAGAATTTAGATCTCCACATCGTTATGTTGTTATGTTGAATAATGATTTTTGCAAAACAGAAAAATAAATTCAAAGAGGCGAGTGAGTGAGGTTACCGGTTACCCAATTGTGGGGAAAAAGTTAAAAGCACACGGGACTCCACTGCAAGTGGTATTCGGTGATCCGTTTGTTTGTCTGCCAACTATATAAAACCTACCTACTTAAAAAAACATTATTATCAGCCTGTTGTAGAACACTGTTGCATTTACCTATATGGCCTCTCTAAATTTTCGCCATTCGAAACTATCTTCCCAGGATCCCGAGATCACGGCCCGGTACTTAAACCACTAGACCAACAGAGCGTTGGATGAACAATTAAAGGAACAAAAATTCAATTACCCAGTGAAAGCGAAATAACAAAACGCTATCATACTCTATAATAAAAAAAACCGGCCAAGTTCGAGTCGACCTCGCCCATGAATGGTTCTGTAGCAGCAAGTAAGATATATGGACGGTAAATTGAGGTTTACGGTTTATAACATATTAAAAAAACGATTTACTAGATCTAGTTCAAACTAATTTTCGTTAAATTATGAGTTTCAGTTTTAAGTATGGGGACCCCCCAAACATTTTTTTTCCTATTTTTGTGTAAAAATCTTTTACCAAGTTTCAATAGTATAGTCCTTATAATTTCGGAAAAAAGTGGCTGTGACATACGGACGGACAAACAGACAGACGTACAGACAGACAGACATGACGAATCTGTAAGGGTTCCGTTTTTTTGCCATTTGGATACGGAACGCTAAAAATCAAACCCGACCGAGGAAGAACGATGGCCATTGTGTCGCGATTGCGACAAACTTGCTGCCAAAATGCATATTAATGCTGCCATTTGCTTATAACTATGCAGTCACAAACTGCTGGCATTTGCAAATGATACAGCGGAACGGAGTATAAGTTATGACGGACTTCCACGAATGCTATTGTTTGTTATTAGTGAGAAAATAAGAGCGATGGTAGATTAGTGGATAAGAACGCGCCTTACTTAAGGTGACAATCAATTTTAATTTTTAGCTGCTAAACCGGATCTATTTTAAACAATTTCGGGGCTACAACCTCTCGGCAAACACTTATACTATTTATTAAATAACCATGTAAAGATATTGGGTCCAACGCGTACGCGGAAAATTGATTCACGCTAAAAGTGGCCGCTTTTGGCGGTAATCAATTTTTCGCGTACGCGTTGAACCCAATTTCACTTCTATTTTACTTTTGAATTCAGGCCAAAGTATGTGATGTTGTCTGAATATGAGTATAGTTTAATGTAATTATATTTTGTATACATGGTATAGCACATACATCTGCTACTAAGTAATTAAATTTTAATAGCAATGGTTGAGAATTGCATGATTATCCTTATAAAGAAGATAAAACATATCACGCTATTTGAAGAATTTTAATTAAATCTTGCGCATCATGTAGTCTTAGATAATATACTTATTTTAAGTATTGTGTCCTAGTTTATGGCCAAATAGAGCGTGCAGTATTAGCCATTAAAATGTATGAATTATACGTAGTACACACGGTCAATAGGTTTATTAAAGCCATTTTGAATCTTTTCAATTTTGCAATTCTATCTTCCATGCCGCGATATCGGGCATTGACGAAGAGGCAAAATATAACACCGATATCAATTGGCAATATAACTCATCTATTCAAGTGGCCGACTAAACAATTTATACTTTAGCAAAGTTAAATTATTAAATGAGACAAGTGTTGCAAACACACACATCATATAAAAAACAGCATCCTCAAAAACGTAGATTATAGTTTTTTAAAAACACAAATTATCAGATTTTTTATTTCTCGTGCTAAAAATCTGGGAGAATAAAATCTATATTGCGGTTTAAGTTGCTATTAGTCTATTAGGGCCACATTATTGAAAAAAGCTTGCAAATTAATGAACATCCTGTGTCTGTGTCTGTCTATTAGTGAACATAGCTCTTCTCACTGGCTTCCTTACGTGGTCACAATTTTTTTTATGTGATAGGTGCCATACGAACAAACGGATCACCAAATGGTAAGCGATTGCCGCCGCACATGGATACCCGCGACACCAATGGTCTCACAAGTGTGCTGCCAACCTTTAAACCCCTTACGCAGCAAAACACAGCACAGTGCTGCTTCACGCCGGTTTTCTGTGGTATCATTCCGGTCGAGCCGGCCCATTCATGCTGAAGCGTGACTCTCCCACCGTAGTACTAATGCATCAACATCATTATCATCTTGCAGTTGTACCGGTCCCAAGCTATCGCTTCGGCGCCCGGGTTCAGCTTTCCTACTTCGACCCCTCCACTTCGCACGGTCTTGTGCATCCCTAGTGGTCAGTTTATTAGCACGCATGTCATCCTTTACGATGTCAAGCCACAAGCGGTCACTAATGCCTAGTGGATTGTTTGACCAAAGTCCTCAAACCGGTGTCTCTGAAAGCCGAGACTTGCTGCCCCCATTCCTGGCAGCCATCACACGAGGCTGTCAACATGTCTGCGGTTAAATATACTGCGAAATTTTAGTGTTTGTTTTGACGGAGCTCATATTATAGGTGTCATGAATAAAGTCTGTACGTGAATAAAGTAAATACGTGAAAAAATTCTTCTGTGCTATACATTATTGACAAGTAGACGTTCTATTTTGTACCTTTGATCATATCGATGGGAACAGCAGATTTTCCTTCGGTAAAATTTCACAGTGTATGATCTTAAGGCGTCACCGCGATCTCACTAGCGCCGCCTATTGATTTGTATTAATTGTGACGAATATAGGATATTGTTGCTAAAAATGGGCAATTAGATTCTAAAAAAAAGTATTTGTGATTTTCAAGATATATCTGGCACAAAATATCTCTTTAGAAGTAACCAAAATTTTTGAGAATTGCTAAAAGGGGCCACTTAAGGCGGAAATCAAAAATGTCAATCAGGTGAACCGCCTGCTCGTCTGCCACCTATCCAGAAAAAAAAGGACTGGAAAGAAGTAAATAAAAGAGAGACTGACGAACTTTAGATCTCCTGGCTGAGAGATAACGCTTAGTGTGGATTTTCCGTTTGGCCAATTTTCTGATATTTTGCATAAAATAGTCCTTTGACGAGCATTTTCCTCAAGCCGTAGACTCACAGTGGTCTACATCAAAGTTATTCTTGGAAGTTTGCCATATATCAAACGCGTGTAGGCTCAGGGTTTCCAATAGATAAAAGTCGCCGCTAGTCGCTGTTAATTTTCTGAGAAATAAAAGAATATTTGAATACCTATTAATCAATCAGTCTATCGCCGTCCATGGTTTAATACTTGGAAGATTAAATCTGTCTAAGTTAATTTAAAAGTGAGAATTCTTAGTAAGAATCGAAGTGACGCCATATTTATAGTTGTGAATAAACATCGATTTGCAATGTTTTTTACAGAATTTATTGACGAATAATCCTTCTATCTTAACTCTCATCTTGTTAGTGTTAGCTAACGCTTGAAGCAGACATAGAAAAAACTCATTAAATCAGTTACGAACATCATTAGGTACGTCTGTGAAGACATTAATTCACTCAATTACAAATAAGTACAGTGTCCAAAAAACTATTGTGTGATTACGATTCCATTTTGAGAACGGAAAAATCCATACAACTGTGTAAAAAACATGCCAAAAGCGGTTTTATAAAGAAAAATCATGTGTGATGGATGACTATGATGAAAAGATGATAGGTAGTAATATTTCTAAAGTTTTTGTATGCTTGGAATTAACAAAAAGTATAGAATACGTGACACCTATTGTTGGTCGTCAACCTAGAATCATGCGATATAGCCAAAAGCGAGAACGTACGTCTAAATGAAAGAAAAAATTAAGAATTGATAGCTTCAGTAAATCACAGAAAAAAACATTGTAAGTAGACTAATATTTTGTCGTTCGCGCTCATGCGAATTAATTGTAATATTGTTATGCTTTCTTTGGGACTCAATTGCTCTGTTAACATCTGTTCACATTTAATCAGACTCTTTACTTTTCTTATTCCTTTGCTATCCACAGCCCTGAGTTAGACAGGCGACAATAAATTCACTATTGAACATGATTCGTCGCGAAGTCTCGCCGCGCGTCCAGTTCCCAGGCCTAGCGACCAAGATAGTAATGTAGGGATATGAAGTCTTTACGTTTTCTTAACTTGAAGACTTGACTCTAATAACACGACTTTTTATTTGAGGAGAGTCGAGTCAACACGATTTATTTTTTTTATGAGAAAGAGGAAAACTAGCAAGCGGCTCATCTGATGGCAAGTTTGCACCGCCCAAAGACACCAACCATGATAAGGCCTGAGTTCTCTATCAGAAGACTCTCCTATGTTCAATCTAAGATTCTACCCCCCTTATTCATCATCATCATCATCCTATCGCAGTCTACTGCTGGACGTAGGCCTCTCCAATTGTTTGCCACCGTAATCTATCCATGGCTTCTCACATCCAGCTCTTGCCAGCCATCCTGCGCAGATCATCCCTCCACCTAGCCAGAGGGCGCCCTACATTACGTTTCCCAAGACGCGGTCTCCACTCTAGAACTCGTTTACCCCATCGGTTGTCGGTTCTGCGGCTAATATGGCCAGCCCACTGCCACTTAAGCTTGCTAATACCCTTATTACAAATCGCAAACTAAGGAAGGAACAAACTCGTGCCAGCCCCTTTTAACATTTTCGTCATGAATGGGCCGGCTCGACCGGAATGGAACCACGGCCTCACAGAAAATTGACATCAAGCAGTACTATGCTGTGTTTCGCCGTTTGAGTGAGGGTACTGGAGGCTTAATCCGGGAGAAAGGGGGGGTTTAAAGCTTGGCAGCACACTTACGACTCCAATGGTGTCGCGGGTGTCTATGGGCGACGGCAATAGCTTACCATCATCACGGTGATCCGTCTGAAAAAAAAACTCAGTCTATAAAAATAAATCTTGCATCAAATTTGAAGACTCTTAAAAGGTTTAGTTTCGTGTTTGAAACCGTCATAAACGAGTAGAGTTTCTTTTAAAATTCTAGTCTAGTCTATCACTAGTCTAAGTACTTATTCGTTTCCCTCGCGGGTGGCGGTGTCACGAGCCCAATGGATGGTCTTAGAGTCCACTCGAATATATTACGATAGTAAAAACATCGATTCTAAAGACGGCGGTCAATAAAAACAGGACTATAAGGTGTGTTTGTATGTACATGGATAGTGGAATAGGTACTATTTGTGAGCTGTAAGGTCTAAAAGCTATCTTTGAAGATAGTTCACTTTGTTAAATTATATTTAGGTATGTAAACGTATTAGTGGAGAGATAGGTATAATAATGAGCGAGAAGTGAATGGATGCGCTGCCATTTCTGATCCCATTCTTTATCCGCACAGGTTTGTACAAATTGTTTTTATATTTTTTTTACTGTTGTGTCGTTTGAACTATTATATGTTGCAGCTGTTTGGCTTTTTTGTGTGAATAGATTTTTTTATAAATTTTCATACATTAAGGGTGATGAGAAAATATGTTATTTTTTATGTGATAGGTGGCAGATGAGCAGACGGATTACTTGATGGTAATCGTGAAAAAGTGAATAGATGCGCCGCCATTTCTGATCCCATTATTTATCCGCACAGGTTGTAGACACCCAACTTTAGTGGAGTCACAAGAGCGTTACATCCTTTTCGCTTCGCCCCGAATTCGGCTTCTGGTACCCTCAGGCATTCATCATAAGCGCTGCTTCTCTGCTTCATGCTGAAGTGTGACTCTCCCACTGTAAACGGTGTATTTAATTACGATTTGAATGTGTCTAGCGGAAGTAAATTGTTCACTGATACAACCTGTATAGAGACGCCACTTACCTACGCGTCGAAACACAAAATGGTTTAATCAAAAACATTATTTAAAAAATAATCATACGTGGTCCTAAATGCATTTTTAATATGTCGTGATTTTATAAATAAGCAGTTTGACTAAGAGTATAACTAATAAATTATACGACCGATAGAAACTCAATTAGCCATTTCGCCATGTCCACCGATGTCGGCACGAGAACTATACATTAGCGTAATTAAGTCGTCTTGTGTAGATCTAAAGACTTGTGGCTGCTGCAGTGTAGAGAAGATAACAGTAAACCATTTTATATACATAATTCATAGCTTGCAGACAACGCAAACGGATCACATGATGGCAAACGATTGCCGTTATGTGATCGTATCGTCAGTTTTTTTTATGTAATAGGTGGCAGACGAGCAGGCAAATCACCTGATAGTAAGCAATTGCCGCCGCCCATGGACACCCGCGACACCAGTGGAATTACAAGTGCGCTGCCAGCCTATAAAAACCCCCTTTCCCCGGATTGGGCCTCCGGCACGCTCACTTACGCAGCGAAACACAGCACAATGCTGCTTCACGCCGGATTTTTGTCAGGCCGTGGTATCACTCCGGTCAAGCCGGCCCATTTATGTGCCGTTTAAAAGTGAAGTCACACGTGTGCTGCCAACCTTTGTTTTGGGCCATTTGCTCGGTGAAACAGCAGGCGCTACTTTCAACTGAAACGGTGGTAATTTGTCGTAACACACACAGTGAATACGGACGTCCGTCATACATACAAAAGTGAAGTTAAATAAAAGCTTTTAAAAAAGAGTTCATCATACAAACGTTTGTCCAGAGTAAAACTATGGAATCAGCTACCAACGATGGTGTTTTCGAACAGATACGACCTGGTGATCTTAAAGAAGTGAGCTTATTCCTCCCTTAAGAGCCGGCAACGCATCTGTGATGCCCCGTGTGTCGCAGATTTCCATGGGCGGCGGTAATCACTTACCATCAGGTGAGCCACCTGCTCGTTTGTCTGCCATAATGTAAAAAATAAGAGATGCCGTATGACAGGCTGGGTCACTACCAAATGCGCCATCAGACCAGGCTAGTCGTGTAGTAAATAAGTAGTGGCGTTGACAAGGCTTCACTGTTGTCCACCTCACTGTGGTCTGCATAGGCGCGTGCGCAATTTCCCCGCCATTTTCTCAGAATTGGGCCAATGCGGCGTCATTAACATCAGCGAGGTAGCGCAAGCGCAGGACGTGTGGCGCAAGAACTTTGAGTAGGTCCTAAAAAGCCCTAATCATTAAGGTGACGGGTAAGGCACACTAGCGACGCCAATCGATTTTAATTTTTAACTACTAAACCGGATCTATTTCAAACAATTTAGGGGTTACAACCTCTCGGCAAACACTTATACTATTTATTAAATAACCATGCACAAATGTCGGGTCCAACGTGTACGCGAAAAATTGATTCACGCCAAGAGCGGCCACTTTTGGCGTGAATCAATTTTTCGCGTACAAAAAGGGTTTGCCGAGAGGTTATAACCCCGATATTGTTTAAAATAGATCCGGTTTAGTAGCTGAAAATTAAAATCGATTGGCGTCGCTAGTGTGCCCTACCCGTCACCTTAATGGTCATTTAGTCATACCATAGACCGCTTCCAACTTCGGGCTGACTCTGAATCTGAGAATTTTTCAACAGAAAAACTCAGACACAAATGTTGGCCCGACCCGGGGAGCCGTGCCTTGGAAAGCACGTTAAGGCTGCGCTTGATCCCTCTTTGGTCGTGTCATTTTGGTGTCCCATCGAAATATCTATGAGGGTACGAGAATGGAGAGTGCACTTGTGTTTGCGCACACACTTGATCATCATAAAATATCTTGCGTATCGGCAAAGATGAAAGAGCTTTTTTATATGATAGGTGGCAAACGAACAGACGGATCACCTGATGGTAAGCAATTGCCGTCGCCCATGGACAGCCGCAACACCAGTGGAGTCACAAGTGCGCCAACCTTTTAACCTCCCTTTCCCCGGAATGAGCCTCCGGTACCTTCACTCACGCAGCGAAACAGCACTGTGCAGCTTCACGCCGTTTTTCTAAGAGGCCGTGGTATCAATCCGGTCGCGCCGGCCCATTCATGCCAAAGCGTGGCTCTCTCACGGTAAAACAATATTATTGAGAGTATTATGTTAAGGCAATAGGTAGGTATACTTAATTGTGTGTGAATGATGCATATGGTATCTAGTAACTCCGACATTTAAACAGAATGAAGATAAAGATAATTTCTGAGGCTCGATTACAAACGGTTATGTCAAAACCTGTCTTCTCATTATGGTCACAGTTCACGAGATTAGTTAGTCATAGCATAGAGCAAGGTTTCTCAAAGTGTGTATAGACATACATCAAAGTATATAAATCTGTCAAAATTTAATCGATATTTACATTATTTTTTTTAGATTATTTATTTATTGATGTACAAAACAGGTTATACAGGTTATTGGAATAACATGCTATATATTTATGACTTAAGAGCTAGATTGAAACCCTTACATATGTACACACTTTGCAAAAATCCTTTCAGCAGACATACTTTACATGTGACTATAATAATAAGTAAAAAAAATTAATGATAATAATTTACAAATAAAACATACATATAAAAATAGATGTTACTATAGCGGACAAACAAGCAGACGGCACACCTGATGGTGAGTGATCACCGCCGCCCATCTGCAACACCCGTTCATTTCAAACACCTTACGAATTTGACAGTTTATTTTTAGCTTGAAGTGACGGCTGAGCAAATGGGGTGACCCGCTTGCTCGATGATGCCACCCATTATGATCTGCGAGATCTGAAGAATCGTCTTTACCGGTCTATTAGAAAGGAGTAGATATGCTCGCCTCTTGAAGGTCGGAAGGTTTGTTAGGACTTTTTATGTGTTAGGCGGTAGACGAGCAGACGGATCGCCTAATGGTAAGCGAATGCTTCCGTCCATAGACACCCGCGACACCAGTGGAGTCATAAGTGCGCTGCCAATTATAAGACCTCCCTTGCCCTCAGATTGGGCCTCCGGTACCATCATCGGCAACGAAACACAGCACAGTGCTGATTCACACCGGTTTTCTGTGAGGCCGTGGTATTACTCAGGTCGGAGCGTGGCTCTCCCACGGGGTTAGGTTTTAGAGATGTTTGAGAAACTATGGTAGAGTAATAAATCGTCATTCTAAAGGCCCTTGCTAGCAGCTTCTGGCCTTTTTGGGCTACCTCTGATTGGCAATAATAGATATAAGCAAACATTATTCAAATTTTTCATCAAATAGTTATTTATTACTATCTCAGCATAGCTTTTTGAGTTGTATGTGATGAATGACTGTTTACTTACAATAAAATAAACGATTGTATTATAAATAGAGTTAATTTAAATACAAGCAAACGTTTACTTATTGCTTGACCTTTTGTTTGTTTGAATGTTTATTAATTGTGGTTACAAGCTGGCCTTTTGCTTTTAATGGACATTATTTCAGTAGGGAGAGTCTCTAGCTTAAAAAACCTAACTGTTTATGGTATGGTTGGGTAACATTTGGACATTATATTTAGAGTAGTGTAACGCCCAATCACGGAAAGTTCTAGTTAAAATTAACTATCTATTGGATAATTATACCACCTTCTCCTTTCTACCACCGGACATTACGGAAGACGACAGGAATCCACCCTTACACTGTGCAAGTTCCACCAGCTCGTACAAAGCGTTTCGCTTCTTCTTTCTTGGTACGAACTGCTAAGGAATGGAACAACTTGCCGGCTTCTGTATTCCCAGAGAGCTACAATTTGGGTGTCTTTAAGTCGAGAGTGAATGAATGCTTCTTCTGGGTAAGCAAGCTACATCTTAGACCTT
This sequence comes from Marasmia exigua, assembly GCA_019059595.1. Lineage (NCBI taxonomy): Eukaryota > Metazoa > Arthropoda > Insecta > Lepidoptera > Crambidae > Marasmia > Marasmia exigua. The sequence goes on from CM032466.1 coordinate 26,891,723, forward strand.
ATTGTCACTTTCCATTAGGTGAAATGAGGTCAAGTGCAAACCCATTTAATATTAAAAAAAAAACCAATAACATTTTTTTGTCATTCTTTCGACTCTTGTCTTCGGATTGGATATGCTGGAAAATGCACGCTCTCAGCTTCCTCATCTTAGAGTGTAATTCCCGGTTGCGTCCAAAGCTTTTGCTCTGGAGCCAGGGGTCCTTGGACTCTGATTCAGTATTTGAGGAGTCTGGTAATTACAATGAAGCGACTGCCGTCTGACCTTCGCAACTCTTTAACAGGGAAACCATACCAACTGAATCATGGTTACACGTTTCAGAAACTATCCGAGGTTTCTGCAGGTTTTCTGACGATGTTTTGCCTCAACGCCGAGCTAATGGTTCACATGGAGTGGTTAGTTATATATTTTTTTATGTACTTTAGGCCAACGCTTGACCACAACCTCACCTAAAGGAAAATTACGATGAGGTCTAGGATGTATGCGTTCACCTAGACGATGCCTGTTTAATCTTGCCTGAAAGATGCCTAGATTGTAGTGGTCCGGCAAAACAGACCTTGACAAGGAGTTCCGAGACTAGATAATCGGCGTGACTTGTCGGACCACCCGTTCAGTGTGACTAAGCACTTGTTTTCTAATAATAGGGTCGAGCATAGTTCACTAAGAAAATGCATCTACTTCTTCCTCATACCGGTCTCCCTTCCAATAAATCGCATGACAAATTGACTAAAGTAATATCGATGATCAAACACTCGATTCATGCACTCAACTGCAATCGATCACAAACGTGACTGAGCCGATGTCTGATCCAGTAGTGAGGTAGCTCCAACCTTGTCTTGCCCTTTAGTAGTGAAAGAATCAGATTTTTGCATAATTTATTAACTCGCTAAGCTACTGTCAAGGCAGTTGTTATGTCGAGATCCGCCCTAGTCAAATAAAGTGGCTGACGCGATATCAGCCTGTTATGTTATACCAATGCTAATTGAAATAGTAACTTATGTTGAAAACATTTCTATAAATGCCCACTGTCCTTTTATTTGATAAGGCACACAAACAGTATTGTATACATTACAAAAATAGAATTTAATTTAGTAAAAAAAACTCCGCAGCACCGCTTAGCATTAGAATTTGTAATAAAAATTAGCTTTTAAACAAAGAAAAATGAGAAAATTTAAAAAATAAAATTTCCTACTTCCGTTAACTATGTAATTCATTGGTATTCCAAGAGATACACATTCCAGACTTTTTCTTTCTTTCTTAATCTTTTGATATAATAAAATATGTTATTACCGGAACTAAAATTCGAAAACGAAAACACATTAATTCATTACCAAACGTAACTTCATTTGGTATAAGCAACCACACGCAAGCAATTGTCATTCCACCCCATCATTTAGATGGATGGCGGTCTAATACTGTGAGTTTTTCGCGGAACATTTTACCACATACCTCAGTTCTGAGGAACGGTTTGCCTGCGGGAGTATTTTCCGACGGCTACGACTCAGAAAGGCCAGCAACACATTAGCGATCTCTCTGATTTCGCGGATGTTCATAGGCGGCGAAGATTACTTTCGATCAGGTGACTCGCTTGTTCGTTTTTAGCCTCAACCATAAAAAAAGCAAAGCTAAATTAAAATCGAATAAATAGTATACCTTAGTGTCTTTATACCTACTTATTCATACCAATCGCAGCGTAACAGTAGGTAGTAAAAATTTACCTTCACCGTATGATAACTAGTATCATAGTATCAAACAAAACCAGCAGTTAGACAGAACATGCCATGTGAGAGCCATGTCTCCAAGCCAGGTCTCCGGTACCTCACTCACAAAACACAGCGCAGCGTGCCGTTTTTCTATGAGGCCATGGTATCATGCATGCCAATGCGTGGCTCTCCCACTTTTATCTTTCTTTTATTCTTATAGAAATAGAAATAGTTTTATTCAGAGATAGCAATTACACATCTAATCATAAAATTGTTACAGTAAAACTTATAAATTACAAATTGTACTCTGAATAGGCTACCTACTCAGCATTGTTGGGCGAGTACTCGCCGCGACACTGGTCTTCCGTAGATGCCTTTACATAGTGTGAGTTAACATTAGTGCGCGCAACAACGGACCTCCCTTATAAATAAGTCATCATCATCATCATCAGCCCATTTAAGTCCCCACTGCTGGGGCACGGGCCTCCCTCAATCACATGAGGGGTAATTGCCATACTCACCACGCTTGGCAGACGGGTTAGCGAGGGTTTTGATATAAATGCAGAGTTTTCCTTCTCTGGGTGCTGATGATCATGCCAGCAGCTTTACCTTAGTCGCCTTTTACGACACCTCGGTAAGAGTGAGGGTGGCCTATTCTACTCTGCCGGGACCACACGGCCTATAAATAAATAATTGTGGTTAATTTAATGCAGTAAATAGCATACACAAATTAATTAATTACGTGAGATACTAGACATATAATTTTAATTGTGTAAATAAATTAAAATATGTAGTAAATGTATTAATATTTAGAACAACTTGAACAAGTGCAAGATAAGAATTGTAGTTAATTTTTTATTATATTTTTGTAAACATTTTTTTTTCTCAAAATGGTTGTTTTTATCATTATTATTATTATTATTCCTTATTTCCACGTTCCGCGAACGCCCAGTTGGTCTAGAGGTTTAAGTACCGGACTGTGACCTCGGGGTCTTGGGTTCGATTCCCGGGGTCGAGCGAAAAGTATGTTTCGATTTTTTCGGACATAGCTCGGGTTTGTGGTCACACATCCTAATTTGGCAAGCGTGGTGATTAAGCCTAATCCCATCATAGTAGCGATAACTTGTATTCTATGATGGAGGCCTTTTCCCTGCAGTGGGACAATTTATAGCGTGATACCATGTGCTGATACTTTATTTTACTTTTTTACTATTCTCACTTCAATGGTATTTGACATCAAGGTGAGAATCAGGTGAAAAACAATGAAATGAAATAATATATTTATTCGTTAAAATTATAGGTACAAAAAGATTGGATATGCATAGATAGACAGATAAATATTCTTTATTGCACAAAAATAAAATACAAGCATAATACAACAACAACAACAGACAGTATAATAAGGCGGTCTTATCGCTTGTAGCGATTTCTTCCAGACAACCTTACACTGAGACTGCATACTGAGATTCCTAAAAAAAGTAAGTAATAACGTTTTTAAGGGGTCGGCAATTCGTGTGATCTTCTATAGGCTGCCGTAATCGCTTACCATCAGGCGAGCTGCACGCTTGTTTGCCACCGCAAGTGAACGTAACGTGTGACTGTCGGTACATATTTTATCGAGCCTACCGGCTATTGTTACAATGTGTTAACATTATTTCGTTTTGGAAACAAGCGTGGGAGTCGCGTAGACAATGGCACAAGTGTGCGCGAGCGCAGTTACGCGCCTCTGGTAATCACTTGTAATGATTATGTTGGATAAAAGATTCGAACATGCTTTGTTTAAGTGTGTGTTCAGTTGTTATAAATTGAGTTCTAAAGAATATGCTACGGAATTATATGTGTAAATAGTAATGTATAGTTTTGACTGACCGGATGGCGCAATTGGTAGTAACCCTGCCTCTTACGCCAAAGGTCGTGGGTTCGATCCCCACCCTGGACAAACATTCGTGCGATGAACACTTGTGTTTGTTCGGTGTCTGGGTGTTATATATGTATTTAAGTATATATTTGATTAAAGTAGGTATTTTTATTAATGTTGGCTGGTGACTCTCTCTACATCAATGGTTCCCACAGAATACCAGCGTCATGGCGTTCCGGCGCCGTGACATACTGGCTGAGTGGCAACCATTTTGGTAACATATCACGGAAAGTGTTTTTACCTTGTATTATTTTTCTCTTTTCTGTAAAAATCATGTGATGTGTTTACCAAATAAATGCTTATTCTATTCTATTCTATTCTATTTGTGTTCCTCTGTTGTCTGATATCTGTAACACAAGTGCTTAGGCTACTTAGTACGGAATCAGGTCAACGTATGAGATGTTGTGAGAATTATTATTATTATTATATAATTAATCTTAAACTGATACTAAATTTATGGTATAGCTGTCATTCTATACCCATCTAACGTTATATCATAGATTTATCATCGGATAAAGGTTGGTCGAATCGGGCCATAATCTTAAATCGCTCTCATTCCTTATAGTTCGTGATAATACCGCGCGCTTTAAATTAGGGTGCACATCTATGGATAATACTCACAAGCATCCGAAGACAAACATTAGGCGTGTCTCTTGTGTTGCCGAATGTTTGAAAGTAGACGCGACTAATCAGCCTTCAAACCAGTTCCACGGGACCTGTCTCGGTGACCCACATCGGTTTGGTCCAACCATCATTTTTTACGACCGTTGCCACAATCGGGTCTAAAACAGATTGCAGGTTGCTGAGTTTGTTTGGAGAAATATTTCTAAATATGTTTGCGTAAGATGGATAATAATGATTTAGTGTAATTGGTTAAGATCTTTGAGAATAATTTTTTTAAATAGAACAAGATCCACATAGTTTAATTTATCTTCCAAATGGGACGACATGGATTGCATCTCTCAAAATATACTGTCATAAGTACATCCTTTTCAATACTGCTTCTTCTTTCTCTGTAGTTGAAAAATACAATCTTGCGTTCTAATGAAACACAATGAGGTCTCTTACCAACGATAATATTGATGACTGAGTTGCTACATCATGGAAAATCCCAGAACAGTAGAATAAATTTATTTCTTTTTATATGGGTAAAAGAAAAAAAATATATAAATAAAATAAAATAAAAATAGTTTAATACTTATCTATAAATACTTTAATTGTAACACGAGAACTGCTGCCATTGTACAACTCTAACATTTGTAGTTTAGCAGATTGATTGGTATGGTTGTAGTATAATTTCCTTTTTTTTGGAAATAAACAGAAAAAAAACGACCTTGTCAACCCCCATAATCTAGGCAGTCGGCCCATTGCGTCTCGGGCGGCGGCTTTATCTGTTTGAAATGAAAACAAAAGTACCAACTACCTACGTAGTGATCGCTCCGCTCATTTGGTAGTGACCAACCGGACATCGCCCGACATTAAATCTCCGTAACATTAAATATAACATTATCTAAACATCTATAGACAAGTCTCAAATCTAAAATCTGATAAAGTGTTTAATAAAAACCTGATTTGAAGAATAACAACATAACCTTTTAGTCAAGTTTTATTGGACTAGTTTAAATAAATGAGCGATATAAATAGTTAAATTACTTCTTTTGAAATTAAATTTCAACTCCGTTTATAATTTATGAGAAACAGTGAATGGTATCGACAAATTCTTGAGAAGTGAAGAATGCCGAGCGCTGTGGGCGTGAGACTGGAGCCTGTGGGTGTGTCATAAGCTATTTGTCTTTATAGACGAATGATATATTTTGGATTTCTGTGAGGTTTATATTCATCATTGTTATTGAGACACCTATAGAGTTATTGAAATATACGTAGATTTCCTAATGATGTTTACCTCCCCGCTTCTTCTTCTTCTTTAGCCTGTTTCAACTCCTTGAGTGTAGGCCTCCTTCAGCATTTTCCATTCTTTCCGGCATTGAGCTTTTTGCATCCAGTTCGAACCAGCCACGCCATCTTTCTAGAGCATCTGAGGTCTTCTTGAAGGCGTTTATTTCCCCATGGCTGCCACTCTAGAAGACGCTTGCAACAAGATGCTTGATTGCGAGCGACATGTCCTGCCCACCTCCACTTTAAGTGAGCCTCTCGTTCCGTTACATTTGCGACGCTTTGCTTTCGAAGCCATTTATTTGTTTTGCTTTCCATTAGTGTCACTTTTAATTACTTTACTTCCCACTAATGGTAGAGATATGAGTATTTGCATAGATTTGATAAATCCAAAGGTGATTACTCGATTTTGGAACAACGGCTCTCCAACGAGGAGGCGTACGTTCATATCGCCATTGTCCAATACATACATTGTATGTACATCCATTGTCCAGAGCGGAAGTCGAACCTATGACCCTTTGGAATACAAGGCACGGTTACCTACTACAGCCATGGGGCCAAAACTCAAACTTGTAGTTTTAACTTTCAAAGTACCATTCTATAATTTACTTCTAAAATCTTACATGTTTTCTTTAGGTATCAAAACAAATCAAATTTGAGGAGCACCTAAAGGATAACGATTGCTCTTTATGATATGATATATCTTGATGATGATTATTGTACTCATTTATGTAATTCTGTTTCCTTCGTCAACCGTTCGTACATCATCTTATGGATGATAATCTATACTATTTATAAAGAGGTAAATCTTACAGGCAGCACTAACCCTTACAGGTAATCCTAGAACACGAAAAGCTAGCGCGATGTAATCGACACCTAGCGCCATCTATAGGTATAAAGTGGAACTAATGACCCGAAACGAAGTGAGGGCAGGCCCTTATTATTAAATAAAGGGATGTATGTAAATGCTAATGGCATTTTGTATGTAATTTTGAAACTCATTTGGTCATCTTTAACCATAGACGTTGCCATGGGTTGCCCCATACTACCAGCTAATTACTACTACTTTACGGATCATTTAAAGTTTCGTATTCGGCATTATAAGAGCCTATCTTTTATCTAAGCAATTCGTGTGCAATATATTTGGAGGTCTACCCTTGGCTTTTACTATCATATAGTAATCAGTACAATACATAATTCTATCTATTTACATAATATGTTTGTACAGTTGCGGCAATTAAATTATGTACAAGCAGTGTCATTGGAGAGTATCCCACGTAAATTTGTTATTTAGGATTATCACAAAAAGTCTAAGATATTTTTTTAATTATTAATTTTGATTGAAGCTATTTGTTGATTGTAATTCTGCACCTGTTTATAAAAGTTTAAGTTGAAGGCACCAAATTTAATTTTGATTTATTTTGTTACAGGTAAGCAAAACTGAGTGAAATATCACAGAACGAAGAGAAAAAAATCACGACATCATAATGGAGAAACATCAATCGTAAATATGGATTTTTTTTTACTTTTGCTTTTTCTTTAGAATTTGAGAACATTTAATCTTTAAAGGAATAATCTTCTATGCTTACTTCTTTATGAAAAAAAAATAGCTCACTTACTAGCTAATACTAAACAAGAAACGTGTGAGTATTTAGTTGACATTGGCCATATTAATTTTACTCTTTTACATTCAGGATTAGAGGCGACGGGTAGGGCACACTAGCGACGTCTATTAATTTTAATTGTTAGCTACCAAAACAATTATGTTTTAAATAATTACGGGGCTTCAGTCTCTTGGCAAATACTTATACTATTTATTTGATAACCATGCACAAATGTTAGGTCTGTTAATATACTAAAAAAATTGATTCACGCCAAAAGTGGCCGCTTTTGGCGGTAATTCAAAATTCAAGTGTAAAACCAGATCAAGTAGCTAACTAACTATTAAATAAATAGTATAGGTGTTTACCGAGATACTGAACCCCCAAGTTGTTTAAAATTGATCTGGTTTAGTAGCTAACAATTAAAATCAATTGGCGTCGCTAGTGAGGTATACCCTTCACCTTAAATTAAAATGTTATTTGTGTGTGCATTTATATTTTCATCGTAGACTATGATCAGTTTTAAAATCTGAATATTGCCATAGTAAATGCGATATGATTTCTGTTCTTATGAAACGTTAAACCGAATAAAATGCAATGCAAAAATAAAGATATGTTGAAGATATCATACCCGCGCTTGTACATGTACTCATACAAGTGTACACATACATAATGTATATTAAATTTATTCATGTGCCTTTGTTTCGAGGTATGGGGCAAGGCTGCCTCTTTGTCTGGTATAATAAATTATGTCTGATTTCGTGTGTCTAATTTATTGGCTGTATTTTAATGTGAGGAATAAATGCGATATCAATTATGTTAACCGTTTGATTGGGATGAATTTGCATAACTAATATTATTTATGATCATTATATAGTAGCTTTGACGTAGGTATCCACAAACTGTGTATTGAATTGTTGAACAAAAGTGTTTGTGTATCCACTGCTGGATGTAAGGATCCTTCATGTAGCGCCACAGATGTCTTTTTTCCAAGGGGAAACCACCATGGCCGTTACCTAGTATTATGTAGGGAAAACGCTGGTGTGTAGGTCTCTGAAACTAATAAAAACTCCTATGGGGGTTGTATCTCAGGGTAATCTCCACACCGCACAGCTGGGACTCGACTGTACCACTTCGCGCTTGGCGATGAAGGTACCCTTACTTGGTAACCTGTTTTCACACTAGAGTGGTGCCACAGATGTTTATGCTAAACTTTGTTTGTTCAGTCAGTGTCTGAATTCCTCCTATGGTTGCAAGGCCAATAAGTAGTATTTTATATATTGTTTTAAACTTTCATGGTCACTAGCATTAGAATAGTTATTTACGGGATTTCTACCATGTACCTTATTTTTGAGTTTCCGATATTTCGGCACTGTTGCAAGAGCCACGGAGTAACTGAGGATTTTGCGGGTAAATAAGTTGTTTCTGGCAGACAATTCGGTCTACCCTCCTTCTCAGTCTTTTTCTTCGCGCACCTGCGGTACCACTGGTCACTAACTCACTATTTTCTCGCACCTGTTCTCGACACACAACACTCGCAGTATCTGGCCGTGAAACGACAATTTGTTTAGTTTTACGTTTATTACATTTTCGAATCCCTGGTTTCCAGACATTTGACAATTCAAACCGGATGGGTTTCGATTGAAATTTTTGTACTTGTTAAATTCAGTCGCTTCCCTGACCAGTCTTGGTATGTAGTGGCAAGTGGTATTGTGTCCTACAGATATTCTTGCGTTAAGCGCGGTCTCTACTCCAAGACTTGTCAGCTCTAGCGATTGTCAGTTCAAATCAGATGGATACGCCTCTGCATTCTTTCTGTTGTATCTGATGTCCATAGGCGGCGGGATTCACTTATCATCAGGTGACCCGCTTGCTCCTTTGTAGTGTTGCTCGAAATTGGTCTTGTTCTTGCAATTTCGCAAGACCAAGACCGTCTGTAGTAGTGCAAGACCAAAACCAAGACTCGCTTATGTGGGCTTGTTCTTGTATTTGAGCAGCACTTGCTTAATTGCCTCTTTTTCTCATTAAAAGACGTGGCCAGTCCACTGCCATTAGACACAAAATAATAATACTAATTTTGTGCACTAGAGCTCCGATTCTTCGGGCTATATAAAATACTTTTGTCCTTAATATATGTTAGTTCCGTAAACAATCCCACATTTATAATGAACAGATATTAGAATGTAACTTACTAAACCAGCCAACCGCGATATATTAGATCAAGTTCATACCTCAACCATTTTTAGCCACACAAAGAATTATCTGCCATTTGCATAATCACTCGAGGTCCACCATACAGGGTGTATCATTAGAAGATATTTATTGCCACATCGACACCTCGAGTGAATGTAACGGTCATTTTGTCAAATTATCGACTATCGATTTCTGGATAGTACGAGATCGGATTAGTGTTTAGAGTTCCGTATACAAAAGATTTTGATGTTATAGAAGAAGCAGTTCGATAAAATAGAAGAAGATTTACACTGTAAAGTCGAACTTGTACTTAGCTCAAGTCACTTAAAATATTTGTATCATGTTTGTGTGAGTGAAGAAAGTGACAGTAGGGAAACTGCGAGCTAACTGAGTGGAGGTGGGGCTGCATCCAGTAGGATGGAGAGAGTGACCTTACTGAAAACAATTTAGAGTCCGCGCCACGAAAGAAGCCCCACGGCAAAACATGGAACGATTATTTTAGATTTCTTGTGTCTATGGATATAAAGCTCAATTTGAATGTTGATGGCGACTGCAGTCGCGCTTTTCACGGGAATACTTTGGTTTGTAGTACTCATTTATAGAAGCCTCGCGCTTGTAAACTCCTCAGAGAAAAGAGGATAGGATAAAACAATTGAAGGTTATGCAAAAATTACAAACTAGAATCTTATTATAGGTTTTAATATTTGTCAACTGAACGCTAATTTCGCTAAGTAGACGTATTCACACGTTTTCCTGCCCATTTAGTTTTGACACTGGCCAAAATGCCAAAGGACGGATAACAGTAATTACTCGTATGAACCGCCAAATAGATATACAAAGTGCTAAATATTGTCGGTCCATTAAAGGTCAACTATTGATATCATTGAAAGGCATTGGTATGAAAAATGTGTGTCATTAATGCTGAGTGTATAATAAGGACCTAGAGGTATTTTTTTGTCGCCTACGATTTTTATGATAAGTTTTATAGTAAATTTTGAATTGGATATGAAAGCATTTAATCGTTAAGCAATTTACGTAAAATTGTCATGCTGCAAAGTTTGCAATAAATACATTTAGAGCGACAGTGACTCAGTGGATAAAAGCATGCCCCTTCCATACGGGAGGTCACTAATAGATTCGAATACAAGCATAATATCCTCCAACCGATAACGGCTACGGCGGCCAATCTCAACGATCAGCCACTTACGCAGGATATATTATAGTGCTCAAGTGTGTGCGCAAACACAAGTGCACTCTCTATTCCCTTACCCTCATATTCCGACGGGACACTACTGTGACACGACCAGAGAGGGATTGGGCGCAGGACCAACGGCTTAACGTGCTTTCCGAGGCACGGGGGTACAAGACCGCCAACTTCCAGACTCCGGGCTGCCACTAAGAATTTCTTACCGAAAACTTAGGTACAAATTTTTGGCTCGACCCGGGGATCGAACCCGGGACCTCTTGCACAAGCAAGATGCAAGCATGCACCTCTATAGGAAAGGATTTTTTTCTATACATTTTATTAGAAATAACTTTTGTCTAAAAATGCCTACCAATCCGATGCCGATCAAATAGACCAATTACATTTTCCGGAGATTTATTAGATAGATAAGACACGTATTCACATTCGGGCTCATACCAGCGAAGTTTTAATAGCATTTCGTTAAGGTTCCAACTCCAACCCACCGGCCTTGCGGAGAACTGGTGGCGACCCAAAAATAGCCATAACCATCGGAAGCGTCCGAACCGAGGATCGCATGACAAATTGCGCATGTTTCCTGATTTGGGCATGGTGTTGCCATAACTATCCTAAAAAAAGCGATGATGGAATATTTTATAAATGGTTGGAAAATGGTGGAAGGGAGGGTGGGAAAGTGAAGAGCACCAAGGTATGGGTACCCAGAAATATTATGGTTATCTAGTTACCTAAGACTGAACAACTAACAACTGCTATGATTTCAGGTCATGAAATGAAATGTTTTGAATGGTGTATCTATCTGAGACTAGAGACTAGAGGGTCAATTTTTAATACCATCCTTTAACATTGAGCTGCCGAGACAGCGGAAATTTGGAAAGAAAGAAAAACTATAAGTAATATTATTGATAGGTATTTATTGACTTTCCTTTATAATTTTCTTAAAAAGTACATATATTAAAAAGTACATATTTTTGTGTTAGCTATGCCCAAAAGGTTAACATGATGTACTGGATAATTTTTGTACGACCCGTATGTCATCATCATCATCATCGTCAGCCCATTTAAGTTCCCACTGCTGGGGCACGGGCCTCCCTCAATCACATGAGGGGTAATTGCCATACTCACCATGCTTGGCAGACGGGTTGGCGAGGGTTTTGATATAAATGCAGAGTTTTCCTTCTCTGGGTGCTGATGATCATGCCAGCAGCTTTACCTTAGTCGCCTTTTACGACACCTCGGTAAGAGTGAGGGTGGCCTATTCTACTCTGCCGGGGACCACCCGTATGTAACATTCATGAATGCAATAAACACTTTTGTGTTGAGTTGTTGAGTTGAGTTGAGTACAAGATTCGAAGAAGTCTTGTCTTCTTAATCAGAAGAGAAAAAATCTGGTGGATTGTTTTAGTGAATTTACAGTACGTCAATCATCTATATTGTTGTTCAATTTAAATTTAAATGTAAAGGTGTTATACGATGCGTTGGTCCGGAGTCAACTGGAGCATAATGCGGGAATTTGGGGCCCACACGAAGCGAAGTATAGTGTCATGTTAGAGCGAGTACTAAACAAGTTCGTGAGACACTTATACTTCAAATTGTATGGGGTATATCCATTTTACCCACTTATGTATCCAACACTATTCGTGCTTGGGATGGTCGGGTACAATGAGCTAAGGGTGAGACGGGAGTTCGCACTTGCCTCATACGTGGTGAAACTGCTGCGTGGCATCGCGCACAACCCGGGAGTGCTACGTTGCCTGCATCTGCGCGCTGCCGGACCGGTATGTCTGGCGAAGGAGGCGCCCACCATTGTTGGTGGTACCAACGTCCAGGACAAATTTACTGAGAAAAAACGCCACTCAGCCGCTCGAGGTCCAAGAAAGGATTGACATTTTCTCATGCTATTTGAACTCGCAAAAGTGCTCCTATTTGTAATAAGCCAATGAAAATATGATTTGTTTTGTAATTTAATTTATTTATTATTATCGTTAAAACATAAATATTGAAATGTAATTAGTGTATAATATTAGATATAAGTTGACATGGACATTAAGAAATAGAAGTAGTTTTTAAGTTGACAATATCAATTTGAATGCAATAATAATATAGTTTTATGAAGCTGTACTATCGCATTAAGCGCATGCTTGTAAGGATAGTTAAGTCGTTTTAAATAAATAAATAAAGAAATAAATAAAATTTGATTGAGTCTTGTATAAATATTGCTTAATTTTGACTTGATGTCTTTGATGGAGACCTTTGCCCTGCAGTGATACTTTACTTTACTAATTTTGGCATCCTATTTACAACTACAAGGAAAAGCCTAGAGGTAGCAATACTTTGCTTCGGATAATTGCGCCTGCGCCGCCCGGTCGCCGGTGACATTGTGACATGTCGCGCGGAACAATAGCAATAGTCTGCCTTTATAGAGCTGTCCGTCACACGTGTTATGGAATTTGACGGATTCATCCTACTGACTGATACAATGATTACTCTTTGTAATTACATAATTATCTAAACCTTTGGGTGGAGGCCGGTAGCATACTTGTGACTTTTCTGTTGATACTCCAATCACACCTGATCACATTTTCCGTCAGGTGTGATTATGGTCAAGCAAGTGTTAACCTAGCAATTAACAAAAAAAAGCCGACCAAGTGATGGATACAAATAAGCATTTGCAAGACATACTCGTACACATTTTTCAGCTGGTTGAAATAAAATGTTGTTTCTCGAACAAGTAGATATTAAAAAAGGTAAGTACCAAAATTACTGATCCTTTTTTTATGTGATAGGTGGCAGACGAGCAGACGAATCACCTGATGGTAAGCAATTGCCGCCGCCCATGGACACCCGCGACACTAGTTGAGTCACAAATGCGCTGCCAACCTTTAAATCCACTTTTACCCTGAATTGGGCTTCTGGTAACGTCACTCATGCAGCGAAACACAACACAATAAGTGCTGCTGCACGCCGGTTTTCTCTGTTCCGAAATATTTACACAAATAGTTCATTTGTCCACCTTGGCTTAATAGGTACTCGAAATACCTACTAAATTGAATTATTACTCCAGTCATGCGCCCTGTTAGTCTAGTGTTTTACGTACCAGATCGTGATCTCGGGGTCCTGTGTTCGATTCCCGGGTCGAACGAAAAGTATGTTTCGAATTTTTCGAACATAGCTCGGGTTTGTGATCACCAATCCGCATTTGGCAAGCGTGGTGATTAAGCCTAATCCCATCATAGTAGCGATGACTTGATTTCTATGATAGAGGCCTTTGCCCTGCAGTGGGACAGTTTATAGGCTGATACTTTACTTTTTACTACAATCATATTCCAGCTTCGGTATTTATTAGTCCTTTGCTCCTTCTATTATAACTGTAGACATTAATAAATTGCCTGGCGATGACGTTCCATGTTCCAAAGTTATATCACAGCCACAGATATAATGCTAGAAGGTACACTGTGGTATAGTCATAAGAAATGATACTAATGGTTTCCGATGACACGCCAGGGATAAGTTACAAGACGTGTTGCAAATGGCCACGGGGTGTCAGTAGCTACTTTTCATCGAGTCAGGCTGCTTCGTTGGAGAAATAGGTAGACCGTATGTTTGTTTATTGTAGTTTTACCTTTCCTTTATGCGTGGAATGTGTAGATACATAATAGATTATCGCTTTTCAACGTTTCGAAGGTTTACCTTTGAGCACAGCACGGTCGGCTGCACAGAAATGTATTTTATTTATTCATCTATTTATTGCATGTCATATTACATTTCGAGATGTTACATTAGAGACAGGACTTAGATGTAGGTTTACATGCGACGCCCTGCAAGTACACAGCAAGTCAACGCTCAGGGTCTTAATTGCACTTCAATTATAATAATATTTACTTTTTTTTTGTGAATATTTTAGTGTTTACCATAATAGCTATCTCTGACTTTTACTTTCTTACACGGAATGTTTGACACTTATTTAGTTACTTTATTAGTAAAGTGAATGACGCCCTGTTGGTCTAGTGGTTTAAGTACCGGGCCATGATCTAGGGGTCCTGGGTTTGTTTATCGGGTCGAGCAAAAAGTATGCGTTGAGTTTTTCGAACATTGGTCGGGTTTGTGATCACCAATTTGCATTAAGCAAGCGGTGATTAAGCTAAACCCATCATAGTAGCTATTTCTATGATGGATGCCTTTGCACTGCAGTAGGACAGTATATAGGCTGCCTTTGGTCCAAGGGTTGCGGGTTCGATCCCCGCACAGTATAAACATTTGTGTGCATGAACATGTCTGTTTGTATTGGTCTGGGTATTTGTATGTTCATATTATAAGTATGTATTTACAAAAGAAAAGTATTATATGTATATATTTGTAACTCCGCTGTTGATTCTGATATCCGTAACACAGGTGCTTGAGCTACCTATGTCGGAGTTAGATCAATGTTTGTGATGTTGTGAAATAATTATTAATTATTTATTTATTTAGACGTAGTCTAAAGGTTGACGCAACTCAAGTGACAATGGGCGGGACATATGTATAGCCCAAAAGACAGACTCGTGGTATAGGGAAATGCTGCAGTGGAGGCCATGGGATCAGAAAATACCTATCGGAAGGCCACAAATGAGATGGAGAGACGACATAGCCAAGATTGGCGGGCACAACTTGACTTCAACTGCCCAAAATAGAATAGAATGGAGAAGTTTGAAGGAGGCCTGCACCAAATTGGTAGAAAACGGCTTAAGGTGAGATGAGATGATGATAAAGTTCAAAATTCCTAGATTTGGTAGATTTGGTATTCTGAAGCTGCTAATTTTCATCGACATGCAGAAACAATACATTTAATAATACATTACTTACTCTCTCAAATGGCCTTTTGAACATGTAATTTTATGTTACCACCTACAATTTTGAGTGCTTGCACGTACAATATATACTTATGCCGCAATATTTACTAGACTTAAGTTGTTATCTTAACGAAGCGCTAACTAGAGACTTCCTGGTCAGAACGCCTCGTTAGTTTCGCTAGAAAATGGCTCTGTGTTATTAGATGCTTGAGTATCAACGTACCTACTTAAGGTACAATTAATGTATACAAAATGTATGGCTATTAAACATATTTTTACGTAATAATAATAATATAGGTACTCCAAACGATTTCGGCTAAGGCGGCCACGCTCAGCCACTTACACAGGATATATTATAGGGCACAAGTGTGTGCGCAAACACAAATGCATTCTCAATTCCCTTGCCCTCGTATTCCGACGGGACACCAGTGTTATACGACAGGAGAGGGATCGGTCGCAAGGACTCCGGGCTGACACTTAAAATTTCTTAACAGATAAACTCAGGTAGAAATTTTGGTCCGACGCGGGGATGGAAAACCGGACCCCAAGCGCAGCCGTCGCTTTAAAGTGGAGAACAGCGTGAGAGCCATGCTTCAGCATCAATGGGCCGGCGTGAAGCTGTGCATGCGCTGTGTTTCGCTGCGTGAGTGAGGGTACCGGAGGCCCATTCCAGGGGAAGGGGGGTTATCACTGCTGTTGCAGGTGTCCATGGGCGGCGGTAATCGCTTACCATCAGGTGATCCGTCGGCTCGTCTGCCACCTATATCATAAGAAAAAGTGCTAGGCACTACCCACTGCACCAACGAGGAAGTTTTATGTTTCTACCGCCCTTAGACACTCGCAACACCAGTGGAACAACAAGTATGCTGACAACCTTTGAACTCTCATTTCCCCCGGATAGGGTCTCCAGTTTCATGCAGTGAAACTAATTCGAACATGAATGACTGAAAAACGGCGTGAAGCCTTTGCTTCATGCCGTTTTTCAGTCATTCATGCCGCAACGTTACAGCAATAGTTAGACCCTAATCTAGAAACTAAGGAGAATACAGTACATATAAGACAGAGAGATTATTATGTAATTAAGTGTATTGGCCGTGTGGTCCCCGGCAGAGTAGAATAGGCCACCCTCACTCTTACCGAGGTGTCGTAAAAGGCGACTAAGGTAAAGCTGCTGGCATAATCATCAGCACCCAGAGAAGGAAAACTCTACATTTAGTTCAAAACCCTCGCCAACCCGTCTGCCAAGCGTGGTGAGTATGGCAATTACCCCTCATGTGATTGAGGGAGGCCCGTGCCCCAGCAGTGGGGACTTAAATGGGCTGATGATGATTAAGTGTTATGTTAAAAACTAATTGTCTAAACCATTTGTGATTAGACCTGGCTGGCTGGACCTGTTTCTAGTGACGAAACACAAATCACTATAGCTCGTAAGATTGTAGGCAACGCAGGTGCATAACACAATGGTCAAAATTAACATTTCTAACCTTACAACCTCAAAACCCCGAGCGAGTCATGTGCGGTCTCCTCCCCCTTTAGATCAACCGCACCATTCGAATTTCGTAACTCCATTTTCAATTATAGACGCGATGCAAACCCGGTATCTTGGGCGGAGCATGTCCGATCTACGGTAAAGGTTGAAATTGCATTTGTTTTATACCAGAGAGTTGGTACTAAGCCATGGCGTCTTCACAGTGTTTGTATAGTAAGTAAGTAATAATTTATTTGGCAAAATAAAGATACAAGCCTAACATGCAGAAGAAAAGGATCGGTTAAATACAATATATGCGATGATTGCTTTCCATCAAGTGACTCGTTTGCTCGTTTGTCGTCTCTAACATAAAAAAAGAGGACAAGATATCATACTTGTAACTAATTACTGCCAAATAGAGCATATTGCCCTGGGTTGCCCTGACATAGCTGCTGCTGGAAAATCGCATACGTTGGTACGGTCATCCTGCGGAAACTGGTCAGCTACGTGGGAAACAAATGTCTGGGGATGTCAGCGGATGTCCGCCAAGTCCCGGCAGAAGGGGTAGACCTAAAAAGGTGTGGGAAAAACTTGCGTGCTAATAAACTGACCACTAGGGATGCACATGACCGTGCAAAGTGGAGAAGTCGGAGTAGGAAAGCGGAACCCGGGGTCCGAAGCGACAGCTTGAGACAAAACGCTAAGATGATGATGATGATAGAGTAGATGTTCTGGTGTGGCTGATGTCCATAGGCGTCGGTGATCACTTACCACCAGGTGACTTGCTTGCTCGTTTACTTCTCTTTCTCATAAAAAAGGAAGATTCGATGTGGCAACCCTAGTCACAGGAGCAGAGCTCGTTCAACATCCTACGTGCTACCGGCTTTGTTTGTACTGTGACTGTGAGTTTGAGTGTGTTGTGCCAATAGCTAATTTTGCGCTTTAATATCAAGTTGATTTGAAATGTTTTGCATTTGCAGTGCGAAGGCCTGATATAATACAGTTATGGGAAAATGTTCGGTGAAAAACCTTAGATTAGTTTTTATGAACTAAAAATAATATTAGTTTTGATAGGAACATAAAGCTCGTTACAGCCAGAGACTCACACAACGCAACTGTACCTACGTGTCCCGCCTACACAGGTCTACGAAGGTCCAGGGAGTCGTAGATTACGTGCGAAAGAAGTCCAACTGAACGTTCAGTGTCGAACGGTTAGCTTCTCTCGACAAAGTGAACTTCAGCTCATTTGTGGTGAGAGTACCAACCGACTCCATGGCGACCTTTATTAGGGAGGACTTCTGGCCGCAGGGAGTCGTCTTTCGGGGGTTTCGAAGATGGCTAGCTGACTCTACGCGCCGCACGTAGAAATATTGAGAAAAAAAGTGAAATCATTTTATTCTGTACCTAGGTAGGTTACACTGTACAGGTCGATTTATGAAAGACTAGCTTTTGCCCGCGACTTCGTCTGCGTTCACACAATATCTTTGTAAATTATAGCCTATGTGTTATTCTGATCTATAAGCTACATTACTGTAGAGTTTCATTAAAATCCGTTTAGTAGTTTTTGCGTGAAAGAGGAACAAACATCCATACATCCATCCAAACAAACTTTCGCCTTTATAATATTAGTAAGGATGAGCACAAATGACGACCGTCTACGCGTGTCCCGAAGAAGTGACTCATTCGACAATTTGACAAAGTTTATGGACTTTCGGCCGCACTCAAGACGTCATATAAGCTTATGTTCATTAACTTTAGTATCGGTAGTCTTTATGTGTATCAAAATAAGTGTTAATATTTTTTTTTACTAGCCAACTAAGTTAATGAACGACTCTGAGTGTGGCAATTAGCCTTAAGTCTTTTCTTCATGAGATTAAATGCGTACAAGCTGGCTTAGGGTATTTATTATATGGGCCAATGAAATATTTTTTAATGTATCTTTTTTATTAAAATAGGTGAATTAATATTGTAATTATTTTCATACATTCTTCAACCAACAGGGGGCATTTTCATTGATCGCCGGCCCTCATACGGGGTGCGGGAAAAGCTTGCCATAGGGCCCGCGCGGATGGAAATTATCGCCTAGAATAAAACATGTTAATATAGAAGGCACATACATAATTCTGATTTATAAATATTAAGTGACGAGTTTATAGATACGAGTAAATGAAGTAATTATGGATTATTCACATAGTCACGTGGAACGTGAATACCTGTATAAGTAAATGATTTATTTCTTGTTGTAATCAAGATTCAAATTAATTTGCTTGTTAAATACAACACGAGGTACACCGCATGATTAAATCGATTAAAATAATGTATTAAAATATGTGCACAATGACTCGGAAAAATAACTATTGCACTCTGATCACTAAGATAGTTATCTAGGTATCTATCTAGGTACTTAAATAAATAAGAGCTAAAACTAGTCTTTCAGTCATTGAACATGAAACTTTTTGTAGAGACTTGCAGACGACGTAAAAAATTTTTTATGTGATAGGTGGCAGACGAGCTGACGGATCACTTGATGGTAAGAGATTGCCACCGCCCTAGGACACCCGCGACACCCGTGGAGTCACAAGTGCGCTACCAACCTTTAAACCCCCGGATTTGGCCTCCGGTACCCTCACTAATGCAGCGAAACACAGCACAGTGCTACGCAGGTTTGCTGTGATTATGACTATTTGACACTTACTAACACCTATATGGACTCTGTGGTCTGAAATAAATTTTCATTCATTTATTCAATCATTCGCTTCCAAGTTTATATACTATTTTGACTATTACACTTGAATTTTTCTTATAATTTCACACAAAAAAAAACAAGGTAATCGAACCATAATAATCACACCTGTTTTCGCTGCAGACGCCATATTTGTTTTGATGATGACTAGCGCTGCAGTGGAGAAAAGCGGAAATAAATTTGAATCACTTTTTTGAGTTTTGATCAGTCATTTAGAATGGGCTAACATACATAAGCTATCAAACGTTATATGATTAAATAAATAGGTAGGTAGGTTAAAAAATAAATTTAAAAGTAAAAAGTTCTTTGTAGTTGTACTGCGCATATTATTATATAACTGTAATAAACCATTATTCTTAAAAATATAATATATTTGTAATAGTAATATAGTTTGTAAGTATGAAATTGCTGTGCCCTTGCAGGGTAATGTGAGATCCTTGTATAATTGTAAAACCTTTTTGTAAACATTATGCAATAAATAATTATGATTATGATTAAACAACTATCGGCCTAGGCATCCCATTGGATGGCTGATTTAACCAGTACTAGGTAGTGGGTTGAAACTTGAACTGACAGTGCATAAGTTACCGAATGCCCAAACAAAGCGTGTTTGGCTAATGTTCGTTCCCCAGAACAATAACTTCGTTTCTAAGGAATTGATTCATGTCTGTCCGCCCATTTGATATTAAATGCAACGTAGATAAAAGCGCTCACGGCTAGACAATAGAAGCAATTTGTTATTACCTGTCGTGCTGTTTTATTGAAATTAAAAGGATTTATTCAAAAGTTTGCTTGACCTTACGGGACATTACAAAGGAATTGATGTTTGCTACAAAAGGGCAATCAAGGTTACTTATGCTAAATGGTTGCTGTAATGACTAGCGACAGAGGGGCCTATGGCGGTTGTCCTCATCATCTTAGCGTGTCCAAAGCTGTCTGAACACAGGAGCCCTCGGTAAGCTTAGACCATGGATTCAGGATTTTTTTAGTCTGGTAATTACAATAAAGCGATTGCCGTCTGACCCTCGCAGTTCTTTAACAGGGCAACCGGACCAAATGAATCATGGTGACACGTTTCAGAAACTATACGGATGGGGCAGGTTTCCTTACGATAATTTCCCTCACCGCCGAGCTAGTGGTAGAAATATTTCTATCTTTTTCAAATCTCTGTGCATGTGATATTCAGAGGTGCTGATTTGGATCCGAGCCACGACCCATTGTATGGAAGGCACGTTCTGAATTACTGAGGAGCATCCATCGCTCCATAACAACCGACACAGGTATTGCTTACATACAGGGTGTAAAAAGACCCTTAAGAAAGCCGGCGTCTACGCACTCAGACCATTAAAACAAGTCTTAGAACAAAAAATTATTGATGGGAAACGAAGTTGATTTTTTGGTGTCAATTTTAAACCTATAAACGGACAACGCAATGAACAGCGTACACCGGACCGCGCCGCACGCGCGCCCGCGCTCCGGTCGCCGAGGCGCGTCACACCCCCACCCGCACACCCCCCCGCCCCGCCTCTCAAAACATTACATTGCGGGCTGTAACGTTTTGAAGCCATTTTCCCTAGAATTACTTTAATTTTGAACAAGTTCTTTGGACAAAAATTAGGTAATAATGTTACATCAAATCTTGAGATTTTTTTATTTAGACTTTGACCTTCAATACTGGAAAGTATTGAATACAGGTATGGTCTAGAGAAAAAAGTGGTTCCTGATGAGTCTGAATACGGAGTTTCGGGCTTCGTTTAAGGAATCTTTTTACACCCTGTATTGTCAACGCTATAAAATTAGCAAATTTTTCCAATCAGTTCACTAGCCATATACCGGAATGATGACAAAGAACCCCAAAGGATGATCCTCATCTCCTGGAGTAAGGAAAAGGCATTGGTTTGTGATTCGACATATGGAGGTCAGCACTGACATGTTCACAACACTTTACGGGGCGCGGGAGCACCACCCCAATCAGGGGGAACGGGGCTTAAAAGATAGGCAGCGCAATGGACAACATTTCATATTTTTAACATGTCCATATTGTTTTTTTATATGAAAATAGACATAAAATGAACGGACCCATATTTTTTCTTTTTCAAAATTTGTCCATTTTTCATGCATAAAATAATTATTAAAATTCTTTATATTCTAAATAGACGTAAGCGCCAAACATGACGTCATCGACGGCTGAATACAGCGATATTTCTTTGCTTATCATTGTTTTAATAAAAAAAAGATACTACTGTCAAAGGTAAATAATACTAGTGTCAACATTGTCAACGTCATTCATTCATTCAAACGTTGACAAGTGTCTTTTTTTTTGACAGTTGCATGTCATGGGTTTGGCATTTCGTAAATTTAAACTATAATGTGCTAGGCAAAGAAATATTTTACATACTGCCGTCCGATGACGTCATCTACGTTTTTAGTTTTTTAATTTTTTTCTCAGTAAATAAGCAATATAAAAAATTAATAAATATATATTCGCGCAGCGGAAAAGTAAATGAAGAAATGGTATTTTTTGTTTCAGAGCTTAGCAATTTTGAAATGTTGTCCATTGTGATCCCGGAGGTGTTGCAGGTGTCTATGGGCAAGCGCTTACCATCTGGTGATTCGTCTGATTGCCTTCTGTCTATCACACAAAAATGCAAAATTTTAACAATTTTACTACGAAAAAGCGTTGAATTCCTACGGGAAAAAATCTTATGTTATGGTTACTGTTGTGGATGGATAGCTGGACCAAACTCTTTTATATTGTCTATGTTTTACAATTTTTTACTGTTTTGATATTATTATTGTTTTGTTTTATGATGAGACCCCTATCTGAAAGAAAATATATGGTTTTTGCATGCATGGCATTAGCAGAGCTTTATTGGCATCCTCTTATTGGTGGTAAGCCACAGCGTGATGTAAATATCCACAGTAACTAAAACGCTGCCAGTAGAAGGCTGTATATGAATTATATTAGTGCCTCAAGAGAAGTTGCATTCAATATTAATTTCACACCCACACTTTCAGTCGTTTGGAATGCTTGTTCCTATCTCACAAACGCCTTTGAAACCTAAGAATTGACAGGTAAGCTAAAACTTAGGCGTAAAATAATTTATTATTATCAGACACCTACTGATTAGGTCGACTCGGCAAGTATTGCGATACTCTGCCAGTGATTGTAAAAGTTGGATACGTAAACCGTTAGGGGTTCATCATGTATTACATTACTGACTACTTGCACTTATAACATATCTACTTATTTAGTTTTTTATTTACCATCAAGTAACTTTACATAATAGCCCTACTTATATTGAGCCCGACATAAAGATAAAAGATAAAGATAAAAAAATCTATATTTAATTTAGGTACACAGAACACTTATGAATGTCAAAATAGGTACATAATATCTACCGCTGGTTCGGAATGTCGATTTCTACTGAGAAGACACCAGCAAGAAACTCAGTAGTTACTCTTTTCAAATATTGATGATGTTACAGAGTTTCAATTGAGAAGAGAAAAAAATACAATTATGAAAGTTAATAGACTACTATGAATAACAACTCAAAAGATTAATCAATTTAATGACCAAGAATCCTTATCATTTAAATAGTCTTGTACACTATAGTAACCTTTCTTCACTAGGCAGGTTTTAATATGAGACGTAAACTTATCCAGTGATAGGATAATGACATTTTGTGGTATCTTATTAAATATAGTGTGTATAAATTGTGTGGTAGCCCTAATTGTATCAATGAACCCTGTGTCCATTAACTATAAACATTCACGCTTAGCTGTAAGCAAAATATTGTTTAAAAATAAGTTCAGTTTAATAGAGAAATTTGATTTGAAAACACCTTTTCTTTAACCCCTTCTATTATCAGAATATACATGTACAGTTAGAAGACTGCACATAAAACCACAGAGGTTTGTCTTGTTGCTATCGTGCGCTATGAGTTTTACAAACGTATGTTTTAGGTATTAAAAATGACATTCGAGCGCCACTAATGAATATGAGCACACTTAGCGACACTAATTTCTTCAACTATCCTAGAATTTGCTAAGACAGTATTCCCTTAATTTAAGTTTAAAATTGGTAAGTGTCAAACTGTCCCGCAGATCAGATGGCAACTGGTTTATCAGGGCCCTGTTTAATAAACATTACAATTCTACAATTTTGTAAAAAACTTACATATTTTTAAGTTTTTATGACAAGTGCTGTTTAATAAACCTTACAATTCTGTAAAAAATCTACAAGTAAAAACCTTACAAATATTGTAATTACAAATGCTGTCTAATAAACCTTTACATATGTAGAAAACGCCTGTAGAACTCGATGACAAAATTGTAGTTACAAATTTGTAGTTGTAAGTTACAATTTACATAAAATTGTAAATTTTTGTTGACAATTAACAAGGGTAGATTTCAAAAACATTTTGTTTCTTATTTATTTGATTCGTAACGAAAGTCATGGAGCATGCTAACAAACTATTGATTATTTCCTTAATATACGAGAATAAGGATATTTTATTTGGTAGTTTTAGTGATATACTTACTCACCATATAAAAATAAAAAAGTGGAAGGACATTGCTGAACAATTAAAATCTTTGAGCATCTTTAGCAAAGATTGGAAATACCTACGTGATACGACATGGCAAAACTTTAGAAAACGGACCATAGTAAGTAGATGGATGTAATACTGGGTAACTAAAGGTATCGAAATGGTGTTATGGCAGAATCATCCATGAGCCTGATCGTATTTCAGAGCATGTCCAATTTTTGTAATCAAATATTCGACGGTAGTTTTACAGACCCGAAATTTTTCGTTGAACGTAAAATCTGTCACATTAAAAGTTAAGTTTATCCGTTTGCGAAAAACTTGCCGCTGCATTCACTTATAATATACTCATCATCACTACTGTCACTGACTTCCACTACTACTTGTTAGGACCATTTTTTTACTTTTAATTCCAATTTTCTTTACTTGTTAGGTGGAGACACAAAATTGTAAAATTTTGACACAAGGCGAGTCCACCTGTCGGAATTTTAATACAATTTACAAAATATGTAAACTTGTAACTACAATTATGCGTTCAATAAAACAGTTTTCCCTACAAATATGTAAATTGTCACCTGTAGAAAAAAAATGTTTATTGAACAGAAACTTGTAAAATTGTAGTTAAAATTCTACAATTTTGTAGATTTTCCACCATGGTAAAATTGTAAGTTGTATTCTTTATTGAACAGAAACTTGTAGAATTGTAGCCTGTAATTTACAATTACAATTTACAATTGTAATGTTTATTAAACAGGGCCCAGGCGAGGAACTACATTAACATTGTATTTTCTTTATTACACATATTTCTTAATGTTGATGGGCTTGCTCTTGGCTTCACACTAAACTTTAAAGTTTGTAAGATTACAACCTCCAAATGTGCTTTTGTATAAGCTCGCTCCACCGTTGGAATTCGCCAGGAATTCCGAGCTTATACAAAAGCACATTTGGAGGTTGTAGTTTTCGGGAAAAACAAGGTATTTCTTGGTAGTCCGCTTTATTAAGAAATCTCAAGGCCAAACCGTTCCCATGCAAAACTCGAAGACTTGTTTGCATGTAAAACCTTCCTGGTAACGGGCGACTTCGTAACGCACAGGATAACATTACATAAGGATAAAGATCCAATCATAGTAGTGATGAAATGATTTTCATGATGAAGGTCTTTGCCCTGCAATGAAGACTGTAGATACAGTCGGCTGATACTTTACATACTATTTGGGTTGCACTGGATAAATATGGGTTTATGTGACCGTAACTTTGAGAACCACTGCCTGTACAAGACAAATACGAATCTGTGTTTGGTTTATAGCGTGCGATACTGCTGAAATTGTTTGTTTACGGCTGCCAACGTATAACAGGTAGCTTTGATATCGGTAGGTAATAACATAACAAGTCGTATTGCATTACCACTGTGCTAAGTTATGCCACCCAAATATTATATCCACAATGAACTAAGAAAAGCCGCTATTGTGCTAAAGTGATTTATTAGTCCGAAATGTTATTTACTTGCTGATGTCCACGTATTTAAATACTTACAAGAATGATTCTTTAGAATCCGTTTTTTAATTTAAATAAATACTAAAAACTAAAAGTGGTTTGGAAGTGTTAACAAAACGCTTGTAAAGTATTAGCCTATATACCATCAGGTGATTACTCTGCTCGTTTACCACCTATTACTAAAAATATATACTATCCCACTGCGGGCCAAAGGCCTCCATCGTAGAAATCAAGCTATCGCTACTATTATGGGATTAGGCTTAATCACGCTTGGCAAATGCAGATTGGTGATCACAAACCCGAGCTAAGCTCTAAAATTCGAAACCGAGATCACGGCCCGGTACTCAAACCACTAGATCAATTACATGGTGTAATATAGATTATAATATATAGACATTAAGAATCTTTGAATTAAATTTGGTCCCCGTGTGGTCCCCGGCGGAGTAGAATAGGCCAGCCTCACTCTTACCGAGGTGTCGTAAAAGGCGACTAAGGTAAAGCTGCTGGCATGATCATCAGCACCCAGAGAAGGAAAACTCTGCATTTATATCAAAACCCTCGCCAACCCGTCTGCCAAGCGTGGTGAGTATGGCAATTACCCCTCATGTGATTGTGGGAGGCCCGTGCTCCAGCAGTGGGGACTTAAATGGGCTGATGATGATGAATTACATTTCAAACTTAAATACTCTTTGGTTCTTCTCCTTCTTTGGGTACCTCTTCAGTCTTGAAGGTTGGCCGCCAGTTTTGTGAACCTCTCTTTATCCTTTGCAAGGCTTCTTTTTAGGGTTCTTCTACGCTGGTGATCCCGGCCCACTCCTGTATGTCTCGCATCCACGATTATTTCCTACATCCAGGATCCCATCATCACATCGAAGCCCATTATTATGAGTTGGAGTAGAATGTACCTATCGTGTGCCCTAGGGGCCTTTAAGAATACTTCCAAGGTTTTCCCAGCCTGTCGTAAGAGACGACTAAACGGGCCCTAAGAGTATGTGAGCGTACCTACTGCTAGGAAGTGGCTAGCTCAGCATACGACTCCGCGGAAAACGATGTTACCGGGTGTCCTGGTAGGTGGTACAGCAACGAATGGCTGCATTGCGCCAGGTAGGGGCGTAGTCGGTGTGGTCTAGTCCCTGCTGTAGGGTTTCCAAGAAGGATACACTTGGTTTTGGTTAGGGTTAGAGTCCCACACACCACCTGTTCCCTACAAGTAGCAAGATGACATCCATGATGGTTTCCTCTGGGAAAAGATGTTTTTGCATGGGCTTTTTAATGGGAATTTTTTATTCAGAGTAGTAAACTCTTATCCCGGATTCAGTCAGGAAAACCTTTTCTCTGCCTTCAGCAAGGACTGACCTGGGACGCCATGCTCCTTTGGCAAGATGTTGTGGAAAATACAACGAAATGTTCTCACTGGACATTTTTCAATACTCATTACCGCTTTTAAACGGAAGTCGAATGACCTTACTTACTTACTTTCTTCGGCGCTACAACCCTTTGTGGGTCTCGGCCTCTTCTACTATGGACTGCCAAGCGCGACGATCCATGGCTGTCCGTCTCCAGTTCGTAAACTTTTTCATCGCCTTAAGATCGTCTTCGATGCAATCGCACCATCTCTTCTTAGGCCTTCCCCTTAGTCTCTTCTGCTGCGGCTTCTAGTCGGTCATTATTTTTCTCTCAACATGTCCTCCCATCTGAGACGTTGCGACTTGATGAATCTGACGATCGTTTCATGGTTCATAAGTGCCTCTTGCTCATGATTCATCCGAATACGGTATTCAAGTTGAATGACCTCTTAAATTGTTTTTTGTCATATTAGTTCATTTTTATTTTATTATTTATATTGTAAAATTTTAGTATAATTTATTTTGTTTCTATCTCTTTATTTACATTAGTACTGTTTACGTGTTATAATCAATGTTGTGTACACCTATAATTGGTATATATTAAAGAAAAAATGTGTTGTATCTGTTTTTGTAATGTGTTATATGTAGGTATACTGTTGGTGTGTCATATCAAATAAATAAATAGAATAAGGCTGTACCTATCGTATCTCCACTCGTCCTAGGTATTCAATTTTCCTCCTTTTGGCGGTCTACATCAAGTCTTTTGTCGGTCAAAGTATAATTAAAAGTTATATTTTTTCATCATGTTATTTAGGTGCCAATTTCATTACTAATTTGATTGTTATTGATACATGAGTATCAATTGATAGTCACAGTGAAAAAATATTCGATTAGTTATTCGAGTAATAGTATGAGCATGCAAAAAATTAATTGAAATGTTGTCTGATTGTTACATTAATATCGACACAAATCTAATGAATGTTTTTTTCTTGTCGCAGGTAAGAACACCCACATCATAACCACCATATAGTATTGGTAAGTTATATAATTAAATAATAATTATGTCCTCCAAACCGATATTTCGGTCATGGCGGTTAATCTCAGCTATCAGCCATCGATGCAGGATATTATAGTGTACAAGTATTTGCGCAGACACAAGTGCACTCTCTATTCCCGTACCCTCTTATTTCGATGGGACACCAGTGTGAAACGACCGAAGAGGACTTAGGCGCAGGACCAACGGCTTAACGTGCTATTCGAGGCACGGGGGTACAAGACCGCCAACTTCCAGACTCCGGGCTAACACTAAGTTACAAGTTATATAATTATAATGTAAGTGTATCAACTAAGTATTTAGTTAAATGTTAGTGAGGTTTTCGAGATGTAAACAATAAAAATCAGGGTGTATAGAAGAAAGTCGCGTTCACACCGTGGATCACAGATCATTTAAATTCGTCATATTAGTTACACTGTTTTTAACTCAAGAACGCCGGAATCGATTTGGCTGAAAATTGGTGGAGAGGTAGCTTAAAATCAGGGGACGGGCGTAGGATACTTTTCATCCCGAAAAAAGGTAGGCCCATGTGTAATATATGAAAAAAAATACGTGCAAAGCCGCGGGCGAAAGATAGTAATTTATAAAAGTAAGTAAAAAAACCGGATTTGACTGACCGGATGGCGCAATTGGTAGTGACCCTGCCTCTTACGCCAAAGGTCGTGGGTTCGATCCCCACCCTGGACAAACATTCGTGCGATGAACACTTGTGTTTGTTCAGTGTCTGGGTGTAATATATGTATTTAAGTATATATTTGTGTTCCTCTGTTGTCTGATATCTGTAACACAAGTGCTTAAGCTACTTAGTACGGAATCAGGTCAACCTATGAGAAGTTGTGAGAATTATTAAAAAAAAAAGCAGCAGTATAAATTTACAGATGTACTGATCAAGTCCCTACTTACACAATGCTGTTTTGATTATTAAAATCTATCGATACGAGTAGGTTATGCAACAAGGAAGTGTGCTTTCTAAATACGAGATCATCTCTGGATTTTAACAGCAGTGAGGGTTCCATTGGTACCTAAAATATTTTTTCCTATGTATTTGGTTTTATATTAGGAAGTGGGACATGCTATTTGAAGTCTTCTCCTGTCAAAAATATATTTGTGTTTCGCTGTTATTTGAAACTATTTACTACCAGGACTCTTTAGAATAGAATAGAATTTTTATTTGCAAGAATGAGGTACATTTTTTGCATATACAAGCTAATTGTAAGGAACTAAACACATTCACCCCTTCAGGGCATGCAAATCATTGTTACTTAGTTATAAAATTAATTAATTCATTATTCATATTAAATAAACATCATTGCATAATAATTAAAATACATTCATATTATTAGAAACTCATAATTAAAATAATATACATGTCAATTTTTGTAGTCAAAATATTCGCTTAAACTATAAAAACAATGGTGAATTAGCCACATTTTAAGGTCTCGTTTAAATTTATTTAATGTCAATTCCCGTGCGTCTATGGGTAATTTATTATATATTTTGATCGCCATAGAGCGGCTGTTCCTTGAGCGCATAGCTGTTTAACAAAATTAACGTAGTAAAGAGAGCAAAAGGGAATCGTGACTTTAAAATTTTACTTATTGTGGTATCACCCCTTTCATATCGTCTTTCTGTTGCATTCCATAAGTGCAGCTGCAAATAACTGCAGTTCGAATGCGGCGTGAGGCTGAACTCGTGACACGGGGTGATAGGGCATGAACCCACTCCTACAATATTGCCCTAACACCTCCAATGTGTACCGATAGAATCGAACTTATTTGTAAGTAGACAAATAAATGCAGTTCAATACTGCACTAACTTACAAGTTGCTCCTTAAATTGTCGAATAGAAATCGCTTACTACTGGGAATACTGTCATCTGGTTGTACAAATAAAACAATTTATTTTAGGATACCATTATAAAATATGCAAGGGTTTACTCTTCTATTAAGTGGGTACATTAGGTCTCTCACAATGTTCGTCATTTTACCATGTCTTCGGCTTGACGTGTCCAGTCATTACCAGCGACCTTTCGAAGATCGTCATTCCACTTAGGGCCGATTCAACCAACCTTATTCTATGCAAATCTGACATTATACCATAGATTTATACATAAATAGAGATTGGTTGAATACAGCCTTTTTTTTACTGTCGCTGGGTAATGGCCCCCGGTCAGGGGTGCAATGGGCCGATGTCGCCGCCTTTCGGTGGCGCCTTATGCATAGGAGGGTATACTGAGGGTAGCTAGGGAGCAAGACGGTTATGTCGGGCTTTCCTCTGGTGGGGGTTTCTCCTAACGCCAGAGGTACCCACTAAACCCCAGCAGTTTTCCCTCATCACCCTTAAGTGGGGACGAGTCATGGGTTCAAAAGGGCGAACTCTGGCACCGTGACCCTTCCCAGACGGTGCCCGCTTACACCGGCGGTTCCTCCCCCGGCTTGGGCCGAGAGAGGGGGTAGGGACAACAGAGAAAACTGAGCTGTCCCTACTAGGTTTTCGGAGGGAGCCTGTGCGTTGCCGGCGCTGGTGTCCCCACACCACGTGCCAGCAGGCTTCCTCGGTCAAATCTAGCCTTAGCCGATGGATTTAACTGCTATTCTTTCAGAGTCGCGGTCTCCACTCAAGTTCTCTTCTACCCTAAGGGCACTGTTTTGACAGTGATAGAGCCAGCATATTGCTACATTTAATATACCACGGTCATTTTAGTATTTTACGAATGTGTTTGCGTTGCCAACGGTGCAGTGTTCGGTACGTTGGATCGTGTCGATAACGCACGCGCGGGTACGCCGCCAGATTGTTGTTCGTTGAGCTCACCGGATTACGTGTCTACACTTGCACTGTGAACCCCAGATTGCATTATCAGCCAAGCTTACAACTGCTGACGTCACGTTTAAACTTAAGCAGGTGAGCTCAAAAGCATTAAGGTGACGGGTAGGGCACACTAGCGACGCCAATCGATTTTAATTTTTAGCTACTAAACCGGATTTATTTTAAACAATTTCGGGGTTGTGACACGACCGGAGAAGGTTCAACGCACGTGCTCGTGCTTTCCGAGGCACGTGAGACAAGACCGCTAACTTCCAGATTCCGGGCTGTCACTAAGAATTTCTTACCGAAAACTAAGGTACAAAATTTGGCCCGGCCTGGGGATCGAACCAAGGACCTCTTGCGCAGCCCAATTACCACTGCGCCACCGAAGCAGTCCGACCTATAAACCGAACTAGAAAGATTCCGATTCCAAAGTTTCAAATTAAAATATATAATTGACTTTAATAACCTTTTCTTAAGTCTTTTCTTAATATATAATTGACTTTAATAACCTTTTCTTAAGTCTTTTTAAGAGTTTAGACTATTTTGTATGAGTGCGATAACTAATTTATTAACTCACTAATACATCGTAACGAGTTACTTAATCGGTCGATTCAATTACAAAGCTCATGATGATTGATTTTAATCGTGATCGAATTAACTGAGGCATTCATCAAGACTCCTTAATACCTTTCTATATCTTCGCCAAGTATAATCGCTAACATTCACACCCAATTAAAAGTAGAATCTAATTAAAATCATAATCATCACAAGCAGTAAAATTACAATAGTTACATAAAAAATAAACAGAGTGTGGCCAATTTGTAAGCAATCCCGCTATTCTGGTTTTCGAATTTTAATTTCATGCTGTATGCATTTTAATCCTAGTTTTGCAACATTGCGAATTATTCCTTGGTTATTTTGTTTTGTCGTTTTGTTCTACGATACCTATTTGCATGTACAGTTGGAGCAAAAAAGAGTTGCGCAATGTTCGTTTAAGAAATTATACGGGTGATCTTGATATAAGCAACTTCTTTGAATGTGCGTTAGGCATTATGTAATTTCCTTTTTATACAGTTTAAAACCAATAGATGTTTTTATTATTAAATAATGGCAATGGATGAGCAATTAATTTCATGTTTTATTAGCTTAGCTGATAGACATTTTCCGTACAAAATAGTTGGTAACTATTTTCTACAATTTTTCGGGTACGTATCAATAACACTTCTTTCTGTTTTCAAATTATTAGGTTATGAATCAATACGATCACTTAGTATGAATCATCATCATCATCAGCCTGTATGATGGTCCCACTGCAGGGTATAGGCCTCCACCTGTGCTCGCCACTCGGAACAGTCTTGTGCCAGCTTCATCCAAGTCCCTCCCACCGCTGTGTCTATGTTGTCAGCTCATCTGGTATTTAGTATGAATAACGTACCTGAATAAATGAAGGTTCAGATTGAATAAAAGCGAGTATGATATACCGGAACCGATTGCAATTCACGGTGCCGTCCTCGAAGTTGTTCAAAAATACGTATACCTCGGGCAGACTTTGCAATTAGGTAAAAACAACTTCGAGGATGAGGTGAATAGGAGAATCCAGTTAGGTTGGGCAGCATTTGGAAAACTACGTCGTGTCTTCGTATCGTCGATACCACAGTGCCTAAAGACGAAAGTCTTCAATCAGTGCGTCCTACCCGACATAACATTGGCGCAGGACCAACGGCTTAACGCGCTTTCCGAGGCACGGGGGTACAAGACCGCTACCTTCCAGACTCCGGGCTGACACTGCAAACAGAAAAACTCAGGTACAAATTTTAGGCCCGACCTGGGGAACGAACCCGGGACTCGTCGCTTTAAAGTGCGATGCACTACCCATTGCGCCTACAAAGGTAGTAAGTGAGAGATATACCTATCTATTAAAATGTCATAAACACAAAAGTGTATTTGTATTCGATGGCAAGTATACTCGCATCCGCTCCGAGTCTAAACAGTAATCTAACAACGATTTGTACTTCCTTTGTAAAACACTTAGCATTGTTATTAGAGTCCAAAATTGCTCCACAACCCACTGCATCTAAGTACTTACTGCAGGATAATTACAGTCATACACAAAAATTTGTAACCATTATTGACTGGCATATCCGCTAGATAAGGAGCTTTATGACAACATTTCTCAACGACCAAGTGAGTCGAAATATTGAATACCAAGTACATTAGCGCTGTAATTCACCGAGTGAGTGAGAGTACAGAAAGCCCGATCAGAGAAATGGGGTTACAAAGTTGACAGCGTGCTTGTCAATCAACTGGTGTTGCGGGTGTCTGCAATTGCTTACCATCAGGTGATCCTTCTACTGGTCTGATTGATCAACTACTGATCTTGTCTCAGACTGTTGATTTTTCTACAGATACTGATCATATGCTCCTTGGATGTAATGGCGCGGCGAGGGCTTTGTGAAGACTTATCCCTTATCCGCACGAAGCGATTCGCTTCCTTAATAATACAAATACAAAAATAATTTATTTCATCATAACCCATACATAAAATAAGCAAGGGTTGGCCCCTTCTATTAAATGCAAGGAGCACCTGTGCCAGAAGAGGCCACTCTTCCTCAACACACTCATACATATATAAAGGTTAAAGGTAAATTTAAAAAACAAAAATATAAAATTGCTACTAAACTATGGTAAACTAAAAATATGATAAACTAAAATAATATCCTCCAACCGATTTCGACTAAGGCGGCTAATCTCAACGATCAGCCAGCTACGCAAGATATATTATATTACTATTATACTGAGAATTTCTTAACAGAAAAACTCAGGTACAAATTTAGGCCCGACCCGGGAATCGAACCCGGGACCCCAAGCGCAGCCGTCGCTTTAAAGTGCGACGCAGTACCCACTGCGCCAACGAGGCTTCCGTATTTATAATGCAGACAGCTAAATAATGATACTCCCTGCCGAGGTCTATTTGTCTGACCACTATAATCTGGACATCTTTAAGGCAAGAGTGAACAAGCATCTTCTAGGCCAACGCGTATCATCCTAGACCTCATCGTCGCTTTCCATCAGGTGCGATTGTGGTCAAGCGTTAGCCTATAGTTTAACAAAATCTCGTCAAGTAGTGCATAACTTTTTACCTGATTCAATATGAAGATGTGGATTATGGAAAATAAAACTAAATAAGTGTCGTAGCCTAGTCCAATACCTACCTAGACGCGTTTTCTGTGTTTACTGTAGGTAACATTACATTTTCCCTCATTGGTTATCTGCGCCTGTGTCTGCGCATTATATACCATGTTTTTTGAGCAGTCCATGAAAACAATCATTATTTCAGGTAACAAGATACATTTAAAATATTTCGTTGGCCCATAATAATAAATACCTTACAATCTAACATACATATATAATAAAATACCGTTTTCTTTTGATTAGGTCCTATTTTATTGGGATTTTCAGCAGTGTAATGTTCTCGATTCAATGCGTGTGTGTTGCCAGTGATGACGAAACGTGGCCGCTTACAATGTGCCAATTAAAGAGGCTCAAAGTCAGAGCCAGATAGCAATGGAGAGGGCTATGCTCGGAGTCTCCCTGCGTGATCGTATCAGAAATGATGAGATCCGCAGGAGAACTAAGGTCACAGACATAGCCCAAAGGATTGCATGCCTCAAGTGGCAATGGGCAGAGCACATAGCGAGGAGAATAGACGGCCGTTGGGGCGGAAAGGTCCTCGAATGGAGGCCACGTACAGGAAGTCGCAGCCGTGGCAGGCCCCCCACAAGGTGGACCGATGATCTGGTGAAGATCACGGGAATCCATTGGATGCGGGCGGCACAGGACCGACCTCTGCGGAGAACATTGGGGGAGGCCTATGTCCAGCAGTCTATTGGCTGAAATGATGATGATGATGAATGCTCTCGAAAAGTTGTTCTGATAGTTAAAAGAGGGCGATAAAGGAAATAGAGTGATGCAATTCAACGTAACAGTAATCTCACACGAGTTTACGATTACGATCGCATTTTATTGAATTACGTTCCGGTCGAACTGTTCCGGCTGGTGATCTTCAATGGCGTGTTTTTGCCTCTATACAAATGGTATCGACATTTGTCCAATTGACATCCATTTGATACAGTCCAGTTTTGCGGAGCTGGTGCCTTTCTCTAAGGCAGATGTTATATGCCGATGTGCAGCGAGAAGCGAGTGGGATAGATTCATTGAATAGTTTAATTAGGCATATGACAGTTTTGAGTTCAATTAGCCTAAAGTAACCTTAAACCGACCTTCAAGAGAAAGAAGAGTGTATTTATTATATAGTAAATAAGTAAAATATTTATTGACCACAAACACGATAACAACAAGACAATTACAACAAGATGTTAACAATAAGACAGAAAGGAACAAATAATAAATAGGTCAGCTGTTCCATGAAACATGACCAAGAGAATCAAGTGGTATTACAATGACAAATCTTGTGAACTAAATCGGAGAGGGCACTGTATACTGTATCCCATACTACAGGCTTCTGCCAATTTTGGGGACTACGGTGCGGCGGCCTCCTCGTGTGGCCCCTTCGGTAGTATTTTAGCTCTGTTTGGAGCTGCTACCGAAGGGGTCCTGGCGTCCCTGGGCAACGGCGGATAGTAATTTGGCGCGCTCGCCATATTGCTACCCGACGGCCGACGGCTGCCTACGGACCTAGGCCGGTCTCGGTCTGGGTCTTTGAGTGGACCGCTCTGTTCTGGAGCGAGGCGTTTGGTGGGGGGTGTTCTGACACCCTGGAGTTTTGGTTGGTTGTGCGCGGACCTGGGTCTCTCACCGGCGGTTATCCGGCATGCCGTCTCTGACCGGTGGAGGCCCTCAGCACTCGCCACGAAAGTGGTTGTGCCCAATTCGTCCGCGCACTTAAGGCGGTGCAGGACCAGTGGCAGTTGGGGGGATGTCGGACGACTGAGGGCTTCAGTGCCCAGTCCAGCCCTCCCACTCTGGTCACGCTTTGTCTTGTGCCACCCCTTCCTGGGTGGAGAGCCCGCGGGCTCGGTGGCCGTAGGGCCGTGTGTTTTGGAGGTTCTGCGTCGGGTTTCTCAGCCAGAGCGGCTCGGCGGCAGTCCGGTGTTGCCAATCTTCCTGGCTCCGCATCCAGCGGAGTTGGGACTTGCGGCGGCTTCGCTTTTGAAGCCTGCAGGTTTTGTTTCCCCAACCCACTCTGCACTGCAGCCAGCAGTGTACGGGTGGGGAGGGGTACCTGCAGTCCTCCTCCCGGTGGTATTCTGCACTGCAGCCAGCAGTGTGGATGCCACTCGGGGGGCGGAGTTGGTGGGCCGTGGGAGAGGCCCTGGGTCCAATGGACCAGCGTTTTGGAAGGAGGCCGTGCTGGCGAGCCTCTTCGCCCAGGACGGTTCGCGGTGGCAGCCTGGTGGTAATCCCGCGTTCCGTCCCGACTTAGCGGGTGTGGAATGGAAAAAGCCCCGGTGGTTTTAGTGGGTATGCCCTTGGACGGCCTCTGATTAGCAGAGGCCTAATCCAGAGGAGAGCCCCACACTACCCGGCCGACTCCCAGCGGCCGGGTGTGCATAAGGCGGCGCCGACCACCCGGCGCCGACGTCGGCCCCTATCAGTGGGCCGGCGGCATTTCCACCGGGTCAACAAAAAAAAAAAAAAAAAAGGCTTCTGCCAATTTTGGAATACAGGATAAACATACATCAATTATACAGTCAGTCACAAATCAGGTTACTACAATCTGTCAAAATTCCTCAATTGATATTGAACTGAACGTGTTTAACATAAAGGTGAGAATCGAATGAAGAAATTTTACGTTTTGTATACTTTCATGTGCGACTGTACATACTTACGTACAATCTATTTGTCAATAAAGCGTTTATTATTATAATTATTTCTTTTTAAACACTAAGCTTCTTCCAACTTTTGATAACACTTAATAGGATATAAGTCAACGAAAAACGTCATTGCTTTTTACTCTTATTTCATGATAGACAAGGTTCAAAATCAGGTGGGAACGATTTTACCAAAATGCGATTAAGGTATAAAGGCGGGGAAATATACACCCATGCCACGGACCTCAGTCAAGCGTCATGGTATTGAGTGTGGTTATATTTAGTATACTGGCTTTTTGGAGAAAATAAGTGATTTTTGCGGAGATTTTCAGTATTTCTAGACTCTTTTTTATGATTTTTGGGATCACTCCTGTTGAGGAATTGACGATGGGGATGATGTTCATTGTTACGTTATTATTATTCAAAATACTGGTATCGCAGTAATTTATTCTTTCTATTTTTAAAGTCATGTTAATATAAAATTACCTATTCTATTCTATCTTTAGACATAGCTTCTCGCTTCATCTTCGATAGGACAAACACCATTATGTAACCGTCAGGTTTCTTAGGTGCAACATTTAGCAAAGTGCCTCGAATCGCCTAAGGCTTATTACGGGTTCTCTAAATAATTGACATAAAAGTCAGTGCGCTTTGGATAGCTGACATTTAGTTACTTATCGTGGAGGTTGCCAGCACTTACTAGTTAAACTTGAAATAAATTAGTATTTAGATTAAAAGTAGACGTCGGATAATTTTGACACACACGAGTAGGTACAATGGCATAGGGTTTTTTATCTGATAAGTGGCAGACGAGCATAAGTACAATGACAAGGTTTTTTATGTGATAGGTGACAGAATAGCATACGGATCGCCTGATGGTGAACGATTGCCGTAGCCCATAGACATAAGTGCGCTGTTTTTGGTCAATAGGCTAACGCCACAATCGCACCTGATGGAAAGCGACTATGAGGTCTAGGATGATGATAGGTTGATAAGTAAAATGTCTCTCTATTTATCGAGAGTTTTATCGAAGATCATACTGTACATTTACTGAAATGCTATCTATCTACCCATTTGGAAGACTAATATAATAAAGAGGTAAGGAATATAATAGAGAGTAGAGGAAAGAGTAATAACAAAGATTGGTTGAATCGGGCCTAAATACCTGTATTACTACGACATATACCTCAGATATTTTAATACTAGTGTGTACAGTATATATTTCGGTTTAAAGATTTTTATTATCTCATAAAAGAACATAGTTCACTTACAATGAGCTTAAAAATAACTATATTAATTGAAGTAAGTTATTGATGTCTGACATATCACACTTTCACTAGAATATTTTATCAGTGACGTATTTCTTCAATTTCGACTTAAAAATGCCAAAAGATTCACAATATTTTACATCATTTGGAAGATTATTATACATCTGTGCTCCCTCAAACAATATATTTTTTCTCCCGTGACTGATTCTTGGCGTAGTTAGACTAATTTTATTTATGTTTCTCAAATTGTGCTTATAGGTCCGTTTTGTGAAAGTTATTTGTGAGTGTATCTTATCTGTTAGGTTTTTCTGATTAGGATGCAAGTAGTGTATGTGTAGATTTGTTTAAGGTTAAAAGATTTGTTTTTGAAATGAAATAAGCAGAAATAGTACCAAATTTGAAAAGTCGTGATAGACTGTTTGCAATCAATTCTCGTTCAAATTACGTATACATTTCGACATAAATCGGTACAATTGAATTGGCAGATATTTTTTTTTTGTTGTGTTTACATAACTGCAGGCTTCCTGGCTGGAGCTAGGAAATGTATGCGTACGTCTGTTTGCCGCTTCCTGGATCGTTATTAATATTTATGATTCATTTTTGTGTTCACGTTGTGAAATAGAGTGATGTTTTATCTTCATATTTTTGTAATTACTTTTTTGGCGAAATAGCGACTGAAACGACTAGTCTGCCCTTTGCAACCTTTGTAAAATTTGCGCCACTGTTTTTTGCCGCGGGCCTTCTCTTGTGGCGTGGACTCTGCCACAAAAGAAGGCCCGCGGCAAAAAACAGAAACCAAACTTTTAGATTCATTTCATATACGGCACTGATGGAACCTGATGTAAAATGCTTTATTTTTGTAAATTTGACTGTGATATGTATGTACCTACCGATTTTGTGCCATTTTAATTCTTTTTAATTCTACTTAATCCTGATTAATTTATTTTATTTCATACAACGTGACATCTTTTAGAATTAAATTTAATGTTAATTTATATTTGCATGCTACAGGATAGCGAGACATGTTCGCACATATATATATTCTTTAAATGTAACACCTTACCATGTACCATGTTTCTTGTGAATAAATATGATTATGATTATGATTATATAAAATATGTATATTTCTGCCATTCTCAATTTCATTTGTTAAACCACTTTGCACTGCCTTCCCTTATTACGAATACGATATTTCTTTCCTCTACCCAAAGGTTGTCTGGAAGAAATCGCTACAAGCGATAAGACCGCCTTATTGTACTGTCTGTTGCTGTTGTTGTATCATGCTTGTATTTTATTTTTGTGCAAAAAAGAATATCTATCTATCTATTCATTGTAGGCTGTTTGAAAATTTGCCACCCCTCTGACCTCTGCAATTCAATATCCTAGCCAAGTTCACAATAAAAATGATTTTAATAAAGTATTGTAATGTTTTGAGGTTCGTTTTTCCAATATATCTATCTCTTTTTCAGAAATAATTATTACAAATTTGGGTTCCATCCCCGGGTCGGGCCAAAAATTTGTACCTAAGTTTTCGGTAAGAAATTCTTAGTGTCAGCCCGGAGTCTGGAAGTTGGCGGTCTTGTATCCCCGTGCCTCGGAAAGCACGTTAAGCCGTTGGTCCTGCGCAGGCTCGTCTTTCCATCATA
The DNA here is from genome assembly GCA_019059595.1 of Marasmia exigua. Classification (NCBI taxonomy): domain Eukaryota; kingdom Metazoa; phylum Arthropoda; class Insecta; order Lepidoptera; family Crambidae; genus Marasmia; species Marasmia exigua. Next base: position 26,931,262 of record CM032466.1, read on the forward strand.
CCTACACTTCTTTCAGAAATAAATATTACAAATTTGCCGCACCCTAAAATATGCGGCTCTAGCCTGATGCAGTGCACAAGCAGTGTCAGATTTATCAATAGACTCAGTAGTCTATTGATAAATCTGACACTGCTTGTGTCTATGTACATAAAGCTAAAATTTTAATGTGATGGGGACAGAAATGCGCTTTTAATAGAATAGAATATAATAAAATAATTTTAACTGGACTTCTTTGGTGGCGTGGGCTCTCAGAAAAAGAGCAGGTTTCGTCATGATGTTTAACCTAACATTCAAAAATCTACATAGATTTTTGAATCACATGATTGTACTTGTGTGACCTACAAACCTCTAGGTTAGAAAGCACTCCTCTTCTCACACTAGCTCGACAGTGAGGGAAAATATGGTGAGGAAAAGTGCAAGATTCGGACAGTTTCTGAAGCTGTGGATATCAACAACTTTTATTATGTGATAGGTGGCAGACGATCACACGGATTACCTGATGGTAAGCGACTGCCACCACTCTTGGACACCCGCGACACCAGTAGAGTTACCAGTGCGCTGCCTACCGGGGGAAAGGGGAACCCTCACTCAAGCAGCGAAACAGCACAGCGCTGCTTCACGCCGGTTTTCTGTGAGGCAATTGTTGAGATAATGATACTGAACTTGCAATCCTGTAGGTCTGGTTCCCCTGTAAAGTTCGAACTTCAGACGGCAGTCGCTTCATTGTAATTACCAGACATACCAAATCCCAGAACATGGTCCAGGCGTATCCGGCCTTCAGGGTCAAGATTAACACGCTAATATGAGACACTACAATAATAATAAATAAATAAATAAATAAATAGTATTTAAGTGTAATTAACTCGTAGATCGTCCTAGATCGTGCGCGGGTAGCGTGTGCGCAGATTCGCGCACACGTGTGTGCAGTGTGGCAACGCGACCCCAATGCCGGTCACTGCGCCTGCAGGCTGCAGGTGGCGCTAGAGATGTAATGAAATCTGTCGATGTTTTACATATACAATCAATCACCCAATTGTCATCCATTGGTAAACGCAGACCTAAGAGAGCAAAGAGAGAGCATTTTTAATGTGATAGATGTCAGACGAGCAGACGGATCGCCTCATGGTAAGCGCGACACCAGTTGAGTCACAAGTGGGCTGCCAACCTTTAAACCCCCTTTTCCGCCGTATCGGGCCTCCGGTACTCTGACTCACGCAGCGAAACACAGTACAGTGCAGTTCACGCCGGTTTTCTGTGAGGCCATGGTATCACTCCGGTCGAGCCGGCCCATTCATGCCGAAGCGTAGCTCTTCCCACGGAGCTCAAAGCTATCCTGCTCCTGCACAGTTTGCATCCCACTTTCACCTACGTATCTTACTCAAATTATCCATCCAAGGTGCTGCAGAGGACCATATAATGCGTTTCTTAACGTGATGACTGTTTCACTTGCACAAATTATCGACTCCATAGTGCATAAGTTGTTTTTTTCTAATTCTGCCAAATTCGTTTAAACTTAATGAAGTTATTATTAAACTTCATCTTGTTCTTTATTACGCTGTTTACCTAGTACCCTACGCAATTTACTCAATGATTTAGAGACCTTCAAAAGTCGAGCATACTCTTTCCTAAAAGGCGGCGAACGCATCAGCGACTCCACTGATCTCGCAAATGTTCATGGGCGGCGAATCTCTGAAGATAAGATCTATTCCATTTATGGACAGAAGTAAATTTACATTAGTTTCACATCTTACCGTTTGTAAAGCTGTGTCTATCCAAACAATGACGATAGATGGATATCGATGGGCGCAACCCATCACTAAACTAACGGTCCGCATGGCTGCCCACTATTGTGCGATTGTGCTCAGTGAAAATGCACGGCGCATACCTATGCAGATGTTATCGCCGAATCTCATAGACGACCCACTTGACTGTCGCCTTTAGCACCTTCTGCATAAGGTACTTTAACCCAAGCAGTGGTTCAGTCTGCACGGGCAGACTGTACTGCTGCAAGGATGGGTACAAAATATGTCTAATTTATTATCTGTGCATTCCAAAATGTTGTGTAAAATATGTAAAGAAAATGAATGTATTTTTTCAAAGATGGAATATTTTTTAAAACTGTTTCTGTCTATTTAAGATAAGATGGCGAATTAAGAATCTATGGGACAGTTCAATGGAACAACATTTCATATTTTTAACATGTCCATATTGTTTTTTTTTATATTAAAATAGACATAAAATAAACTGACCCTTATTTTTCTTTTTTCAAAATTTTGCCATTTTCATATATAAAATAATTATTGAAATTCTTTATATTCTAAATAGACGTAAGTGCCTAATGACATCATCGGACGGCTGAATATAGCGATATTCCTTTGCTTATCATTGCTTTGATAAAAAAGGTACTACTGTCAAAGGTTAAGAATTCCTACTAGTGTCAACATTGTCAACGTCATACATTCATTCAACGTTGACAAGTTGTCTTTTTTTGAGAGTTGCATGTCATGGGTTTGGTAAATTTAAAACTATAATGTGCTAAACAAAGAAATATTTTACATTCTGCCGTCCGATGACGTCATCTTACGTTTTTTAGTTTTTAATTTTTTTCTCAGTAAATAAGTAAATATATATAAAAAATAAATAAATATATATATTCGAGAAGCGGAAAAGCTTAATAAAGAATTAGTATTTTTTGTTTCATAGATCAGCAATTTTGAAATGTTGTCCATTGTTTTAGCAATATTTAGTAACTTTCTAGATGGGGGTTTGTGCGTGAAAAATCAACGTTGCAGTACAGGAATGGTTAGTAATAATATTAAAGTACAGGATTATGGGCCGTGTAAGTCACTGCAAAAGATATAGTTTGTTGTTGGACTGAGATCCTACTTCAACAGCATTCGTTGTTCTATTCGCTGAGTTGACATATCACGTTCAATAATCACCTATTGTTCATTGATTGAATTATAGTTTAACGCTTGACCACGATTGCACCTGATGGAAAGCGTTGATGCGCTCTACAATGTTCTGCGTTGGCCTAGTAGTCAGGTGCTTTTTTAAATATACATTTTGTATCGCTGTGCTCTCGTACTGAGTAAGTAGGTAAGACTTTGTAGATTTTTTATTTTATTTTATAAACATTTGACACTTACTGGCTAACAGTTTCCCAAAACGCCAGATGTGCTCGTTGTCATAATTACGCATATTATATCATAATTGTAAAAACAAAATTCATACTAAAAACTAAATTACATATTTTACGTTGGTAAGAATAGAATATAAACAATGTCAAGGTTAATAATACAGTTTGTCAGAATACAAAATTGGAATAATAATTAGAGTTCAAATTAACAATGTCAATAAAATAATTATACAAATAAATTAAATACAAACAAATAATATGAATTAATATATTAAAAAGTATATAAACAATGTCAAAATTAATATTACAGTTTGTTAGAATAAAAATTTGAATAATAATTAGAATTCAAATTAGCAATATGAATTAATAATATTACAAGTAAATTAAATAATCTTTACAAAATAATACGAATTGATAAAAGTTTACATTTTATAAGTATTGCTAACATATAGAAAGACTTTCCTTAATAATAATTCAAAGTGATCAGCAAATAGGTAGATGAACCTTTGTATTATAGTGTGCACCACGAAAGAAGTCCCGCGGCAAAACACGAAACTACAATTTTAGATTCCTTGTGTTAATGGTCATAAAGCTCAAATTTGAATGTTGATAGTGACTTTTCAAGAGACTTCTCATCCCTACACTGGTCAATTTCTAATTAAAAAGTGTCTCTTTAATCACTTGACATTGGTAGAATTATATGAGTGTTTGCCGTGAGCAACACAGCAGCAGCCATTAAAAAAAAGGGACTTCTCTAGTGGATATTCCCCATGTGATGGTCCCGATTGGGATAGGCAGCCCTGCGTCCGTGAGTCATCTCGCCGCAAAGCGATTTGAAGGGTTAGTTGAAACGCTGCGTACTCGTAGTTAACGTTACGTCCTTTGCAAATGAACTCAAGGCAACAGATTACGGCTAAAGGCTCTGCGGTTAATTCACGACGAATGCAACAAATAAATACGACAATGTTTTATCTTACGCTGAGGATTGTGGGCTAACAAAAGCGAACCGAGACTTTAGCAAGATTTTTTTTTAAGAATTCGAATATTTTGAAAATGTTAGTCACAAAGCGGAACTTTGTTTTTCGGAAGCGGGACTAAAATGTGTACAGGCGGTACACATTTTTCGTAATTCTTAAAAAATAAATAGGTACGAGTAACTAGGATAGTTAGAAAATATGAAACATATAGTTACTCGTACCTATACTCGTTGATAGACTCACCAAATGTCATCTACAAGAAACGCGTTGGGTATGGTGGCGTATTTAAAAGTAACCCTACCTCATGCGCCAATGGTCTTAGGTTCGATTTCCGCTCTGAACCATCATTTATGTGATGAATCCTGTATCTGGGTGTATATGAAATAAGTATTTTATTTGTATTTCTCAGTGATGCAAATGCTATTAGAAGGGATTCAGTTTAAGAAGATTAATTAACTAACTAGGTTGGCGCAGCGATCCAAATTGAGCCTTAGCCCCCGATGATAAGAGCTTCAATCTAACTGCTCTTAAGTTTAGTATAATGGCGTAAACAAAAATATATGAGCCGTTACCAATTATATAAGAGTTACAATATTACTGTGACTGTTACGTTACGTCTGCCATTCTACAGCTTAGCGCACAATTAAAATCAGTCTGGTCCATTAGGCAAAAATAAGTAGGAACGAATTCTAAATAATTTCAGTTATTGCTTAAGCTAATTATAATTTATTTTCAAACAATGCGTGTTCTGCAATCAGCTCCATGGTTTTTGTTGCTCCGCGGAAGGCGAGTGGAAAACAGCCGTGGGAGTGGAGCGAAACGCGCAGTTTTTTAATTGTTGTTTCGCTTAGGTGTTGTAAGAATGCAGGAGATTTCGATTGTAAATTGTTAGGCTTTTGATATGTTGTGGTAGTTGTGAGTCTGAGCTAATTTTTTCGTGAAGTATTAGCATCTAAGTAATTTTTAATAGGAGGGAGACAAGCTGATCACCTGATGGTAAAAGATAGCCGTCGCCCATGGACAAGTTACTGTAACACCAGGGTTATTTGAAGAAGCCTTTCCTCCTAAGATTTCCATATTTAAATGTAAGTCTTGGAATTTGCATTAATAATAATAATAATTCATTTATTTCAGGCAACAAGATACATTCCAAATAGATAATTGGCCCATATAATAAATATCTTACAGCCTAACATACATAACAAAATAAAATTCATTTTTTTTACAAATTCAGCTGGTAGCTTTTCTCGAAACTTCCGAAAGACGACTCCCTGCGGCCAGAAGTCCTCTCTGATAAATGTCACCAGGGAATAGGTCGGTACTCTCATCAAAAATGAGCTAAACTTCACTTTGTGACGAGACTCGAACCGCTCATTATAGTGCACAAGTTCGCGTTCAACAAGAAAGTGGGTAGATACACAAGAAAGAGATAGATAGATAGATATTCTGTATTGCACAAGAATAAAATACAAGCATAATACAACAGCAACAGGACAGTACAATAAGGCGGTCTTATCGCTTGTAGCGATTCCCTTTTAAAAACTGTAACCTTTGACGTAACAGGTGTCCATGGGCGGCTGGTAATCGGTTACCATCAGGTGATACGTCTGCTCGTCTGCCCTCTATATCGTATAAAAAACAAGTGTTCACAGACACAAATGCTCTATTATCCTCCTATTTTGTTGGTACTCTACGATCAAAGTAGGGTCGGGAACAGGATTAACAGCTTGATGTGCTTTCTGAGTCACAAGACTGCCAACTTCCAGCAGATACTGAGAATTCCTAACAATCAGGGCAATCGATTCGAAGCGCAGTCACTGCCGTACCATACTTTTGACCGTGGGAGAGTCCACGCTTCGTCATGAATGGGCCGGCTCGACCGGAGTGATAACACGGCTTCACAGAAAACCGGCGTGAAGCAGTAATGTGCCTGTGTTTCGCTGCGTCAGTGAGGGTATCGGAGGCTCAATCCGGGGAATGATTGGTTTAAAGATTTGGCAGCGCATTTGTGACTCCACTGATGTCGCTGATGTCTATGGGCGGCGGCAATCGCTAACCATTCAGGCGATCCGAGGACGAGCATGCGTCTGCCACCTATCATATTAAAAAAAACTGCGGTACCAAAGAAGATTTGAAAGGTATCGTACAGCGACCAAGGGCCTTAATTTTACAACTCTAAAGTAGTATGTAACTTTTGAAAGGTCTATAAAGAGCAGATCTTTATCTTCAGTCTAAATCAATATTGAAATTAGTAAATTAGAATAATTTAACTGTATCACTTTACAAAGCCTGTATTTAACGATCGAATCACGATTCGATAATAAACCCAGTAGGTGGTTAATACGAGAAGCCTGTGAATTCAGACGCAATAATTTACCATCAGAAACAGTTTATCTCTCACATATTTTATCGAAATTTACTCATTTATAGCCGCTAGCTATTACAACGTTAATTCTCTACGTCTCAGTGGCGTAATGGCTAGAGGATCGCACTTTGAACTGAGACGGTTGCGGGTCTCGCGTTCGATTTCCAGGTCAAGCCATTTGGCTTCAAATAGATTTTTAGAAAAATCAATGTCAGACCGGTTTTTGGATGAACGCGGTGTTGTATTTACCTCTATGCCCCGGAAAGCATTATGGACAGTTGGTCATGTGTCCCATTGAAATGAATAGAGCTAGTACTTTTGTTTGTACACACTTGTGCATAAGTACTACATAATTTGCATTCTCTGCATTTGTTGAGATCGATTTTTCCCCGCCGCCTATCCTATTGATAAGTCGGATAGTATCTCACATACTGATGACAATGAGCGATGGTAGCGATTAGTGAATAAGAACATCCCGTAGGTTCGATTTCGAGCATGTACCTCTGAATTTTCCAAATCTTTGAATGTGTATTTTTCTACCATTAGGATAGGAAGGGATAACTTCGTAAGAAAACTTTTACGTTTCGGAAATTCTAAACGTGTGTCCATGATCCAGTTGGTCTGGTATCATTGTAAAAAGTTTGGGCCAAAATTTTTTCCCTAAGTTTTCGGTATGAATTTCTTAGTGTCAGCCCGGAGTCTGGGAGTTGGCGGTCTTGTAACCCCGTACCTCGAAAAGCAGTTAAAACGTTGGTCCTGCGCCCGATCCTTCTCCGGTCGTGCCACCCTGGTGTCCTATCGGAATATGAGGTTAAGGGAATAGAGAGTGCACTTGTGTTTGCGCACACACTTGAGCACTATAATATATCCTGCGTACGTGGCTGATCGTTGAGATTGGCCACCGTAGCCGTAATCGGTTGGAGAATATAAAAAAGTTTGCGAAAGTCATACGGCAGTCGCTTCTTTGAAGTCATCTTACCAGGCTTCCCAAATCCTGGATAGTTCAAGTGTACCCCTGCCTCCCAGCCTCCGAAGTGACAGTTTTGGACGAAACACTGCACTGGGAAAAACAAGCTAGGTTTATAATTAGTAAGGTTCTAACAGTAAGACAGTTATTTATAATGAACACCGTTCTTAAACAGCACACCGCGCTTTCATACAGCACTGAATCTACTAACAAAAGAAGGAAAGATAAAGTTTGCTCTCATAATCCTCTAATGAAGCTTGCTTTTTCTTGCCGTTTTTACGTGTTCTTGGGCCCACTTCTCTATAATAGATATAACGCCATAGACACCATATATCCACTAACCTATAACTGCGCTAAAAACACCTTCACGAGGTACTCCTGAAGTTGTCCTACGATGATACAGAGACATTACTCATAGTCCCTAAATAACTATCACCTAATTTTAATTGTTAGCGTAGAGTAAGATTAAGTTTAAGTTGTAATTTATTGCTTACTTATATGATTAAAGTTTCTAAGAACTATTTTTAGCCTGAAACACAGGTCACCCTAGTTCAGGCAAAATGTTAAATATGTGTGCTATTATATAAGATTTATTGATCAAAAGTTGTATTAGACATAAGTTATTTGAAATAAATATTATTTTATTTATTTATTATTTTATGATGAAGTTGCAATTACATACTGATCTAGTTCCCATCTATCTTGTTAGAACTAGGTCACAGCTAAACCAGATTAATAGCGTGATATATCAGTCGGATTGTGGTCAGCGGGGTAAAGGGACGTGAGAACAGGTCGCTCCACTTTGAAGCTCCAAACGGACAGCAACTTAGCTAGGACATGTAGTCCGAAACTGTGAGAATAGTTCCGGAACAAAATTCGTTCCTTCCATGTTTCACATTTCGTGCTAGAACGGGATGATATGAGCTTTAGTACTAGTAGTAGTTGCTTTAGTTTAGTTTATAACATTAGATCGCGTTTTGTAACAAGATGGTAAATGTTTATGATATTTGTATAATATTATATACTATCTATAAAGAGGCAATTTCTATAGACAACAACCAGGCTTTTAGGTAATCCAAAAGTACAAAACACTTGCGCGATTAAATCGACACCCAACGCCATCTATTGGATCAGTTAGGAAGCAAGTCCCTAAACAATGGGAGGGCGGGCTACTAGTGTCTGATAATTTGGTTATGGTGACCGATCACATCGATCATCCAAAAACGCAGGATATTTAGGTGAGATATCGTAATAGTCTGTGATTGGCTTTCAAAATTGTATTAAGTGAAGATTGTAACTGAAATTGTAAAAATATGTTGTTGTTATCTCAAATAAATAAATGAATAAATAGGTGCACAAAAGTGTGGGCAAATACAAGTACATTATCTTTTCCCTCACATTGACACAACAGGACACCAGTGAGAGGGCTGAGGACAGCTAAATATGCTTTTTAAGGATTCCAGTACTGACACTGAGAATTTGTTAATCTAAAAACTCCAGGTACACATTTTGGCTTGATCCGGAAATCGAATGACTGATGCGAACGACAAAAAATCATAACAATTATTTAATCACTTTAAAATCGGATCTAGAAACTTGTCAGATCACGTTTGCCCAAGCCCCAGGCTGCCTGTGGTATATTTTTGACTTCAATATACAGTTACATTTTTTGTAGTAATAATCAAAATAATTCATGACACGTTTATGTCAGGTAAAACAAATTGTGGAGTCAAAACACGCAACTACTGCAAACATCAACACGTAGCTTAGGTACATCAAACAATGAATAATATTGGCTTGATTGTAGGACTACAATCATACCTAATAATACTTTTCCGACTTCTCCTGTTAGAAATAAAGATAAACATGAAAAATTTACATCAAGTTAGGTCCATACAGAACACTTAAAATGGCAAAATAGGTAAAGATATAGTAATCTACAGCTGGTTCGATATGTCGATTTCAATTGAGAAGACACCAGCAAGAAACTCAGTAATTGTTTTTTCAAATATTGATGATGTTACAGAGTTTTATTCAAATGTTAGAGGCGACAAACGAGTCACCTGATGCAAAGTAATCAACGCCGCCCATTGAACATCCGCGAAAACAGAGAGATCGCTAATGTATCACCGGCCTTTTTAAAAAAGAGTACGCTCGTATCTTGAAGGTCCCTAAGTTGTAGTCGTCGGGAATTACTCCCGCAGCCAAACCGTTGTACAGAACTGATGCCTATGTGGTAGAAAGTTCCGCGAGAAACGCACAGTACTAAACCGCCAACCTTCGAGATGATAGGGATGGAATGACAATCCGCTCGCGTGTGCTTCGATGTAAGAATTCAGCTGCAGGGAGTAGATCTAATAGTTCCTCAGAGCATTCCCCATGGTATATGCGGTATAGAATGCTGAGATTTTTTTCTCACCATCATCTCAAGATATCATAGGAGAAGTGCGCTCCAAAAGTCTACTTCAGATTTCATCAGACCCACATCTTGTTAAGTAAATCGCTCAGAGGATGTTTATCTGTACACGTAAAGGGCATCGATGAAATATATTACAAAGCGAGTTCCCAGCGTCCGTGTCGAAACGCTGAATTTTCCCAGCCTTCGGAGTACTTCGGACCCTTTTACCCAGTGCACCTAAGCGGACTGGCGACCCGAAGTCTTGTGCCAAACAGCTCACTCAATCGAAAAGAGTGAACGATTAATGAATTAATAAGACCGGCAGCACAATGGCGAATCCACAGATTTTACAGATGTTCATTTGCGGTGGTGAACACTTGCCGTCAGGTGAGCTACATGCTCGTTTGTTATCTCTATCGTAAAAAACTGTTCTAATTTAGTATAAGAATTAGTTCTAAAACTATAAAAACGAGCAGCAGAACTACTAAAACTCGAATAATTAAACTCAGCAGGAACGAGTGAAAAATTTACTCACACATCATGTTATCAATTTCTGATTGATAACATGATTTGTGAGCAGTATTTAGTGTTTAAAATTAGTTGATAATGCTAAAAAATGATTTAATTTAAGCGAACTAAATCAATACTGTAATGCAATCACTTTGTTTGAGCTCGATTATAATAAACTCTGTATTTTTTATCTATATTGTTGAAGAGTGAATATAACTATGTAGTTGCTCTACTGAATGAAATGGAAGAAGAAAAATTATGTGACAAGAACAGGATCGTCGAGTGAGCTGACATTTGAACTTCTCACTTAGGAACTATCTAAGTCTCTGAGTACATCACTATTTCTAGGCCTAACCTCAGTGAAATTGCGAAAACGCATCGAACCGTTTAACATCGGAGAGGTTTACAAATATGGCCGGTGTAAGTGAATGTAATCGCAATACGGATCGTAAAATAATACTTGAATGCATGATAAGACATCATTTTTAGCACTATATGCTTCATTAGGAGCTGCTATCGAGAATTTGTAAGACAAAAATACCAGTTATAGCCAAATACTACGTGTATTTTTTTTAAGCGGATCCTATTCAGACCAGCATCACTGCGACCAGTTTGATCTATTGTGATCGCCACTTTGCTACATATCAGTCCCAAACTCTACACTTTTTAAAAAGTGTATTACTTGTTTGGGACTGAGATACCTAGCTTCATTGGGGCTCCCAGATGTAAACTACGTTTGCGCATCAGTGGCCCGCATTCAGTGATTATGTGTATAGAGGTTTCATCCGCCTCGTTACACATTCTGCACATTCTAGTGTCGCTCAGTCCTAAAGTAGCCATGTGCTTATTGAGGCAACAGTGACCGGTTAAAGCTCTTACTAGTCCAAGAAGCTACATGTAACTCCTTATCTTGTACATCAGTTACATATTAGCGTGTAATTCCTGGTTCCATCCAAGTCTATCGCTCCGGAGCCACGCTTAGACCATGATTCAGGATTTAGGTAGTTTGGTACCGAAGCAATCAAGCGATTGTCGTCTGATCTTCGAAACCCTTTAAAGGGGAACCATCATGGGATCCGTCTGCTCGTCTGTCGCCTATCACATAAAAAAAGATGTATCTATTGTAATTAAGCTATAAAAGGCTATAAATTTTTCTTAACCTTCTTAACCTTAGAATTCTTTACATTAAGAAACCCCATAAAAGTAACAAGTATCATTCACAGCCAAAGGTTAATTATGGCATTGGCTGCAGGTGCTTAGCTACCGTGTGTTATGGGAACCGAGTGACGACATAATAATTATAATTAACCATAGTGTTAACGTCCCCGCGGCAGACCGAGGCGGCGAAGATGGCGAGATGAACTCGACGCGTTCTTTCAAGACTGGTCCAAAGCAGCCCGGGACCGGGAGAGGTGGAAAAAGGGTAGGGAGGCCTTTGCATCTGTGGTGGGTCATTGCATTTTCTCTAATAGGGTTGAGTGAAATGATGGTTGACACATCAGTATGTGTCAACCATCATTTCACTCAACCCTCAACCCCAAAGGTTTCACATCAGTATGTGTCAACCATCATTTCACTCAACCGTCAACCCCAAAGGTTAAGCATTTAAGGTGTTCCCAAGTTCCAATGGGAACTTGGGAACACCTTAAATGCTGGCTAGCAGGAATGAATGCAAGTAGACAAAGATCCATCGGAGTGACCAACGTTTGCAGAGTCTAACCGTTTGTGCAATAAAGAGATCTCCTCAAATCTATCACCATCCCTAAACTATATTATCAAGCTGTCATCAAAATCAATTTCGCTCAACCTTGACTCATGCAACAACAGACAAACATTGAAACAATGATCACTCATTACGACATTCGGCAAACAAATTACGCGGTAATTAAAAGGTGTTACACTTGTAATTATTTGTAATCTGTAATATCCGAAGCAATCAACGCCAACGTTTAGGGAACGTGTAATTAAACCGAAACGGAGTTGACAGTACTGAATGTACATTTAGCAATCGATGATTTATCTTTCGATTGGTCGGTTTGTTTCAGAGTCATCAATCTTTAGTTTCAGATCAATTGTAGATAACGACGTGCTGGTAGGTGTGGGAAAAGTAATTAAAAGTGGCAGCCATGACCAATTTATGAGGTACAAGTACTTGGGCGACGATCACAGACTGTTTGAATTTCAATATTTAAGTGTAGAATCGAGCGATGTTGAAAATATTTGCAAAATTTTATCAGTGAGCATTGCTGGTGGCACTTAAAACTTTTCCCAAGAAACATGGCTCGAAATACAAAAAGGCTTAGTTCCTTTACGAATTAGGATGTTAAATTATTTTTTAAAAATCCCGTTATTTCTCTTCTTTTTATTCTTATGACAAAAACATTAAGTTATTGCGGTATCTCTAAGAATTCTATTATAACATTAACACTAAAATATATCTTAAAGAGAAAATCGATTAGTGACTGACAAAAACAATACATATTTCCCTAATTACTCAATAACCGTACGATTGCTGTACGTACGGCTTGCGTTGCGGTACTCTATGTTAGCTTATTAATGCTGTGCACACATGCTAGTGGAGTTACAGCATACCACTGTACCTGCCTTTCATGATTTGTCAGACTTTAGTAAATATAACACACTTAAAAATTTCATCTCGTGTTCAGGCGGGACTCGAACCCACACCTTCCACAATCCAGGTGGATGTTCTACCAATTAGACCACTGAACACGTTCCTAATCCGATGAAATTTGTAAGTGCTTGATTCGACATGAGTAGTCGATAGTCTCATAAATATTGTAGGTATACTTTACAATATCCAGTCGAAATATTATTACAAATATTTGACCACCAGTTAAGATGCGACTGCTAAATCAATAGTTAAAAATTTAATTTTTTAAGTTTGTTATTTACTTAAGAATTTCAAAAGATTGCTATAAAAAATATCAACTATTGTTAGACTTTTCCTACGTTGTAATTCTATTTTGTGTACTTATTAAATAAAAAATTAAATAACAAACTGAGAAACGTAACAAAGTCGAACTGTATACGCAATAATAACGTTACCGTAAACGTGACCATAGCGACTCGGACATCGTCAGACGGGCAGGCTGCCCGTTATGTCATAGTTACGTCAATTCATACGTGAAGATATCATTGTGACGTCTGATGAAGCGCAACCGTTAGCCTTAAGGCTTAGTGCAAGGAATAAGCGAGAGCGTTTTACTAATAAGTACATATACAAATAGTAATGCCGCCGTGTGGTCCCCGGCAGAGTAGAATAGGCCACCCTCACTCTTACCGAGGTGAGATGTTTCATCTCATCCATCATCTCTTGTAAATAGTATTCCTCCTTTTGTTTATTTTTAGCATTCTGCAAATATGTACTTTTTTATGTTCCGTGTTATTCTGTGTAATATAAATATATGATTATTTTCCATCTATATATCTATATATAACTTTTATTTCAACAGCAGGATGGAATCTACGTGAACAGCTTTAGGTACCTTTTAAGGTTATAATCTCAATCCTATCAAATACCTAAACCCATGTTATCGTAACGAATTAAAATTATTTTAGGACAAGTTTTCTTTCTTTACTTGCCATGAAAACATAATTATCAATTTGCTTTATGTTATATTTTGGGACATACCTCAAAGTTTTATTTTTAAGAACAACCTAGCCAGCCAGTCTAAGATCCAGCCAAGAAAATAATCATCTTTAAAAAAGATAAATTTAAAAATATCTAACTAAAGAATACTTTCAACCCTAGTCCACGCCTATGAACGAATCTTTCGATACAAAATTTATTGACCACAATGTTATCTGAATGGAGATAAGAGACCGTTAGTCATTACTGGCAGGCAGTTATTTGCTGATGAGAGGAATGATGTTGATGCTGCGTTGAAATAATCGTAATGACCAGGCCGAGTATTCCCATTTTTTTTTTAGAATAGAATAGAATAGAATAGAATATCTTTATTGTAATAACTGTGTAAAAAAGATGGTACAATATTTTTTCGAACAGACAGTTTATCCATTTCGGACGTACAATAATAAAATTGAATGTTAGTTGTTAGGATTAATCGTCATTGTAATTGAAATATTCATTTAAATCATAGAAACATTTACACAATAGCCATTTCTTTAAATTCCTTTTAAATTTAATTCCCTCCAATTGTTTAATAGTATAAGGCAAGTGATTAAATATTTTTATTCCTTCAATATACGTACTTTTCCCACATATGTAACTCGATGACGAAACTAAACAAATATTATGCTTGTATTTTGATCTTAACTGATTCTTTACTGTAACTTTTTTACAAAAATGTTCCTTTTGCTCCTTTACAAAAACACATAGTTCTAGTATATATATACTCGTCAGTGTTAGTATGCTATAGTTAGTAAAAATGGACCTCAGTGACTCAGTGTAGTGCATTTTAAATATATTTCGGAGACATCTTTTTTGCAACAAAAATACAGTTTGAACATTTACTGAATTTCCCCAGAAAATAATACCATATGTCAGCAATGGATATACATAACCATAGTAGGCATTAATGGCCACGTCTATTGATGTAATATTTGACAAAATTGATAATGCGTAACATTTACTTGCTAATTTTTTAGATATTTTATCTATTTGAGGCTTCCAGTTAAAATGGGTGTCAATTGTAACTCCTAAGAAATTTAACTCATTCACTGATTCGATTTTATGTCCATTTATTACAATGTGAAGATTTTGTGGTTCCTTTTTATAGTTCCTAAATTCTAAAATATTGGTTTTGTCCAAGTTTACTTTTAAATTAATTGATGATAGCCAGTTCACTATATAATTGAGTGTGTCATGTATATTTCTAACAAATTCCTGATTATTCATTTTTTCATCTTTTGACATGTATATTGTAGCGTCATCTGCAAACATGACGCATAGTTCTTTCATAATTAATGGAAATTGATTAATATATACCAAGAATAGCAAAGGCCCTAAAACACTTCCCTGTGGTACACCTAAAACCACATTCTTGTATTCTGATTTGATTTGTTCAAATGTTTTTGTACACTTGTTGTAAGAGTCTAATACTGTAGATTGATACCTGTTTGAAAGGTACGAGTCAAGTAGATTTAAGGCGTTTCCGCGTATTCCGACATGATCTAGTTGGTTTAATAATATTTTATGTGACACACAATCAAAAGCTTTTGACAAGTCTATGAATAATCCAACACATGACTTTTTTTTGTCTAAATCAGTCCAAATTTCTTTTAACATTTTGAAAATAGCCAATGTGGTGTTTTTTCTTTTTTGAAATCCGAATTGATTTGGATTGATTGTTTTATTTTTTTCAAAAAAGGTCATTAAACTGAAACAGTACTGTGCTGTATTTCGTTGCGTGAGTGAGGGTACCGGAGGCCCAATCCGGGGTAGAGGGGGTTTAAAGTTGAAGTGATTGAAGTTTATCGGGAACAATAATAAATAGTTTAGTTACTTAAACGTAAAAAATCATGGAAAAAATATACACCGTTATTTTTTAACATCACGAAAACCTGATAATAGATATCGTGAATGAAGTCCATTTAGCATCTTATATCAACAAAATAAGCGAAAAAAAAATTAGCTGTTCCATACAAAATGGAATATCCATCCGGCAATAATGTTTGGAACAGCTGATTTTATTTTCGCTTATTTTGTTGATATAAGTTGCTAAATGGACTTCATTCACGATACCTATTATCAGGTTTTCGGGATGTTAAAAAATAACGGTGTATATTTTTTCCATTATTTTTTAGGTTTAAGTAACTAAACTATTTATTATTGTTCCCGATTCACTTCAAGCAATGAATTAAGTAGGTAAGGCCCTTGGTCGTTGTACGATACCTTTCAAATCTTATTTGGTACCGCAGTTATTTTTTAATATAATAGGTGGCAGACGCTGCTCGTCTTGAATCGCCTGATGGTTAGCGATTGCCGCCGCCCATAGACATCAGCGACATCAGTGGAGTCACAAATGCGCTGCCAAATCTTTAAACCAATCATTCCCCCGGATTGAGCCTCCGGTACCTCACTCACGCAGCGAAACACAGCACAGTGCGGCTTCACGCCGGTTTTCTGTGAGGGCGTGGGATCACTCCGGTGAAGCAGGCCCATTCATGCCTAAACGCGGCTCTTCCACGTTCATCATTATAGATATCAGTCGAGCAGACGATGTCGCCATGCATGCCATGGGGTGTCCATGTGGAGTCATAAGTCTGCAGTCAACCTTTTGGCTTGGTGCGACTCGATGTTTGAGAACCCGTGGAGTATAGTAGAGTTCAAAGTGATAAGTGAAGGACGTATCATAAATACGCTTAGTATTTTTTCTATTATGTAAGATCACGAACCACATCTATTGATCATCTTGATTGATTTTTAAATCATTGTTTTTGTGTATCCGTAACTTGTATTTGCGACTGGGTATTATTTGTTGCGTGCGCGCCGAAACGCAAAGGGTATGTGCATTGCAGAATCAATAAGAAACGTTTTATCTATCTATCTATCTAAGGCCTAGAACGCACTAGCGGTAGGCCGCGATGCGGCGAGCCGATGCGGCAGGCCGCACATCAATGTTTACATGAAACCGCTTGATAACAATGCACTCAACGACCAGCCGTCAACCGCTCCGATTGTCCTGGGGATGATGTGCGGCACGCCGCATCGCGGCCTACCGTTAGTGCGTTCTAGGCCTAAGTGTCTAACAGAGCTGTGAAGCAGTCAAATGTTATCAGTAAAGCAATTTTTCACCTGTCTTTTAAACATGCACAAAACATACCAAGTAAGTTAATATTCAACTTAGACCTCGTCTTCACTTAACATCAAGTGAGATTGAGGTCAAATGCTTGTCCGTCGTATCATAAATAAAAAAGTGGTTTCCATTGAGCTGACGACATAGAGAGAGCGGTGTGGATAAGACTTGGATGAGGCTGGCACAGAACCGTTGCGAGTGCCGAGCACAGGAGGAGGCCTATACCCTGCAGTGGGATCAAAATACAGACTGATGATGATGAATGATGATTATACGTAAAGAGAACTTATGCCGTTCTGAATCCATGATAATACCGATATAATAAATATTATAAATATACTCCGCCGTGTGGTCCCCGGCAGAGTAGAATAGGTCACCCTCACTCTTACCGAGGTGTCGTAAAAGGCGACTAAGGTAAAGCTGCTGGCATGATCACCAGCACCCAGAGAAGGAAAACTCTGCATTTATATCAAAACCCTCGCCGACCCGTCTGCCAAGCGTGGTGAGTATGGCAATTACCCCTCATGTGATTGAGGGAGGCCCGTGCCCCAGCAGTGGGGACTTAAATGGGCTGATGATGATGAAATATTATCGAAGATAATACCAATTTAATACTAGTCATAACCGTGAACTGTGAGTGAGTGAGGGAGCGGAGAAAAGGGGGTTGTGAACGTTGGCAGCGCATTGTGACTCTACTGGTGTTGCGTGTGTCTATGGGCGGCGGCAATCACTTACCAGCAGGAGATCGATCTGTTCCTCAGCCACCTTATATAACAAAAAAAGATGTTACATCTGAGGCAGCCGAATTAGTGAGAGTCTCGATCTCAAGATTTACCATTGAAGGGCTACTGCAGTCGCTGCATCATCGTCAGCACATTTAAGTCGCCACTGCTGGGGCACGGGCTGCCCTCAATCACTTGAGGGGTAATTGTCATACTCACCACACTTGGCAGACGGGTTGGCGAGGGTTTTGATATAAATGCAGAGTTTTCCTTCTCTGGGTGCTGATGAACATGTCAGCAGCTTAGTCGCCTTTTACGACACCTCGGTAAGAGTGAGGGTGGCCTATTCTACTCTGCCGGGGACCACACGGCAGTCGCTGCATATCACGTAGTAATCTCTTCATGAATGCATGTTAAACCTTTGGTAGCTAAAACGGTGTTATAAAGCAGTTTTCATTATTTTATCGAAACAATTGAATGTTTTTTTTTGTTTCAAACGTCAAAACTGCTCTATAACACCGTTTTAGCTAACAAAGGTTTATTGAACGTTCGCAAATAAAGCCCTTTTGTATTTATACATGTCTTGGCGGCCTCTAATTAAGACGTCACTTTAGCACTTAAATAACACTAGTGTTGCTATTTAAGTGATTGTGGTTGTCCAATCTATATCTTCAATACTATTAATTAAGAGGTAAATTTACAGACGTAGAAGTCGCAGCTGTGGCAGGCCTCCCACAAGGTAGACCGACGATCTGGTGAAGATCGCGGGAATCCATTGGATGCGGGAGGCACAGGACCGATCTGTGTGGAGAACATTAGGGGAGGCCTATGTCCAGCAGTCGACGTCTATTGGCCGAAATGATGAAATTTACAGACAGCGGCAACGCTTATAGGTATAATCCGAAAACACAAAATGCGTGCACAACGCAATCGACACCTAGCGCCATCTATTGGTATAAAGTGGAACTAATTTCCTGACACGAAGTGAGGTGTGTAAGTAAACAAATAAAACGTTGTCTTGCAACTGCCACAAGTACACAATGAACCTACCGGCAGCCGATCGTCTGATACTGGTAATTGGCGTAAAAAGCGGAGGCATGCGCACGCGCAGTGAAATCAGCCGTCGATCACGCTAGAGAAATTTGCTATATGGCAGTATGAGGCGGGGAACAAATGAAGTACTTAATAAGTACAGCACAAGAACTATCTTCCATTAACGCAATTTTTAAGTTGTGTATTTTGTGCAATAAAGTATATGATAAAAGATTTAAAAAACATTTATTTGTTCAACACACACGACATACAATATTACAAATTAAATAATGGTAAACCAATGCCACCATCCACGAAAACAGTGGAGACACATGTGCGTTGCCAACTTTTACTTTTTTTTATGTGATAGATGGCAGATGATCTGACGGATCACCTTATAGTAAGTGATTGCCGCTGCCCATGGACATCAGTGGAGGTACAAGTTTGCTGCCAATATTTAAACCCTTTTTTTCCCCCGCTTGGGTTTCCGGTAAACTCCTTACTCAGGAATAAAGTTCAATTAATTAATTTAGGTATTTATTCAGTTCTTGCACCATATATAATATTAATATACACTTATCTATAAATACAGCCGTGTGGTCCCCGGCAGAGTGGAATAGGCCACCCTCACTCTTACCGAGGTGCCGTAAAAGGCGACTAAGGTAAAGCTGCTGGCATGATCATCAGCACCCAGAGAAGGAAAACTCTGCATTTCAAAACCCTCGCCAACCCGTCTGCCAAGCGTGGTGAGTATGGCGATTACCCCTCATGTGATTGAGGGAGGCCCGTGCCCCAGCCGTGGGGATTTAAATAGGCTGATGATGATGAAACCAATGCCACCACCCACGAAAATAGTGGACACATGTGCCAACCTTTACTTTTTTTATGTGATAGATGGCAGATGATCAGACGGATCACCTTATAGTAAGTGATTGCCGCCGCCCATGGATATCAGTGGAGTTACACAAGTGCGCTGCCAACCTTTTAACCCTCCTTTCCCCCGGCCTCCGGTACACTCACTCACTCAGGAATGAAGTTCAATTAATTAATTTAGGTTTTTATTCAGTTCTTGCACCATATATAAAATAATATTAATATACACTTATCTATAAATAATACAAAAAAAAATTATCTTTATTTGCAGTAAATTATTAACAAACATGTTGTCGGGGATTTCCAGAAGGTAGTCATAAGACACCTGTGTTGGGAATGCCTCGCTCTTCCTAGGTAATCATTATGTTATTTAGATTTTTAACTAGTAATTAGATTTAGAATAATAAGTAAGAATTAGATTTATATTATATAATAATCATAATCAACTTTCCATAATCTTTACACTTCCAGTTAAAGATCCTAAGATTTTAATTATATACAAATAAGCAAACATGATAAGCGAATAGAGAGTTTACTCACTCACTATACAAAAAGCCAAAGTACCTACTTTATTACCTTTACTGTTGTTAATCTTGCATTAATGTCTTGTATTCGACTGGGTGGTTCAACTCTGCCTAGAAGAACTCATTAGAATAGTACTATTCTAAATTGTTATTCTAATTTTAAATTCAAAATAACAGCTTCATCAACAAGTCTTCACGAATTTTCCAGATCCCTTTGTCTTCGGAATGATAGTCATTACCGTTGCGCAACGTGCAAATAAAGAGAGGGTTATTAGACGGATCATTACCGGCGCCGATCGAGTCGTTTGTCTCGTGTCAAGGTGGCTGTGATGAGACGAGGTGCTTTTGTCTTTGGTCAAATTTATACTGATATTATGAAACTGATAAAGGAAACCATAGAACATCTTTTATGTGAATGCGACTCACTAGCCAGACGCAGTATGTGTGTTCTAGGTAACGCTGATCCTAAACCAGAAGACTACACGCACTTCAATCCGAAAGACATCGTGACGCTGATGAAACAAATCTTTCGTGAGTGCAAAGGAAAGGTTAGGCACAAAAGATCCCATAGGATCGACGTGCCCCATGACAATGGCCCCTAACAGATAAGATGAAACTGATGAATACAGAAAACTGCGTCATAACTGCGTCATTTCGGGTCAAGCTAGGGCATCTATATCTATAATAAAATAAAACTATTTTTATTTTGTATAAAGCCGGATAGCGTCTCCAAGCACACGTTAAGCCCGGTACTATTTTTTTTGTCTGCCTCGGTGGCGCAATGGTTAGTGGGTCACACTTTTAAGCGACGGTTGCGCTTGGGGTCCCGGATTCGATCCCGGGTCCGGCCAAAATGTGTACCTGAGTTTTTCTGTTCAGAAATTCTCAGTGTTAGCCCGGAGTCTGGAAGTTGGCGGTCTTGTACGCCCGTGCCTCGGAAAGCACGTTAAGCCGTTGGTCCTGCGCCTAATCCCTCTTCGGTCGTGTCACACCAGTGCCCCATCGAAATAAGAGGGTACGGGAATAGAGAGTGCACTTGTCGCGTCGATGGCTGATCGCTGACATTGGCCGCCGTGAGCGAAATATCGGTTTAGAGGATATATTATTAATTTATTATTTTATTTCTTATGATAGTTAACAGATTTAACATACAAATTAACTGTAAAAAGAACAAATATTTATAATATTTTAAAAGAGACTTTCGAGCCCGAGAGCCCGGGGTACGCTTTGACCATGATTCAGGAATTGAGGAATCTGGTAATTAAAAAGAAGCGAATGCCGTTTTACCTTCGCAACCCTTTAACAGGGGAACCAGATCAACTGAATCATGGTTACACGTTTCAGAAACTATCCGAAATGTGCAGGTTTCCTCATGATGTTTTTGCCTCACCCCCGAGATAGTGGTAGAAATATCATCATCATCATTTCAGCCAATAGACGTCCACTGCTGGAGATAGGCCTCCCCCAATGTTCTCCACACAGATCGGTCCTGTGCCGCCCGCATCCAATGGATTCCCGCGATCTTCACCAGATCGTCGGTCCACCTTGTGGGGGGCCTGCCACGGCTGCGGCTTCCTGTACGTGGCCTCCACCCGAGGATCTTTCCGCCCCAACGGCCGTCTGTTCTCCTCGCTATGTGCCCTGCCCATTGCCACTTGAGGCATGCAATCCTTTGGACTATGTCTGCAACCTTAGTTCTCCTGCGGATTATGCTCATAGATAATATACCACGTGAATGGGCTGGCTCGACCGGGGAAGTACCACCCTCTCACATAAGACCAACTTGAAATACCGGTGGCTGTGCTGCTGTTGTGCTTCGTTGAGAACGCCGGAGGCCCAATCCCCCTCCCCAGCAACTCGCTTGCTCGTTTGGAATAAAGAAAATAGATTTGAAAAATCCATAGGTGTATGCTCGGATTCGAGCCAAGACAAACGTAAAGAAGGCGCGTTCTGTCTGAACCGCTGAGCTACCATCGCTCAAAGTTTCTCTCGGTCATATCCATCAAATCCATATTCATTCACTGGGGGCATTAATAGGCTGGTGATGACAGCCCCCGTCCTGCGTGAAGTGACGGCGTTTGTAGGTGAAGGCTGCGCAGATCATCTGCTGATATACGTCCGTCGATCACTTGGTCGCGCTCGTCATGCGATCTGTCGCTTACTACATGCGATTTACAATGAGCGACTCTCGTAAAATAATCTCTTACTACAGTCGCAACATGATAAATAAATAAATAAAACGTGCATTTTTCTCTCAATAGGAGCAAATACAAATAATAAGTAAAAAATGTTTTTAAAAAGCCGGCTGCTCACATGTGACTCCACTGGTGTTGCGGGGCAAAAGCTTATCATTCTATAGGTATGCGCATTTGCCTCATATCCCTTAAAAAATTGCTTAGCATAATAATACAATCTAACGGTTATGATGGTAAAATAGAAATAGTTTATTTATTTTATTTAAGGAAACATACAGCTTTTTATATATTTCATTATTTAACTAAGTTATAATAGATATTACATTAGCCTTCACAGTTTCTAAAGTTAAGTTGTACACAATACAATTCTGGTAAGACAGACACCTAATTCATTAAAACTAAAGATAAAATAATACTGGGTAGGTATATACTTAAAAACTTTGAAACACCATGGTAAAGCTGACATTACTCGTGCATTGATCTAATAAGACGGCGGTACTTCGCCAGTTTCTCGTGGAATATGTCTATGTGAATGAAACTCTTATTATATGCACTGGTTGTTCTCACAATAAAACTATTTTTAGCGTAATTAGTACGACAAAGAGGTATATGAAACGTATGCTTCTGTCGTGCACTGGGTCGGGGGCACTTAAATGTTATTTTGTTAAGTAAGTAAGGTGAGTCAATTAGATTGCTAATAATTTTGTACAAAAATATTTGATCTCTGAGCTTGCGTCGATAATTTACAGGATAAAAATGAAAAACAGTGGTGCCGAAGCTTACAGAAGATTATTCAAACTTCTTTTTACTTTTGACTGCATCAGTGGCGCAGTGGTTGGTAGGTCGCACTTTAAAGCGACGGTTGCGCTTGGGGACCCGGGTTCGTTCCCTAGGTTTGGCCAAAATTTGTACCTGAGTTTTTCTGTTAAGAAATTCTCAGTGTCAGCCCAGAGTCTGGATGTTGGCGGTCTTGTAACCCCGTGCCTCGAAGCACGTTAAGACGTTGGTCCTGCACCTAATCTAACTTCGGTTGTATCACACTGGTGTCCCATGGAAATATGAGGGTACGGGAATAGAGAGTTCCCTTGTGTCTGCGCCAACACTTGTGCACTATAATATTATTATTAGTACTTCTTTATTAGATACATATTTGTGTACCATCAAATTTCGTAGTTTTTTGTGAAATGAGGATTGTCTATATAATAATATATTGTAACTGTAAATTACTGTAACTCTCCTCTATGCCGATGTTAAAGTGGAAAACTCGTTTATGAGGGTAAAAACCGAGAACTGAGAGTTTCAAAAATGAACTTGGTTTCAATCATGGTGAATAGTTAGTGAATATGACAAAGTAACTCCAGTCCAGGCCACTGGACCCAGTTGCCTAAGGGTCTTATTCATAAATGCTTGTTAAAAGTTTGTTAAAACTTTTTTCGATAATTTTGTATGATTTTTTTTTGTTTCAAACATCATAACTGCTCTATAGCACCATTTGATCTAACAAAGGTTTATTTAACGTTTATGAAGAAAGCCTTTTTTTTTAAACGTGTTACCTGAAAATTATCGAATATTGTTAAATGGGATGATTTTACAATGATGTGTAAATCCCACCTTACAGATTAAACAATAATTACTGTCGTGTCTATGCTCCATGAAGCGATAATAACAGAGGTCGTTGATCCACGGGCAGTTGAACATTAAAATTGCGTTATTGATTTTACAACTAAAATTATTTATTTTTGGCTGACATCAAAAAAAGAACTTCGAAAACTTTTTTCGACACGCTAACTCCGTGATGTCGAAAACGATTTCTTTTTTTATGAAAGGGTGATGCTTGTGAAGAATCACACTTGGTGCCATCAAGTCAAGATTTGATAATGGGTTCTTAATAAATAGTATAAGTGTTTGCCGAGTGGTTGTAACCCCGAAATTGTTTGAAATAGATCCAGTTTAGTAGTTAAAAATTGGCGTCGCTAGTGTGCCCTACCCGTCACCTTAAACAAATCGATGGAACTCTTTATTTTAAATTGACTAGGCGTCGCGACGATTTTAATAAAGGGTATTCAATAAAGATTTGATTTTTTTTGTCGAGTTTTTGTTAGATTGTTCTTCTGTTTGTTATCTTGATGAAGTGAAAAATATAAAAATTAAAAAAATATATTATATAAATAATTTCATATTTATACATAAATTTATCTACTTCATTTTAATTCGATTGCTATTAGACATTTAATATAATTACTTAATAATTAAGAGGAAATGTAAATGTTATGCTATTATTTTTATTATTATTTTCATTGTGATACCCTTTGCAGGGTTTATTTGAGGACATTATGCTATTTTTAAGACCTGTATACCAAATGAAACAATAAAGATTTATGATTATGATTATGAAATTAAGTTGGGTAGGTAACTGGAAACCATAAAACATGTTAATAGTTGATATTTTATAGCAATCTTTTGCGATTTATTCTTAAGTAAATAACACACTTAAAAATTTAATCTCGTGTTCAGGCGGGACTCGAACCCACACCTTCCACAATCCGGGTGAATGTACTACCTACCTACTAGTGGAAAGTATGGGTTCGAGTCCCGCCTGAACACGAGATGAAATTTTTAAGTTTGTTATTTACTTAAGAATAAACCATGTTGTTATAAAGTATTAAAAGTTCACTGCTACAAGATTAAATAATGATTGTTTTACAGCTTATAAATAATTTTATTGCTCTATGGACTAGTAAATTGCTTGCCAAATAGGGAGATCAACACATTGAGCGTAGGATTAGTAAAATTAATCCTACAGTCTAGTTCACCCTCAAGTTCGTTTAAGGTATCTTCTCTTGAAATGTTTATTGATTAATAATTATTATATATTGTTGCCACATGATAATTATTTTAACTTTCAACAATAACCTTCCGTTTGGATTCCGTGACGGATGAGCAAAAATTAATCATCATTGAAAGTCGTGACTATATTAAATGAACAAAACCTTAAAAAGATACCAATTTTACAATAAGAATACCAAAACTAGAGAAGTATTTCACGCTCAATGATCTGATCAAAAAAAGACAAATTACAATTACCTCGGCTTTAGTAATTACTTTGCCGACTTTGAAATCAGAGCTAAACTATACTCTAAGGATATATTTAAGGGAAGTGTGAACATGCATCATCTAATCTACACGCGTAACATCCTAGACCGCTTTCCATTAGGTACGATTGTGGTCAATCTTTAGCATATAATCAATAAAAAGAAACTAATGTCGCTGTAGTCTAATTTTTACACCTCTAACGTTTTATTGGCTATTCATTGCAGGTGGCGTACGCGTCAACGCGACGAGGGACTCGCAACTGCTGTCGGTGCTCGCAGCCCGACGGCGACAGCTGCAGCGGCGCCAGCTCCTCAGCGGCAGGCTTGCCACACACATCAGCACCCTGGCCTCTATAGCACATAAGGCTAATAAGTAAGCATCATTTTATTCCTCTTACGCAAAATAAAATAACCTTAAGATTACGTAAGTTCATTACTTGTTAGATGATTCTTATCAGTTTTTCAATGAAGATATTACTGATATTATGTACTTCAGCTAATACAAAATTATTTCCAATTTCAGAACCAATACCACATTCGCCCAGTTAGAAATAAGAGACTCAAACAGCTCTACAGTGAAGAGAATAACTTTCGACAACGCCAACGAACCATCGCCAACACTCAGACTTGTTACCACCGACGGAACGAAGGAAATAATACGACAGCCGCTCAAACCGCACGAAATCAGGCATCTCTTTGTACCCAAGGGATATCAGGAAAATAGGAGCAGAGCCGGATTTATGAACAACCGGAGAAAAGATCTACTCAACAACACAAAAACGACTGCAACGTCTGAACCAGTCACAGATGGAGTAGTGTATGTCCCACCAGAGAAACTTGAAGGACTCGACAAAGAAGTGGAACTGGACCCGGAGGAAGAATTCCAAGTGGACGAATCTAATCATGGACTCTATCTACTAAACTACTCCGATACCGAGAATGTTACACAAAACTCGAACTTAAATACAACCAATATTAGTAATGAAGTAAACGAAAATACTACTGTCACCATAGAAACTACAACTACAGCTAATAACCAAACTGATATTATTGCTACTGAAAATCCAAATGTTAGTCTTGAAGATAAATCAGAAACGAATACAATTGCAAACAGTACTGAAACTCAAAACACAAAATTAGTAAAAGTCGAAAATGAAAAAGATAAAGAAAATCATACATTATTCATGTCCGATGAAATATATAATCATTTTCGCCCTCTTGAGTCTGAATTGCCAGTTGAGGAAATGGCACCATTCATATACTTTGGTCAGAAACTAGGTGGACAAATCATAAATGATAACTTGACCAACTCTCCTTCACTGTCAGCATCTACAAAGTCCGTCAATTTTATTATAGCTCCTACAGATAAGAGAAAATTCAATTCAAGGTACTCTGCTACAGAAAAATATAAAAACACGAGTGCTGATGAGGAAGAAATCAATGAAGACATGGACGTATCTGTAGTCAAAAACATAATAGAAAAAAATAAAATAAGAAACACCGTAAAAGGGCCAGCACCTGCTAGACCAGTAGGCTTAGTAAATGCTTATAGAAAATATTCAAGCACTACTCAAGCAACGATGAAATCACCAAATATTGGACAGTTGAATGTTACTGAACCTATTCTACTTAACGTTACACCAAGTACCTTAGATAAATCTAAAGAAAGTAATCGTACAAATAGCACCATATTACCTAAAGAAGTTATAATTAAAACGAATGTTACCCAAACTACAAAAGATAATTTTAGCACTAAAACAAATTCTACAGCTGCACCTAGAAACTTTACCAGAAATTACTTTAATATACGTAGGCGACCGGCTAGAATAACTGTGTCTTCTAGCACGGAAAGTACACCGATAGTAAATACAACAACAGAAAAAGTTGCCACGTCAGTTTACACAGCGGTTGTAACATCAGTATCAATAACATCATCCATGAAAGGACACAATAAAACTGACTCTAATACAGAAACTGATAATAGTACTGCAATTGTTGAAAATGCAGAATCTAAAATAAATATTACAACACCAAAACCAATTACTTTGAATGATACTGAAACCACAACATCCACTCCTACAACATCTACCCAAACGTCTTCTACTCAACCGCCTTTGACAATGAGACCTTATAGACATAGAATCAGAATAAGAACCACTACAGAAAGTAGTGTCAATCCTAGTCCAAAACCTATTACTTACAAGCCCCCTGACTTACCCTTAGCCAGTGAACTATCTACAAGAAATACTGATTTGAAGAACGAAGCGACAACTTCTAAATTGCCCGAACGATTAGCTAATCTATATCGACAAAACATTTACGATAACTCCACTAATGGTAGGCCTACAAATATCTTACAAAGAAAACGACGGCCGACTACAACTACCACGACTAGTACTACTTCTACAACGCCTGTTCCAATAATAACTTCTACTGTTAAACCAGTTGTACTCTCAACACCACCTATACCTCCTACAACACAGGCACCAGTAGCAAAAACAACCGAAACCACATTCAAGCCATTCATAGTAACATCAAGAACATCGTCTGAATCAAAATCCGAACCAGTACTTATACCTAAAAACATTTCCACGTCGAATGAATCGAGCACGTCTGTGGTGAACACCACGAAAGATAGCGACGAAGATGATGACCCATCATCGCAGAATCAAGAAGTAGTTATTGAAGCTGAGAAGACATACACGGCGTCGTACGTGCTGGCTGGTTTAGGTTTCCTGCCTGTCGCTGCCATCATCGTGTTTGTATTGAGAAATGTATTAAATAAGAAAACCAAAGAATTAGACACGGAGTACGAAGGATACTTCGACGACAGTGACATCAAGAAGGAATCGCCAATAACACCGGTGGCGAGACCTCCGCTACCGCCACCGTCTATGTCTGACCAAAAATGGGAGTTTCCTCGAAATAAGCTGAGGCTTCAAACTTTATTGGGTCAAGGTAACTTTGGACAGGTAAGTGAAATATTTTAGAGTCGATTATTTTTGCAATCACATGATAAACATGCATAACCTTTCACATAAAAGGCAGAAAAGCTATTTGATTTGTAAATAGTTTTCCTAAAACTTTGGATCATAATTATCTGTGCTATTTACAATCAATACAATCATATGCCACATCATTTCAGTTTAATTTCAATTTAAATACTTCTTAAATGGTATAGTCTAATAACTTGTTTCTTGGTTCAGTGGCTTTTATAGTAATAATGTTACTCGTACAATTTATGCAAAAGTGCATGCTTTATTACGTCATCTATTTTGCTCTATTTTTCCTTATACAGTTTAATGATCTGCTTCTAAATATAGGTATGGAAGGCCGAAGCAGACGATCTGAACGGTCATGATGGACTGACTCGGTTGGTGGCAGTCAAAAGCATCAAGGAAACAGCATCACAGAAGGAGAAGCAGGAACTACTCCACGAGATCTACATTATGCAGAAAATTGGGACCCATCCAAATGTGGTCACGCTACTCGCCTGTTGTACTGAACAAGGTATTTATTCTGTATTTTTTTCTTGATGTCGCAACTTTTGTAATTCTAAAATTATTCAAGTCAAATATTATGTTAACATGAATCGGATATGAATATTTATCTTATATAATCTTGTTTTCAATGTAATGAATGATAATTAATTTACTCTAACTTTGAAAGAAAACTCTTTGTGTCAGAAAGGAAAATCCTACGTGCAATCCGCGCAAATGCCGATTTATAGGACACTCAATATCATAGGTGTCATATGTTAATAGCAATGTTTCTCTTATTAAAGCAATTTTTTGGCCAGAATGTTATTTAAGTATTGACATATCCAATAATTATTTTGACATTGTTTTATTATTATTATTCAAATTACTAAAACCATTTTGATCAAGATAATGTTATTGTAATAGAGTCCCATGGAAAATGTTATATAATATTATTACACCAATAATTATTTTGCATGCTATCATAATGTAGCAAAGTATGTGTAATATCTTGTATACCATGTTATGCAAATAAATGATTATGATTATTACAGAACCTTACCTCCTAATCATGGAATATGTGATGTGCGGCAAATTGCTGACGTACCTGCGCGAGCGCAGATCCCGTCCGGACCGGTTCAGCGGCAGTGGCGCCGTCACCTCTAGGGATCTCACTGTGTTCGCCTACTGCGTCGCGAGGGGCATGGACTACATCACATCTAAGGGGGTTAGTATAATTTCCACCCCTTATTTCCACTTCAAATGTTTTTCTGTTATTCATTTAATTCTCCCTCTGATTTGATCCCTTTCTTCTCTTTAATTCTAATTTATTGTTATAAATGATATGCTGAAAAGTACCGACATTATATTATGATACTGTCACAGCTACAAGATGTGATGATGACATTTGAAGGCTGGCTGGTGTGGGCTGGATGAGAGTGGCCGAAAATCGGGAGCAGTGGCGTGCATTAGGGGAGACCTATGTCCAGCAGTGGACGAGTGTGGGTTGCTGATGATGATAATGACTGTCACAGCAACACTTACGCTGAGCACACTTTTCAATCTTATTACTGTCTTGTATTTTACATTCATTCTTTCATAAGCTTCCATTGAATCTCCGTTAAATACTAGCTGATTTTATTCACAAACGTTTCTCTTTTGTATTCTAAAACAATAAAGTGCGAACATAACGTATCTGAACTTTTCTGTTAAGAAATTCTCAGTGTCTGTCCGGAGTCTGAAAGTTGGCGGTCATGTACCCCCATGCTTTGGAAGGCATGTTAAGCCGGTTATGTCACACTGGTGTCCAATTAGCCGAAATCGTTTGGATGATATAATTATTATCACTCACTTTTCAGATCGTCCACCGAGACTTGGCGGCGCGCAATATCCTCGTGGACCACAACAAGCTGTGCAAGATCGCCGACTTCGGCATGTCGCGGTGCGCGGGCGCCTCGGCGCGCGCCCCGCGCTCGGCGCTGCCGGTGCGCTGGATGGCGCCGGAGTCGCTGCTCTACAACGTGTACAGCCACCACACGGATGTGTGGTCGTTCGGGATTCTGCTGTGGGAGATTGTGACGCTAGGTGAGATATTTTGTAGAAACAAAAAAGTTAAACTAACTAGGTTGGCGCAGCGACCCAAAGTGAGCCTTGGCCTCCGATAATAAGAGTCTCCATCTAGGTCAGTCCTGCCAGTCATCCGCCAGAAGTGTACGCAAATCCTTTTCGACCTCGTCTCTCCATCGGTACCTTGGACGGCCAACTAAATTAAACTAAATTTTAAATTAAACTGTTTTGGCGGACCACTACAATCAGGACATCTTAAGGGCAAGAGTAAACAGGCATCTTCTAGGCAAACGCGTTACATCCTAGACCTCATCGTCACTTTCCATTAGATGTGATTGTAGTCAAGCGTTAGCCTATAGCTCATAAAAATGTGTTAAGTGGCAGACGAGCAGATGGATCACCTCATGGTAAGCAATGCCGCCGCCCACGGACACTAGCAACACCATTGGAGTCTCAAGTGCGCTTCTGACCCTTAAACCCCCCTTTCCTCCGGATTGGGACTCCGGTACCATCACTCACACAGCAAAATATAGCACAATGCTGCTTCACGTCGGTTTCCTGTGATTTCTGCACATTTAAAAGGTATAATCTAGACAGCATTTAATATCCGTAACTGATTAATAATTTCTTCTTCCAGGATCAACGCCGTACGCAGCGATGTCAGGCCGCGAAGTTCTAGCAGCAGTCACAGAGGGCTACAGGCTGGAGAGACCTCCTCACTGCAAGCCCCAGCTGTACCGGGCTATGCACTCCTGCTGGCACGCAGACCCTTCCCAAAGACCCACCTTCGCAACCCTGAAGGCGCAACTAGCAGAACTCTTAGATAATGAACCCTCGGAAGGGAACTATGTAGACCTGGATTCTTTTTACCAGGAGTCTTCGGTTTATAGTGACCCATCGGCTATTATAAACGATGATGAGGGGCTGTCAGCGGAGTATGATAGAGAGAGGAGGGTGTTTAGAGAGTAAGTATTTTGTACTGACATTAGATATACAATAAACAATTATGCTAAATACTTGTTCAGTCTAAAATAAAAGCAACAGCATATTACACAGCATGGCGTGAAGCAGCACTGTTCTGAATTTCGCTGCGTGAGTGAGGGTACTGGAGGCCTAATCCGGGGTAAGAGGGGGTTTAAAGCGCACTTGTGACTCCACTGGTGTCGCGGGTGTCCATAAGCGGCGGCAATCGCTTGTCATCATGTAATCCATCTGCTCGCCTGACCCATAAAAAAAATAGTACAACAAATACAACTGTAACAGTACAACTGAATGCAAACTGTGTTTCTGGCAAATAAAAGGTTCCGTAGCCAAATGGCAAAAAACGGAACCCTTTATAAATTCATCATGTCTGTCCGTCTGTCCGTCCGTCCGTATGTCACAGCCACTTATCTCCGAAACTATAAGAACTATTCTATTGAAACTTAGTAAATAGATGTATTTTGTTAACCGCATTACGATTTTTACACACAAATATTTGAAAAAATAATAAAATGGATCTTTGAAAATACTTGAAAATAAACCTTAAAAAAATTAGAAATGATGTTGAGGTTTTTAACATCATTTTTGTGTGTAAGTGGTAAATTGTGATCCCCCCCCCCCCACCCCCCTAACCTCTATAATAAATGAATTATAAAACAAAAAAATATATATGATGTCCATAATCATGAAAACTAACAACGAAAATTGGTTTGGACTCAAATCAAATCAAATAATCAAATAATTCCTTATTTGCATAGGCTTGTACACAGCACTTACAAATCGTCATACATTTGAATGACTTAAAACTATTTATAAGTACTTATGTATAATTTACATGTTAATACATATATATGTTGATACATAAAATATACTAAAGAAATAAATAAACATAATGCGATTCTACCACCGGCTCGGAAAGTTGTTTCTGGTCGAGAAGATCCGGCAAGAAACTCGCCAGTTACTCTTTTTAATCGCCAAACTTTCATACAATGTTGTGTCATCATCATACCGAGCCATACAGTTTAATTGTTACACAAAATAAAATAAAGGAAATAATAATAAAATAAATATTATGAGGTAAACCGAAGCAGACCAGTCCCCAAAGGTGGCACCTGTTCACAAGTATGACGTACGTGCCAGCCATCATTTCACTCAACCATATTAGAGGGAATGTAATGACCCGCCACATAGCGCCACCACCTCAGAGACATTTGAGTGAGCATGACTACATAGGTTCCCCTCATAGGTCACAAAGAATAGTAGTTACTTAATCCAGACTAATAAACTGCAGGACGAGGTGTACAATAGTAGGTGGTTAGCATCTTGTACTAGATCTAGTAAGTGGTTTTTTTAATACGTTATAAACCGTAAACCGCAATTTACCTTCCATATATCTTACTTGCTGCTTCGGAACCCTTCATGGGCGAGTCCGACTCGCACGCGGTTTTTTTTGAACAAAAATTTGACCAAATTGATGGTTCAACTATTATGGGCCACTTTCATCGAGTTCCTAAATGAAAAGTTCTAAAACCTGACAAATGTTCCTTCCAGATTGACAAAAAGTCCGGCGAAATTCGAGAACCGAGCCTTCAACTTCCGCGATGAAGAGCTCCGCAACAAGTTCGGCATCGGCACGCCGCGCATGGGCGGCTTCGGCATCAGGGACGTGCCGTTCAACGACAGAAACTTCTCCGATGGCGAGTTCAACGAACGCACCTTCACTGACAAAAACTTCAATGACCCTAACTTCCAAGAGAGGAAAGATGGCAAGCTCTCAACGTCCAGTTTTCATAGGGAACGAGAGAGGGAGAACCCTTTAGTCAGTAGGAACAGTTTCAACGGCTTTCCTCGAATAGGGACGAGGGACAACCACTTCCAAATGACAACTGATGGTAGAAATAAGAGAGTGTCAGAGTTTGAGTGTGACATTTGAAGTGAGAGTTTGCTGCTGGGATTGGATTGTCTCAAAGATACATTCGCCAGAATGTTTGTGCCTATGTATTGTCTAGATTTCATTAGTTTCTAAAACGTTGACTATAGACTGTTTAGCTACAGTATTTTATGTCAATGAAATTACTTGGACTAATTTGAATTTTAGATTTGGAATGTGTTGAGAAATTTAAAATTTGGTCAGTTATATTTGCTGCTTGAGACTGATTTCGGAATCTCAATTTATCAGAATTATCACTACTATTTGTGATGTTATGTAGTGGCGAATGCGTTTGTTGAAACGCTAGGTCAGTGTAATTTGACTGATTGTCTCTTTGCGTTAAGGTTTACGTTAACTTTGCCAAACACAGAAGCACTGGTTTAGACATTTATATTTGAATCACGTTTTGAAGGCACTCGCGTTGACATGACATGTATTGTATAGGATTTAAGTTTCAATTTCAATCAGATTGAAATTCTGTAACTTATAAAATAGTGTTGATATTTTTGTAAATACATATTTGTTAATTTATAACAGTATTGCGTGTTTGATGTTTTTGCAGATATTATTGTAAATAATTATGTAGGTAATGAATATAAAGAACTGTTTTTATGTATATATTGAAGCTATTTTACGTAAATGTTTTCTGTAAGAAGTTATTTACTCGTTGAATGCAAGAAATGTTTTATTTTACTTATTTTTCTTTTATGTTAGCCCCACTAATGTACACACTTGTAACTAAACCAAAACTTAACTTACATTTCTTCCAAAATTTGTATGGTAATTTTATATGAAGAGATCGTTAATGGTGCTACGGTTTATTGACAGTTATCACGTATATAGATTTTTTAAATATTTCACTTCCAATATAAATATTTTATATTTTCTTTAATTTCCTCATGTCTCAGTTCAATATTACTTTCTAGTCTTTAAAATGTAGGATATAGTTGGATTTTAAGACCTGATTTATTATAAGCGTAAAAGATCTATTTTATTATAAATATAAGGATTTATTAAATTGATCTTTGTGTATTATTTGTCCGTCCTTGGAGGCAAACAAAAAACTTACGCGAGTCTTCTTAAAATTATTATTAGATAAAGATAAAGAGTCGTTTATTCCTTTAAAATATGGTGTTACAGAAATGGTGTTATAATACAAAATACATTGATCAGCATATTTTAGAGCTAACTGAAATCGATCTTCAGTCAGGGTACTACCAGTTTATACACCGAAACTATATAGGTATCCTACAACATAGTTTTATTGAAGAGGCCGGCTCGACCGGAGTGATACCACGGCCTCACAGAAAACCGGCGTGAAGCAGCCCTCACTCCCGCTGCGAAACACCCGCGAAACACAGCACAGTGTGTTTCGCTGCGTGAGTGAGGGTACCGGAGGTCCAATACAGGGGAAGGGGGGTTTAAAGGTTGACAGCGCACTTGTGACTCCACTGACACTGACAAAGAAAAAATGTTTAAAAACTCATTCTAAAAGTAAGATCCCAAAATAACCATGCACAGATGTTGGGTCCGTTTTGTACGCGAAAATTTGATTCACGCCTAAGGCGGCCACTTTTGGCGGTAATCCAAAATTCTAGTGCAAAAGCAGACCAAACAGTTAACTGTAAGTATTAAATAAATAATATAAGTGTTTGCCGAGAGATTGTAACCCCGAAATTGTTTAAAATAGATCCGGTTTAGTAGCTAAAATTAAAATCGACTGGCGTCGCTAGTGTGCCCTACCCGTCACCTTAAAGAAGCGTGGTATAAGTTTAATGTCTTCCAAATTGCAGTTTAGCTAGTGTATACCTTAATAGGGTAAATTAATAGGGATATAGAGCCATGGTAACTCAGTGAATAAGAACCGAATATTGAGAATAAGAGTCCATTTGCTCGGTGGTGAGGGAAAACTTCGTGAGGAAATATGCACGTCATGGATAGTTTCTCAAAATTATAGATAGGCCTACAATATTTAAAGTACAATACGTAAGTCTATTTTTTTTATTAGAATAGCCAGACTTTTGGCCTCAATCTCACCTGATGGTAAGTGATGACGTGGCCGAGAATGGATCATGTCTGTCTAGTAACAGCCTATTCACTCTTTGCTTGAATATGTTCAGGGAACACATCTTCCGGCAGAGAGTTCCATTCCTTAGCCGTACGCAACATGAATGTTCTTTTGAACCGTTTGGTACGAATTTAGCATATTAAATCAACATTATTGACTGCCTCGGTGGCGTAGTGGTTAGAGGGTCGCACTTTAAAGCGACGGCTGCGCAAGCGGTCCCGGGTTCGGGCCAAAAATTTGTACCTAAGTTTTCGGCAAGAAATTCTTAGTGGGATCTCGGAGTCTGGAAGTTGGCGGTCTTGTACTCCCGTGCCTCGGAAAGCACGTTAAGCTGTTGGTCCTGCGCCCGATCCCTCTCCGGTCGTGTCACATTAGTGTCCCATCGGATTATGAGGGTAAGGGAATAGAGAGTGCACTTGTGTTTGCGCACACACTTGAGCACTATAATAAATCCTGCGTACGTGGCTGATCGTTGAGATTGGCCGCCGTAGCCGTAATCGGTTGGAGGATTAAATCAACAAAACACAGCTGATTTATCTTTCGCTTATTTTGTTGATCTAACATGCTAATATTCACGATACCTATTATGTGGTTTTCGGGATGTAAACGATAAAAAATAACGTTGTATAAACTCGCATAATTCGGTGATGAGACGAAATTTTGTAAAGGGAACCCAAGAAAGGATTGTTGCTATCTCCGTCGCACAATCGTCAACTCAATTCAATTCAATTCAATTCAAATGTTTTATTGCATCACATGTGGTTGTCATAAGATATTACAAGTATTTTAATCTTGTAATTTTTGACACATATTTGTAATTATATTTTTGACATATATTTATTTATTTATTTATTCTTTATTGCACAAGAAAGTGAAGTACAATTGGCGGACTTAATGCTACACAGCATTCTCTACCAGTCAACCATTAGGCGATGCAGAAATATGTATGACGGCTAACTAAATTTATATCCATAAACATACATGTGAGTAATATATAATATGATTAAATATACATACATACAACATACAATACAATAAACCTACTTATACTACAATTAACTCATAAAAAAAAAACAAAAAAAAACAGAAGCGATGAATATATTATTGTAAATTAATTCATTCTTTTCTTTTTTTGGCATGTTAATACGTTTGTGTTATATTTTTTATGTGGAAACTTCACTAATTTATGTTTGTATTATTTTCTAATTATTTTAGGTTTTATGTAATTGTTTGCTTCCTAAAGAATAAATAAATAAATAAATAAAATTATTGTGTACAGCAAATGCACCCTGCATTTATTGCATACATTTTTTTTTATTTATTTAAGGCAACAAACAGTCATAATATACAAAAATGGTATTATGGTAAACATTGTTATTTAAAAAGACCTATAGTGCCTACATTTATTGCATACGTACAGAAGGTTTATTGTGTTAGTATAAAGTTCAATTTAAAACGGGTGATTCTGTACCTGCAAAGCGGGAGAGGCTTCGAAACTTCCTATCACCGAATTAGGTGAGTCACCAAATAATGGTGACTGTAGAGACCTAGTTTGCTGTAACTTCTTCACTTACTAATCCACTGTATTTCATAATAGCAAACACCAGGAGAGAAGTATGATGAGTCCTTCTTGGATAAAACAGCAGCATGTGCTATTTACAGACCTGTGCAGGGTGCAGGGTGCATAGGCACCCTGGTGTTAATCCGCCGTGGTGTATAGGTAACACCCTCATCTTAGCGTGTAGGTACTTATGTCCAGTTGAATCCAAAGCTGTCACCTTCGAACCCCGGGTACGTTTGGGCTCTGATTCTTGATTTGGGGAGTCTGGTTATTACAATGAAGCGACTGCCGTCTGACCTTCACAACCCTTTAATAGGGGAACCAGACCAACGGAATCATGGTTGCACGTTTCAGAAACTATCCGAAACGTGCAGACTTCCTCTCGATGTTTTCCCTCACCGCCGAGCTAATAGTAGAAATACGCGTGGTATATAAGTGAACATATTATGTGAATCCCTGTGAATCGGGCGGAGGGAGCCGGGGGTACCTACTGGGGAAGAAATACCCTAATTACATGTGTGTTTGTCAGTCGCTTACCGACTTGTTAATACATATGTGCATGCCGTGGCAGCCTTTAAGTAAGGGAACACTATAACATGTAGATTATAAAAATAAGATCATCCATGTAAGGTGTATGCTTAGTTGGTTGTCCTTAAATAAATATTACCTCTTAAATACGATTGTTTTGAAATCAAATCCCATGGAGGAGGCCTACGTTCAGCAGTGGACGCTAATTGGCTGATTGATATCTCCGAAATGAACTTATTTGAACTAATGAAATTCAAATCAAGCTATATCCATGATTAACAAAATCTCCGTTCCCAATGTTCAATCTAGTAAAGTACATTAGGTAACGACCTGAGGTATTTCTACCAGTCATAGTCATCACTGCAGATTTTGTGGTTGAAGAGTAGGTATTTCAATTAAAGTTACAGTACAATACGAGAAGGAATGAGAGGATGACAAAATCATAATTGAATAATCGCTTAACGACATAATAATTTCGCTATTCGAAAATTACTTTCTATTACACATTTTCAATTTGCGAATTTCTTAACATCTTCTAAGTATGCATACCCTTATATAACTATTCAAGTGACTTTAGGTCATATTATAAAGGAATAAGGTTTGTTGTCACCCCACAGTTCATAAAAGCTGAGAAGGAAATTGTTTCGATATTAAAAGCTTGCGGTAAGGTAATGCCATGTGACGACTTACTTTCTTAGTGATTGAAGCATTGTTCGGTGTGATGTCGTTATAGTATAGGTACAGTATGTGCCATTAACCAAAGACATAACTCACCGGATTAGCAAGCTGAAGTGGCAGTGTCCAGCCATACCAATCGAAGAACCTACAAACGTTATGATAAACGATTTCTAGATTGGAAACTGCGTCGTGGTATACGAGAATGTCGTCTTCAGGCTATGTGGAGGACGAGATGCGCAAAATGGGTGGCATGATCTAAATGACACAATGAGATGACCCGTTTTGAACAGTGGTATTGAACGCTGCCTTTGGTCCAAGGGTTGCGGGTTCGATCCCCGCACAGTACAAACATTTGTGTGCATGAACATGTCTGTTTGTATTGGTCTAGGTGTTTCCTATGTATTATAAGTATGTATTTACAAAAAAAAAGTATTATATGTATATATTTGTAATCCCATTGTTGATTCTGATATCCGTAACACAGGTGCTTTTCCGTAGCACAGCTACCTATCTCGGAGTCAGATCAATGTACGCACCCTTAGTAAAATACCGACCTAACTCAAAATTTTAATATAGATGCTAAGTAAAAATAGTATCGGCTAAAATCCATGGATGAAAGGTCATCTAACAACAATTTTGAGTTGAGTAAATAGGTACACTCACATATGAACAGGAGATGAAATTTGAAGTGCGTTATTTACTCAAGACTACTCAAGAATAAATTGCAAAGTATTGCTATAAAAATATCAACAATTTTGAGTTAGGTCAGTATTTTACTAAGGGTGCGTGTGATGTTGTGAAATATTTATTTATTTATTTATTAATGCTAGTTGCCGAGGATTGATCAAACTGGTGAAATAATTTGGAAAGGCCTATGTTTAGCAGTGGATTTTGATAGTCTCGATTTTGTTGATTTTTTTATGTCATAGGTGGCAGTGGAGCAGACGGATCACCTGAAGTTGATGATCATGAGCTGAATCGACAACTATTCTAATTTTTACTACAATATATGGCAAAATCCTACCAGAAAAGGCTTCTAATTACCTACGGAGCTGAACAGTCATTGTGGGGACAGGGTCACATTAAACTTTATATGTATGACTGGGAAATGGAGCCTGTACCTACGGTCAGCATCGAATATAACTCATGTGTCTGAACATATTCATGCAGTATGTGGTCCCACTGTTTAAGGTGACGGGTAGGGCATACTAGCGACGCCAATCGATCTTAATTTTTAGCTACTAAACCGGATCTATTTTAAACAATTTCGTATTTGCAACCTTTCGGCAAACACTTATACTATTTATTGAATAACCGTGCACAAATGTTGGGTCCGAAAATTTGTTCGCGTACGCGATGGACCCAACATTTGTGCATCATCCGAAATTGTTTAAAATAGATCCGGTTTAGTAGCTAAAAATTAAAATCGATTGGCGTCGCTAGTGTGCCCTACCCGTCGCCTCAAAGGTTTTGAAGTTCAGACGGCAGCCCCTTCATTGTAATAGTTACAAGTTTACAAGACTTAGATACTGAATCCGGGATCTTGGTCCAAGCGGTAGTGATTGCCTCGGTGGCGTTGCGGTTAGTGGGTCGCACTACAAAGCGACGGCTGCGGAAGAGGTCCCGGGATCGAGCCCCAGGTCGGGCTAAAATTCTGTACCTAAGTTTTCGGTAAGAAATTCTTAGTGACGTGTCACGCTGGTGTCCCATTGGAATATGAGGGTAAGGGAATAGAGAGTACACTTGTGTTTGCGCAGACACTTGAGCACTATAATATATCTTGTGGACGTGACTGATCATAATCGGTTATAGGGTATTATTGGACGCAGCCGGGACACGCTGCAATGATGATGCCTCCTAAAGCAAAATGAACACCCTGTGTGTTGCAGATAGCAAACTAATCTGTGGAAGCGTAATGCGCGGTCGGGTGCGCAGGAGTTGCGGTCACAACGAAAGTGTTCGCGATCAGCACATTACTGCAGGGTTACAGCTGACAGATAACTGAGATATATTGGTACGTTGTATTGTATAGCAACTGGTCTTTGTCTGGTTGAAAAAAATAAGAGACTTCACGATGGTGGCCTAGTAGATAAGAGGGTGTCCATTGATTTCGCGAGGGTCGTAGGTGCGAAACCGGTCATGCATCCTAATCCTTTTGTTGTAGACTTGCTTTGATTCATCGTCATCATCAGCCCATTTAAGTCCCCACTGCTGGGACACGGGCCTCCCTCAATTACATGAGGGGTAGTTGCCATACTCACCACGCTTGGCAGACGGGTTGGCGAGGGTTTAGATATAAATGCAGAGTTTTCCTTCTCTGGGTGCTGATGATCATGCCAGCAGCTTTACCTTAGTCACCTTTTACGACACCTCGGTAAGAGTGAGGGTGGCCTATTCTACTCTGCCGGGGACCACACGGCCTCTGCCGGGGACCACACGGCCTCTGCCGGGGACTTGACTTGCTTTGATTGATTAATCTCAACTACATACAGGGTATATCTGTGAACATTTATATCCCTTTAACCACGTGTTCTACCAACCATTCTGACAACATTTGTTCAAGGACTTTTCGAAATTGGTCGAAATTTTTTTCGACTCTCCATACAAAATGGCTAAGTCACGTGACCATCTTTGTTTGAAAAGTTGCATTTTTTAAATGCAAATTTCCAAAAGTCATAGAACAAATGTTGTTCAGAATGGTTAGTAGAACACGTGGTTGAAGGGATGTAAATGTTCACAGATACACCCTGTATACATATAGCCCAGGCTTAGAGCCTACTGGCATGCTCTTTTTACTTATTTGTATGTCGCGTTCTGTTTTATTTGTATACTAAATTGATTAATAGTTACCTTACTTCATTACGAATCTGTCACCAAATAACATATTTTCCTTCAAATACATTTATTTTCCCGTTGCCCTGTTGGCTAGGTGGTTAAAAAAATCAATTAAAATAAAATAGTCATTTATTTCAAGCGTATACCCATAGCATTCCATATTATTTCGTATTTTTTTTTTGTCATAGGTGGCAAACGAACAGATTAATTACAATAAAATGAATAAATTAAATTAATTACTAATACCAATTAAATTAAATTAATGTACCGGACCGTGATCTCCGGGTCCTGGGTTTGATTTTAAAAGTATGTTTCGCGTTATTCGAACATTGCTCAGGTTTGAGATCACCAAACCAATTTAGGCAAGCGTGGTGATTAAGCCTAATCCCATCATTAGTAGCGATGACTTGATTTCTATGAAGGTGCCTTTGCCCTGCAGTGGGACAGTATATAGGCTGATACTTTAGTATTGACTTTTACATTATTTTATCACGTTACCACGAATCTCTAGGCCTTTATCATCACACCTTTCATCCCACGTGAGGTCAGTACTAAAGTATGGCTAGCCGAAAACTAAAAGGTATGTATAGGATGGACTATTGGATACAGGTAAATTAATAAGTAAATTAATAAATTGAGACAACAGCATATTCATAGTCCTGAGCACAACCGCCGGTACAAATCCGCCAGGTTCTCCTTTAGCATGCTAATGCCAAATGCTACCATTTGGAACTTAACGTTGTTCACTTTGTCAGCAAGTCAGATATTAAAGTTCTTTGTAGGGATAACAGAGAAACAGTTCAGAAAGACAATTTCTCGTAGCCACACGGTATTTTATTTTTTCCTACTTGGCCTCTTATGATTTGATTCATGTGTGAGGGAGACGAAACGATCTAATAGATGTATCATGAAATCAACATCATACTAAGCAGGTGGTACAGTCACACCAATAATTATATTTAAAAAACATTTCCTCCGTTGCAGCACCAAATGCTGAGGTTGAGCCATGTTAGCTATAGACTGAATCTGTCCCATTTGTGTATGAATTTGTGTTCTATACTAAATAACGCACTTAAAAACTTCATCTCGTGTTCAGATACGAATCGAAACCATATCTTCCTCATTCTGGGCGGCTGTTCTACCAATAAGAATAAGAGCATTGTGACCAATAAAAAAATCTCGAAAGGGGAGACCTATGTCGCTGGACATAGGTCTCCCCTAATGTATGCCACTGCTCCCGATTTTCGACTACTCTCATCCAGCCCACACCAGCCAGCCATCAAATGTCATCATCCCATCTTGTCGCAGGGCGTCCAACTTCTCTTTTACCTACCTGGACTTTATTGACCTCATATAAATGAACTTTTCCTAATACCGGTGGACTCCATACAGCCTTAACTATTAATAATCACCTCCCCATAATGAATTGATCAGCTGATTCATACAATTTGTATGGGAAGCCGATTTTTTAAAGATGTTCCCTGGAGAAAAATGTTTGCTTTGATTGATTAGTATGATGCTTTCGAGAAGTATCTTTTAAAGTACACTTTATTGTGGCTGTCCGTACCGTTGCCATTCTTCAAATTTTAAGATTAATATATAACACTTTTTAATTTTAAAAACGAAGACCAAATTTCACAACTAGAGTTATTCCAGTCTAACTGTACATGGAGCGTGACGTGGAATAATTATCGTGGACTGTACTTACTGATTGGAGTACGGTGTCCACGGTCTGGTTGACTCGTAATGATCTTAGAAGAAACATTACAATACACCTCCGACCATAATGAGAACCATAACTGCCCGTTTACATGAACGATGTTGAAGATTTTATGATGTGAAAATATTTAACGCCTTGTGAGATTCGCCATTTTTGACGATGTATGGCAAATATTCAGTAAGGTGACTGCCTCTTTGGCGCAGTTGTGAGGTTGTAACCCCGAAATTGTTTAAAATAGATCCGGTTTAGTAGCTAAAAATTAAAATCGATTGGAGTCGCTAGTGTGCCCGTCACCTTAAACGTGTAACTGCGAATCATCGATAACAATCAAAGAACAGGCCTCACTCGGTTTTAACATTTGCAAGATTAACTTTCTAAATTATCGAAGATATCTTATATTCATTATTATAAATGAATTATCATTGTGACACTGTAGAAAGACTGAATACAAATCTTATCTATGATTGGAACTATAGATCATGAATTTGAATAAGTCTTACCGGTTGTGACGTAATTGCTGACCAACATACCATCGATTGGATGTGTGTGTGCACTTGTGACTCCACAGGTGTCGCGGTTGTCCGTGGCCGGCGGCAATCGCTTACCATCAGGTGATCCACCTGCTTGTCTGCGACCTATCACATAAAAAAACCAGTTGCTTCGATAGTACCTATACCTGAGGGCTCTCGAGCACTTGACATTGAAATTCAGTTAGAGATTTGTATGAACGAATGTTTGAGATCTTTAAATTCGAATTCAATGTCGAGTTCACGAGAATTGCCCTGGTATCTTTGCACGAGCTTAAAACTGTGTTTATATTGAATGAATAAATATTTATTTCAGATTATAGCATTCGCTGTGTGGTCCCCGGCAGAGTAGAATAGGCCACCCTCACTCTTACCGAGGTGTCGTAAAAGGCGACTAAGGTAAAGCTGCTGGCATGATCATCAGCACCCAAAGAAGGAAAACTCTGCATTTGTATCAAAACCCTCGCCAACCCGTCTGCCAAGCGTGGTGAGTATGGCAATTACCCCTCATGTGATTGAGGGAGGCCCGTGCCCCAGCAGTGAAGACTTAAGTGGGCTGATGATGATGATGATAGCATTCATGTACACAGAAAACCTTAAATTAGTACACACACAGATAATTAATTATTGTTTATTGACACAATCCGACAATTATATAAATACAAAAAAATACAAAATAATTTATTTCAGTCACTTAGGTATAAGTATTGGACAAT
Organism: Marasmia exigua; assembly: GCA_019059595.1. NCBI lineage: Eukaryota > Metazoa > Arthropoda > Insecta > Lepidoptera > Crambidae > Marasmia > Marasmia exigua. The sequence continues at coordinate 26,975,424 of CM032466.1, forward strand.
GGGTTTGGTCTCCTTTTAAGCAACTTTTTGCTTGTGTTAGGAGAGACCGCTCTTCTATATCGGTATAGTTAGTATACTTAAGTTAATAGATACATTTGACAAAAGCTTGATATGTAAGATCTTAAACGTAAATATAAATAGTTAGAAAGGGCTCTACCCGGGAATATTTCGCCAATGTCAAGTAACTTATTGAGAATAAGTAGGTAGTCAACAGTCAAAGTCACTCAATAAAACGCCGGTGTTTTACGTTTTATCGACCTACGGATTCAGCGGATATCAATCTAAACACAATCGCGGGTTTTAAGACTCTATTAGGTCCAAGCATGTTGTCCCGTGACAACTCACTCGACACTCAATAGTATTGTTAAAAACGATACAATCCAACGATTCTTATTATTAGAATCACTTAGGGGCACTTCACTGCACAAATAAACACCAAATTTGTACACTAAAAACAACTAGATACTAATTGAAACCTTTGAATTGCATCCACCCGGCTTGTTTTAGCCCTACCCGTCGAATCTATATTTTATTAATTTATAGAAATCAGGTACAAATTGCAACACATCCAGTTACTATAATCTGTCAAAATTCCTCAATTGGTATTACTCCGAACGTATTTGACATTAAGGTGAGAATCGAATGAAGTAATTTGACAGTTTTGTATAAGTTGTGTGGTTGTACCAGATGGGTATACATTTCTGAGTAGAGTGTAAATAATATAAGGTAATGCTTTTGTAGATCGTACAAGTTGTTGAGTGATTGTATTCTGAAATAATGTTGAAGAAATAACTGATTATATACTTGATATTTTTTTATAGCAATCTTTTGATATTTATCTTTTGCCTGAACACGAGATGAAATTTTTAAGTGTGTTATTTATTACCATACTCACTGAAGGGTACACTGGGGATCGAACGCATGACCTCTCGCCAATGAGGTAGAGTATTAAGCAAATACGTTATCGGACCAGTAATACCTGTTAGCATTTAGTATATATACATTTTTTTGTACTCGACAGGGTTCATAGTAATCTATTTGAATCTGTTGCCGTTACCATGCTTATATATATTGGAAATTGCTAAATTTGTTCAATAAAATCCTGACTACTTTAAACAAGCAAAAGACCTATATCCACGAAATACTAGGAACAGTAATAGATTAGTCCTTGAATTTAAACCAAATAGCGGTCGTGTCTAAAAGAACTGTTTTTGCATGTGTGTAGCCATTTACAACAAAATTAGCAGCATATTAAAGATTTGTCCTTTAACCAATTTAAGACATCATTTTACAAGTGGCTAGTCGCACGCACTTTTTACTCTGTGCAAGAATTTCTTGAGTACAGGGAAAATCAGCAAATTGTAAATATAATTAATTAATTTGTTACCGTATCAAAATGTGATATTCGTAAAGTTGACATTGTAATTAGCAAATTGTATTTGCATGCTGTTTGTCAATGGCTGGATAGGCGATCATGATAACTGTTACCATCTACTTATTTGTACACCCTGTTCAAAAGCAAATAAACTATTCTATTCTATTGTATTCTATGAATACATATATCTACTGTTTAAGATCTTGTCTTTAAACTAGAAACATAAATAAAGATTTTAGTATTGGCCTATTACATTGACGTGATTAAAGACGGCATAAACAGTGAAGAAGAAGACTCCTTATAAAACGATGATATAATGAATGTCCGGCCTGATCTGTCAGATCAGAGCCGAAGAAAGTTAATCTATTGGAAATTGTTATATTGCAAGCGTAATGCGACCTCTATAGCTTTCGTAACAATGTCATAACATCTTATACAGTGTGAAAGCATCTTTGCGGCTGACGAAATTGTACCATCATTGGATCGGTCCATTAGCAATCTAAGACATACCATAATAATTAAAGAAACTTTAATGATGTTAAGATAAGGTGCACTTTTGTGTGGATGTAAGTAAAAGCTAGATCAATGGTATTAATCGAATTGTCAAAGAATTTACGCAACGGGATTTGTTAGGGCTTGTGATGTTGATAAGAGGATGACTTATCAGAATGTGACCGATGCCTGACCCAGCGGAGAAAGTTGTCAGTTCCGGCACAATCTGACACCTGTAAATATGAGATGAGAGTGTATGTTTGTGTGTGTGGCAGCTCCGCGCTCACTCCTCGACTCGTCGCGGAGAGAACCGCGCGCATACGCATGCGGGCAAACATCGCGGACTCGCTTTTCTAAAACATGTGAAAAAACAGTTGGTGAACTTCAAATTATGTTAATAGATAAAAACTAAGAACTCTAAAAATGGCGTGCAGAAGTTTAGTCGGTGTTTTGTTTTTCATAGCTTGTCTGAAGGCTGAGGATGATTTAAGAGACTTTGACTTTACGTCAGGAAGTGCTGATGAGGTGATGATAGCTCAAGAGTCGCGGCACTATCACACTTTTGTGAAACCCCCGGTGAGGATAATTAAACCCACTGGGGTTACCAATTCTCATAGACCTCAATACAACTTAGATTCTTTAGAAGATGATGAGCTGGAGAAATTGGAGGATCTCTTCGAGATGACGACGAAGAAGTCGGTATCGTACAAGCCATCATACAAGATTAGGTCGAAGGAAAGCATGATAAAGGACGCGGTGTTAAGGGCTCTGGAGCGGAAGGACCACGTGGGCAAGTTCGCTCAGATCCTGCCCATCATCAGAGCCATGTCTGGCAGCCAGAGAGTGGCGCTAGCGTCGCTGGTGGCTAGCCAAGTCACCACTCCTCCTGGCAGAGCACCTCTCAATCTTGCACAGGTAAATATGAAAGAATTATAGAATGCATGTATGAATGAAGGTGTTTATTCGTAAATAAGTGACACCATAAATAAGATTCCACGCCGGTCTCCTTTTTTTATAATTTTGCTTAGGTACCTATCTAAGCAAAATTTCAAGGACCCGTTTAGTACAGTGGCTCACGAGTTGGTTGAGAAGTAAGGGTCACGAGTTCGATTTCCCTACTAACACAACCCGTCTGTTGTTGTGTTAAGTTTGTAGTTCAAATATATGTATACTCTATTCGCTTTGCCTGTTAGAACATCTTTGAGGACAGATTCTAGTTAAACAATACCTACTTTTTTAATGCGAAGGGTTCAGGGTTTGATCATCATCATCATCATCATTTCAGCAAATAGACGTCCACTGCTGGACATAGGCGTCCCCCAATGTTCTCCACACAGATCGGTCCTTTGCCGCCCGCATCCAATGGATTCCCGCGATCTTCATCAGATCATCGGTCCACCTTGTGGGGGGCCTGCCACGGCTGCGACTTCCTGTACGTGGCTTCCACTCGAGGACCTTTCCGCCCCAACGGCCGTCTGTTCTCCTCGCTATGTGCACTGCCCATTGCCACTTGAGGCATGCAATCCTTTGGGCTATGTCTGTGACCTTAGTTCTCCTGCGGATCTCATCATTTCTGATACGATACGCAGGGTTTGATACGTAGGGGATGGGATGTTAAAAGGTAAGCAGCGCACTTGTGACACCACCGGTGTTGCAGGTGTCCATGGGCGGGAGTAATCGCTTACCATCAGGTGATCCGTCGGCTCGTCTGCCTCCTATGACATAAAAAAAAAGTTCATTTACTGGTTAAGCAATATGTTCATGATATTAATTTCATTTAAATATCTCATCATCATCATCTTATCGTTTTGTCCCAAGCTGTTGCTTCGGAGCCAGGGGTCAGCTTTCCTGCTTCGATTTCTTCACTTCGCACGGACTTGTGCATCCATTGTGGTTAGTTTATTGGCACGCATGTCATCCTTTACGGCGCACCGTAAGCGTCAAGTCTCACCTTCTTACTCGACTACAGCAAAGCCAAAAAGAAAGGGTTATTATTTTAGCAGTCTATTTATATATGTATGTTTATATGTTCCTTGATTCTGCTTAAAATATCCAGCCAATTTTGATAAATGAAGTATCATTGGGTATACCTCTTCTGCCGGGACCCGGCGGTAAAGCCAGACATTTGTTTCATTTAAAAATCAATATCCTGAATGAATGATGATGAATAACCGACCTATGAGGGTGTTTAATTTATCTTTCATTTAAATTTCTTACGTGGAGGTAATTCTCTGGAGATCATTCATTTACAACTTTAGATATCATCTAACCTTTAGCTATCTGGAGAATGGATCTTATTCCCATCATTAGGATACGTTTATGGAAGCCAAAGCTTAGTGAAAGGGTGATTGGTCCTTTCATTATTTTACGATTCAGCCTTGAGTCAAGGGAATAGTGAACGGACAACTGGACGAAATCCTTGTAAAACTAAGTTTTAGATTTGACAATATACAATAATATAAGAGTGCTCGAATTAATGCCGACCCTACTTTCTCTAGCCGACTTGCTCCTCTTGTGGAATTCCACCGCATGACTAAATAGCTTCAATCAGTATTTGTAACCACATCTATGTTGAGCACCAGTATCGCCCTGTTGGTCTAGTGGTTTAAGTACCAGGTCGTGATCTCGGGGCCCTGGGTTCAATTCCCGGGTCGAGCAAAGATATGTTTCGAATTTTTTAAACATAGCTCGGGATTGTGATCACCAATCCGCATTAGGCAAGCGTGGCGATAGTAGCGTTGACTTGATTTTTATGATGGAGGCCTTTGCCCTGGAGTGGGAGAGTATATAAAAATAATAATAATAATTCTCACAACATCTCATACATTGACCTGATTCCGTACTAAGTAGCTTAAGCACTTGTGTTACAGATATCAGTGTTCTATATTACACCCAGACACTGAACAAACACAAGTGTTCATCGCACGAATGTTTTTTTTTTTTTTTTTAAATAAATATTTCACAACATCACATACATTGATCTGACTCCGAGATAGGTAGCTCAAGCACCTGTATTACGGATATCAGAATCAACAGTGGGATTACAAATATATACATATAATACTTTTCTTTTGTAAATACATACTTATAATACATAGCAAACACCCAAACCAATACAAACAAACATGTTCATGCACACAAATGTTTGTACTGTGCGGGGATCGAACCCGCAACCCTTGTATCAGAGGCAGCGTTCACTACCACTGTTCCAATCGGGTCGTCGAAGTGGGGGATGTCTGTCGAGGGTGGGGATCGAACCCACGACCTTTGGCGTAAGAGGCAGGGTCACTACCAATTGCGCCATCCGGTCAGTCAATAGTCAGTATATAGGCTGATGATATGTCGAGTGTGCTCAAAGGAACTGATTTATTGATGAATTCTAACATCTTCTTACTTGCAGTCTACAAGCATTCATCATAATCATCATATTAGCGTTATGTCCATGCATCTCAAGGTGCCCCTTCAGAGCCTATGGTTCCACTATCCTGCGACTACTCCACTCGCACAGGCACAGGTCCATCCATAGTGGTATACAAACCTACAAGAAACATAATTCATCATCATCATCAGCCCATTTAAGTCCCCACTTCTGGGGCACGGGCCTCAATCACATGAGGGGTAATTGCCATACTCACCACGTTTGGCAGACGGGTTGGCGAGGGTTTTGATATAAATGCAGAGTTTTCCTTCTCTGGGTGCTGATGATCATGCCAGCAGCTTTACCTTAGTCGCCTTTTACGACACCTCGGTAAGAGTGAGGGTGGCCTATTCTACTCTGCCGGGGACCACACGGCGAAACATAATTACTTAATAATAAAAAAAACTACTTTAAAAAAATATATCGTTTCAAAGCTTGCCTTTCAGCAGCGGTCGAGTGCAACTGTAAAAAAAAAACAATAGATAGTTACTATACTGACATTTTTTTGATAACAATGAAAGTTTATGACTTTTCCTTACAAATGCGGGTTACTTGGATACTGTAGAAACTAGTTTTGAAAACAAAACGTCACTCCAAGAAGAGACCGGTACCAACAGCTAAACATAACCTTCAAGCGTGGCTCTCCCACGGCTCGGCTCGACCGGATAGATACCACGGCCTCACAGAAAGCAGTTAAGCAGCACTGTGTACTGTTTCGCTGCGTGAGTGGGAGTACCGGAGGCCCAGTCCGGGGGAAAGGGGGGTCTAAAGGTTGGCAGCGCACTTGTGACTCCACTGGGGTCGCGGGTGTAATCGCTTACCATCAGGATCCGTCTGCTCTTCTGTTACCTATCACATAAAAAAAGGCTGGATTCGACCAATCTTTATCCGTGAATAAATCTATGGTATAACGTCAGATTTGTAGAGAATAACAGCGCTATACCATGGATTTATTACCGAAATAAGGTTGGTAGTATCGGCATTAAAAGCAGCAGTATTATACCAAAAGACAGAACCAATAGAAATTTTGTTTGCATTGTATTAAGATGAAATGTGGGAGAGCCACGCTTAGGCATGAATGGGCCGGCTCGACCGGAGTGATACCACTGTTTCGCAGAAGACCGACGTGAAGCAGCGCCTGCGCTGTGTTCGCCGTGTGAGTGAGGTTACCGGAGGCCCAATGGGGGGGAAGGGGAAAAGGTTGGCAGCGCACATGTGACTCCACTGGTGTTGCGGGTGTCCATGGGCGGCGGAATTGCTTACCATCAGGTGATTCGTCTGCTCGTCTGCCACCTCTCATATATAAAAAAAAAACATGAAATATGCACCCAAAAAGATCTAAATTGTTCAATGTCGTCTGGATTAACATACAACATGATGACTACTACATTATTTACATAAGATAACTTTTATTTCGAAGGGTATAAAATTGCAACCATCCAAAATTTGAAAGTAGACCGAGCGGAGAAAACTTATGTCGCGTGTTATCGGCGCGATAAAGTAAAAAAAAAGTTTGCTGCCAACAACACGCGCGTACGCATGTAGATATATGCGAGGAAGCTATAAATGTATTCTTCTTCCACCGTTGCGCATACTTATGCCTCTCCGAAACACCTCCACTCGGCGCGGTGATTAGATTTCCTGGTCCATAGGATGCCTGCGTGACTTCTTAGATCATCTGCCCATCTGGCTGGTGGTCTGCCTACGCTTCTCCGAATACGCGGCCTCCAGGCCAAAACACATCTACTCCATCTGTCGTCGTGTCGACGACATAAGTGGCTGGCCCACGCCCACTTGAATTGATAGCCTACATCCACTACTCTAGTTCTTCTTCAAATTTCTTCATTTCGAACCTTGTAAATAAATGTAATTGTACCTAGTTGTTGTGTCATTATTTATACAACAACTAGGTATGTTGTATTATTGTTGTATTGGTATATATTGTTGTATAGGTTCTGTCGCGAGGACGAGGAAACAATTATCTACGTCCTCGGCGAGTGCATAGCGCTGCACCGCTGCAGAAGCCGGCACCTGGGAGCACACATGATCTCAGCAGACGAGATCAAAAGCTCCCCCATCAGCTCCATTCTCGGGTTTATCGGAGCTACATGAGGTGCTGTAATAGGTTACGGGGCTGCCACAATAGATCATCTACTGGTCGCAGTGGCTATGAGACGCAGGGCTCACCCCATTTCTATCAAATAATAATAATAGTTGTTGTATTGAGTTAGCATGTTTTACGCAATATAGATTAAGGGCCCTTTTACGGTTCAGTGGCGCCACCAACAGATTTTACTGATTGTGATTGTATGTGATAGGTGGCAGACGAGCAGACGCATTATCTGACGGTAAGCGATTGCCGCCGTCCATGGACACCCGTGACACCATTGGAGTCACAAGTGAACTGCCAACCTTTATACCCCCCTTTCCCACGGATTGAGCCTCCTCACGCAGCGAAACACAGCACAGTACTGCTTAACGCCGGTTTTCTGTGAGGCCGTGGTATCTCCCCGGTCGAGCCTAAGTGTGGCTCTCCCACGTTCAAATAAATATAGATTAAGGGCCCTTTTACCGTTCAGTGGCGCCACCAAAAATTTTACTGATAGTAATAAAATTAAGACTATAAATGAAAAAATATCAAGACGCAATAATAAAACCAGCGTCTCACTGAAAACCACGTTATGACCTTTGTCTGGGCTGTGACATAAGCTGAGTGAGAGCCATTTATACTAGACGTTATAACACACCATAATATTCATATGGCACTGTCTGGACATATGGCACTGTGTGTCTGGACAGGATTGAATATATTTTTGTTTTTTATTTTATTTTTATTTTTCATTCCTTTATTTTCATTATTTTTATTCCTTTTGTTTTTATTTATTATTTATATGTATTTTCGCTTGAAAAATAAGCTTTTATTTTGCACATGCTACTCACGTCATAAGATCGTCGACAGCAAGATTCATATTTTAAATAGCACTTTTTTCCAATTTTGCTATATGAGAAAGAGTGAGGAAACCTGCACATTTCGGATAGTTTCTATAACTTGTAACCATGATGTTCAAATCAGTTGGTCTGGTTCCCCTGTCAAAGGGTTGCGAAGGTCAGACGGCAGTCGCTAGACTCCCCAAATCCTGAATCATGGTCTAAGCGCATCCCTGAACTCCAAAGCTTTGGACGCAACCGGGAACTACTACAACGATAAAAAGAGGAGTTATCGCTGAAAATGCTATACTAAAGGTCTAAGCGTCTTTAGGCTCCAAAAGAATATGAACCCGAGCACAAATCCGAGCTATTAAGAAGAATATGAAGAGGTAAAAAAAGATTTCGGTAGTTATGTACTTTCTGATTGACCATATATGTAGATAAGAATTTCTCTTACAAGGTGAAACTAATTACTCCGAACTGGTTCTTTACTTTAACATAGTAAAGTATCAGCCTATATACTGTCCCACTGCAGGGCAAAGGCCTCCATCATAGAAATCAAGTTATCGCTACTACGATGGTATTAGGTTTATTAACCACGCTTGCCTAATGCAGATTGGTGATCACAAACCTGGGCTACGTTTGAAAAAATTGACCCTGGAATCGAACCCAGGACCCAGATATCACGGCCCGGTACTTAAGGTGACGGGTAGAAAATTAAAATCGATTGGCGTCGCGAGTGTGCCCTACTAGCGACGCCAATCGATTTTAATTTTTACCTAATAGACCGGATCTATTTTAAACGATTTCGGGGTTACAACCTCTCAGCAAACACTTAAGTATACTATTTATTAAATAACTATGCACAAATGTTGGGTCCAACGTACACGCGAAAAATTTTATTCACGTCAAAAGCGGCCACTTTGCACATTTGTGCATGGTTATTCAATAAATAGTATAAGTGTTTGCCGAGAGGTTGTAACCCGAAATTGTTTAAAATAGATCCGGTTTCGTAGCTAAAAATGAAAACCGATTGGCGTCGCTAGTGTGCCCTACCCGTCACCTTAAATCATTAGACCAACAGGGCGTTATTAATCGATTAAGGGCTGATTTTTCCATCGTCTGATAAAATTTAACAGATGGATAAAGTATTACCCGGAAAAATTAAATGATAGTAGTCTTATTGTTTCTTACTTGCATGAATGTTACTATTACCTTTAATGGTATTTCATTTTATCGATCTGTTAACTTTTAACGGACCATTGAAAAACCAGCCCTTAGTAGTTAAAACTTTTACATAGTATTAACTACTAAATCTTAACCTTCCGATAAACTAAGTATCTACCACTTAAGTTTTATGATTGCGCTGACATAATCTTAAGTACCGAAGTTTCCCTCACTCGGCAATTAATAGCTAGTTTTCTATTTTGTTATAATCAGGAAAATGTCGGATATGTGTAACTGGAGAAAACGATTGCGATTTCCATTGTTACCATACTGCCATCGCTGTTATACCATAATTCTTTACAACGGTATTTCCTCACGATATGAAAGGTCTCTTCTCTGTGTTCTTTGTACCGCTTCACCTAGGTTTCCCCTGGTGCACTTTGTTAACTTTGTAAACCACTATAATTATTTTTAAAATGAAGTTACTACTTTACATTGTCATAGGGAGATTGACAAACATTGAAAAAAAAAATGTTTTTTATTTCTTATTTATTTGGTACACGTTTATTTTTTATGTCGCCTTATTTCTTTTTTCGACCATGGAATATAAAATAAACAGAAATAGATTAGAAAAACCGTGCAAATAGATTCGTGAACTATTTATAAAGGTTCTAAGTACATATAACCCTCGTGGCCGTGTGGCCCTCGGCAGAGTAGAATAGGCCACCCTCACTCTTACTGAGGTGTCGTAAAAGGCGACTAAGGTAAAGCTGCTGGCATGATCATCAGCACCAAGAGAAGGAAAACTCTGCATTTATATCAAAACCCTCGCCAACCCGTCTGCCAAGCGTGGTGAGTATGGAAATTACCCCTCATGTGATTGAGGGAGGCCCGTGCCCCAGCAGTGGGGACTTAAATGGGCTGACGATGATGACATATAACCCTCGATGTTCAAGACTGATTAGCACTTGTCCTGACAAATTTATTAGGGTTATTAAAGACAAACTGTCCAGGCTTTGACTATGACTAGTCATCACGTGCTTAATAGCTAGATAAAAACATTAAAAAAGTCCACAATAACCAACTATCTTAATCTTTGACACTGCATGACAACGAGCAATGAAAGTGCACAATACACTTGAGGCCAACAAAAATGCTCCACTTTGTTATTCCCTACCTTAAGCCAGAGAGAATTGGTTCCCACGAACTGCGTCATTTCTTCAATAGATGGCGCAATTATCCATGTGAACGGAAAATGCTAAGATTAGTTTTTTCGAAGATATCGAGTGTAATATTTTCACCGAGAACTGATTAGAAAATTGTCTTTTGTTACTACAATTAGATGGGACAAAAACATGGATTTCAGTTTTTATAGTAAGCAATTATGGTATTAATTATTACCTTGCTCTAGGATTTCGGAAGTTTCTGAGCTGCTCAAACAGCATGCTATCCTTTTCCAAGTAGACATGAAGACAAAGACAACTACAGGGCTACAGCCCTGGAGACCTATTTTTGATTTACTCGTATGACTTAGCGTCGTGACGAGCGCACGATTTCTACTGATTTTCCTTCGACATACGAAATTCCGCATTTTTGAATCATTCGTCTGCAACGAGTGACCCCACCCACTCGTTGGTCGAGTGACTTAAAGCGAGCGGTAGAAGCAACGTCAAAATAGTTGTCAATAGCAACAAGCATAAACAAAATATTATAAATTTCTTTTTTTTCTATGGCTTGCTGTTGCTCTTACGAGACAACTCTGCCAATGTCAAGTGATTAAAGAGACACGTTCCTTAGAAAATTTGTTGAGAAATGAGCTGGTTCTCTTCAGATAATTGAGTTTGGGTTATTATTAAACATCACCTAAAACAAACAAAACGTACACTGACATACACATTTAGACAACACAAACTTTGTCAATTGTGATATTATTATAAATTTCAAAACTTTGATTTGACTGATTTTGACAGTTAACACAATGTGACATTCATAGTTTTTTGTGACAAAAAAGCAAAGATTTTGATATTCAGCCAATAATCTATGGTTTTCGCGTTCCGTTTGCAATGCGGAAGTTACCGGTTTTTATAAAATTCTGCATGGAAGGGTTATAATGTTAATTTACCGTATTATACTGGCAACATCGAAATCGAATGATTCCAAAATAAGGAAAATTGGCTTCATGCGACTTAGAAGGCGAATGTGACTTACGTCGCATGCGATGACGCTAAGTCATACGAGTGAATCAAAAATAGAGCACCAGGATGCGCTTAGCTGTTGCTCTAAATGTTAACGCTAAATGCATGTTGTTGCTGTTTAAGACACTTAAACAGGTGAACTAGACCAACTGAACCATAATAACATGCTCAGAATATTTTTTTTCAATAGTATTTGAGATATTGTCCGGAACGTACAGGTTTCCTCACGATTTTTTGGTTAAAGACGAACAGACGGATCACAAGATGGAAAGCGATCGAAGCCCATAGATACCCACAACACCAATGTTGTCACGAGTGCGCTGCCAACCTTGAAACACCTTTAGATTGGGCCTTCGGTACCCTCACTCACTTGGCGAAACAACACCGTTACTGGTTCACGCCCCTTTTCTGTGAGGTCGTGGTATCACTCTGCTCAAGGCAGCCCGTTCATGCCGAAGCGTGGCTCTTCCTCATTTAAAATAGGCGTAACAACAGGTCATATTATTCGTATTAAACAATTTTTGCTAGAAGAAGAAGAATTTGCTTATAGCCAATGAGCGGGTAGGGCACACTAGCGACGCTAATCGATTTTAATTTTTAGCTTCTAAACTAGACCTATTTTAAACAATTTCGGGTTATCAACCTCTCGGCAAACACTTATACTATTTATTAAGTAACCATCCACAAATTTTGGGCCCGTTTTTGTACGCGAAAAATTGATTACGGCCAAATGCGGCCACTTTTAAGGTGAATCAATTTTTCGCGTACAAAAACGGACCCATCATAAGTAGTAGTAGTACCCCAACAGTAGCTGAAAATTAAAATCAATTGGCGTCGCTAGTGTGCCCTACCCGTCACCTTAAATTTTAAATCGCTTCCTTAGTATCTAGTTGAGCAACCACAAAACTGCGATAAACTCACTCGCGGCGAGAGTCGCATTACATTACCGTGGTGGAACGGGGACGTTTTTTGCGTTGCGCATTATTTTCACGCGAATCTCTTTGTGCTCGAATCGAGCACGTTCGGCTAAATTGCAACAGCTTGGCTACAGTTGCTCATTAAGTTGACAGGATGAAATCACTAATTAAAGTGATTTGTAAATTTTGTCTGGAAAAGAGATTGATGGATGGAATGTCGCTCAGCGGGCTATGGAACGAGCAATGCTCGGCGTCTCTCTCCGAGAATTTATTTTTCGAATCCGGAATGAGGTGATCCGGCAGAGAACCAAAGTCATCGACATTGCTCACCGGATTAGCAAGCTTAAGTGGCACAGAACCGACAACCGATGGGGTAAACGAGTTCTAGAGTGGAGACCGCGTCTTGGCAAACGTAATGTAGGGCGCCCTCTGGCTAGGTGGGGGGACGATCTGCGCAGGATGACTGGCAAGAGCTGGATGCGAGAACCCATGGATAGATCACAGTGGCGAACAATTGGAGAGGCCTACGTACTGCATTGGACTGCGATAGGCTGATGATGATGATGATGGATGGAATATACACAGTGCTTTTTTAACCGTCCTATTCGTTTATCGTCTCAAGACGAAAGTCTTTAATGCGTGTGTGTTGCCAGTGATGACATACGGCACCGAAACGTGGCCGCTTACAATGTGCCGATTAAGGAGGCTCAAAGTCACCCAGAGAGCAATGGAGAGGGCTATGCTCGGAGTCTCCCTGCGTGATCGTATCAGAAATGATGAGATCCGCAGGAGAACTAAGGTCACAGACGTAGCCCAAAGGATTGCATGCCTCAAGTGGCAATGGGCAGGGCACATAGCGAGGAGAACAGACGGCCGTTGGGGCAGAAAGGTCCTCGAGTGGAGGCCACGTACAGGAAGTCGCAGCCGTGGCAGGCCTCCTACAAGGTGGACCGACGATCTGGTGAAGATTGTGGGAATCCATTGGATGCGGGAGGCACAGGACCGATCTGTGTGGAGAATATTGAGGGAGGCCTATGTCCAGCAGTGGGCGTCTATTGGCTGAAATGATGATTCCTTTATCGAGACCATTATACAGATGATGATAACAAATATTTTCCCCCAAGGAACATAGAGTCTAATCTTAAGAAAAAAAAAATTGCCTCCCCAGACTATATCAGCTGATTACTTTTGTATGGGAAGGTGTTTTTTTTTCTGAGATATTCATTGGGGGAAAGTGTTTGTTTTCATCAGTATAATTCTCTTGATAAGGGAGTTAGAGAATTAAAAATGCACGGTGTATTAAGAATGACAAGTTGGTATAAAGGGGTGAATGATGTGGCGACGAATGTTAGGAAAATATTTTTTATTCATACGTAACCTACTGGCCAGTCATATTCTAAATTTAAATTTAAACTCTCGGGCACAGAATCCAATCGGTCTTCATTCTTTGCCTAAGATTCAGTCCACAGAGTACCTTTTATATACATATACAGCTGAACCGCACAGAGCTCCGTAATAAAAGCATAGCAACACACAGATCCTGAGCGAACAGTAAAATGTATAGTTAAAATAATGTGCAATTGCTAAACAACTAAAAGGAACCCGTCAAATACACGGGTTCCCCATTTAAGTATATCTTTTTTTTTAATTGACCATGCCTTTGCTCTTGGCTTCACACTGAACTCTAGAATTGAGAGGAAACCTATACGATGGACTATCATTATCTATTCAAATTAATGAAATAAACAAGAAATTAGAATCAATAATTTTATTGCGCTACAATGGTAAGCAATTGTCGCAACCGCAACGCCGGTGGAGTCACAAGTGCGCAGCCAACCTATAAATTCCCTTTCCCCTCAGATTGGTCTCCAGTACCCTCACTCACTCGGCGAAATACAGCGCATTCGCTATTTCAACTCTGGGTTTTCTGTGAGGATTTGGCCATTGCGTAGATCTAGCAGGACCGTCATTATCTGTAAAGACCCAAATTCGCAATGTGATTGAAACACTGATGCTGATTTCATAGTATTTTTTTAATACGAAATAGAACATTGTGATTTATTTCAATCTTTGTACTGGATTGGTTTCGCTGCAAAGATTTTGAATGATTTAAAATGGACCGCACGTTTCTAGACAATATTGCGATAACACGAGCCACAGTTTTTTTAGTAAAAAGAGTCGGTAAAACGAAATCAGTAATTCGTCTCGTACAAACTAAGTATGTTAAAAAAGTGTTGAATGCTAAACTATGCTAATATTGTAATACAGTTCGCGCTTGCAAAATATTTGAGCAATTTTTTGTGGCTAGCACCGCTTCTAAATAGACACTTTAAACAAACAATAGATTGGATTTAAATAACGAAGGCGCACCTTTTTAAAGTGACACAGTAAGTATAGGTACAATATACAACTTATGCGATGGCATGGAATTACTTTTTTTTTTTATATAATGGTGAAATGAGGTCAAGTGCAAACCCATTGAATAATGGGTTTGCACTTGACCTCATTTCACCTGATGGAAAGTGACAATAAGGTCTAAGATGTAGCGTACTTACCCAGAAGAAGCCTATTCACTCTCGACTTAAAGACACCCAAATTGTAGCTCTCTGGGAATACAGAAGCCGGCAAGTTGTTCCATTCCTTTGCAGTTCGTACCAAGAAAGAGGAAGCGAAACGCTTAGTACGAGCTGGTGGAACTTGCACAGTGTAAGGGTGGATTCCTGTCGTCTTCCGCAATGTCCGGAAATGTTTTAATGTAATTACTTCCATTAAAACTGCCATACTGGCCCGCGAGATGCTTCTTCACGCTTTATATAAAGAAGTCCATATTGTAGAACGGAGGAAACACATGCGCCGGCAACGAGTTCCATTTCTTTAGGGTACGTAAGAAATAGGAGCTGCCAAACTTTTTAGTCCGTGATGGAAATTTTTCCACGGTGAAGCCTTTCTCAAGCTTCAAAAGGCCGTGGCTTAAATTTCCACGCTGGATAAATATTCATATGACGATCACGTGAGTTTGTTCAGAGCCTGGATGTGTTTATGTACTAGCTATATACATATAAATCGTTATTTTTTAATTGTTTACATCCCGAAATCAGCCGTGTGGTCCCGGCAGAGTAGAATAGGCCATCCTCACTCTTACCGAGGTGTCGTAAAAGGCGACTAAGGAAGCTGCTGGCATGATCATCAGCACCCAGAGAAGGAAAACTCTGCATTTATATCAAAACCCTCGCCAACCCGTCTGCCAAGCGTGGTGAGTATGGCAATTACCCCTCATGTGATGGAGGGAGGCCCGTGCCCCAGCAGTGGGGACTTAAATGGGCTGACGATGACGATGATGATGATCCCGAAAAACTCATAATAGGCATCGTGTATAAAGATTAAGCATATTATCAACAAAATAAGCGAAACAAAAACCGCTGTTCTATACAAAATAAAATATCCTACAATATAATGTAGAACCGCAACCAAAGGCAGTATTTACTACCATTGTTCCAAACGGGTCTTCAATAAATAATATACTTCACCTTCTCTAGAATAACATTTCTCGGCTTTCGTTTGATTTCAAAATGGGTATATGAACAAACAAACAGCGATCCTACGGGTATACATTACAAGTTAGCGGTGTTCAAGCCACCGTGGAGGAGCGGCTCAAATTATAGTGAGTAAGATATAAATACGCATACGAAAGGAAATATTCATGTGTTTTTTATAACTTAATCAATTGCTACATTTGATTTAATACAGGCATTTTAGAGCGATGGTAGCTCAGTGGTTAAGCGATGGTAGCTCAATGGATGGCCGATGGTATCTCAGTGGTAGAGCGATGGCTCAGCACAGTTTAAAAAAATCTCATGGAAATTTTATTCAGACGAACATTTTCAGTTTGTTGTCAATTTTTTTTTCTTAATTGTCTATGAAAATTAATAGACAATTAAGAAAAAAAAATCTATGGTGTATCGCAGGTGGTATTTTTTTACCGTGGGAGAGCCAAGCTTCGGCATGAATGGGCCGGCTCGACCGGAGTGATACCACGGCCTCACAGAAAACCGGCGTGAAACAGCTCTGTGCTGTGTTTCGCTGCTTGAGTGAGGGTACTGGAGGCCCAATCCGGGGAATAGGGGGGTTTAAAGGTTGGCAGCGCACTTGTGACACCACTGGTGTCGCAGGTGTCCATGTGCGGCGGCAATTGCTTACCATCAGGTGATCCGTCCGTTCGTCTGCCTACCTATTACATAAATAAATAATTGGAAAACATTGATAAATATCCACCGTTATTTTTTTATCGTTTACTTCCCGAAAACCTCATAATATGTATCGTGATTAAAATTCATTTAGCATGTTAGATCAACAAAATAAGCGAAAAAATAATCAGCTGTTCCATAAAAAATTAAAAATCCACCCTCCTACGTGGTTTACGGAACTACTTCCTCTAAAACTAACAATCAAATATAGCCAGTAAGTTTGCGTTTATTTTAAGCCCGCTTTCATTAACCAAGAGCGATGCCTGGAATCCGAGCATTTGCCATAGTCCAGTAGGCATCGAGTATTCGCTCGGTTCTCTTGAATATTTATAGAGCGCTAGAGAGCATTGAGTCGCAACAGAGTCTTTTGGTCTCCGTGAAGATAAGATTGTCGTTTATCGAGAATAATATTTAACGTCTTATAAATAAGAAAGAGGGGTGTTACAAAAGATGAGTTTAACAAGATGTTAAATAATAATAGTGTACTAATGGCGGCATCCTTAGTCTATGGTCCTACTTAAGTATGAACATTTATAAATAATAGTTTTTTAAATTTTCGCGTTGCATTAATAATGTCCTCCAAACCGATATTTCGGTCTTGGCGGCCAATCTCAGCGATCAGCCATCGACGTAGGACATATTATAGTGCACTCTCTATTACCGTACCCTCTTATTTCGATGGGACACCATTGTGACACGACCGAAGAGGGATTAGGCGCAGGACCAACGGCTTAACGCGCTTTCCGAGGCACGGGGATACAAGACCGCCAACTTCCAGACTCCGGGCTAACACTGAAAATTTCTTAACAGAAAAACTCAGGTACAAATTTTGGCCCGACCCGGGGATCGAACCCGGGACCCCAGGCGCAACCGTCGCTTTAAAGTGCGCGTTGCATTATAACTATAATTAATCAAGAAGGAAATTAACACGATATTTATTATGTGATACAACATTGTGTACTCACATATTCTACTCGACGTTTCGGCTACGTTACAGCAGCCGTGGTCACGAGCGGGCAATCCCCTCGTGACCACATAGTAAATATCGTGTTAATTCCCGTCTTGATTAATTATATTTATAAAGTTTGTTTATTTACGTCCCTTGTAAAATTTTCTTATTTTTGAGCTGTCAAACTCTGCTCTGTAGTCATTTTATATTACGGCACATATGAAATTATGAATTGATTACACCAGCAAGATAAAAAAAAATATTTTCAATCAGTAGCATTTCTGGTTGAAAATATTTTTTTTATGTAATTTATAGACTGAAGATGAGTCGTTATAGTCTCCGTCCAGTTTGCCCCCGGCCAGTTTGCACCTACATATAAAAAAATATTTTTAGAAAGGATAGAATAATTTAGGTAGGTTACATACCGGCTGGGGGCAAACCGGTCCGTAGTTCGGACCATATTGGCTGGACTCAATTTTCCCGCATCCCTTTCCGTTGTTAAGTGCCCCATCTTGGGTTATAATATAATAGTCAAATATTCTTTATTTGCATAGGCTTGTGCACAGCACTTACAAATCGTCATACATTTGAATGACTTAAAACTATTTATAAGTACTTATGTATAATTTACATGTTAACACATATATATGTTGATACATAAAATATACTAAAGAAATAAATAAATATAATGCGCTTCTACCACCTGCTCGGAAAGTTGTTTCTGGTCGAGAAGATCCGGCAAGAAACTCGCCAGTTACTCTTTTTAATCGCCAAACTTTCATACAATGATCGAAAGGTATGTAACCTACTGGCTAAAACAAAAAAATATTCCTTATTTTAAGCAGAAGATTTTTTATGCTATTTACAAGGTATATGGCGTGACATTACACCCTTTACAAAGAGGGAAGGATTTTATTAGTTATTCATAAGTCTGTTGAGGGTCGATTAAATTAACTACTTGTCCTTACTTTAGCCTTTAATGATAGTGCAGTCGCTTGGAAGGTCTAGGGTGATTAAAATGAAATAAATATTCACTCGCAAATACATCTAACGCCATACAAACGTGCATAGATCGGATATAGGCAGATTTTTTGAATAAATTGGAGACATTATGGTTTTAGACTTGTGATATCTGACGGATCGTTTGGATCAGTGGTAGTGAATGCTGTCTCTGGTGCAAGGTTGCGGAATCGATCCCCGCACGGTAAAAACATTTGTGTGCGTAAACATGTCTGTTTGTCTGGTCTGGAGGTTTTCTATGTATTATAAAGTGTGTATTTACAAAAGAAAAGTATTATTATGCATACATTTATAATTCCGCTGTTGGCTCTGATATCTGTAACATAGGTGCTTGAGCTACATATCTCGGAGTCAGATCAATGTATGTGATGTTGTGAAATAGCTATATGATGGTGGACCGTCGATTTGGGGAAGGTCTATAGAAATATGAGCATGCTCAATTAACTGTCCACATTTGCTATCAATAAGCATGCTATCAGCCATGTATTAGCATGCTTAAAAATAAGCAAACCGGTTTACACGTACTAAACCACTCCGCCACACTCCCCCTTCCACCCGCACTAACAGGTAGCATGCACGAAAACCTGCGTGCGATTTTAACATGCTCAAAATTAGCATGCTTTAAGCATGAAAATAAGCTTGTGTAAGAGTACCTTAAAGCACTAAACGTGCACTATTGGGAGGAACAGGAACAAGCCTTTAACAATGGGAGAGCCACTCTTCGGCATGAATGGGAGGGCTACCACGGTCTTACAAAAAACTGGCATGACGCCGCGTCTGTGCTCTTTCGCTGAATGAGGGAAGGTATATGAAGCCCAATCTCGGAGTTAAAAGGGGTTAAATCAATCACTTGCCATCAGATGATCCGCCGCTTGTCTAGCACTTATCATATAAAACCCGACTGCCAAAAACACGGTCTAAAATGTACGAAACAAGAAAACTATCTTTGCTGAAATTATTATGCCGTATTTTTATGGTCGTATGCCACATTGATTTTATTTTATTATTATAATGAATATGTTTTGCTACAATAAATGGTATACGCCCACGGCAATACGGCATAATAATTTCAGCAGAGGCTTTTCTTTTTTCGTTTTTTTAGAGCGTGTTTTTTTGGTAGTCGGGTTTTAGTTTTTAAACTTTATTTTTATTTAACATATTTTTGGTTATGTAAACAAAATTACATATTTGAAAAGTGCTAAAAAAGTTCTTTCATTTGATACCCCACATGGTACCGCCAAGCATATTTTTTTTTTAGTTCCTTACTCGTAAGTACCTTACTCGTAGAGGGCGCTGTAGTCAATTTAACGTGACGTTATGTAACCTATAACCAGAATACAATCAAGACGCTTCTAACGACACCTCATTTGTTCAAATATGATTACTAGTTTAGAAGTTATGAGGGAACAGATGAACATATATACATACATACAGATCAAAATCATAACCCTCCTTTTTGCTTCGCCGTAGTCGGGTAAAAAATGAATCGATTGCTTAAGACAGGCAATTTTCGAATTACCTAAATCCAACAAACGCGCTCGTCATCGTATAATTGCTATTCGATTTAATAAGAACGCCACACGAATCATCATCAAGCTGCACGTCATTTTGTTGGCGCTTAAACATTCGTTTCCTCATGGAAGCCATTGACACGCGATTTCATGACGTCTTCCGCTGATTTTACGTGCAAAATTGACAATAATAGTTCTGGTACTTACATTACGACATTATTTTTTTTCGGTACTGACATTTTCAAATGTATGAGCGTGTTTCTACCTTTGGCTCTGCGGTGAGGGACGTTACACAAAATGTTATAAACTTTGACCTTGAATCTAATTTAAAAAAATTGTGGTATGAACTTTGACTATAAGACTAGTTAATGGGTCGCACTTTAAAGCGACGGCTGCACAAGAGGTCCCGGGTTTGATGCCGGGGTCGAGCCATCCTAAGTTTTCTTAGTTCTTAGTAGTTAGGAAATTCTTAGTGTTAGCCCGGAGACTGGAAGTTGGCGGTCTTGTACCCCCGTGCCTCGGAAAGCACGTTAAGCCGTTGTGTTACGTTGGTGTCCCATCGGAATGTGACGGTAAGGGAATACAGAGTGCACTTGTGTTTGCGCACACACGTGTGCACTATATTATATCCTAAGTGCGTGGTTAATCACCGAGATTGGCCACCATAGCTGTAATCGGTTGAAGGATATTATTATTTTTATTGAACATTTTTATGTCTCAAAATGTTTGTTAAAACATTTGTGGTCGTCATTTACTGGACTCACGGGCCAAGTGAGCCGCAGCTTCTGTTTCTGGGTTGATATGAGTTGCATCGTCCTGCAGGAACATACAAACAATATGACTCGTTTTCAGGATAGCGGACTTTTGCATTATTATTATTATAGGACGCAGCAGCATTTTCTTCTCCATCTGCTTAGGTTTATCATCCATCATGTAGGTTTAGAAATAAATACCTACCTGATAATCACCCAAAACACAAAAAAAATGCTCAAAGTAACACGTAATTGTGTTATGTATGTCAGAAGACTCTTTATCAAGGGAGAGCCACGCTTTGATATGAATGGGCCAGCTCGACCGAAGTGATACCACGGCCTCACAGAAAACCGGCGTGAAGCAGCACTGTGCTGCGTATCTCTGCGTGAGGGTACCGGAGGACCAATCCAGGGGAAGTGGGGTTAAAAGGTTGGCGGCGCACTTGTGACTCCACTGGTGTTGCGGGCGTACATGGGCGGCGGCAATCGCTTACCATCAGGTGATCCGTCTGCTCGTCTGCCAGCTGTGACATAAAAAAAAACGATTCAATTGTACTGCACTAGCATTCACCGATGATACAAAGGTTGTCGAGGTGGATCTTTGTGTTTTGAGTAGCTTCTATTTGCGTAAGCAACATCCGATTTTAACATTCAAATATATTCCAAGTGAAAATATTAACATGACTTACCATTATGTTACTCGTACTTGTATTAAGGTGGCCTATTACACAATTAGCATTCATCATTCTAAGAACATAGTTTTAACTGGTTCTGAACAAGATACAAACGTTAGGGATCTAAGATTGATTGCAACATGATCAAAATTATAAGTATGAGTACAGTTCTTCTCACGACTAACTGTCCACGGATGACCCTTATATCTCTGGAAATAAGAACCAACAGTTCGTACTTAATTGTGTGGATGACTGTGCGTAATTGCTCGGCATTATCAGATCTGATGTAGTTTAATTTTGTTACGGACGTTTCCACTTTCGCTTCTCGTTATGGTTTTTAAAAATATTCAGAGCAAAGCGTTAAAGTTACGTCATTGGTCCGATTCATTCATAAACCGTCAGAGGAAATTTGCATTTTGCACGAATTTAAAGAGCCTATGAATATAATAATGTCCTCCGAACCGATATTTCGGTCATGGCGGCCAATCTCAGCGATCAGCCATCGACGCAGGACATATTATAGTGCACAAGTATTTGCGTAGACACAAATGCACTCTCTAATCCCTTGCCCTCATATTCCGATAGAACACAAGTGTGACACGACCGGAGAAGGATCAAGCGCAGGACTAACGCCTTAACGTGTTTTCCGAGACTTGTGGTAACAAGACCGCCCACTTCCAGACTCCGGGCTGACACTGAGAATTTCTTAACAGAAAAACTCAGGTACAAAATTTTGGGCCGACCCGGGGATCGAAATCGGGACCCCAAGCAAAGCCGTCGCTTTAAAGTGCGACCCACTACCCACTGCGCCATCGAGGCATCGTGGCTTACTCTATGAAAGTGGCCACTAACACATTAGAAAAATACCTAAAATTAAAATTTACTAATTAACATTAGGCCATTGACACTATCAACATAACAATGTACTCTGTAAATCTTAAACTGAAGGTATTTGAAGTTAATGTTATAATCTATTCAGAGGTCAGGGTTATGAGAAAACCTAGTCCCAGTTTTCATACAACAGTTCTAAAATGTTTTGACTACAAATACCCACTCTTAGATTTGTTGGCCTTTGATCTAATCTCCGCGTTCAATTCAATTAAGTACACTTGTACTTTGAATTATGGTTTATGATTCATTGTAGTGGTTAATTAGGTATTATTTAATAAGTTTTCTCATTTGCTGCTCGGAAAAAAATTATAAACATATCTTTGAAAATTTTTTCACACAGATAAAAAAAAGAAAAAAGTAAAGTATCAGCCTATATACAGTCCCACTGCAGGGCCAAGGCCTCCATCATAGAAATCAAGTTATCGCTACTATGATGGGATTAGGTTTAATCACCACGCTTGCCTAATGCGGATTGGTGATCACAAACCTGAGAAATGTTCGAAAAATTCGAAACATACTTTTTGCTCAACACGGGTATCTAACCCAGGACCGTGAGATCACGGCCCGGTACTTAAACCACTAGACCAACAGGGCGTTACCACTAGACCAACAAGGCACACAGATAAAACTAAAAATCATATACACACAATATGAAATTCATTTGTCGGTAAATGATTATGAATGCTAGATTAACTATATAATAGAAAAATATATACCATAAAAAATCCATTGATGTGCAACATTTTGAGAACAGGGTGCTTTTTAATAAGGCCAAATTCAACTTCATGGTATGAAAATAATCCCCCTCTTGTGATTACTCTTATGCGATTGACGCCTTACCTTTGCAACCCTTCGACAGGGGAATCAGCCAACTGAACTGGATCATGGCCTGGATTGTCTAAACGAGTGTCACTATTAATGATATCTATACTATTTATAAAAAGGTAAATCATACAGACAGCGACAACGCTTATAGGTAATCCGAAAAGCTTGCGCGATGTAATCGACACCTAGCGCTATCTATTGGTACAAAAAAGAACTAATGTCCCGAAAAAAGTGAGGGCGGGCCACTAGTATTATGTAAATGATCATCATGATTTTAATAAAAATCAAGTGTTTTTTACTTCCAGGTGAGATCCATGTTCGGTAACAACGCAAACACCACAACCGACCTCATGCTCCCCATCCTGCTCGACATGGCGAACCTCATCAGACGCGCCGTGAGGTCCGGCAAGACCTCCAGGGAAGTCAGAATGCCCCCACCACCAGCCCAAATGCTCCGACGCTCATTCACAGAAGACACACTCGACGACGAGCCAGATACTCCTGACATTGAAAACAGCACACCTATTACACTTAGATTGCGCAGTCGCAGGATTATACCACAGAGCGTAGCGAACAGAACACAGACCAAAGATATAGCACAAGACCATAACAGAACTGTTGCAAATGCAAATGACACGAAACACGAAAATACTACAGAAAAAGTTAATGACAAACAAGATGCAACTGTAAGTATTGCTAAAACGATTATGTACATCTACCCTTGAGCTACAAAAGTATATAAAAATTTAGTGCTGAAAATATTTCGAAAGTATGTAGATAAGTAGAAGGTACGTTAGCTACAGCTAAAGCTGCGTTTACACTTTTACCATCTTCATTCGTCGGTTAATCTCAAGTTAGTGTTATACACCGCCGTGTGGTCCCCGGCAGAGTGGAATAGGCCACCCTCACTCTTACCGAGGTGTCGTAATAGGTGACTAAGGTAAAGCTGCTGGTATGATCATCAGCACCCAGAGAAGGAAAACTCTGCATTTATATCAAAACCCTCGCCAACCCGTCTGCCAAGCGTGGTGAGTATGGCAATTCCCCTCATGTGATTGAGGGAGGCCCCTGCCCCAGCAGTGGGGACTTAAATGGGCTGATGATGATGATGAGTGACACACAAGACACAAAAATCATCACGTTAAAAATTGCTAGATCTCGTACCGTTATACTTCTTCAACAGTTTCGTTAGTCAAAATGAAATTTTGACAGGTATCATGTTCAAAAATAACTAATCACCATGTAGATGGACTTCGGTCCCATGAATGAGGTTAAGGTGATTGGTTTACGTTGAAATCCACTAAATGCCGTACTATAGAGTACGCGTGATAGTCTCATTAGCTGAAACCCTTTAAGTCCCAAGATGTAATTAGGAAAAACTAAATTTTAAAGGAAACTATACGGGTAAAACTGGTACTTCCAACTTGACAGAACTCTGCATAACTCATTCATGATAAAACAAAATAGATAGATACTCTTTATTGCACAAAATTTTACAGAACTGAATGCTATGCTCACTGGTGAATACAAACAATCTCGGTGCTCTTACCGCTAGTAGCGATCACTACCAGACAAGCGCAGGGTAAAGGAAAAGTAACGCGGTAAGGCAGTGAAAATCTGTTATTACTGACTAAAAAGGTTAGAACTGACGATCCTTGCAACCCGAGCCAGCGAAGCAAGCGGCCCTCAGTAATAGAGGGCTTATAACAAACCATAACGAATGAGAATTATGTCGTATTCAAACAAACGGATAACGCGTGTGAAGGGGACGCGGATAAAGATTCGGTCGTGTTTTCCGGTTTATTATAGGCCCTCAACCACCTTGTCTTGTACCCCGTGCCTCGGAAAACACGTTAAGCTGTTGGTCCTGCGCCCAAACCGTCTCCAGTCGTATCACAGTAGTGTCACGTGTGTCAGTTGACCGTATGGTGTCGTGCTTCGGCATGAATGGGCCGGCTAGACTGAGTGGTACCATGGCCTCACAGAAATCCGGCGTGAAGCAGCATTGTGCTGTGTTTCGCTGCGTGAGTGAGGGTACCGGAGGCCAAATCCGGGAGAAAGGGGAGATAAAGTTTAGCAGCGCACTTGTGACTCTACTGGTGTCGCGGGTGTCCATGGGTGGCGGCAATCGCTTCCCATCGGGTGATCCGTCTGCTCGTCTGCCTACCTATCACATAAAAAAAGTGCCTGATCTTTGAGACTGGCCACCGTAACCGTAATCGGTTGAAAGATAAAAGAAATAGAGCCCCTCAGCACCCGGCCAAGCGTATTTAAACTAGATCAAATACGATGTCGTCACGTTTGAGCGTCTCTAATTAATTACTGATTGTTTTTCAAATACAAGCTTCCATGTTTAAAAAGAAGACATAAATCTACTTACTTCTTTTATTTCCATTCACCTACATATTTAGTCAAGGGGCTAAAGACTAGAGCGAGACAGCGTTACGTGTCAGCCTGCCGCGACTGCAGTGCCACTGTGTGGACCCATGATATTTTAAAAATATTATCACATTACCCCATAATCCATAATTCCGAACCGTACCGGTTTTACCGTACATTGAGATTTGCAAGAAAACAAGCCTATCCCTTCCTAAAAGGCCGGCAACGCACCTCCACTCCTTCTTGTGTGGCTGATGTCCATGGGCGGCGGTGATCACTTACCATCAGGTGACGCGCTTGCTTGTTTGCCTCCTGTTCTCATAATTTAAAATACCTACGTGTATCTAAAGATACCCCACATGGTGAGGTTAGGTACGAAAGAAAAAAAAAATCTGTACGTACATGAGAGCTACCTTCTTTTTCAACATTTCAATATTATACCACTTTTTTTTTTGCTAAAATACAGTCTCGGGATGGGCTGAGGACAGACGTCCGGACGGACATGGCGAAACTATAAGGGTTCCACGTGGATTGCGGAACCCAAAAAAAAGAACAATATCTAGCAATATATTTTCAAAATTTCAGAAAAACGCATCAAAGTCTTCTACGACAGAATCTACCCCCATACTGAGAGGAAGATCAGCCAGCATCAGGGTTGCAAGCGACAACGTAACTCAGGACCTGATGGCAGACGCCACGAACCAGACTCTTGCGCAGGATGTGCCTGTAGCAGAGAAGCTGAGAGCTCTCAACAGATATATGGATAGGAAAGGTTTGTATTTTGATTTCTTAAATACTTATATAAGAGCTAGCAATGGTAGCCCAGTGTTGGAGAATGCATTTTTTTTATTCAGGTGGCAGATGAGCAGACGGATCACCTGGTAGCGATTGCTGCCGCCCACGAAGACCCACGACACCAGTTGAGTCACAAGTGCGCTGCCAACCGTTAACCCCTTTCCCCCGGATTCGGCCTTCGGTACCCTCACGCCGCTTCATGAGCACAGAAAACCGGCGTGAAGCGGCACTGCGCTGTGTTTCACTGCGTGAGTGGGGGTACTGGAGGCCCAATTCAGGGTGAGGGGGGTTTAAAGGTTGGCCGCTTGTGCCTCCACTGGTGTTACGGGTGTCCATGGGCTGCAGCAATCGCTTACAATCATGATCCGTCTGCTCGTCTGCCACCTATCACATAAAAAAACTCATAGCCTAGAGATTAGTTCGTACATTGAAGTGTCAATAGGCGGCTTACATAGCACGAAGAACTGATGGACTGCTGAGGCAGAAAGGTTCTGGAGTGGTGGACATATACTTATAAGCGCAGGTGGGATCTCTATTGTCTCACATTTTTTTTCCATTATCATGTTACAGGTAACCTTATCCGCCGTGGCACCTATCCCCCAAAGCCCCCACTCGCTCGTCGAACGACAGCCGAGCCGACCCTGGGCCCGGTGACCAGGAGACGGCCAGCTCCGCCTCGGAAGCTGCCCACGCCAGTGGATCAAGCAAAGTGTGAGCTGTTCACCAACACACTATGTCTGCATGCCGATGATTATCCTACGTGAGTAAGCTACATTCATATTTAGGTTGAATTATCATTATTTCTTTTATTTTGTTCTGTTGTCTGATATCCGTAACACAAGCAATTGTTCGGACTGATTCCTGTCGCTTCATTTCGTCAACAGTTCCATGCCCATCATCTAGATGGCAGTCTTCAACTGTGCGTCTAAAACTGTAGAATGAACTATCGCCTGCGGTGTTTCCGGAACGATACGACCTGCAAACCTTCAAGAAAAGAGCGTACTCCCTTTTACAAAGGCCAGCAGCGCACCTGTGACTCTTTTGACGTGACAGATGTTCATGGGCGGCGGTAATCGCTTACCATCAGATGATACGTGTGCTCATCATCATCATCGTCAGCCCATGTAAGTCCCCACTGCTGGGGCACGGACCTCCCTCAATCACGTGAGGGGTAATTGCCATACTCACCACGCTTGGCAGACGGGTTGGCGAGGGTTTTGATATAAATGCAGAGTTTTCCTTCTCTGGGTGCTGATGATCATGCCAGCAGCTTTACCTTAGTCGCCTTTTACGACACCTCGGTAAGAGTGAGGGTGACTGCCTCGGTGGCGCAGTGGTTAGAGGGTCGCACTTTAAAAGCGACGGCTGCGCAAGAGGTCCCGGGTTCGATCCCCGGGTCAGGCCAAAAATTTGTACCTAAGTTTTCGGCAAGAAATTCTTAGTGGGAGCCCGGAGTCTGGAAGTTGGCGGTCTTGTACCCCCGTGCCTCGGAAAGCACGTTAAGCTGTTGGTCCTGCGCCCGATCCCTCTCCGGTTGTGTCAGTCACATTAGTGTCCCATCGGATTATGAGGTTAAGGGAATAGAGAGGTGGCGGGACCACGCGGCTAATACGTGTGCTCGTCTGCCCCCTATATTATATAATAAAAAAACATAAGTGTTTAAGAGCTACTTAGTACGGTATCAGGTAAATATGCTGTATGAGTTTATTTATTCTTCTAAATAAATACAGTTATTTTGTTTGCCTGGCGCTAGTGACCCTGCTCGTCCGCCAAAATTCTTCAAGCTCCACCTTGGATAAATCCGTGTGATAAACACTTGTTCCGTTCAGAAGCACAAATATAGTCATCATCATCATCATCAGCCCATTTAAGTCCCCACTGCTGGGGCACGGACCTCCCTCAATCACGTGAGGGGTAATTGCCATACTCACCACGCTTGGCAGACGGGTTGGCGAGGGTTTTGATATAAATGCAGAGTTTTCCTTCTCTGGGTGCTGATGATCATGCCAGCAGCTTTACCTTAGTCGCCTTTTACGACACCTCGGTAAGAGTGAGGGTGACTGCCTCGGTGGCGCAGTGGTTAGAGGGTCGCACTTTAAAAGCGACGGCTGCGCAAGAGGTCCCGGGTTCGATCCCCGGGTCAGGCCAAAAATTTGTACCTAAGTTTTCGGCAAGAAATTCTTAGTGGGAGCCCGGAGTCTGGAAGTTGGCGGTCTTGTACCCCCGTGCCTCGGAAAGCACGTTAAGCTGTTGGTCCTGCGCCCGATCCCTCTCCGGTTGTGTCAGTCACATTAGTGTCCCATCGGATTATGAGGTTAAGGGAATAGAGAGTGCACTTGTGTTTGCGCACACACTTGAGCACTATAATATATCCTGCGTACGTGGCTGATCGTTGAGATTGGCCGACGTAGCCGTAATCGGTTGGAGGATATTAAGAGTGAGGGTGGCCTATTCTACTCTGCCGGGACCACGCGGCTAATACGTGTGCTCGTCTGCCCCCTATATTATATCATAAAAAAACATAAGTGCTTAAGCTACTTAGTACGGTATCAGGTAAATATGCTGTATGAGTTTATTTATTCTTCTAAATAAATACAGTTATTTTGTTTGCCTGGCGCTAGTGACCCTGCCTCGTACGCCAAATGTCGTCAGCTCCACCTTGGATAAATCCGTGTGATAAACACTTGTTCCGTTCAGAAGCACAAATATAGTCATCATCATCATCATCAGCCCATTTAAGTCCCCACTGCTGGGGCACGGGCCTCCCTCAATCACATGAGGGGTAATTGCCATACTCACCACGCTTGGCAGACGGGTTGGCGAGGGTTTAGATATAAATGCAGAGTTTTCCTTCTATGGGTGCTGATGATCTTGCCAGCAGCTTTACCTTAGTCGCCTTTTACGACACCTCGGTAAGAGTGAGGGTGGCCTATTCTACTCTGCCGGGGACCACACGGCCAACAAATATAGTACTTAAATATTATGTTGTAATAATAGTCGTGCCATTTTTTTCGAGAAGTAACCTATCATCGTTTTTTTATGGGATATGAGGCAGACGACCAGACGGATCACCTGATGGTAAGCGATTACCGCCGCCCATGAACACCTGCAACACCAGAGGAGGCAAAAGTGCGCTGCCGACCTTTTAAAAAGGAATAAGTACGCTCTTTTCTTGAAGGTTTGCCGTCTCATTATTAAGTGACATAAAACACTATGTTACAATAATACCATTTTCTCAACAAACTTAAAACAGCCTATCTACACTGGTTCGCATTATTTGTGAACACTGTATCATGATGTATCATCATTTGCGAGCACTTTCGCCGCCATTACGATAACAGCTCACTTTTACTCTCAGGGACGCTTGTGCAAGGATGACCTTCGCTTTTAGAGCTGATATAACAACAGTATTAAAAGGTAATAGTCAGTGGCTTGATGCATATCAAGCCACTGACTATATCCGGATCTATTTGGAACAATTTCGGGGTTACAACCTCTCGGCAAACACTTATACTATTTATTCAATAACCATACAAAAATGTTGGGTCCAACGCGTACGCGAAAAATTGATTACCGCCAAAAACGGCAACTTTTAGCGTGAATAAATTTTTCGCATACAAAAACGGACCCAACATTTGTGTATGATTATTTAATAAATAGTATAAGTGTTTGCCGAGAGGTTGTAATCCCGAAATTGTTTAAAATAGATCCGGTTTAGTAGCTAAAAATTTAAATTGGCGTCGCTAGTGTGCCCTACCCGTTACCTTAAAGCAGACGTTACGACCGAATCGGAATTTTCGTCTCTCTCACACGCGTTGTATTTGGATGCGATAGGTATATTCTCGTTCGTTAAGGGACTGCTTTAAATAAAGCCAATATGCATGTTTGTACGGTACGCCAATATGCATGTTTGTTGTACTCTAGGCGGGAGCGCTGTCGCAGGAGCGCGGACGCCTATTTCAGTAATAATAAATAGCTATTCCTATTCTACCTTCAAACAAGGAGGCGAGACGCGCCTCGTATCCCGGTATACTCTCGGACAATCCTTAGGGTTGCCAAATCGAAAGTAAAAGATAATATTTCTTTTACGAAACTACACACGTGTCGCTCTTCCGAGTGTTGATGTTGGTTTCAAAGATAAAGCAGAGTTAAACCTTTTTTACCATGTCTGTGTTTACTTGGTTCGACTTAACACGGCGTCACGTGGAGTTAGGTATCTTGTCGGACTTTAGACAGGATTTATGTCTGAGACACTAGTGCTATTTTTTCACCGCTTAACCTGACCTGACGCCGTCTGTACACACATACATGCGAACGAAACGTTTGACACTGACTGATTTGGCAGCCTGTCCTATTTTAAGCCATCAACTCGTCGTTCATCGAAATATTTTATACTTACTCTCTATGTTTATACTGTGCTTCACCTAAAGAGTAAAATCTAAAAGGAAAAATATTAAAGTTGTACTACAAACCGTTAGCCTCATTCAAGCACTCACTTTTGTGACATTCAAGTTATATACTTGATGCTATTGGATTTTTTGTGATGCTATCTGAAATAGGTTGGTAGGTATATTCATAAAGTGAATTTAGGAAACATCACTACTCACGACCCAGTACCTATAAAACAAGGTCGCTTTTGCTGTCTGGCCCTATGTATGAACTACAACGGATTATGATGCGGTGTTTTTAGGGTTCCGTAGCCAAATGGCAAAAACGGAACCCTTATAGATTCGTCATTACTGTCCGTCTATCCGTCCGTCCGTCTGTCACAGCCACTTTTCTCCGAAACTATAAGAGCTATACTATTTAAACTTGGTAAATAGATGTATTTGGTTAACCGTATTACGATTTTTACACAAAAATTGGAAAAAAACAAAAAAATTGGGGGGGTCGATACTTGAAACTGAAACTCAAAAATGTTTTTTTAATCAAACCTATCCTACGTGTCCCCACACGTGTATCTACGGATAGGTCTTTAAAAATGATGTTGAGGTTTTTAACATCATTTTTTTCTAAACACAATACTTTGCGAAAGAGACGCTCCCAAAGTGGTAAATTGTATTGTAAATAATGGGTGTGTGCAGGGACATAAAAACATATTTGAATGGTAGATTGTGTTTTTACAAATATGCGTAGAAACCTAGAAACCAATGATTCATTTAACAATTACAAATAGCTGTAATGTATCAAGCCGGGAATTAACACGATAATAATTATGTGAGTAAACAATGTTGCATCTGATACATTATAGTTATAATGCAACGCGAAAATCTAAAAAACTACAAATAGGTGTATAGTGAAGGGACACCGCATACCAAGTAGATGGAAACTGAGGTATCTCAAAAGTATTTATTTCAATAAAAATTTCTATTTTAGCAGTCGAAGTCACGTCACGCATTTTATGATTATTATGACAGTCAAAAAGTTTATAAATACGTGCTAATTTTTAGCGGAACGTGGGTGAAAATTAAAGTCTTTGTTACTGTGGGAAAGTTAAACTTGGTAACAAGAATTTAAGACGTGACTTGCCTAGAAGCACACATTTGAACTAAAGCGTGTCATTGTTAAAAAGTCGTTAACCTTGTCAAGGTCAACTTTGTTGTAGAACAAGGTGTAATGAACAAGACGAAAAATAAAAAAAGGCATAAATTAAGTTAAAGAGTACACTACCATATGCAGGGTGTATCTGTCAACATTTACATCCTTTTTAACCACATATTCTACCAACCATTCTAAGAAACATTTTTGTTTGACATCAAAAGTTCAATTATTCATACAGTCAGTCACGAGACTTGGTCATTTTTATAGGGTGTCGAATTTCGAAGTCGTAGTACAAATGTTCTTCAGAATTATTGGTAGAGCACGTAAATGTCATATTAACAGATACACCCTGTATTCAAATATATAGCAGTAGCAAATAGCCAGTAGTTTGTTATACAATCATTATCATCTTTTCACCAATAGACGCACAGTGCTGGTCATTATTTTTATGTGATAGGTTTCAGACGAGCAGACGCCTAATCGTAAGCGAATGCCGCCGGCCATAGACAGCCGCGACACCAGTGGAGTCACAAATGCGCTGCCCCAATATTCTAAACATAGATCGATCCTGTGCCGCTTGCATCCAATAGATTCCCGCGACCTTCACCAAATTGTAGGAAGACTGCCACGGCTGCGACCTCCAGTAGGTGGCCTGCACTCGAGGACCCTTCCACCCCAACGGTCGTCTGTTTTCCTCGCAATGTGCCCTGCCCATTGCCACTTGAGACCTGCCATCCTTTGGGCTATATATCAACAACTTTTTATACATTACATACATATAAATATCGCGAAAACTTAAATCATAATGTCATATACCTGAGTCGTCTATCCCCTAGTCCCTTAAGACCAGGGTCTTTAACCACTGCGTTTTACCGGTAATGACATATGAAGCCGAAACGTGGACACTGACTGCGGGGCTGATTCACAAGTTTAAAGTGGCTCAGCGGGCAATGGAGCGTGCTATGCTTGAAGTCTCTCTGGTGGATAAAATTCGTAACGAGGTTATTCGTCAGAGAACTAAAGTCATGGACATTGCACGCAGGATCAGCATGCTGAAGTGGAGATGGGCCGGTCATGTTTCTAGACGCACTGATAAAAGATGGAGTCGACACGTACTGGAGTGGAGCGGTCGACATGTGGAGAAACGCAGTGTTGGACGCCCTGCGGCGCGATGGACTGACGATTTGAGAAAGATGGCTGGTGTAAGCTGGATGCGGACCGCTCAGGACCGAGCTGGTTGGCGCTCTTTGGGGGAGGCCTACGTTCAGCAGTGGACGGTGATAGGCTGATTGATTGATTGATTGATTGAATGTAATAGCCCTGTTGTCTGATACTAGTAACACGTTTCAAGTGCGTAGGCTTCTTGGGACGGAATCAGCTCATTGTAAGATGTGTAAACTTATTAATTCCTATAATTTTCCAGGGAAGCCATAGTTCAATCCATAAGACGGAACAAGGCTGCTGCCGGAGCCTTGCTGGCTGACTTCAGGGACCCTGGCGAAGGAGCTGTGGACGGGGTTACGGCAGCTCAGGAAGCCAAGTACACCGCTGAGCATTATCTTGTGTCCAACAGGTAAGATTACAACATACTCAGATTTATTTTTATAATATGGCTCTACCCGAAGATATTTTGCCAATGTCTAGTAACTTAATAATTGGGTAGTCAACAGTCGAAGTCAGTCAAAATCACAGTTACTCAATTAAACGAGTGTTTTAAGTTTTACCGTTCTACGGATTCTGCCGATACCAATGAACGCGGTTTAAACTGCTACACTTAAAGACGTCAAATTAACTGTAATTGTTACTTAAGGCGACGGGTAGGGCACACTAGCGACGCCAATTGATTTTAATTGTTAGCTACCAAAACAAATATATTTTAAATAGTTACGGGACTTCAGTTTCTCGGCAAACACTTATACTATTTATTTAATAACCATGCCCAAATGTTGGGTCCTGTTTTTGTACTAAAAAATTGATTCACATATTCCCAAAATTGGACGCTTTTGGCGGTAATTCAAAATTCGAGTGCAAAACCAGATTAAATAGCTAACTATAACTATTAAATAAATAGTATAGGTGTTTACCGCAAAACTGAAGCCCCCAAGTTGTTTAAAATAGATCTGGTTTAGTAGTTAGCTCACGTAGAGTGAGCTAAATGTTCATTTAATTAATTATAAAAAGCCTTTTGTGCATATTGATATTTTTCTTAAGGTGAAGGATATCCCCACTAGCGACGCCAATCGTTTTTAATGGTTAACTACTAAACCAGATCTATTTTAAACAACTTGGGGGCTTCAGTTGTGCACAAAAGTAGTATTTAAAACGGTACAATTCGCTAAGAATTATAGTGTATAATGGAGCGTTATACCATAGATGGTCATTTAGCTTTATATACTAAAGATTAATTAATGAATAAAGATTATTCAAATCGGATCTTAGTACGTTAGATAGCAGTACAGTGCGACCACGATCAGAAGGCACTTCAGTGATATTGACAGGGGGGCGTTGTACAACCTATTTTCTATGCGAAAATGTCAAAACAGCATTAGTTCCGACTTTTGTCAAGTGCCAAATAACCGAGGGCCTCTATACTCTTGCTTAAAGTACAGGGAACTATTAAATTAACGTGTCTCTTTGATCACTCGACATTGGCAGAGTTATTATGTGTTCGCCGTAGGCAACACAGTAGCAGCCATGTAGAAAAAAAAAGGAAAGGGAATGATCTAGTTATAGACTAGGTGATAGGTGTCGCTATTATTTCATGTAGCGGGATATTTATTTAATGTTAGGGAAACACACAGCACATATAGAGTTTACATAAAAATGTATTTAAGTTATACTTAAACCAATTAAGTTTCCACTTATTAAAAAAACAATATTATATTTTTGCGGTCATCTACAGCCAAGAAATGTGAC
The DNA here is from genome assembly GCA_019059595.1 of Marasmia exigua. Classification (NCBI taxonomy): domain Eukaryota; kingdom Metazoa; phylum Arthropoda; class Insecta; order Lepidoptera; family Crambidae; genus Marasmia; species Marasmia exigua. The sequence continues at coordinate 27,010,413 of CM032466.1, forward strand.
AAAACTAGACAAACTAAAACATTTTCCATATATATGGTTTTCTTTTCTGTTTTATTAACAGACGGGGAGACACAGCTAACCGTGACTTCGCCGGCGCAGGAGAAGCCGGCTTTATGTGCCCGAGCACCGTGAAGTATGCGCGGCCGCAGCGCGCGCGCGCAACCTCGGGCCAATGGAAGTACATCGTCAACACGGGGGAGCATACGCAGACCTTGAGGCTGGAGAAATGCTTGTAAGTTACATTTTTATAGACAGGTGGCAGACGAGCGACAACTGTACTTGAGCGATACAGGTATGAGTTGCATGTCACAGAGTTGGACATGCTGTGATGAATGTGTTTTATTTTCATACTCTCTCTCATTTAAGAGCAACGCTCTTGTTGGTGGAGAACAAGCCTGATGGTAAGCGATTACCGCAACCTATGGACGTTTGCAAAGATGATGTAATGCGACAGAGAACCAGAGTCACCGACATAGCCCACCGCATTAGAAAACTGAAGTGGCAGTGGGCTGGTCATATTAGCCGCAGAACTGACAGCCGTTGGAGCCGTAAAGTCCTTGAGTGGAGACCGCGACTCGGTAAGCGTAGTGTAGGACGCCCTGCGACATGGATGATGACATTCGAAGGCTGGCTGGTGTGGGCTGAATGAGAGTGGCTGAAAATTGAGAGCAGTGGCGTGCATTAGGGGAGACCTATGTCCAACAGTGCACGAATGTGGGTTGCTGATGATGATGATGATGGACGTTTGCAACTCCAGAGGACCTGCATACGCGCAGCTGACCCCTTGCGAAGTTACCCGGAAAGATTCCGTGAACAACTTTCGCATACGAGGCAGCCTATTTGTGATTTAGCAGACCAGCTGCAAAAGTGTCGCCTACGTTACAGATAGCTACGCAGACAAAAATGTGTGGCCATGCCACCGCCGGGTCCCGGTGGAAGGGGTAAATCCAAAAAAGGTTTGGCTTGATGTGGTAATTGCCACCACTGTGGTAATAGTAGTTAGGCAACTACAACGGATGGGAGAGGCCGTGCGAAGTGAAGGATATATGATAGTAAGCAATTGCCACCACCCATGTACAAGTATTCTCATAATACCAGTGGAATCACAAGTGCGCTGCCAACATTCCCCTCGATTGCTACTCTGGTAGGTACTCACTCGGCGTAACACAGGTCGGTTTTCGTTTACGCCGCGGAATCACTTCAGTAGAGCCAGCTCATTAAATGCCAAAACGTGGCTCCCCCAAGCTTAAATGTATCAAGTATATTATGCTGAGTGGGAACCTTTTTAGCACATTTAAGTTTAGTTTTAAGCATTTTGTTATATTTTTTGTGTGCTAAATAAACAATTTCTATTTCTATTTAAGTAAGATATTTTGCCTGATTCATCATCAGCCCATTTAAGTCCCCACTGCTGGGGCACGGGCCTCCCTCAATCACATGAGGGGCAATTGCAATACTCACCACGCTTGGCAGAAGGGTTGGCGAGGGTTTTCAACAAAATGAAGAGTTTTCCTTCTCTGGGTGCTGATGATCATGCCAGCAGCTTTACCTTAGTCGCCTTTTATGACTCCTCGGCCTGATTAAGTATGATAAAAGAGTAGGAGCAGCCGAAGAGACATGGAACTAGGTTCTGATGCTGCTATCATATTTCTGCTGCTGCTTGTGTTGACAAGGTAACTTCAACTAAGATAAAATAGCAGATTTACATCCTCTATGTTTTTTTTATGTGGCAGGCAGACGAGCAGACGGATCACCTGATCGTAAGCGATTGCCGCCGCGGACACCCGCGACACCAGTGGATTCACGAGTGCGCTGTGAACCTCTAAACCCCCTTTCCCATCGCATTGGGCCTCCAGTACCCTCACTCACGCAGCACATATATGTACAGTGAAACATGCAACCACAACGAGCTTGGGCCATTTGGGATCATTAAAAAGTAACGAGTTTACTCTAGTCAATGTCTCTCATGATCCTAGTATGTTCCTTTTTCCAAACATTTATTTAGTTTCACTTATCCCGATGTTAGTCGATGATTAGAGAGCCCATGTCCTCGCACAAGTACAAAAATTTCGAAAAAATTACCGCCTACACTTCCAGCTAGAAGTGTACTCACACGACGGTTCGTATGTATTTTGGTGGGCACAAAAAGAAAACACGTTCGATTTGTGTAACGAATTTTTTTTAACAATTTATCCATGGACAGCTAACAATACAAACAAAAATATTTTTTCTATTACTTCGACATTAATGAGACTAACCCCTATAGTAATACCGACAATTTTTTTTTGTTTCAGAAAACCAAAAGAATCATGCACCTATCTTACTGACAACTTCAAGTCAAAGTGTGTTCAGGTGTACAACTATCATCGGCTGCTGACCTGGGATCAGCAAAATGGTCTCCATATGGATATATTTAAGGTAATTTTATTGCATCACACAAATAGGCATAAGGAATCTTTCACTATCTCATTATTTTTATTCCCAATCAGTATAAAAGACAGCTATTTTCAATTATTTTTTCACTTCCACTTAGGTGCCAACGTGCTGTTCATGTCACATAGAAGGCTATAGCGTCGCATTCCCTCCACTTGGTCACAGAATACATGAAACCTCATCTGCAGAGCAGGTTCCTGAAGACCTGTCGTCGGAACACGGAAACCATGCCTTTGAATCCGTTCAATCCACCATTCACAGACCCACCGTTAGCAAATCACCACCGTTTACCCACAGCAAGCCTTTAGAAACTTACCAACCGTTTAGTGATAACCACAACTTAATCTCAGGATTCCATAATGGAAAATTGCGAGAAAATGATAATGACGAGATTAATAATGGAAACATACCACCGTCAAGTCCTATGGACTCATATGGCAATACATACTTTCCAGATTCATATAATCAAGCTACTTCAGTAAGAAATATAAAGCGACCTGTTTCATCGAGAATACCATCAGCTTCTAATAACTTCGAAACAGTTACACTACCTAGTTATCTCGAACCACCCACACCAGCTGGCCCTGGGTCGTTTACATTTTTAAAGGAAACACCGAATAAGTACAAAATAACAGGAAGTCAATTCAAAAGGGGACCCGTCAGACCAAGCCGTAGACCAATTAGAAAGAAAACTTCAGTAGGACCAGATGACTTGTTATCTTCAGGGACATCAGCTGTAGAGCTCACTGACACTCATTTAGAAACGATGGAAGATTTCAATGATGAAATAGAAGAGCCCGATGTTGGTCAAGCTACGTCCAATATTAATATTCCCAAAAGAGTTACGATTGCTCCGAAATTGCAATCAGTTACAACAGAAATAATTTCCACGACGTTTAGGCCTCAGGATCAGAGTAATCTGGTTAATGAAAATTTTACATCAAACGGAAAGAGAGTAAATTACAATTATCATCCTATAATAGATTTCTTTGGAGACGACGAGAAAGAGGTAGAAGATGAATCGATAGATAGAGAAGATAGTGCACCCAGCAGCTATATTTCTACTGTTCAATCAGAGTGGAAACCAATAAATAACCCGCCTTCTAGAAAATCGCAAACGACGCCTAACTTAGTTGGACGAAAGAAACATAAATAAATACTACGTGATTACTTAAAATAGGTAAGTAGTACTTATAATAGGTACCTAATTCACAAGTACTCATGTGTGTAAGTTACTTAATAATGTGCTTAAACTATTTAATAAGACATTAATTTATAAATTTAGTATTTTCATGATTTAAACTGAAACCAAATTTGAAATGTAAATTGTTATTAAAATTAATTTATTCGTTATTTATTTTACTTAGGTTAATAATATAGCTCAATGTAAGGATAAAAGACTTGCCAGATAAATAAAAGTTAATGAATTGTAAAAGTGTGATTTATTTCTTAGCCCAAAAAATGTATACTTAATATTAATTTTGTTAACTGTTTTATAATATTTATCCGTGGATAAATCTATGGTATAACGTCAGATTTGTATAGCGCTATCATCGTCATCGTCAGCCCATTTAAGTCCCCACTGCTGGGGCACGGGCCTCCCTTAATCACATGAGGGGTAATTGCCATACTCACCACGCTTGGCAGACGGGTTGGCGAGGGTTTTGATATAAATGCAGAGTTTTCCTTCTCGGGTGCTGATGATCATGCCAGCAGCTTTACCTTAGTCGCCTTTTACGACACCTCGGTAAGAAAGAGGGCGGCCTATTATACTCTGCCGGGACCACACGGCCAACGGCGGTATAGCGCTATACCATAGATTTATTATCTGAATAAGGTTGTTCGAATCGGCCCTTAAAAGCATTTTACATACGTATTGGATAATTTTATTTTATGCACCAAAATTAGGGAAAAGTTTACGATTTTCAAGAAATGATTATGTTTACTAATCATCCTATGACGAATTTTGTAGTAGTGGCAATTATATAATTAGTAGTAGTGGCCCTGCCTCACACATACGCTCTGATCTACTGAACTGATAGATGCTAATGTCATTCTTATAAATGTTTGCTCCTTTTGACAGATGAAAAATACTTAAATGTAAGGGAGGTTAATTATTAATGAACCTCCCATTTAATACTGTATTGTCTATGTGTACGTTTTGTTTTGTTATAGGTGGTGATTTTCTAAAAAGAAAACTCAAGTAACTAAGAAATAAACTCAAATCACCGGTCAATTCAATTCGTAATAATGTGTCTCTACTCACTTGACATTGGCAGAGTTGACTGCGTCTCCGACGTACAACACTACTAGCCATTAAAAAAAAAGTTAACTATTGCATCTGTCCGCATAATTAAAATCAGAGTATAGATAGTATGACACTACCTACTTGGTTAAAAAATGTAAGTATTATTACAAAATTAGGCATTGTAATTTCACTTGACGTTTCGTAACTTCTGTCACTACTAACACCGGAAGCTAATTAAAAACGTATACATTTAATTTGATTCTACTTCCAACCAAACGCCAACAAAAGTGAAAGTAATTCACTTTTTACCGAGTTGAATGCTCGAAACATGAAGTGATAGATAAATCGGGAGCAATTTATTGGTAAGCGGTTTGCCTAATACCACAGCAATGACGTAAGAAAATATGTAATAAGTATGTTCAATAATGTGAAACTAGTTCAAATGTATTGTCAGCTTATTGGTCACAATCACAATACAAAAAGTTTAAATGATAATATTGTGTAAAGAAAATTGCATTTCAAATGACTGGTACGGTAAGTACAGTCACGTGCGCTAATAAGTATACAATCTTATTCAAATATGAACCTTATTATACCGCCTTAAAAGTCGAGGTGTTAACATTTCATTGCAGGCGTATACATACGAGAAATTCCAAAAAAAAAATATAGCGAATCACTTTCCTCTAATTTAAATAACAAATAAATTAAAATCACATAGGTATATTGTATATTTGAAACATTTATTATAAAATCACTTTTAAATAAGCTTACTATAAGTAAAATAACATTAAATACGAAACAACATTAAGTATACATGTCAATAACAATTTTATCTATCACAGAAGCTTTCGTTCGTTTTGTATTACAATATTACAAATAAAATTACGTACAATAGACTATTTGACAGTGATAAAAATATACATATAAAACATCAGTGTTCATATATTTTTTGTGGAGCGATTTGTAATAACGGGAGATAAAAATATTGCATTATTTCATCAAAATTCGTCTTCTAAAATTATTATTTTATAAACAGGGGTCACTTGACTGAAAACGGCCCGTGACGTAGATTACGCGTAAGTCTACTGCCTATGGTTGGTTACCTTTCCTTCATAGGAAGTTGACGTAGCACATTTCAAATAAAACAAGAGAAAATCAAAACTATTTGAAAAAAACACTGAAAGACCAACAAGCTCAATGTTTATTTATGGACAATCTACGTCCCTGGCCGCCATATTGCTAAAAGACGCGTTTTTGCGGCATATTTGAATATTGCATTTTCTTTTTCGTTTTTATTAAAATATCTAAAATAAAAACTGAGATGTATTTTTTAGGGTCCTTATAAACAAATGAATACCCTAAGATAGTTTTCACAATTTTGTCAAATAGCCTATTATTAAAGTTCGCAAAAACTTCCACATTTTTTTGTCATATAAAAGTTGTACGAAATTATTATTTTGTGGCACTTTCTAATATTAAAGACTTAAAAATTATATGTAGATTTTATACTATAATTGTCTTATATCACCTACGCGTCCACATAATAGTACATTCGTTTACTAGGGTCTAAAATATATGCCGGAGTTGTTGTAAGAATGATTGGCGCAGCTTGAGCAAAGCTGTTTAGGAGAACTGCAGCATTGGCTCGTGCATTTTTAGGAGTGAGACCTTTAGTACTATCTGCAAGCGCCTGGGTTTCGCCTTTCTCATTATCAGTTGCAATTAGTTTCGCACTTCTGTAATTACCACCATGCAATCTCGACCCTCTTTCACTACTCCTAGCTCCAGACGTTTTAAAATTTCCACCGTGCATTTTAGGGTCATCTTCTTGATCATCATCTGAGCTGTCAAGCTCAATTAATTTAGCACTCTTATCACTGAATCGTTTACTACCTCTGTCTTTGATTGACTTAAGGTTTCCTCCGTGCATTGCTCTAGAATAATTTTCTGTCGTTAGTTCAACTAGTTTTTCACTTTTTCTATCACCTCTGGAATATTTAAGATCACTTATAGATTTCAGGTTACCACCATGAAATCGTCTAGCTGAGATATTATCATCGCTTAACTCAATATGCTTTTTGTTTTCAGTTTGGGATGCTAAAGCATCTTTTAGTGGTTTTGTTCTTCTACGAGTTATCTTTGCAGTTGTTGTTTCTGGTTCCTCTTTCAGATCCGGCGCACGTCTATAGTTTCCACCATGTTTGGGCCCATTATTTAGGTCTAAATTTTCTTTGAACACTTCAACACCCCCTAATTTATTTATATCTTTAGCTAAGTTTTCATCTTTATAGAATTCTAACAATTCTATATCTTTATGCTGTTTCTTTTCAGGTATTTTCCTTGGTATCTCTTTAATAATTTCCTCCTCCTCAATATCTTGTTTATATTGAGTAACATGCGGAGATGATTGGTTGACTGGCAATTCTTTATGAATTTCTATTTTCTTTTTAACAATTACAGGCTTAGCCTCCAACTTTGCATTTTTTCTGGTTTCAGTAGTAGAGGGTGGAGCATCAGTAGTTCTTAAAAGTGTTCTTTTTGGACCTTCGGTAGTAGTTATGGAAACTTTTGAAGTTATACTTTGATCTTCTTCTTCTTCGTCATCGTCTTCTTCTTCGTCGTCATCTTCTTCTTCTTCGTCGTCGTCGTCGTCGTCATAATCATCGTCGGCTTCTACACTGCTATTTTCTTCTTCACTGTCATCTGCTTCTTGATTTTGTCTTTCTGTTTCAGCTATCTTTTCATACATTGGTATGTATTCGTCCATATTATGTTTCACACCAATCAAAGCATCTATTTCCTCTTTCCTCATATCGTCGTTATCATCTCCATATTTTTTTGTGTCTGTCACTAAAGTACTTTTACTGCTTTTCTTCTTTTTTTCTCGGTATTTAGGGCGTTCCTCACTTTCATCATATTTTTTTATTGATTTTTGTGGAGATTCAGCAGTCGGTTTACTTTTCTCTGTAGAATGTGAAGTACGGAATCTCGTCACTAATTTTAACTGAGGAGGTTCTTCAGTTACTTCCTCTTCTTTTTCTGTAGTTGTTGTTAATCTCATTCGTCTTCTGAATATTGGTTTTGGTGTCGTAGTAGTAGTAGTTGTTGATGTTGTTGTCGATGTAGTCGATGTTTCTTTTTCTTCCTCTTCATCATCATATTCGTCATCATAATCTTCTTCACTTTCAGCAGACGTCTCGGCTGGTGGCAAAGTTTCAGTTTTGCGCGTAGGTGTAGAAGATGCAACTGTTGTTTTAACAGTATTAGAAGCTGCAGATTTTTGTATCTCTTCGGATTTAGGAATAAATCTTGAGATATCATACAACGCCCGAGGTGCAGGTCTTCTTGGTTTCAATTGTTCAGATGATTGGTTTTCATCTTTTTTGATATTTTCTTTTTCTTTGGTTTGAGCTTCGTAATCTTCTCGAGACATAAATCGTTTATTATTAACAGGTGAGTATTGAGACTTGTGATTAGATGGTTTTAATTCATATCTAGGTTCACCCCTTCGTTTATCTGAGTTGACATCTATAAAACTTCTTTCAATGTTATCTTTTATTTCCACAGGAGCGTTATTTTCTCTTTCTTTTCTTCCAATATCTTTATAGGTTCTACTATTAGCTGTACGTTTAACTGGTTGATCTTTGACAACTGTATCAATAACTTTACTAGATTGTAATTGCTTTATAAGAGGACTAATATTACTGGTTGTTGTAGTTTTCTTTGTGTCTGCGACATGAACATCTCTAATTATTTTATAAGGCTCATACATAAATGGAGCAGCTCTTTTTTTTCTTGTTTGATTTACAGCCGATTCAGTCACTTCCTTAATGTTTTGAGACAAGTCATGGGTAAGATTTCTACTAACGGCATTGCTATTTATTACGTGCGAATCTTTCATTGTAGGAAAAATACTAGCTTCAGGAAGTGATATGTATGACTTGGCTTTAATTTTTTCTAAAATATCATTGTAGATATGACCTTCTTGTGTAAATAAGGAGCTGTTAGTAAAAGTAAGATTTTGTGGTATAAACAGTGTTTTTAATTCATCTGTTCCTTTTACTACTGAGTCAGTTAACTTGTTCTGGTTATTATTTAATTTATTCAAAAGTTCAAATATATCACTTTGGGTATCGTTCCTAAGCTTCTCTGCACTTAAAATAATATTACTTGGTGCAGAATCCAGCAGAACTTTATTGGTTGGATTGTTCAACTTAAAAGTTTTCAGATCAGGTAAAGCTGGAGGTTCAGGATTTGATATTATTTCTTCTTTAAAGAACGGACTATCTAAAGGGTTGCTACCAAAATATTTAGCTTTAAAACAGTCTATCTTATCCCCTAAGCCCGAAAGCCGTGGCCCATTTGGTATGTTATCGTTTTTTTTATCTGTTTCACTACGTTTTTCTTCATCCGTTTCTTCGTCTGCATCAGGGTGCCCCTTCTTTTTCAATTTTTCAGGAATTGCATCTACGTTTCCATCAACTTCAGGGCATTCCAGTTGAGATCTAGAATCATAAAATTCTGTTCCTCCATTTGATTTTTTTGGTATGAATTTCAAGTTTTCTGCATATCGCAAAGGGGAATGCTCACTAACAGTTTTTAAATTTTGGAAATAATAGGGATATTTCTCTTTAATATCATCATTTGCAATTTTTTGTTTCACAATTTCTATGACATCCTTGTCATTTGTAAAAATTGCATCCAGGTTAATAACAGGAACTTTAAAATCTTTCGTCTCTCTTTTATTGACGTCATGTTGTGTAGAAGTATTATTTTGACTATCGTTGCTTTCTGTATCATCAACATTTTCAGATTCTTCAATGCCTTCTGATTCCTCATCATCACTTTCAGAGTTTTCTATGTTTTCGTTTTCTCCAACACTTGTCGAATCTTCTTGTCTTTTATTTCTTTGACTTTCTTCCCGTTTCACCGGTTCATAAGAATCTGCCTCAAGGTATCGCTCATGCTCTTCTTCAGCATAATCTTCCGAGTCTTTTTCTTTCTGGTTTTCTTTGACGTCATCTTTCCATTTCTCGCCATGTAATTTTTGATTGCTATAAGCAGATCCACTGCCATCTTCATATCCGCCACTAAACGATGGTGCTTTATACTTGCCACCACTAAGTTCATTTTCTTTTAGAAAACCAGCATGAGCTTCATGGTCTGAAGCATGCTTTTGTTCGCCTGCATGATCGTAAGCAGAATCTTCATACCCTTCTTCTGTGTAAACAGTTTGTGCTTTTGAACTTTTAATAGCTTCCCGCAAACGTGGTGCATTTTTTATTTCTTCGTAACTATCGGCATCATCAAATGCAGCAGACTTTGGTAAGTGCTTCGTTGTTTCTGTTTTCCTTACTTGAGCATAATTTTTCACGGGCACAAACTCGTCTTCTTCGTCTGGTTCAGATTCTTCACTTGCTTGAAGTTCTAGTTTTTGAGGAGCTGACGGACGACTTTCTTTTGCTACGTTGTTCACTGATTCATCTAAGTTATTCCTCAATTGAACATATTTAGCTTTACCTTTTTCATAAATGTCATATCCTTCCGATGGCTCCTCGTAATGTTAGCTGTACTGGCACTTCTGGATATTCATTGCGCTCATCATCGTATTTAAGAGCATGTTGTTGCCTTAATCTATGAAGATGATTTTGAAGGGGAACATAGTGTGCTGGTCGAATTTTCACAAAGTTTTGATTCCATGGATGTCTAAATCTTTTGTTCAAAACCTCGTCTCTTTTAGGATACCTTGGAGCTGGCCTATAGTAAACGGGCCTACGTTGCGGCCGATGTATTTCATAAGGAGCTGGTATATTTTTTTGTGGAACTTTTTTGCGATCAGTTTCATCTGCACTCTCTACATATTCCCCACTTTCAATGTTTGGTTTTCCAGCTTCATTTTCGTAAGTTTGTAAACGCTGACTGCTATCGCGAATATCATTTCTAATTTTGTCTAGTATTGGATCTTTGTAAAGTTCCTGAAATCCTGGTTCCTCCGCTTTGTATGGATGAAATACTTCATAGTTTTGTAACACTGGTTTGATATGCGGGGTGAACTCCTCATCATTTTTTAAGTACTGTTGAAACTCATGAAAGACCGGTCTATTTGGGTCCTGTATTCTATGTCTTCCTAATTCAGGTCTCTGTTTACCTGTATACGGTCTAACAGGATAGGCTTTATAGTGTTCTTTGGGGGATTGAACTCCGTGGAATTTCGCGATGTCAACAGCAAACTGTGGCTTCTTAGCTGTGTACTGAAAGTATTCAATTGGAAATGGTTCTTGCAGTTTCTGGGCCTGGACTTTGTCAGCTGAGGTTTGCGGTTCCTGCTCTGAGAACTTGGTTTGAATCACTTCACTGTCAACGTCCCATATGACGGGGACTCTAATAGTCACACATATGTCACAACACAGCACTACGAGAGCGAGGGCCACTGTTAGAGCGGGCGGCATCGTGGCAGGGACATCACGGACGCGGCGGCTGACTGAGCCGGGCTGCGCCTGCGCCGATCGTATTTATCTCCTCGGTCGGTCGTTGCGGCCGATTGCAAATGGACGTTCGCTTTGTCTGAAGGAGTGTGGCCCAGAGCGGAGACAATGGCGGATCGTGACTTACGTTATTTACCAAATATATTTGTTATCGTGAAATTTCATTTTTACTTACCTACTATAAATAGTGTTGCATCTATTGCTTTCGCTTTCGCCATCAGATATCGTTAAGACACTCTACTGTGCCATAATATAAAGGAATATATGAAATTAAAATTTAGTCATGTAATTTTTTTAATCTAAAACCAGACTTCATCGGTAAATGGCGATAGTAAAAAAATCAAGTCTGAAAACTTTTCTTATTTTATTAAGAATAATACAAACAAGGTGTTATGGTACTATATTATGATCTTTAATCTGGGATATAAAATTTTTGTGAGAGGCAAGCGATTGCCACCACTGCTAACCTTTTTTTCTTCCTCCGGGTAGGTATTGAGTCCCCGGCATAGACTACGGATCCCGCCCTGTTTATGGTGTCCGGTGACCCTTATAATGTGACAGTCCCATAAACTACTATTATCAACGCTCATGTCATAATAAAATCAAAAGTAAGTATTTTGACAGGCTTTATTTTTTGGACCTGGACCTGAAGATCTGGGACGTCCTAATGGGCGGAGGCCAGTCGGCCGTCCAAGATAACGCTGGAAGGATCTGCGTGGACTCTGGCTGGATAACTGGCGCAAGACTGACCGAGATGGAGGCTCTTATTATCTTATTATCGACGATCTGGTGAAGATCGCGGGAATCCATTGGATGCGGGTGGCACAGGACCGATCTGTGAGGAGAACAGTGGGGGAGGCCTATGTCCAGCAGTGGACGTCTATTGGCTGAAATGATGATGATGATGATGATCGGAGGCCAAGACTCGCAAGGGTACTGCGCCAACCTCGTTAGTTATCGTCATTTATACTGCCAAAAAAGTAAAAATGGACACCCCAAAAAGCACCTCACAATATGCGCCAGAAAAAAAATTGTTATCTGTGGACTCACGGTTGATCGATTTCTTGCCATTTTTTTATTAGAATAGAATTTGTCTATTTTATTTCGTAAGAAAATTTATTTTCACAATTTGAGTCCACCAGAAATTTCAGCATAAGCATCACGAGTTGCAAATAGTATTTTGCCAGGAATATCCACAAAAAAATGCGATACGTGATTGTCATTGGTCAAAATAGCTTCCCTATGATTTCTTACTTTGAAGATTCATGTGAATGTAGATAACGTAGTTTATGAGACTGCACATAAGTTCGTAAAAACACGTGCAAACGCTGAAATCTCGCTCGTGTTTTAATAACTCTCATTATGCGACTATCTCATCAACTACTATCTTCTATATATATAAAAGGAGAACCTAAGTGACTAAGTAACCAGAAATGTGCTCACAGCCCAAACTATTGACCCTAGAAATTTGGGAAGGGGGTTCCTTTAATGGTAAAAGTGTTTACTAAGAAGGGATTTTTGAAAATTCAACCTTGACAATTTAAAATTTAGAATCTTAAAATTGATGTTTGGGCTCGGGTTTTGAATAAAAAAGTGACTTTTGAACTTTCAACCCCTAAGGGTTAGTTGCGCAGGTTTGAAGTTTGAATGAAGACTTTTGTAATAAAGACTAAAATTGCGTGAGTAATGCGAGCGCAGTCTAGTTAAAAATATAGGAATCGAATAACAGCGAGATAGCTGTTAAACCTCTCGCTCTTAACTTGTACCTCGAGTCAACTAGAGCAGCTGAGAAATTGAAAAACGAAGGCGTGTGCAACACTCGCCTTTAACAAAACAGTTCAGTATTGAATACAAGTGAGAGTTGACAGCCTACTATTGTGAGGGTATGAGGGGGCAAAGGTCTGGTGGGGAAATATTCAAACTGATACCTGGAGACCAATTTAAAAAACATGATGAAGATATATGGTAGAGTGGTGTAGCTAAAGCGAGCTAGTGTCTAGAGCGATGGTAGCTCGGTGGATAAGAATGCACCTTTCATACGGGGCCGTGGTTTGAATCCGAGATTTATCAAATCTCTGTGCATATTTTTTTTAATTTCATTCAAGACGTAAGGATAAGGTAGCGCCTGTTACATCTACACACACACGTTTTGCTCAGCACCAATATAAATACTTATCGTCACAAATTTACAATAAAATAAATAGAATCATCCAAATACATTCATTAACATCTAGAGAATGTTAAATTAAGCTTAGCACTTGGTTAAAAATCTTAGACTATAATGAAATTGAAAATATCTTAAGTTCGTACCCTGGTTGAGATGGTGATCCATCATACACATACTCTCTCTCACACACAGGTGCTCATTTTGTACCTACTAGAGGATGTCAACACCTAAATTGTAATAGTTGTTGTTGAAACGAATAAACTATTTTTATTTTTATTTTTTTTATTTATTTATTTTTACCATTAGTTTGGCATGGATACCATCGTGAGGAAACCTGCACGTTACAGATAGATTCTCAAAATTGTGAAAAGTTATAATATTTGAGATAATGATTCTGAGCGTGTAAGGCTGCGTTTTCACCAGAGATGAGCAAGGATATGTTGCGAGGAATGTGTTTTTAAGAGCCAATAGAATCGCTTCATTTACCCAGATTCTCTCAGTGCAGCGATTGGATTTTAACAAACATATTCTTCGCAACACAGCCTCGCTCTCCGGTGGAAACGCAGCCTTACCATCCAGATCCAGTTAGCTTGGTTCCCCTGTCTAAGAGTTGCGAAGGTCAGACGGTAGTCGCTTTATTGTAATAATCAGACTCCTCGAATCCTGGATCATGGTTCAAGCGTACCCCTCACTCCGAAGCGGGATCTTTGGACGCAACTGGGAATTACACGCTAAGGCGAAGAGGAAGTAAATGAACATTTGCCTACAAGAGTTAAGACGGATAGCAAAATGAAAAAGGTATCTTACGAACATAATGACAATTATCTAATCACACTTAAAGTAGAAAGTAATCATGATAAGGTTTGTGAAATCAAAGATCAAGATATTGTATCGAAATGTTATTAAAGTAATGATAACTAATAATGAAAATAACTCGGCTAGCCATCGTAAAAGTAATTTGAATGTAAGCTCCACAGAACCTTGTATGGAAAGAGAGATGGATTTACTTACTAATCTTTTGGAAAACTTTTAAGGTCGATTTCAATCAATGCTTGATTATTTCAATTTCATTGTGATAAAAAATAGTTTTATTTATGGAACCGTGAAGTGAGCAAAGGTGAAGTCCCGGAGTGGGCGAGGACATTGTACAGTACTTATTTCAAAAAATCAAGAACATTCTACATGATTGTTATAAAAAGGCTAAAAAAAATATTTAACGTGTTGTATAGTGGTACAAAAATGAAAACCATTATTAATTCTCTCAGCAAAGCATAAATAATATGACCACATTACTGGCGTCCAAACAAAAAAAAAGATACCATAAACTATAAATGAAAACTGCTGCCAGATTGTCACTGTCACTTTGACAACTCATATCACCGTTCTTTTCAAGTTTGTTTTCAAGTCATTTGTCTTGTTCTGTTTGTTGCGTTAATGTGTCCCGATGTCTGTAAAACAATTTAGCTACGTTTTTCATAATAAAAAGCCGTCGACGACACAATTAATGCGCGACGCAATTTTGATATTGTCAAAAGTGACAGACGTCATAAACAAATGTCATTCCCGCCATGATGGTTTTCTACTGTTAAGTATTGCTTGTATTTTTTGTGATCTTTTTATTTGTTGGTACCAATAAAACGAAGTCATTTTAAAGGAATTGGACGGTTACAAAGTATTTAAGGTATATTTGTCTTTTTTTTACCAAATGTACAAGGTCCTCGCCCAGGGGCCATACAATCACCACAACACACACACAACAACACCTTTGTATGAAAAAACCGCTATAGGCGGTTAAATGTGCCGCTGAGTATACAACAGCATTTTTAGGTGATGCCGTAAGAACAAGTTATTTATATCTTTATTTGTTTTTCATGTGATAGGTGACAGATGAGCAGACGGGTCACCTGATGGAAAGCGATTGTCGCCGCCCGTGACACCAGCAGTGGAGTCACAAGTGCACTGCCAACCCCCCTTTCCCCCGGATTGGGCATCCAGTGCCCTCATTCACGCAGCGAAACACAGCACGTCTCTGAGTGCGCAGTAAGTCCGCCTCATGTTAGTGTGTTCCCGGTTGCGTCCAAAGCTGTCGCTTTGGAGCCCAATGTACGCTTAGACCATGAATCACGAATTAGAGAGTCTGTAAGTAATCCTACAGGCGATTGACCGTGGGAGAGCCACGCTTCGGCATGAATGGGCTGGCTCGAATACCACGTCCTCGCAGAAACCCAGCGTGAAGCAGCACTGTGCTGAGTAAGGGTACCGGAGGCCTAGTCCGGAGTAAAGGGAGGTATAAAGTTTGGTAGCGCACTTGTGACTCCACTGGTGTCGCGGGTGTCTAGGACGGCGGCAATAGCTTTCCATCGGGCGATCCATCTACTCGTCTGCCACCTAAAGTTTACTCACGACGTGTTCCGAAACCATTGAAGTAGTGGTAGAAATATTTACAAAAAATACAGTTCGAAAAGCGCACCTTTTCGAACAAATTGAATGAAATTCTTAAAGTTTCTAATGTGGAAATGAATCGTTTATTTATTTATCAAAATTAATAAGATAAACTACGATAAGTCCCTGCCAATCAGAGGCGATTGCCACTAAATGGAGTTTCCCCATATTCAATTAGTACCTCTGTACGTCAAATAATTTATTGCTTCAGCAATGAATAATCCTTAACTTGAATCAGTATATAGCATTAGTCTCCAAATAGTCAACGAACCGTGAATCTTGGCAGTAATTGCTTCAGAATTGTCGCAAGGTGACTTCGCTTGACTTTTTTAGTTCCCAGTATTATTTCTTTGACTTACTTAATAGTGTTACTTTGTGTTTGGCTAATTTCATCAGGCTCATCATTGTCATAGGCTTAGTTGATTTCTTAATATTCTTATTGAAGATTCCCAGTGGATATTTTTTTAGTTTTCAAACAATGCAAATGTGTCGATCTTGATAACAAAACAGTATCATTATGGTTACATTATTTAACCACCGTAAACTTTAGTATTAGAGTTGCACTGTTGTAGTTTTGACTCTTTTTTCTATTTCTAAATCAAGGTCGATTTACATATTTAAAAACCAGATAACAACCAACATAATTTATTTAATTTAAAGTATTATAAAAATATCATTAATCACTTATAGTCGTTTATGTGGCTGTCACATAATATAAGGTAAAGAGATAAAGATGATTTATTTGTCAAAGACATGTAAAAATACAATTGTTCATAAATGTTTCACTGCGTGAGTGAGGGTCCGGAGGCCCAGTCCGGGGGAAAGGGGGGCTTAAAGGTTGTGACTCCATTGGTGTCGCGAGTGCCCATGGGCGGCTGCAATCGCTTACAATCAGGTGATCCGCCTGCTCGTCTGCCACCTATCACATAAAAAGCAAACAGGGATCGGACCTCTAAATCATGGTTACACGTTTCAGAAGCTACCGAAACCTGTTGTCCTGGTGTCCTGTTGTTTTGTTTCGCCGGAGTGCTAATAGTAGAAAAAAAACCAGCCAAGTGCGAGTCTGACTCGCGCACCGAGGGTTCCGCCGTACAAACGTAGCGGTTTACAAAATTACTTACTAGATATTTATTAAAGGGACAGTAGACCTAGGTATTTGGTATAAATAATAAGGTAGGTAGTAAGTTTCATTTTATTAAAATATTTTTAATATATTATATAACTAAAAAAATGTAATTTTCGCAATTTTTCCCATATTTGCATTATATGAAAATGCTTCATGCCAAATTTTAAGATTCTGAGTTTACGGGAAGTACCCTGTAGGTTTTGATTCCTTTGCGAGTGTCGAAAATTTGTTGAAAATGTCGACATAATCGGCTACAGCTGATCCAAAAAAAATCGAAAAGATACATCTTTGATTGGCTTGGCTTAGAAGTTTGATATTTTCACAGCTTAAAGGGACAATAGACCTGAGTATTTCATGTGAATTTCAGCCTGATACATACACGCGTTCTTGAGATAAAGGGTCTTGACAGACAGACAGAGAGACGGACAACAAAGTGATCCTATAAGGGTTCCGTTTTTTCCTTTTGTGGTACGGAACCCTAAAAATAAGCACATAGATATAGAAAATTTGGAGGCAGGGTCATTTCACTTAGTACTTTTTTCTTAGCATAGAAAAAGTAGTTCAGCTGTTACCGTTAGATGGAGCTTGTAGAGAGCAGATGTAGCTGTGAAAAATAATCAAACAGATGGTTCGGCGTTGTTTCGGAAGATATACCTCAAGCCGCCTGCCCAAATGAGTTATTAAAAAAAAATATGGGAAATAAACCAGAGATCTAGAAGGTATTGGGAATTTGTTACATAGCAAATAAAATTCCTCGCCTACCGCTAGAACTAATGCGGGACGCACGCTCTATTGGCAAGATGTTGTGGAAAATACAACGAAATGTTTGTAAAGGGTTCACTGGACATTTTTCACGACACATTACTGGCCTTTAAACTGAAGTTGGCCGAGCTTATTTGACTTATAGGCACCTAATTACTACTTGGTTTAGATTGTTTAGTTTATTTTATTTTTATTTTTTATAATGTTGCGTTTTTTTTATGTAATAGATAGACAGACGAACAGACGGATCACCTGATGGTAAGCAATTGCCGCCTCCCATGGACACCCGCGACACCAGTGGAGTCACAAGTGCGCTGCCAACCTTTAAACCCCCCTATCTCCGGATTGGGCCTCCGGTACCCTCACTCACGCAGCGAAACACAGCACAGTGCTGCTTCACGCCGGTTTTCTGTGAGGCCGTGGTATCACTCCAGTCGAGCCAGCCCATGTGTACACCGTAATTGGTATATGTATAAGAATATTGTGATGTATTAGTATCTGTTTTGTAGTGTGTTATATGTATACTGTTGGTGTGCCTTATCAAATAAATATATAAAAAATAAAATTACATATTTATGATATTTTATTTAATCATAATGTGCATGTTCGGGACGACGACCCAACGCTTGGAAGGCACGTTCCTATTCACTGATTTAGGTACCCAGATTAATCATCTCAGGTGAGTTCTAAAAGATAGATGATAGATAACTTGCTTCGAAGAGCATGGTAATCTGTCAGTCGAAATCGATTAGACAAGCGACACAGGTACGTACTATTCAGGTCAGCTTCAATAGCAGAAAGTATTTCTAGTCCAGTTTGTAATAAATGAAGTTCAACTGAGTTTCGGTGTGTTTCAATATGGGGAATGGTGCTGGTTCAAACCCATTTACCATTTGATTTTAACTGATCGTAATGATTTTAAGGCATTAAAAAGTCTTAGTATGAATGTAGTAAAAAAAATAATCCTTTTTTAAAGACCAATCTTGCATGTTAGATTTAAGGTACTGTAACACATGCCTATTATCATGATTAAAGCATGCTACGCGCTACTAATAAGCATGCTAATTTCGAGCATGCTACCTACAGTGTGCGTAGAAGGGGGAGTGTAGGGTTGTACTTTAACACTTGTGCACAGGAACTATTAGATGACCAATAGCATGCTTATTGATAGCAAATGTGGACAGTTCAATAAGCATGCTCATATTTGACAATCATGTTTCAAGTGACCACTTTTATTAAAAAAAAGTGTGGATAAAGACATCAGTAACGTAAAAAAAGTTAAAAAAGACAACTTTTGTCCAGTGCCTACCTATGTATATATTCATCACAATTAATAGAAAACAAATGGCAGTGTTAATCTTCTTTTTGTTTAAATTTGGACCGCTTAACTATTAATTAAACGGCTTATTAACTCTACAATCATCGTTATTGGAACTTGAAATTGCTGCTCGAGTAAAAATGTACGCAATCGAACAATAATTAAACCAATAGTGGGCCAAAATAATTCGTGTTCTATGCAGTCTAACAATAGTCAATCAAAGGTATTATCAGTAGAAACCTCAGTGATAATTCAAAGGTAATTTTATGCAATAAGACGAAGGGGTCTTTCTTTATGTAATTTAAATGCAATCGCCGATACAAGTTGTCTGGGTTGATGTAATGGCGGCTAGCGCAAGCGTCGTTTTTGTGAACTAGCGTTTTTAATTTAGAAATAGGTTTTACTATGTTTGTCATAAGAACTAAGATTTGTTTTTACGGTAAGGTAGCGTTTTTATATTCCTAGGACAGGGCTTCCCAAATTTTTTCGTACTTTGACGACCTTAGGACTTACCAAGATTGGTAAGTAATAGTATGACGAGGTGGTTAGTGTTAAGGAGACAATCAGTTTTTGGGCCTGATTGTGCATGGATAAATAATATACCAGAAAAAAAATTATACTTTAGTTAATTAATCTCTTTAAATAACAACGGAACTGACGTTGGCCAGCGTTATTTCCATATTTATATATTTTTCAGTATCAAAAACACACTCAATAACATAAATGTCAGTCCTGTCACTTGATGTCATTCGCTTTTCATATGTGAATGTTCTTTTGGTTTTTCTGGATTTTGTATTTACGACTTGTGCAATCGAATACCTGACTCCGACTCCGATTTCTTCCTGGCTGAATATTTGCTTGAATGGGAGCCCAATATTGAGCGATGAAGCTTTGTTATCCATTTTAAGAGAATGAGTTGCACCTCGCACAGTATGTACACTGCCTGGATTACATTTTTTGCTGTGGCAACACCACGAGTGACAGCTGGTTGAAATTGTCCCGGTTTTATTTTTGTAATTAAATATTAATTTTAATAGAAAAAACCATACAAGTCATCACTAAAACATACGATTAGCATAATAACAGTGTGTGTGTGTATAAAAAACTTGTTTATTTTAAAGTGTTGTAGTGATTCTGACATGAATTCATAAGTTCATAACCTAACGGTTGTCAGTTCGAATTTGTGAAACATTGTTTTACTCTCTTAATAGGTTCTAACTCCTAAAACTGCTAACATTTCACAGGTTTAACTAGTGTCTAACTCGTAATCCGTGATATTTAACATAATACGGCGGTGATTCATCGAAACTCGCGCCGCGGTGTCGTCCTTCCGACCTCGCCGATAACTGTGTAAACAACTCCTTGGGTACCTAAACCATCGCGTAGTCTGTGATTTATATTAATCCGATCATGCAAACCCGCAGCAAAGCCTCAGCTCGCCAAGGTGTGTCTAGTATCACCTCCTCTCGTCAGGTTGAGTCCAGATTAAACCTGGCTTTGAAGGAATTGAAGGCTACCAAGGAGGAGGTTACCCAGTTGACTAGGGAGAGAGAAGACAATGAGAAGGAACTGTTGGATGTGTTGGACAAGAACCGTAAGTTAAAAAGAGAAATGGCAGAAATACATAGTCAACATGTAACTATAGTGGAAGAACGGGACAAATTACAATCAATTGTAGATGGGTTAGGGGAATGCAGCCAGGAGTAACGTCCATAACCTCAGGCGTGTCACTTTACTACGCCATGAACTAGAGGAGGCTCGCCACTACATCAGCGACCTGGAGACTGAGAAGCAGGACTTTGCGGCGGCCCAAACCCAGTGTTTATTTGAGGAACTGATAGGCAGTCCACCCTGTCTTATTTCTGATGCAGGTAACAAAAAACCAACCACAACTATAAACTTAACCAGTGGAAATAGCCCCTCTTCTAGCCCAGCACTGGGAATTGCTACCTGCAGCAGAAATAAATTTAAAAAATATGTAAGATTAAATAGGTATATAAATAAAACTAAAAAGTTAATTAAGAAACAAAAATGCTCATACAATAAGATTAAATGTATTAAAGAAAGGCAGCGTTTGGGTGATGAATTAGATTTATATTCATTAACGTTGGATAATAACATCACTTCCTATGGAAAAACATCAACCAATTAGAAAGTCATATCCTTTCACTAAAGAAGTCCTTGGACAACATGACCAGTAGGTACTTATGTTCCAAGAAGGAGAATGACGAACACATTTTGGCTTTGAAGAATCTTATGAACACCTCGGAAGTAAGTATCAATAACAATAATAGCTTATGTAGTTTGTTGAACGGTTCGCGGCCGGAGTGTGAGTCATCATTGTCACAACCAAATTGTGATAACCTACGGCATTCGTTCAGCGCAACAAACTCCAACAGTTCCTTCGTCCTATCTAAACCTATTATTAAAAACGACGTAGTTATGTTTAGTGATGAGCTGGGTACAAATATGGGCCTGATATTGAGTCACTACTTGGGACAAGCAATTTCAAACAACTGTTATCCAAATGCATCCTTCTGTGATATTATAAAAAAAATCAACTTATACAAATTTAAAGAAAATACCACCCTTATTATTATGTTTGCCAACAGGGGAAATGTAAATAAAATTGTAATGTTTACACTTCCTTATGGAAAAAATTTAACACAGTCAGAAAATGACTATAGATATAAATTAAATCTTAGTATGAATTTAATGACATGTAATAATAATAAATTCCATATTATTGACATAAATTCAAGTTTGACATGTAATTTAATTTGGACAAAAGATAAATGTTATCTTCCAAAATTGTATAAACGACAGATAGCATTGTCGCTATCATATTATATTAAATGTTCAGCCAAGAATTTTGCTACTCAATCTGCTTCTATTGAGCATAATATTGACATGTATAATCGGACTTCGGAAACAGTTCCGAATAATAATTTAAATTATCCCTTAAGACAATAGAGGATTACTCTAGCGAATTAGATTTAGTGACAAAAAGAAAGACCAACTTTTTAAACATTATTCACCAAAATATTCAGGGTCTTTCTAACAAAGAACTAGAATTGGAATTGTTTCTTAAAGAAATGAATATACATGTTCTATGTATAACAGAACACTGGTTACAACAGTGTGAATTATTGATTAGTATAGATAACTATAAAGTCATTAGTTCGTTCACAAGGGAGTCCGCTATTAGAGGTGGGTCACTTATTTTATTAAATAACTCATTAAAGGCAAAATGCCGTAAAGATGTTACGTCACTCTCTATTGAACGAACTATTGAATTATCTTGTGCAGAACTGGAGCGGTTTATTATTATTTGTGTGTATAGACCACCCTCAGGTAACTACAATTTATTTGAAACCACAATGGAAGATGTCCTGAAAAAAGTGTGTAATTGTAACAAGAAAGTAGTTGTATGTGGGGACTTTAACATTAATATTTTAGAAAGTTCACAAAACTCCATTCGGTTTTTAAACCTATTTAAATCTTTTAATTTAAATAATCTTTTTATTGAACCCACTAGAGTAACTCCTACATCAGCTACTTGCATTGATAATATTTTTTGTGATTCTGAACCAATCACAAAATCTATAATAAACTTTATAAATTCCGACCACAGTGGGCAGGAAGTAGTCTTTGAACATCATGGTGTCCCCTCTTCATTGACATTTGTATACAGACCTATTACTGTAAATCGAATGGAAAATTTTAAAGAAAAAATTCAAGAAAAATTTTCCTTTTTACCACTTGATGATAATAATACTATTGACCAACTGTATGAACAAGTATTCAGTGCGATAAAATCTGTATCTGATACTATATTTACAAAGAAAACTTTTAAAGTAGACAATACTAAGACGAAATTTAGTGACTGGGCTACAAAGGGAATTTATAGAAGTAGAACAAGATTATTTGAATTATACTCCATTAAAGCAACTTCTAGTAACACTAGAATGCTTGAATATGTAAAAAAATACTCTAAAATATTTAAGAAAGTTTGTGCACTTGCTAAAGCAAATTATTTAAAAGAAAAATAAGTAAATCTGGCAATAAAATTATAGCTACTTGGGGTATAATTAATAAAGAGACTTGCAAAACAAAATCATATGATACCAAGATCTCTCTTAAAATAAATAATAAAAATCTTTACGCTGATGCTGAAATAGCGGACGCATTTGAATCTTTTTTCTCCAATATAGCAATCACTACTACTCAGTCATTAAATTCTTGTCCACATCTTGCTGAGTCCCTGCTGAAAGATTGTGTGGAGAAGTGTCAAGCTACTTTTTGCTTTAGTCATGTTACTGACCATATAATTATAAAAACATTTAAGGACCTTAAGTTAAAAAAAACTGAGGACCTATGGGGTATTTCAACAGAAATTTTAAAATCTATTATATCTACTATTGCCCCACATTTAGCTATTATATTTAACAAATGTGTAGATACGGGTCACTTTCCAAATTTAATGAAATTTAGTAAAATTGTACCACTGCATAAGTCAGGGGACAAAAATGACCCATCAAATTTTAGACCAATATCTATATTACCAGCAGTGAGTAAGATCTTTGAAAAAATAATATTCACTCAATTAGCAGCTCACTTCAAAATAAATAACTTATTTCATAATAACCAGTACGGATTCACTAAAGGGAAATCCACTACTGATGCAGGAGTGGCACTAATGAAACATGTCTTCAATGCGTGGGAAAATAAGCAAGATGCTGTTGGTGTTTTCTGCGATTTATCAAAAGCCTTTGATTGCGTTAACCATGAAACTTTAATAATGAAGCTACGGCATTATGGTGTCTCAGACAATGCACTTTCAATACTGCAATCATACCTTTCTTGTAGAATCCAAAAAGTGAGTGTTAATGGAATAAATTCTACTGGCGCCCCTCTACTCATGGGAGTGCCGCAGGGCTCCATATTGGGACCCCTACTTTTTTTAATTTATATTAATGACCTTCCTCACTTTACAAAAGACCTATGTGAGACTGTATTGTTTGCCGATGACACGTCTCTGATTTTAGAGTTGATAGGCTTAAGCAAGTATTCGACGACGTAAACGATGCACTCTCACAAGTGGTGTATTGGTTTACAACTAATAATTTACTACTTAATGCCAAAAAGACTAAATGTGTTAAATTCACAATGCCAAATGTGAGGCAGGTTAATACAAATATAACCATAAATAATGAGCATCTTGCGCTTGTAAATTCAACAGTATTTCTAGGAATCACATTAGATTCTAAGCTGCAATGGGGTCCCCATATTGATGTCCTGGCAGGTAGACTTAGTTCTGCTGCATATGCAGTTAGAAAGATAAGACAACTAACTGATGTTGAAACGGCGAGGCTGGTTTATTTCAGCTACTTTCATAGCATCATGTCATATGGTCTATTACTATGGGGATCAGCTGCTGATATACAGACTATTTTCGTACTACAGAAGAGAGCCATCCGCGCCATTTATGGCCTTAGATCGCGCGACTCCCTTAGAGATTTGTTTAAAGAAATCGACATACTTACCGTGGCTTCTCAATACATCCTTGATTGCCTTATGTACGTTCATAAGAATCTCCATCTGTTCTCGAAGAAGTCCGACTGTCACAGCCTTAACACCAGAAATAAGCACAGACTGGCCGTTCCAAATATCAGGCTCCATAAGGTTGGTAGTTCATTTATAGGATTGAGCATAAAAATGTTTAATAAGTTACCTCAGATTATTATTGACTTGCCCACACATAAGTTTAAATTGTATATAAAAAACTGTTTAATGAAGAAAGGCTATTATAAAATAGACGATTTTTTGAATGACAATAATTTAGGGACATATTAGTAACACATAAAATTGTACTATATCTTAATTTAATGGTGACATTTTGTAAAACATTTTTTTTTTAAAAGAGTAACTGCTGAGTTTCTTGCTGGTGTCTTCTTGGCAGAAAACTACATTCCGAACCAGTGGTAAACATGTTGACATTCATAAGTGTTCTGTATGGACCTAAATTGAATAAACAATTTTCATTTCATTCATTCATTCATTTAATCAATGTATTTCTTAATTCTCATTATCAATGTATTTCTTATTTTCATAAAATATTTTTAACTTACAGGTAAATGAAAGTGATTCTATTTGCCAAGCTTGCTGGAATCAGGCCAATGCGGCCCTTGCAACAATTGACACATAACCTCCAATATATTCATGCACGATTTTGACATATTTGGCCATAGCATTCAGCTATAAAAATTGGGCAAATGTAATCTTTTGAAGTGTTCTAATTGGTGACTAATTTCTAGCCGTATACATCCAAGCCCCAGTTTGTATAAGAAACGGATTTGTCTTTTACTACTAACCTTTCAACAACCTTACATGGTCCACTGCTGAACGTTGACATGTTTCTTGCTGCGCCACAGATTTCTATGGCTTATCTGGTTCAGTCTCAGCCAGCAGTCTTTCTAATGACTTAATGGAAGGGCCTTCTTCACTATGCTTGCCGAATCGCAGTTTCCAATGCAAGACATCGATCTGATCACGTCTGCTCGATTGTCGATTCTACGGCACGACTGCGTGGCCAGCCTATTGCCACTTCTACGTGCTTTTATATTTGGCTATAATCGGGTGCCCTATGCCTGAGAGTGTGATCACCCGATTAGGCGACCCGCTTTTTCGTTTGCCCTGATATCTCATATAGAGATGAAAGTATGTCAAAAATGAGAACGAGACTCACTTGTAGAAGTGTTAAGTACCTAAATCGGTAAAGTATTCGGTACTAAGTGACGGGTGCGCTATCTAGCGCCAGGTTACGAAACGTTACTTACAACGTTACTCGAATTATGAGTAAAACTATTCGTGTGTCACGTGCCCTAATAAGTACACCTCATTCAAATAGAACCTTATTGTTCCGTCTTAAGTGTCAAGATGTTTACATTTTATTGCAGGCGACTGTACCGTTGATTCGTGTATTGACTTTGGCTGATCACCGCATGTAGATAACTACTATTCACTATTCAGTAAATTCAAAACTTACGTTTGTTTATTGGGTCGTTCTTCTTTTTTATCGACAATGAGCCAAACTTACAAATCAACATTCAACTTTTATATAACAGACTACAAATGATAAATAGTAGGATGTCCTAAATATTCGTTAATGTACTACTTTACATATGGACTAATACATGATGTAAAATCTAATTGATAAAGAATACTTTTTGATTGAAATGAACACTTCCGTCACGTCCCCCGAAATTAGTGCCATTTACACCTCTGTCACGCTTTACATATTTTTTTACAAAGTTAAATCATGCTAAAGTATCTACGAGGTGATAAAACAATATCATTATTTCATGGTAAATTAGGAATATCTTGATGGTGTAACTTATATTTTTTTATATAATTAATTACTTCATAGGTTACTGAGGACGGGCTCATTGTCGATAAAAAAGAAGAACGACCCTATTACGTTATGAGTACACCCAGAGCCCGATACAGTTTTAGAAACCCTGCCTTAGGAGATACAGAGACGAGAAAAAAGTTGTTAAGTTTTTCGTTTTTTCGGAGGAGTCATTTACGGTGACTTGAATCGAGTACGTCACGTACGAAAATTGAAAATTTAAAAAAACCCCCGACGGCGGCCATCTTGGATTTGAAATTTGTCACAATAAATTATATTCTGCTATTCAAGCTGCGGCATCTACCAGCGTCGGACGTCGCCAGCGGAAGGGTGAGCGGGCGCGGGGCAGACACCCAGCGCTGGCCGACCACACTCCACGATTAAGCGGCTTGCGGACACTCGCATTTGTTTATTTCAATTTATTTGTTTTTTTGCTCTTGATCTCATCAATACAACCATTTACACCTACAGTCCGCTTTTAATTCATTAATCTTCTGAGTACGTCGAGGACATGATCCGGCTCGAAGGACCTCGACGTTCTCAGAAGCAAGCGGCCGCAGCCGACGCGTGGACAGAGCCCTTTTATATGATACCCATATTGTGGGAGTTGTGTTTAAACATACAATCCATATCTTTGTGACGGGGGCCGAGAAGACCTGCGTGAGCAGACTTCTGACAGAGGGTGGCTCTGATGGCAGTAATCATGTCAATCAAGCGAACCGGCCTGAACTAGATGTAGGCTCATATTACCCGAGGCCAAGGCTCACTATGGGTCGCTACGCGAACCTAGTTACCCAATGATAGAAACATCCCACTGAGAGATAATGTCAACCAACCTATTAATACAAGCCTATTCTTACTTCAGAATACTTTATTTGCATAATTTCAGGTACATAATGTGATGTCACAATGTTATTTGGTATCACTGAAGTTTGCTTAAGTTAAGAAGCGTGCAAATATTTAATAACGGTATACTTACATTAAAATAACAATTCAATGCCACTTAAAAATAACAATGATGTAAAAACTATGTCAGTAATAAATAATTAATATCTACTCTATTGCCTAATAATAATTCATTCAAATAATGGGATTGTTAATTTAATGTCACTTATTTTTAAAATATAAATCAAAATATTCAGTCAGCGGGTAAAAAGACCTTTCCACAAGCCACGTATGTAGATTGTTATAGCAGTGAGCTCCACCACTCAGACCTCTCACTTCATCAGGTAACGAATTAAAGACTCTGATGGCCATATGAAATGAGCTTTTTTCAGCCATGGTTAATCTTCAAGGGGGCAACTGTAGCAAGTTTTGTGGACTTTTTTTCTCAATTCCCTAAATGTTACTGGCTGTTTGAATTGAAAATAACAGGGGTGCTTTTTAACAAATATACAGATCTGTTTGATGTACATGCGGGTAAGTGGTAATAAAGCCTTTTTTTTTAAACAGAGGTCTACTCGATTATAATAATGCACCTATCTACTCTTGCAAGTGAAATCATTCACAATAACCAATCTAATGTGTTGCAAGGTAAAAAGAACAAACCACTTATCAAAATCGGAGCGCTTGACAGGTTCATTCCGTACGTGTTCTGCAGTAACTGTAATGTAAATTAATATTACTTTTAGAAAAGAAGTGTATTTAATAGTTTTACAATTAATACAAAACGTATTTTACAATTTTATGTAGTTGCGTGTATTTGTTACTATTTCATTATAGATCAGACTAAATATTTAAGATAAAAATACATTCCACAGTATATGCAAATGCCGGTTTTATTACTATGCACCTACTTTAAGTCAATGCATACTTTACTAAATCAATCAAATCAAAATAGATGGTCTGATACTTTTGATTTTAAGTCAAGCGTTAACCTACAAACATTATTAAACATAAGCCACAAAAAAACAAATACAAACACTCGAATTCCTTCTCTATCTGATATCTACAATCCATGTGCAACACACACACATAAACATACCATTCCTCTGCTATAAGTTCCAGGGCATCCAGAGACCTTACCCTGAGTTTGAAATACTATCCTCGCTATCCAAAACCATTGCTCTGTCTCTTTCACATTCCCCTTTGCCTTTCATTGTGATGCAATGAAAGGGACAAAGCGATAGTTTTCGATAGCGATAACAGTTTTCATACTCATGGTACAACCTGTGCGGATAAAGAATGGGATCAAAAATGGCGGCGCATCTATTCACTTCTCGCTCGCACACCCACGAGTGCGAGTATAGGACGCAAATTGTGTGCGAGCGAGAAGTGAATAGATGCGCCGCAATTTCTGATCCCATTCTTTATCCGCACAGGTTGTAAGGGTGCAGATAGCGTCTCGTAACGAACGAGAATATACCTGTCGCATCCAAACAAAGGAGACTGACCGAGTGGCGCAATTGGTAGTGACCCTACCTCTTACGCCAAAGGTCGTGGGTTCGATCCTCACCTTGGACAAACATTCGTGCGATGAACACTTGTATTTGTTCAGTATCTGGGTGTAATATATGTATTTTATTATTTAAGTCTATATTTGTGTTCCTCTGTTGCCTGATATCTGAAACACAAGGGCTTAAGGTACTTAGTACAGAATCAGGTCAATGTATGAGATGTTGTGAGAATTACAAACAAGAGGATAGGGGAACCTGAATCAATTGATTTATGGTGACACGTTCAGAATCATTATTTTACAATTTCTTAAGTAAATCATGCGCTTAAAAAATTGTCGACAGTCCTTCAACAATTTGTGGGTATCCACAGTTTCCGAAACGTATAGGTTTCCTCACGACTATTTTTATGTGATAGGTGGCAGACGAGCAGACGGATCACCTGATGGTTAGCGGTTGCCGCCACCAGTGGAGTCACAAGTGCGCTGCCGACCTATAAACCCCCCTTTCCGCCGGAATTTCCCTCACCGCCAAGCGCATGGTAGAAATGTGCACATATATTTAAATAATCTTTGACGATTCGTTTGGAACAGTGATAGTGAACGCTGTCTTTGGTCCAAGGGTTGCGGGTTCGATCCCCGCACAGTACAACCATTGTTTGCATGAACATAACTGTTTGTATTGGTTTGGGTGTTTTCTAGATATTATAAGTATAGATAGATAGATATACTTTATTGCACAAAAAAAAAACACAACTTTAAAAGACATTACAGAAACTTAATTGTACAATTTCGGCGGCGTAGTATGTATTTACAAAAGAAAAGTATTACATGTATATATTTGTAATCCCACTGTTGATTCTGATATTCGTAACACAGGTGCTTGAGCTACCTATCTCGGAGTCAGATCAATGTATGTGATGTTGTGAAATCTTAGAGGTGCATGCGTGGATTTAGACCTGCTACCACTAATTTAAAAGGCGCAGGTTCTAATCCACTGAGCTACAATGGCTTTGATTCCAAATAGAACTATGCTCGACAATCGAATATAAAAGAGTTTTAACCTATGATACTCTAAAACATTAATTCTCAAATTAATTTGATTTGTAATCATCGAAATCGTAATCCCAAATTCGATTCGATTTTGTAACTAAGGGCCGACTTTGTTTAGACTCTAGAAACTGCAAGAGAATTGCTCTAATGTTTGACGGTATTGAAAGATTATTGACGGTTATTTGAATAGATTGCTATGTTACTGATCTAATTATTTTTTACTTGGTCGTTGGGCAATTTAATCTGGATTAGGAAATATTTTTTTGTAGGCTTAATAACGCAATAAGTCATAATCATAGAATTTATTACTTTTATGTAGGACATTAAGAGCCAATTCGACCAATCTTTATCCGTGGATAAATCTGTGGTATAACGGACAGATTTGTATAGAATGATAGCGCTATAAGATCCATGGATCTAGTATCGAAATAAGGTTGCTCGGAGCGGCACTTCATCATCAGCCTATCGCAGTCCACGGCTGGACGTAGGCCTCTCCAATTGTTCGCCACTGTGATCTATCCATGGCTTCTCGCATCCAGCTCTTGCCAGCCATCCTGCGCAGATCGTCCCCCCACCTAGCCAGAGGGCGCCCTGCATTACGTTTGCCAAGACGCGGTCTCCACTCTAGAACTCGTTTACCCCATCGGTTGTCGGTTCTGCGGCTAATATGGCCAGCCCACTGCCACTTAAGCTTGCTAATCCGGTGAGCAATGTCGATGACTTTGGTTCTCTGCCGGATCGCCTCATTTTGTTTTCAATCTCGGAGAGAGACGACGAGCATTGCTCGTTCCATAGCCCGCTGAGCGGCCCTTGTTAAGTCTTAAAATTATTAACAATAGTTATAAACATGAACCCCGCAGGAGCACTGCAATGTGCGTATAAATTATATGGTTACGATAAATTTAACTTTAATATAAAATAATTATAAAGTCGTGGGATAGCCACGCTTCGGCATGAATGGGCCGGCTCGACCGAAATGATACCACGGAATCACAGAAAACCGGCGTGAAGCAGCACTGTGCTGTGTTTCGCTGCGTGAGTGAGTGTACCAGAGGCCCAATCCAAAGGGGGTTTCAAAGGTTGCCAGCGCACTTGTGACTCCATTGCGGTCGCGAGTGTCCATGGCGGCGGCAATCGGTTACCAACAGGTGATCCGTCTGCTTGCCTGCCACCTAGCACATAAAAAAATAATCTTAGGTAAGTACTCAAGTGTTCAGCCCGGAAAACTCGTTGTTGAGGATCGACGGCTGGACCAGCCTCTTTTACTTTATTTATGTTTTTATACTTTTTTACTGATTTTGATATATTATTGTTTTGTTTATATGAATGTCTGATTATTAATGGCTTATTTCTGATGAAGGAGAAAATACATTGTTTTGCTGTTTTTATCAGTTGTTTTTATCAGCATCGTATAACCTGCGCTTTATTTTTAGTTATAAAGTTTATATACAGTCCAATCGCAACATTGATGAAGATTATTAAAACATTTTGAAATTAAATATTATTATAATGAGCCATAAGGCTAATAAAAAAAACATTTATTTCAACCATGTTCATAGTATCATCACATTTATATTTTATATTTATTCAGTTTAAAATTATATTAAAAAATAAATTACAATTAAAAGTAAAGATAACCGCTGTCTGTAATTTTCACGTCAATAGGCTCTTCCATGGAGAGTGCTCTGTGGAGCTGTTTAATATTATACCAGGGTCACCATTCTACAATCTCACCACTGGACGCCGCGCCGCGGCAAACTTCACTATTACTACCAATCCCTTCCAGAACGCTTCGTTTCCAGCGCTCCTTTTTCGCACGCTTCGTGCAAACTCTGGAATGAGCTTCCAGCCACGGTGCTCCCTGATCGCTATGTCATGTCCTTTTTTAAACTAGGTTTGAAAAGAGTTCTTTTTTTACGGTAGGCAGCGGCATGACTGTGTTCCGGCGTTGTTGATGTCTATGAGAAGCAGTTACCGTTTACCATCAGATGGGCCGCAAGCTCGTCTGCCTATTATAAGCAATAAAACAAAACTATAAATAAGATTATGAATTCATTTATTAGCTTTTGAGTAAACTATACAAATAAAGTATAAATATAATCTATTCTATCTAATTATATTAGAATAGACAGACAATACACAAAGTATTAAAAATGGGTAAAGTTTGTTAATTTTGATTTATTTATGCACATGGTTATTACAGTTGGTATAATCGGTAACAGAACATTGATCTAAAAACACCTATGGAGATGTTCTAGTAAGTGATAATCCGTCCTTATACGTTGTAATTTTAGTGATTTGTCTTTGAAAATGATACCTACTTGTTTTCTTGCAGCAGTAGGATACAGTATCTATTATTTGAGGATGACTTTATATATTTCAGTGAAAATAATTCTATTCTTTTTACTTCTCATTTGGAAAAATAAAACAGTATCATTATTTTCTCTTCTTAATTAACTAGATAAAAAGATCTTATTTGCCTTTGAATTTTTTCGGTATTTTAAAAATATTTTGACAAAGCATTAAACCGCTAGTATAGCTTTTTTATTTATTCTTGATAACTTACTTCTTTACCTAATTTAGGTACCCACACTAATGAACTTTAGCCAATTAAGAAAATTGTATCAAATATTGTTAATTTTGTAAGAGAGTTACAGAGCTACACGCGCCGGACAACGCTGTCACTCCTTCACAGTGGAAAACATTCCATCACGGACTAAATAATCAGTTCCTATTTCTGCTGCACCATCAAGAAATGGAACTCGTTGCTGGTGCATGTATTTCCTCCTTCCTACAATATGGATTCCTTCAAACAAAGCGTGAAGAAGCATCTCGCTGGCCAGTATGGCGGTGCAAACGAAGGTGATGTCTTGACATCGTCCGTTGTAAATGCAACTTGGACTCTTCTCTTGCTTAGCATCAGGCTGATGAGACCCAATATACTGTGTCTCTATTAAAAAAAGAGGCTTTACACTAGTCTTCCCCAAAACGGGTAAATATGTTATTTTAATATGTACTTCAAAAAAAAAATCTCAATGATAAACAATTATACGCCGTGTGGTCCCCGGCAGAGTAGAATAGGCCACCCTCACTCTTACCGAGGTGTCGTAAAAGGCGGCTAAGGTAAAGCTGCTGGCATGATCATCAGCACCCAGAGAAGGAAAACTCTGCATTTATATCAAAACCCTTTATATCAAAACCCCAACCCGTCTGCCAAGCGTGGTGAGTATGGCAATTACCCCTCATGTGATTGAGGGAGGCCCGTGCCCCAGCAGTGGGGACTTAAATGGGCTGAGGACGACGACGAAACAATTATATCTACGCGTCGAACTGAGAACCTTCTTTTTTTGTCAGTTAAAAAACAATCCAGCACGCCTGATTTTTCATCTATGGAACTTAATCGTCAAGGTCAAATGTGTCACAATATTTAAATCGAATTCATCATGCGCTTGACCTGTGCTTTTCTTATCGACTAAAAGTTCTAAATGTTGCAACAGTTTCCACCCGCCTGATTAGTTACCGTCTGCTATGGAATTAAGACCTCTCTCGTACATTCTACGAGTAAAATATTTACTTGCGGAGCGATGGTAGCTCTGTGGATAAGCATGCGCCTTCATGAAGGAACTAGAAGTCAACGGAATGTGCCATTTTCGGGAAAAACGTCACAGAGTGTGAAAGAGATCCAAAGGGCCCTGACGCAGATTCTATACGGGTGCGGTAGAGAAAGAACGTTGCCCAGCGCCTCACACCAGTACTATTAGGCTTCGCTCAGTTATTCAAGTATGGCTTTCTATAAAAAGGCACAGTCTGTTTAGGGTGCATGCTCATGCCATCCACTCGGTAACCTTTGACCTCCCGTATGGAAAGCGATTCAAATTTAGTTCAGTTATTTTCTACTGCAGCGCTAGTAATCCTCAAAACAAGTATGGCGTCAGCAGCGAGAACAGCTGTGAGGGTTATGGTTCGATTATTAAGTATATCTACCGGTGCAGAAGCCGGCACCTAGGAGCACACATGATCTCAGCAGACGAGATCAAAAGCTCCCCCATCAGCTCCATTCTCGGGTTTATCCTGGAACTGGAGCTACATGAGGTGCTGTAATAGGTTATGGGGCTGCCACAATAGATCATCTACTGGTCGCAGTGGCTATGAGACGCAGGGCTCACCCCATTTCTAACAAATAACAAATAACAAAGTATATCTATCTATCTAACTATCCGCGTAGGCATCTATGATGGTGGCAACCAACGTTCAGCCATCCGGTTAAACTGTCAACAAAATGACTAGTTGTTCTTCAGCCATATGATTGGATGTCGGCGTATAACCAACAAACACCCTAGGCGTCCAATTGTATGGCTAATTTAAGTAACCAAGTTACGGCATACGCACTCTTTAGCCTCACGCCCTCACCACGTGCCAAGTCTAAAAGCTAATTCCCAGAGCGTAGTACCGGGTCGTGCCCATGAAATATACGTTATTTCACGCTAATTACCTACTCGATGGTCTCGATACTATGTCAAATCGAGCCGAGGAGGCAACGATCTCTTGCGCAAGGGAGGGTCAGGGACTGTTCACATTTCGGTCACGATTTGCGTCTCGTTGTTAACTTTTTAATGTTAGTAACGAGGAAAATGTTTGGCTTTTCTTTATTTGACACTAGTGGCCGGCCCTTACTTCGTTTCTGAACCGAGTTGGTTTCAAATAAATACCAATAGATGGCGCTGGGTGTCAATTGCATCGCGCAAGTGTTTTCCCTTTTCGTTTTACCTATAAGCCCTGTGATTATCAGCTCTTTTAATAAGTATGACAGAGTAAAGTTTTAATTAATTGCCCATACAAGAAAAGATGATGGTTCATCATGTTCATTGATCATGGATGAGATCGCTATCAGCGATAAGACCGCCAAGATTGTATTATACATACATACGACTTCGGTCTAGTAGGAGCACGTTCTTATTTGCTGAGCTATCATCTCTCGCATGATTTTTATATTAGATCCGTGAATTACCCTAATGATTCTTAACGCAAAATAACAAAAGCGCAGCCCATTAAATAATCGTGACATAAAACGCAGAGAAGTGCGTACCTAATTACCCATAGCGGTCTCAGTAATCGACCATAAACTTTGACATCGGACGCAATAGCTATTTAGGCGTTTTTTTTTGTATTTTCCGGATGAATTAAAACTCATAGACTTCATTTTGTTCATTTTGCTTTCGGTTCACAAACCTGGTCGTTCATCGAAAATAAGGCAAAACCTAATATTTGCCAAAGACCTATTAGAGCATAGCAATATAGGGATGAAAACATCAGTCAAAGTGCGCGTACGCCCCAAGACGGGAGTCACGGATGGTCGGACAAAGAACAGAATAAGAATATCTTTATTGCTAAAACAGTGTACAAAACATGGTGGTAACATTATATACTAGGTCTTAAGAGTTACCTGTATCTGGCATGCAATGTTTTAACTCATATCTGGGAAAATAAACAATTAATAACCAATAAATGAAATAAATTTTAAATAAGTACTAAATGAACTAATAACTAATGCTTGTCATCAAAGTATTTATTTATTTATTCATTGAGGACAACCAACAAATCTTACACCGAATAACCGTAAAAAAAACTTACATTAAAATATATGCTAAGTTTAGATTCAGTTACAGGCTGCCACGACTTGCGAATGTGATTATCTCAATTGAATATATATATATATATATATATGTATACAAGCATGCATACTCACCTGTACACATGCATGCATATACACAATTTTAGTTTTGCTGTTGCAGAAAACTCAATGTTAACCCTTTAAATTTAGAAAAACTGTTCGAATGGATATCCACATCTGTTGAGCTCTTCTGAAACTCATTATACTGTCACTGAAGCCTGTTCATGATAGAATGGTGGCCTAGATTGCTCTTAGATCCTGTGATACTGAATGGAAGATATCGTCCCGTCCTTATAGGTATTCAGTTATATTGTAAAATACATTTTTACTAGGCAGCGTTTGAGTTCACGAAGCTAAAATGGAAGAGGGTCATGTGGCCAGAATGAGCAGTATACACACGTCACTCTATGGAATGAACCCTGAAAGATAAACAAAAATTGTCACCCAATGACAGCCGACCGATGGACGCCAATTACGAAATCCAAAAAAGATAGTGTAAAGATTTCAATACTTCTATCCATGAATGACAAGAAAGAGCATTGGATAGGGAGGAATGGAGTGACTTGGGGTAGGTATTTGCCCAACAAAAGAAAAGCTATGATAAACAAACTAAGAAGTAAAGTTTGTTCTGTAAAAGTTTGTGCAATAAATTGTACCTATCTATCTAACATTTTGATGAAATCATGTCAATAACAAATGATAAACTCACAAATTACGAGTAAAAATAAAATTAATACAGACTATTCCCACCGATCATCTTGTCTTTAACTATGGTATTACTTATTAATGTTATTTAAAAAAAATACGTTTATTGCTTTCTCATAAAACAAAACAGGTACATAATAATAATAATTCTCACAACATCTCATACGTTGACCTGATTCCGTACTAAGTAGCTTAAGCACTTGTGTTACAGATATCAGACAACAGAGGAACACAAATATATACTTAAATACATATATTACACCCAGACACCGAACAAACACAAGTGTTCATCGCACGAATGTTTGTCCAGGGTGGGGATTGAACCCAGGACCTTTGGCGTAAGAGGTAGGGTCACTACCAATTGCGCCATCCGGTCAGTCATAGGTATTTCCGTAACACTCATAATTTATTTATATAAACTAGAACTTACCTACCTCACATCCTTGGTTTTGAAAATATTAACAATGAAATTAATTAAAATTAAGAATACTATAATAGTGATTACATTTAAAGAAAAACTTAAAAATATGGTTTTAAGGCGAAGGGCAAGGCGCACTAACGACGCCAATTGATTTAAAGTTTAAGCTTCTGAACCTGTTCTCTATTCACTATTTGCGACCCATCGGATACTCAGCAAACATGTTAACTATTTATTTAATAATTGTGCACTACTTTTGGGCCTGTTTTTAAACTAGAAACTTTGAATAAAACAAACAACCAAACGGCCACTTTTTTTTTTTTTTAATAATGGCTCTGCGTCTTGCCGCAACTTGCCAATGTCAAGTGATTAAAGAGACACGTTTCTTTTTTTGTTGAAATTGGACGGTGATGCGAACGGCCACTTTTGGCGTTAACTAAAGTTTCAACCATTCGCCTTAAATCAAATTAAAATGGGAACATTTCATAGATAAATAATAATAGGGACCTTTAAATTTGTGCATAATCAACTTACTTCCTGACATCCAAACACCCACCCACGTAAAACACCACGTACCACAGATGCAGAACTCACGTAACATCTTGACAGCCAGAACAAAGGTTGTTATGTATGTAGCCAAGGTCGGGGACTCACATAGCTTTATGTTCTAAACGCTTTATTTGTGAATCAGTCGACTTTTATTACATAATTTATTTAGGTATACCGATCGGAACAACATAAGTTTAACTTCTAATAACATATACGTCACACAAGGCCTTGTGAATTAAATTGTACTTAAAAATATTTATATTAATCATTTATTTTTCAAAGATTTATGATACATTGATGCTTAGCTGTCCGTACACATAATATTTGGAATTTAGATAATATTAATATTAAAAAATATTAAAATGGTTTGTACGATATGCACTTTAATTATTTGACTACATAGATACGTTTCTCAAATCATGTGATCATTTTGTTTCCAAGCACTTCCATTCTTTTTACACACTTTTTAACTAACCTTAATTTTTAATAATTCTAAAACAAATTATAAAAAGTCCAATACTATTTTTAATAAACTGTTAAGATGGTATCCCTACAGATTCCTATGAAAACAACATTGAACTGTGAAGGTACAAAGTAATAAATATTACTACCCTCTGATAAAAATATTAACTGTCAAAGACAAAGGACATAACAATTGCACAGCTTTTAATTTTTTATCGATATTAATACGTAACCTATACTATTTATAAAGAAGGTAATCCTACAGGCAGCGGCAACGTTTATAGTTAATCCGAAAATACAAAATGCTTGCGCGATGTAATCGACACCTATCGCCATCTATCGGGATGAAGTGAAACTAATGTTGCAAAACGAAGTGAGGGTGGCCCCCTAGTATTTAATAGTAGTAACACAACGTAACTACTTAAGATAACTTACTGTAACTAAATTAACTTTATGTACGCAGCCATACATTTCAGATGTTTCGTTTTTTTTTGAGAGAAAACCACGATAAGGTATAGGATGATATGCATTTATCTAGAAGATGTCTGTTTACTCTTGCCTTTAAGATGTACAGACTATAGTGGATACCACGGAGTGATACCATGGCCTCACAGAAAGCCAGAGTGAAGCAGCACTGTGCTGTGTTTCGCTGCGTGAGTTAGGGTACCGGAGGCCCAAACCGGCGGAAAAAGGGTTCAAAGGTTGGCAGCGCACTTGCGACTCCACTGGTGTCGCTGGTGTCTATGGGCGGCGGCATTTGCTTACCATCAGGTGATCCGTCTGCTCGTCTGCCATCTACCAATCACATAAAACAGACCTCGACAGAAACTGCACTCTGAACTTCAAAATAAAATAATTCCAAAATCACACCTGATGATTTCAATCGAAATTCTCCATACCTTATTAGCATTAGCTCTTCGGTATTTAATTATCAATTTAACACGTTTAGAAATTGTCTGATCTCTCTCGATTGTGGCATAAAATCCTTGATCCGTGATGTATCGATTTAAGCGCTGGGCGAGTGGTGCTCGAGTCACTCCTGCGCCGGTCGTTCAACATGCCTAGTTTGAAACAGGTCAGTGGATATTAAAATTAATAACAAATAAAAAAATCATACAACATCTCACACATTGACCTGACTCCATACTAAGTACTTAAAGCACTTTGTTAAGGATATCAGACACCGGGGTTCACACTAATTTGTCAATTAAGTTGTAAAAATAAAATGACGGCTCCACTTCCGCTTACGTCATAGGGTATGGTAACCTGATTGGTATCGCATGAGAACTTTGTCAGTTCCTTAAAAATTTACTGTCACAAATTTTGGTTTATTTCCGCTGTCCACCCTCTGCTTGTCCACCCCGGGTGGACAGTGAAACAATTGTTAAAAAAATTCCCGCTGTCCACCCCCCTTTAAACTAAGAAGGGGTAGACAGCGAGAATTTTTTTAACAATTGTTTCACTGTCTACCCGAGGTGGACAAGCAGAGGGTGGACAGCGGGAATAATCCCAAATTTTTTGACGCATGCTCAAAAAAGTTTATTAAATTTAAATTAAAAGTAATTTATTGAGATTACACGCTTAGCCTAAAATACATTAATTGTACGTATATTATCTTCAAAATGGATAAAGATTTTTGTTGGGGTTGCAGTTTGAGCGCATTTGTGACTCTACTGGTGTCGCGGGTGTCCATGGACGGCGTCAATTGCTTACCATCAGGTGATCCGTCTGCTCGTCTGCCATATATGACATAAAAAAAATTACCATATTTTTTGAAAAGAGTAACAACTGAGTTTCTTGCTGATTTTTCTCGGTAGAATTGACTTTCCGAATCAGCGGTAGATAACATAATATTTGACATTCATAAATGTTCTGTATGGACTTAAATTGAAAAAAAGATATTAATTTTGATTTTTTTTTTGTTGCTTATTGCATGTGTATCTGTGGTTATGTTGAAATAAATTATTGTAAGAATTATTATTATTATTAATTACACTACAAGATACCAGTGACTAGCTAAGGGACGGTTTCTGAATTGAGAATTTGAAGTTAAGTCACGATTTGAGACCGGACTTTGACAGTCGAGTCTGAATACTTCAACTGTCAAATTTTGTGCTCAAATCGTGCTTTACTTCAAATTCTTAATTCAGAAACCGGCCCTAAGAGTCGTCACCACGGTGGATACCTTGCAGCAGCTACGGTTACTGAACCAAGTAATAACTGTTATTGACACTGATTCGAACACGTGCACTCTATTATCACGGTATTATGTATGTATTACACATAGTGTACGTTTGCATTCAAAAGTGCCTTGAGACAATATTGACAGAATCAGATTTTATAGGGTTGTCAATTATGTACATTGGTATAAACGCTTTTAATGTGTCTAATTTTAATTGACTTTATTTTCGATGAATTAAATCGAACTAATTTGAATTTAGTTAGAAAGAGCGTTCTTACCTAATTTATTAATTGATATTAAGTTTATCGATATCGATGATAAAATTTAATTATAAATCGTCATTTTTTATCGTTTACATCCCAAAGGCCTCATAATAAGTATCGTGAATTAAGTCCACTTAGCATGGTAGGTAGAACAAAATAAGCGAAAAAAAATCTGCTGTTCCATACAATATAGAATATCCATCCCTAATTATACAAAATCTGATCCATACATGGAACAGCTGGTTTTTTGTTGAACTAACATGCTAAATTTTATTTATTTACGATACCCATAACGAGGTTTTTGGGATGTAAACGATAAAAGAATTACGGTGTATTTCCATGTATTTGATTTCTTTAATTAATTATATTTAATTGCAAAGTTGGGATGGACAAACAAATAGAACATTTATTGGCACCACTAACAGACTCACAAAGAAACTGAATACAAATGATTGATGATTATCTTCTTCTATTCTGTGACTATCTATCTTGTAAATGTTAAGATCTTAGAAAGACTTAAGATCTTTATCTTTTTGGATCATGAATAAAGGTCATAAACTACCAACAATGTCAACTGATAATGTCAGATGACTTGATTAATCGATGTGTCTTATTTTAAAAGTGGCCAATACGTTGTTCGTTTTGTTTGTTATTTAGTAACTTTTTTGTCTTTTGATATTACCCACTTGCATTTCTGTTAAACAACCACTTGGTTGTTACAGATTATCAGTGGAAACTTGTAATTGGCCCTCAATGTTTTTTTCTGTGACTGTATCCCTAAATCTAGCTGTGAGTTTTCCTAAAACTTGTAAAATAAAATAAACAAGTTTTTTTTTTATATTTATTACTTATACAAATAATTTTTAAAATGTTATAAGGCTCGGTACAATCATAAGCATTTAAAGCTTTACCGTGTGCCGGACGGAAGTCCAAAATACAATGAACTGCTATTTCGACTCTTATATGATTTGCTGAACCCTCTGTCTTGATTTTCGACAAAATAAAATGCCTAGCTTTCAGGTCTCGGAATCTTTTCTTGTTTTGAGGCACCCTCTGTCTTGATTTTCGACAAAATAAAATGCCTAGCTTTCAGGTCTCGGAATCTTTTCTTGTTTTGAGGCACCCTCTGTCTTGATTTTCGACAAAATAAAATGCCTAGCTTTCAGGTCTCGGAATCTTTTCTTGTTTTGAGGCACCCTCTGTCTTGATTTTCGACAAAATAAAATGCCTAGCTTTCAGGTCTCGGAATCTTTTCTTGTTTTGAGGCACCCTCTGTCTTGATTTTCGACAAAATAAAATGCCTAGCTTTCAGGTCTCGGAATCTTTTCTTGTTTTGAGGCACCCTCTGTCTTGATTTTCGACAAAATAAAATGCCTAGCTTTCAGGTCTCGGAATCTTTTCTTGTTTTGAGGCACCCTCTGTCTTGATTTTCGACAAAATAAAATGCCTAGCTTTCAGGTCTCGGAATCTTTTCTTGTTTTGAGGCACCCTCTGTCTTGATTTTCGACAAAATAAAATGCCTAGCTTTCAGGTCTCGGAATCTTTTCTTGTTTTGAGGCACCCTCTGTCTTGATTTTCGACAAAATAAAATGCCTAGCTTTCAGGTCTCGGAATCTTTTCTTGTTTTGAGGCACCCTCTGTCTTGATTTTCGACAAAATAAAATGCCTAGCTTTCAGGTCTCGGAATCTTTTCTTGTTTTGAGGCACCCTCTGTCTTGATTTTCGACAAAATAAAATGCCTAGCTTTCAGGTCTCGGAATCTTTTCTTGTTTTGAGGCACCCTCTGTCTTGATTTTCGACAAAATAAAATGCCTAGCTTTCAGGTCTCGGAATCTTTTCTTGTTTTGAGGCACCCTCTGTCTTGATTTTCGACAAAATAAAATGCCTAGCTTTCAGGTCTCGGAATCTTTTCTTGTTTTGAGGCACCCTCTGTCTTGATTTTCGACAAAATAAAATGCCTAGCTTTCAGGTCTCGGAATCTTTTCTTGTTTTGAGGCACCCTCTGTCTTGATTTTCGACAAAATAAAATGCCTAGCTTTCAGGTCTCGGAATCTTTTCTTGTTTTGAGGCACCCTCTGTCTTGATTTTCGACAAAATAAAATGCCTAGCTTTCAGGTCTCGGAATCTTTTCTTGTTTTGAGGCACCCTCTGTCTTGATTTTCGACAAAATAAAATGCCTAGCTTTCAGGTCTCGGAATCTTTTCTTGTTTTGAGGCACCCTCTGTCTTGATTTTCGACAAAATAAAATGCCTAGCTTTCAGGTCTCGGAATCTTTTCTTGTTTTGAGGCACCCTCTGTCTTGATTTTCGACAAAATAAAATGCCTAGCT
This sequence comes from Marasmia exigua, assembly GCA_019059595.1. Lineage (NCBI taxonomy): Eukaryota > Metazoa > Arthropoda > Insecta > Lepidoptera > Crambidae > Marasmia > Marasmia exigua. Next base: position 27,052,829 of record CM032466.1, read on the forward strand.
TTCAGGTCTCGGAATCTTTTCTTGTTTTGAGGCACCCTCTGTCTTGATTTTCGACAAAATAAAATGCCTAGCTTTCAGGTCTCGGAATCTTTTCTTGTTTTGAGGCACCCTCTGTCTTGATTTTCGACAAAATAAAATGCCTAGCTTTCAGGTCTCGGAATCTTTTCTTGTTTTGAGGCACCCTCTGTCTTGATTTTCGACAAAATAAAATGCCTAGCTTTCAGGTCTCGGAATCTTTTCTTGTTTTGAGGCACCCTCTGTCTTGATTTTCGACAAAATAAAATGCCTAGCTTTCAGGTCTCGGAATCTTTTCTTGTTTTGAGGCACCCTCTGTCTTGATTTTCGACAAAATAAAATGCCTAGCTTTCAGGTCTCGGAATCTTTTCTTGTTTTGAGGCACCCTCTGTCTTGATTTTCGACAAAATAAAATGCCTAGCTTTCAGGTCTCGGAATCTTTTCTTGTTTTGAGGCACCCTCTGTCTTGATTTTCGACAAAATAAAATGCCTAGCTTTCAGGTCTCGGAATCTTTTCTTGTTTTGAGGCACCCTCTGTCTTGATTTTCGACAAAATAAAATGCCTAGCTTTCAGGTCTCGGAATCTTTTCTTGTTTTGAGGCACCCTCTGTCTTGATTTTCGACAAAATAAAATGCCTAGCTTTCAGGTCTCGGAATCTTTTCTTGTTTTGAGGCACCCTCTGTCTTGATTTTCGACAAAATAAAATGCCTAGCTTTCAGGTCTCGGAATCTTTTCTTGTTTTGAGGCACCCTCTGTCTTGATTTTCGACAAAATAAAATGCCTAGCTTTCAGGTCTCGGAATCTTTTCTTGTTTTGAGGCACCCTCTGTCTTGATTTTCGACAAAATAAAATGCCTAGCTTTCAGGTCTCGGAATCTTTTCTTGTTTTGAGGCACCCTCTGTCTTGATTTTCGACAAAATAAAATGCCTAGCTTTCAGGTCTCGGAATCTTTTCTTGTTTTGAGGCACCCTCTGTCTTGATTTTCGACAAAATAAAATGCCTAGCTTTCAGGTCTCGGAATCTTTTCTTGTTTTGAGGCACCCTCTGTCTTGATTTTCGACAAAATAAAATGCCTAGCTTTCAGGTCTCGGAATCTTTTCTTGTTTTGAGGCACCCTCTGTCTTGATTTTCGACAAAATAAAATGCCTAGCTTTCAGGTCTCGGAATCTTTTCTTGTTTTGAGGCACCCTCTGTCTTGATTTTCGACAAAATAAAATGCCTAGCTTTCAGGTCTCGGAATCTTTTCTTGTTTTGAGGCACCCTCTGTCTTGATTTTCGACAAAATAAAATGCCTAGCTTTCAGGTCTCGGAATCTTTTCTTGTTTTGAGGCACCCTCTGTCTTGATTTTCGACAAAATAAAATGCCTAGCTTTCAGGTCTCGGAATCTTTTCTTGTTTTGAGGCACCCTCTGTCTTGATTTTCGACAAAATAAAATGCCTAGCTTTCAGGTCTCGGAATCTTTTCTTGTTTTGAGGCACCCTCTGTCTTGATTTTCGACAAAATAAAATGCCTAGCTTTCAGGTCTCGGAATCTTTTCTTGTTTTGAGGCACCCTCTGTCTTGATTTTCGACAAAATAAAATGCCTAGCTTTCAGGTCTCGGAATCTTTTCTTGTTTTGAGGCACCCTCTGTCTTGATTTTCGACAAAATAAAATGCCTAGCTTTCAGGTCTCGGAATCTTTTCTTGTTTTGAGGCACCCTCTGTCTTGATTTTCGACAAAATAAAATGCCTAGCTTTCAGGTCTCGGAATCTTTTCTTGTTTTGAGGCACCCTCTGTCTTGATTTTCGACAAAATAAAATGCCTAGCTTTCAGGTCTCGGAATCTTTTCTTGTTTTGAGGCACCCTCTGTCTTGATTTTCGACAAAATAAAATGCCTAGCTTTCAGGTCTCGGAATCTTTTCTTGTTTTGAGGCACCCTCTGTCTTGATTTTCGACAAAATAAAATGCCTAGCTTTCAGGTCTCGGAATCTTTTCTTGTTTTGAGGCACCCTCTGTCTTGATTTTCGACAAAATAAAATGCCTAGCTTTCAGGTCTCGGAATCTTTTCTTGTTTTGAGGCACCCTCTGTCTTGATTTTCGACAAAATAAAATGCCTAGCTTTCAGGTCTCGGAATCTTTTCTTGTTTTGAGGCACCCTCTGTCTTGATTTTCGACAAAATAAAATGCCTAGCTTTCAGGTCTCGGAATCTTTTCTTGTTTTGAGGCACCCTCTGTCTTGATTTTCGACAAAATAAAATGCCTAGCTTTCAGGTCTCGGAATCTTTTCTTGTTTTGAGGCACCCTCTGTCTTGATTTTCGACAAAATAAAATGCCTAGCTTTCAGGTCTCGGAATCTTTTCTTGTTTTGAGGCACCCTCTGTCTTGATTTTCGACAAAATAAAATGCGTAGCTTTCAGGTCTCGGAATCTTTTCTTGTTTTGAGGCACCCTCTGTCTTGATTTTCGACAAAATAAAATGCCTAGCTTTCAGGTCTCGGAATCTTTTCTTGTTTTGAGGCACCCTCTGTCTTGATTTTCGACAAAATAAAATGCCTAGCTTTCAGGTCTCGGAATCTTTTCTTGTTTTGAGGCGCCCTCTGTCTTAATTTTCGATTCCAGAGCGAGATTTTCCTCAGATAGGATGTTTTTCCCACCAATATTGTCTATCATGATATTTTTACCGTATTTGGTAACCAAGATCCGATGATTTCTAGTCAATCATCTGCTCGTATACTGATGAACGTCGGCCTTAATTTTACGTCACAGAATTCTATCTTAGACTTTTCTATCCGAGGTGTTCTGATTCTCAGTAATTTCCTTCATGTTTAACACGATCCTAATTTTTATCTGATACTCATCACCATTTGATACTCACTCAACATCTGATACTCCAAGTAGGAAGATTGTTACCTAGCTTGTTTCATTTTTTAAAAATAGTTTATAACAATCTGAATTTGATTTAATTAGCAGGCAGTTAACTAATTGAACATTTAAGGCGGTTTTACATATGCCGCATTTTATCCTTGTAATTATGTTGTAGATTATTATCTAAGACGTTTTCCTTCCTTATACTAGGATTCCAAAAATGTTAAACACAAGTTTTTTGCGTTCATCAAGGAACTTCCTGTACAGTTATTGAAATGCGAAATCTTTAAGACATCTTCAGTGCCGCGCCGCATACCGTAGATATAATAAAGATATTTATGTATGCTTTGCATACGATTTGCATACCTAGCAGCAGTAAATAAATAATCAGATAACTTAGCTAACAACGACTTGACTCAAAAGTTTAGTATGTCTTAAACATTTTGTGTTATAGTTATTAACGACCGTAGGTAGGTACCACAGATACATACTTTAATTATAAAATGGAGGATGTTAATAGGTGAACAAAATCGCTTGAAACTATGGTTCCAGTAGACCTATCTATACAAATACACAAGTTTTTGTTTCATCAAAAATACCAAGTATTAATGAATTTATAAAAAAATTAAATTGCGCTGGCACGCGCTAGTATTGTGACGTCACCGAAAAACTCATTTTTAAAAAAATTAAGTATCTCGGGAAACACACGATGTATCGTAATCATATTTTCGGTCATGTTTTTATGTTCAACCAAGTTTATGGAGATACGGGCGATGAATTACTGGGACACACGAGTGGACTGAGCTAGTGTTGCGAAGTACTGGGAGGGCGATGACGTCACTTTACATCACGTTTATTTTGAAATTAAATATCTCGGAAACTACTCGACGTATCGTTGTAATATTTTCAGTCATATTTTTTTATTTTCTGGAAGTTGGACTTATCAAGCAACAGGTTAAGCCAGAATAAAAAACCTGTGTATTGTTTTGGAGGTCAATAAATGTATTTTTTTTTTAATATTAGCATACATGCTATTGTTTTGTTTATAGCTGTCAGTCAAATTTTAAGTCAGTTTTGGTTTTATGTAGCTCCAAACTTTTTTTTTTATTTGATAGGTGGCAGACGAGCTGACGGATCGCCTGATGGTAAGCAATTGCCGCCGCCCATGGACACCCGCGACACCAGTGGAGTCACAAGTGAAGGTTTGCCAAAATTATAGGTACTTATTAACTATGTGCATCCAAATAAAAATTAATTGGAAATTTATTTAAATTTCATTTCAGTGAAGATTAGTTTTAGGTTGCGGGTATAATCACATAATTTATCATTATAAATTATAAGTTTTGCATTTAATTACCATATGTGCAAAATAAGTGTGGTCACGCTTACTGGTATTTTTTTTTTGCGTCACAAATAAACTCGACCGGAGTTGATATAGTTGATTACTTTTCATTAGGTGACTCACTTGCTCTTTTGTCGCCTCAAGCTTAAAAAATAATAATTAAGGGTCTTTTAATATGGAGTACTGTAGATGTAGCGACCCGTTGGTGCATTGTTGTTCATATGTAGACATAGTTTACATCGACTTCGATATCAAGTCTGTAACCCCCGCCGAGCTAATGTTAAAATACGCACATGGATTTGAAAAATCCAGTGCTTTAGGTAGGTGAAAAAAAATTATTTCTGCATGTGCGTGAATATATACAACAATATACCTCTGTATATAAAAGACATGCCAACTTTTAATAAATGTACGAATGCACTACTCACCTGTGCTTGTAATGCCAGGTTTTATTCTCTCCAAGAGTTCGAATAACAAAAATTAAACAATACATTAATAATCAAAATTATAATTCAGCGCATACATAAGTCTTAGTCGTAAATTATAATAATTGTATTTGCATGCTGTTATGACGGCTGAATAGCGGCTATATCAATATCTTGTCATCTTCTGTATAATACCCCTACTCAAAGGCAAATAAATGAATTCTATTCTTCTTATTCGTCCTACACTGGATGTCGCATTCGAACCTACAACGGTATAAAGGCGCGTTTTTATATACTAGCTTCTGCTTTAAACCTGTATTATGGGAGTAATGTCGATGTATGTGATCTTGTATGAATCTTTCACTTCAATTCGTTTTATTTGCGTGTCCACTTATTGTCATTTAATAAAATTGTAAGTGTTTAAATTGACCCGTGTGTCCCCATGCAGAGTAGAATAGGACACCCTCTTACCGAGTGTCGTAAAAGGGCTGACGATGATGTGTAAATTGATTCGGTCGGCGGGTAGGGCTAAAACAAGCCGCGTGGGATGATGCAAAATTAGTGTCTAGTGGTTTTTAGTGTGCAAATTTAGTGTTTATTTGTGCAATGAAGTGCCGAAAAGAGATCCTAATAATAAGAATCTTTGGATTGTATCGTTTTTAATACTGCCATTATGTGTCGAGTGAGTTGTCTAATGACAACTTGCTTGGACCTAATAGAGTCTTAAAATTCGCGATTGCTTTTAGAGTGATATCCGCTGAATGCGTAGGTCGATAAAACGTAAAAACATCCGCGTTTTTTTGAGTGACTGTGACTTTGACTGATTTCGACTGTTGGCTATCTATTCTCAATAAGTTATATATAAGCCATATTAAAAAAAGTGTGTAATTAATTTTATTTTTGTACTTTTTTCAATACAGCTCCTCTTGATCTGTGTGAGCAGCACACTCGTGTTGCTGGTGACGTCACGACCGGACAGCGCTGGAAGCCCACCTCTGCCAGGTCCGGGGTTGTCTTATGGTAAGAATACATTTTTATGCCATAGGTGGCAGCAGACGGATCATCTCATGGTAAGCGATTGCCGTCGCCCACCTTTGAACTTTCTTCTGCCCGGATAGGACCTACGGTACACTCAGTAAGCTTAATAATAATTTCATCGTCATCGTCAGCCCATTTAAGTCCCCACTGCTGGGGCACGGGCCTCCCTCAATCACATGAGGGGTAATTGCCATACTCACCACGCTTGGCAGACGGGTTGGCGAGGGTTTTGATATAATTGCAGAGTTTTCCTTCTCTGGGTGCTGATGATCATGCCAGCAGCTTTACCTTAGTCGCCTTTTACGACACCTCGGTAAGAGTGAGGGTGGCCTATTCTACTTTGCCGGGGACCACACGGCTCCCGGGGACCACACGGCTCAAATAATAATTTATTTCAATTTAAAGATTACATTTGATCCATAGTTGTTAGTATTACGTTTAGTAACAAGAAATTAACAAAAACAAGTACAAATGCAAGGAAAAACACTTCAAACCATTTTACCTCAACTAGCTATACGAGTAGGTACTAGTAGGTATCAACCAGAGCAACCGACCGGCAGATCAGCAACTGGATTAAGTGCCTCCAAATAGGAGAGTCATATCTCTCTGCAACAGTCTTCAAAATACTGTTGGAGCTGGCTCGCACTCTCTCTAGCAATGAAGATATTTTCTTGCGTATAACCGCATAAAAACCATCTGTACGCGACGGAGCAAACATTCCGCACTGCGGAAGTGGGATATCCGCAACAATGCCCTGACACCATTGTTACATTGGACACGCAGGACTATGAATTCCACTAACAGAGTCTGATAGACATCTTGGAGCTGCTGATCTGAGCACTATTTCACAGACACAGACAGTGTCTTTGTGCGCTTTAATTCCGTACCAGGCTATAGAGGTAGATATCCTGACAGGTTAAAATTACCACCCATAAAAACGGCACTCTTTGGGCGAAACTGTTATGTAATGGCCATCAAAATCTTTAATAGAATTCCCCAAGACATTCAGCGTATGCCGTTAAAATTATTCAAAAAACAATTTCGTAAGTGGCTGGTGGACAAGTGTTTTTATACTATTAAGGAATACTTTGAGGCTTGATATCTACTTGAATGATTTCCAAATTTCTTAATTATCATTTTGACGTTTTAATTTAAATTTTTATTGTATTCTAATTGTAATTTCATTGTAATATTTAATTCACATTCCAGTTTGACTCTTAGTAGACTGACTAATAAAATATTTGCATACCGACGAGATTGGTGAAGCATGATAGTTCTAATTTAATTATATTTGACACCTTATATGTAACCATGTTTTTAAGCAAATAAATGATTTCTGATTTCTGATTTCAGATCAGCTATTCATTTCACACTACTCTTAGCACACACATTTTCCTAAAATAATGGCGTAATACAGATCAGAATACTATTTTTTTCGTCATTAAAAGGTTGATTAGTAGGTTTAACCATCAACAGCCCAGCCGATATAAAACTGAAAAGCCGCAGTGTAGCCAGTGTGTAAGGAAATTTTGTTAGCCTGCATGTGGCGTAAAATTTTGGTAAACATTGTTATGACGCCACAGATTTAAGAAATGAAAGGGATGCGCTTAGACTGTATTTCGATCCATTGTACGTGATCACAGTTTTAGAATAAAACTGACCATCTGTAAACATTAAGCTTTCGTATCCCTTGTAATCTAAACTCATTCAAAGGTATCATATTAATAATATGTCACCCTTAGGTTATATGTTTATTGGTGTAGTTTCAAGTGAACAAGTTTCTTTTAGTTTCAAATATTGTGTTTTGAATTACAGGTGGAATCCCCTATGGCAGTGTGAGCGGTAACGTGGCCGAGTATTTCAGACAAGGTCCATCTGGCGGCAGAGCTCGGAATCTCGCCCCCGGAGAGGGCGATATCGACTTTGCGCCCATCGAGCAGTGGCTGCGATAGGTGGCGTTAGTTGTCGCTTAGTAGGCCAACGAAAGGTAGCTAGGCGGCGCCACTGTCTTTGAAATGTATCGGACTACTTTTTAAAGCGTGAGAAGTTAAAACAATGGAAATCAGATTTTTATGTTGACAAAACTCACAGACAAACTAAAATGTCAAGTTCTCAAACATTGGCATTTGCAACTGTAAAAATGTATGATGCTTGACATGTACTCATATTATTATTGAGCAAATTAAGTTTCCATTTGGGCTCAAAGGTTTTGGAGCAGCCCTTTAAATAATTTTGATTGTTATGCTTATTTTTTGTTATGTTTAACTAATAATATTTCTACAATAATTAATGGAAAGTACCAAAGTTCTTAATTTTATGTTTTATATGCCATGTAGATATTATAGCCAGCATCATAGATTCTTAGCGTAAGAAAAGTAAAATCATACTTCTGACCCCATCGACTTTTATTTACAATTATATACATACCTGTTTAAAAAAATACATATTTGTTTTTTTTTTATCAAACACAACATGAAACCTAGCTGTAAGGCCGATTTTTTTTTTCTATGTGATAGGTGGCAGACGAGCAGACGGATCGCCTGATGGTAAGCGATTGCCGCCGCCCATAGACACCCGTAACACCAGTGGAGTCACAAGTGCGCTGCCAACCTTTAAACCCCTCCTCCTTTGGTCCTCCGGTACCCTCACTCACGCAGCGAAACACAGCACAGTGCTGCTCACGCCGGTTTTCGGTGAGGCCGTGGTATTACTCCGGTCGAGCCGGCCCATTCATGCCGAACCGTGGCTCTCCCACAATTAAAATTTAAATTTCCACAAATTGATATTAAATCAAACGTGTTTGACATAAACGTAAGAACCGATCGAAGAAATTTGATCGATATGTATACTGTGTGGCTGACCGTAATTAAAAAATATCCAAAAACGTAATCAAATTTTATTAATTAGTTGCGTATGAGAGGATTAACGTCAGATATCATCTCCCATCGTGAATAAATATACGGTTTCTTGAAGTGTTATTCACAAAAAGTTCATTTGAATGATAAAATTGCAGAAACAATAATATTTACCTTAGGTTTAATTATTTATATGGCTTTTAGATTATTTTTTGAAAGTGTATACCAGCAATGACTCTTTCATCATCATCAGCCTATTTAAGTCCCCACTGCTGGGGCACGGGCCTCCCTCAATCACATGAGGGGTAATTGCCATACTCACCACGCTTGGCAGACTGGTTGGCGAGGGTTTTGATATAAATGCAGAGTTTTCCTTCTCTGGGTGCTGATGATCATGCCAGCAGCTTTACCTTAGTCGACTTTTACGACACCTCGGTAAGAGTGAGGGTGGCCTATTCTACTCTGCCAATCGGCATCGGCAATGACTCTTTACATAATGTTGATTTTTAATGGCTGTGCAACTATCTGTCAGCCGTGTTGTACCAACATTAATTATATACTATTTGAATTAACCCCTATTGATAAGATTAACAATCAAACAAAACATGCAAAAGAAAACAGTGGTTCTGCTAATAACACGGATAACAATGTATGTATTTATGTCACAAAGACCTAGCGCAGACAATAATGCACAAAAACCCAGCCCTGCCTTTATACTTGAAAATAATTAACCAGATGCTGGTATAAGTACTGAAGTACACTAGAGTGACCAAAATCTGCTGTAGTTAACGGTTTTCTTTTATGTGATAGGTGGCAGACGAGCCGATGGATCAACTGATGGTAAGCGATTACCGCCGCCCAAGGATACTCGCAATACCAGTGTGCAGTGAAATCACAAGTGCGCAGCCGATCTTTAAAACCCCCTTTTCCCCAGATTAGGCATCCGGTACCATCACTCACGCAGTGAAACACAACACAGTGCTGCGTTACGCCTATTTTCTGTGAGGTCGTGGTATCACTCCGGTCGAGCCGGCCCATTCATGCCGAAGCGTAGCTCTGCCACCGTCAGAGTTTTCTCGTTTTCAATCAATCAACAACCACTATCATCATTATCATTTTAGCATGTCATTCCCAGTTGCGTCCAAAGCCGGCGCTTTGGAGCCCGATGGTGAGCTTGGACCATGATCCAGGATTTAGGAAGTCTAGAAATTACTCACACTCTTTCCCGTACCTCAGTTCTTAGGATGGTTTAGCCAGCGGCAATATTACCTGATGGAAAGGAAGCGCTCCCCCCAGGACATAGTTTGCCGAGGCAGACCTGGAAGTCCCTCAACCTTAAGAGAAGAGCCTCTTCAAATTTTTAAATTTTCAATATACATAGAATGAAAATACAACATATAGAATAAAAGAACACTGGCCGGAAGCTAGATAAGCGTACTGAAAACCGGAAGAATACAGGACTTTTGTCAAAGTCAAAGTGTTTTTATTTGCATAGAATATGTACATAAGATTTCTTAATAACTACATAAGCTCACTATTCAGTTAAGAGATAAGACTTCTCTGTCTTCGGGTAGAAGTTACTGGGTGGCGCTGGTACGAGGAATCTTTGTAGAAAAGAATAAGAAAGGATGTTCTGCCCGGTATCAGTTAGACGCTCTGGACTCAATAGAGCCACGTGCAAAGAGGCTCATCGGTAATGCCGCTCTCTCCGAAGCTGGCCTGCAGAGCCTGGATCACCATCGACGTGTGGCATGCCTATCGGTCTTCTACCGGATTCATTTCGAGGAGGCACACTTCCCGAAATGTTCGGAGGTTCTACATGATTTGATCCCCCCCAACCCATTCCATCACCGGACGACAAGGCGCTGCGAGGGCTTACATCCTAATGTGGTAGAACTACCCCTTATCCGCACGAAGCGATTCGCTTCCACATTTATAATGCGGACGGCTAAGGAATGGAACTCCCTGCCGAGGTATGTTTTTCCTGACCACTATAATCTGGACATCTTTCAGGCAAGAGTGAACAGGCATCTTTTAGGCAAACGCGTATAATCCTAGACCTCAACGTCGCTTTCCATCAGTGCGAACGATAGCCTATTAATAAAAAAAAATGTAAAGAACTAAATAAAATAAGTTAAGACCCTTCAAGTTCGATCAAGGATACCTGGTCACCTTACAAGTATGTGCAGGCGCATGTCTCTTCCCACGGCGGCAATTGTCTGGTAAATTAGCAGACACAGTGTATGGTGGAATTGTTTTTAGGATTATTGGTGACCTACAGTACTATCTATTTGTGATCCTGATGACTTTGTTACTTACTTTTTTTTGTCTTTTTTATTTTTATTGGTGACTTTACACTGAACTATAAGGGTTGAGAAAAGTTGTACGATTGAGCGAGTTTACCCAAAAATAGCCTATTGACTCTAGCTTTAAAAAAATCACTGATAATAAATCCATCTTTATGCAAGGTGGAAGAAAAATAAGAGCCCTGAATGGAAAATCTGTAGGACAGTTTTCTGAATTATGGCTGGTCTGATTCCCGGTCCGACACGGATCCGAGTCCCATTCTAAAAGAGGGTGAATATATACTTTGAAGATGTTTGCTTTGAACATATCAAGATTTAAGTGATCTGTGGTGACATTTCGTTCTCATTACAGCCCGTTCCCACTTGTCGGGTGTTGGATCCGTATATAGGCGGATGTTAAATATTGTTTGGAATGGACACATAATCGGTTTCCGACAACTGCAAATATTTTCTCATTACTGCCACTGGAACCTTCGATTATTAGGGGAGAGGGGGGCAGTTTAGAACAGAGGCAGTTTTGAATTATTTGATTTATGAACGCATCGTTTGTCTTTCCTAACCTCCAATATCTTTTTAATACTGGTAACACCGAACTACACGTCTGTCAATTGCCAAATCACGTCAATGTCAGTGTCAAACAGAATAAAATTGGTCGGTTACTTTACGGAGACGTAACCAAACATTTTTACTTTTTATTATAAGCGGATTACTGAAAGCGTAAGTATTATTTTCGAGTTTTTACTATTTTATAGTGTTGTGTATATTATAGCAAGTGTATCACCAATATATGTTAATTAAATACAAGCTTCTTGGTCGTCTAGATAATTTTGTTTCTGAACGATGGTATTGGGGCAGATTTGAAAAAAGTCTGTGGGGCAGTTATGAATAAAATGTTCAAAAGTGCCCCCGGCTGTTTGAATAAATGATGTTTATTAATTTTTTTTAAATAATTGATAAATATAACTCAAAAAATTTTCACTTTATATTCTTTTAGAGTCAAAAATCATAATGGTAAGAAATTACAAAAAGAAAAAAGAAAATGATGTTAACGAAGAAGACGCGGAGAGAGCTGTATTGTGTGTTGTCAATGATAACATGAAACTGAGGACCGCTGCTGCTATATACAATATAAAACCAACCACTTTGTACTATAGAATAAAGAAATATAAAGAAAATATGACGCCAAAAAATGTAAACTATAGCAGCAAACACACTGTGCATCAAGTTTTCACTAATGATGAGGAACTTATGCTGGAAAGGTACTTTTTAAAAATGTCCAAAATGAATTATGGTCTTACCTACAGGTCAGATAACGAGAAAGCGGGCATTGTTAAGATAAAGATATTATGAATATTTTAATGGCAATATGTAACTAGATCTCATATATTATAATAAGTCACTTGTACTTGTTCAAGACTGCCCCAGGCTGTTATTAGTTTCATAAAATTTACTCAAGCAATAGTGAGTGTACGAAGTTCGTGGCAATACACAATTATAATATAAGATTTGTATGTCTTAAATAAAGAATTGATTTTATTCTAAGTAACATTGTTTTCTTGTTATCATGGTATTTCAAAACTGCTCCTGGGGTTATCAAATGTGCCCACGGGCACATTTGAACAAAAATAGGTTTTTTAAAAATAATAATATTGTTACTTTAATGAGTGAAAACAAGTAAATTTAATGTTTATTTTGTATCACAAATAGCATATCTATACATAAAAAAATAATATACCTTGATATGTAGCACAATAGGACAAATATAATAATTTATTTAAAAAGTGTTCAAAGGTGCCCCCCTCTCCTACGGATCCGACAGCCAACAAATGTGAAGTCGCTCTTATGTCTAATTTTTCGTGAATATGGCAAATTCGGTAAGAGACAGCGTCACCTCGGTTCCATGAACACTCCCATAACTTACTTGTTCTGTGCTCCCACATAATCCACTAGCACTACACATTGTTTGTTTTCAATCTCCCATAGTCAGATGGCAGTGACATAACGTGCCAGTAGGTCCCGACACGCGTGACCGCGCCCAGCCGGGGAATTAAACTTGAGTACGTGACACAAGCGGTATTTACCGCAAGTGGGACAGGAGGCAAACGCAACAAGTGATGGACGATTTGGTAAATAGTTGGTATTCACACACATCTTCAGCCTTCGTCAGCTAATTATAGAGTAGGCATCCTTCGTTTGCTTCTATTATTTCACACAAAATGCTTAAAAGATGAGGATTGCCCCGATTTTTATTTCGGACTGATTTCTGCCGTTGTTTTTTTTTAAATAAATATTTCACAACATCATAATATTGATCTGACTCCGAGATAGGTAGCTCAAGCACCTGTGTTACGGATATCAGAACCAACAGTGGGATTACAAATATATACATATAATATTTTATTTTTCTTTTGTAAATACATACTTAAAATACAAAGAAAACACATGTTCATGCACAAAAATGTTTGTAGTGTGCGGGGATCGAACCCGTCGCTTTTTTTCGCCGTCGTCTTATTCGACAACAGTTCCAACCCCATCTTTAAGATTGCTGGCAATTCTCAACTGTGCATTCCTCAAGAAACTTTCTGCCTCGAATTAACGACACGCCATGGAAAGAACTTACACCTGCAATTATTCGGACCTTATGCAACATTAAAAAAAGAGCGTATTCTTTTTTAAAAGGCAGATGAACTTGTGGGGTAGCCGTAACTCTGGAGTTGCAGTAGTCCGTGGGCGGCGATTGTCAGTTACCATCAGGTGATCTCCTCATCTTAGCGTGTAATTCCCGTTTGCGTCCAAAGCTGTTGCTCAGTAGCCTGGAGTACGCTTGGACCTGGATTCAGGATTTGAGGCGTCTAGTAATTACAATGAAGCAACTGCCGTCTGACCTTGGCAACCCTTAACAGGGGAGCCAGACCAACTATAATAAATATAATTTAAATAAAATATCATTTATTGCCAGAAGTAAGTACAATGGTCTTATAAATACAGCGACTTCTGCACTAAGCAAAAACTGCTTATGCCGGGACCGAGATATATAATTGGTAGGCCACCAGTCCGCCGGGAGGCAGCTGGTGGCCCGGAAGAAATGATGCGCTATGTCTTGTATACCTAACTGGTTTATTATTGATAATGTAAATGGTATAATGGGAGAACATCTCCAAGGCTTATATACTAGAGATGACTGACGTCATCTCGTATCACATACGTGGTCAGATCTGCTGACATAGCGTACGTGACAGAGATAACAGTAGGTCTTATAGATAACCCTTATCATGCGTGCCGAGCTGCCATACTGCCTGTATCGCAGAAATCCGGTGACAATTAACTAAACATAGTTTCTTATCGAATCAGACCGGTCAATAATGTAATAAACTGAATCAAGATTACACGTTTCAGAAACTATCCGATACGTGCAGGTTTCCTCACGATGTTTTCCCTCACCGCCGAACTAATGGTATATAAATACGCACACTAAATCATTTGAAAAATCTAGAGGTGTATGCTTGGATTCGGATGGAAGGCCCGTTTTGAATCACTGAGCTACTATAAAAATAATAAAAAATAACTAAAATAATTTTATTGGCTTTAACAATGAAGCAGTCTTAAACTATAAGTACGTCAGTGATTCCCTTTTAAGATTTAAATAGCCTTTGTCAGGGTACACTGCTCTTCCATTCTGAGAATCTTTTACTATCGCTTACCATCAGGTAATCTGTGTAACTAAAGAGTAGCCATGGCTATAAAGTGCAACCGCGCTACCGAGGCAGTCAAAACTCATTGATACTCGTCCAATGAAATCAGAATCAAGCATTTTTCATGGGTGTGGATGTAACAAGGCAAAACCATTGACCCTTGGAGAGCTGTCAATGATGACTTAAACTATTTTCACGGTATCCGAGAGACAATAGTAGCGATACGCTGTTTCGATTCAACATTAGACATGGCCGTCGGGGGGTGTTTGTCTCGTAATTGTAAGGTTGTAACGTTTATTTGAGCTACATGGATGTTGGTAGTTACTCGTAAGAGAACTGTAGTCCTCGACTGCCTCAATGGCACAGGGTGGTGCACTTTAAAAGCGACGACTGCGCGAGAGATTCCGGGTTTGATCCCCTTATCGGGCCAAAAATTTGTACCTAAGTTTTCGGTAAGAAATTCTTAGTGTCAGCCCGGAGTCTAGAAGTTAATACGGTGTTGTATCCCCGTACCTCGGAAAGCACATTAAGCCGTTGGTCCTACGCCCGATCCCTCTCCACCCGTGTCACACTGGTGTCCCATCGAATTATGAGGTTAAGGGAATAGAGAGAGCACTTGTGCACTATAATATATCCTGCGTAAGTAGCCGATCGTCGAGATTGAATCTTCGACACTCGACACGAGATAGGACCGTAGGAAACACACGCTTTGGCATGAATTGGCCTGCTCCATCGGGGTGATAACACCTTAAAACCGGTGTAAAGCAGAGCCTGCGTTGTGTGTTTCGCTGAGTGAGCAAGGGTATCGGAATCCCCGACCCGGAAAAAGAGAAAACGTTAACAGCGCAGTTCTGACAAGATGGGATGATGACATTTAAAGGGTGGCTGGTGTGGACTGGATGAGAGTGGCCGATAATCGGGGCTAGTGGCGTGCATTAGACACAGTCCCTCCACCAGCCCATGGTCCTTCCTACCGTCTCGGCATACGGACCGAATCTTGGGAGACGCTCACCAGGTACTTGCTAAGGGCTCTTTCCCCGGTGCGTTTCTTCACTCCCTACAAAGTCTGTGTCTGTGTCCCATCTCAATGTCACTTCTCCCCAAATGGGGCGTGACGTGCATTAGGGGAGACCTATGTCCAGCAGTGGACGAGTGTGGGTTGCTGATGAGGTGGCAGACGAGCAGACGGATCACCTGATGTTAAGCGATTGCCGCGGCCATGGACACTCGCGACGCATTTTTATGTTGTTACAAATAAATGATTTATTATCTACATACAATGCTTACAGATACAGCTAAAAACGGATTATTTATTATCTGCCTGCAGGTCTACTATGATGGGATTAGGCTAACTACAAATGTTAATGTCGCCATAGCTTAGAAACAGACTTAATATAATAATAATAATAATTTAATATTTCACAACATCACATACATTGATCTGACTTCGAGATAGGTAGCTCAAGCACCTGTGTTACGGATATCAGAATCAACAGCGGAATTACAAATATATACATATTATACTTATCTTTGGTAAATACATACAAACACCCAGACCAATACAAACAGACATGTTCATACTGACTTAACAGACGGGATACGTTCCGAATAGAATCCATAGTTTAATTTCAAAGAACCAAAATAAACACATAGAATATGAACGTGTTAACGGTATCAAACAACATTGTCCTTGGTACATCACGTGTCATGGTGCATGAATGAAATCGCGATTGGTTGTCTGAGGTAGCAACGACCGCGCAAACCCAATAAATAACTCCTGCGCATAATTTTTATCGCCCTGTTGGTCTGGTGGTTTATGTACCGGGTCGTGATCTCGGGGTCCTGGGTTCGATTCCCGGGTCGAGCGAAAAGTATGTTTCGATTTTTTCGAACATAGCTCGGGTTTGTGATCACCAATCCGCATTAGGCAAGCGTGGTGATTAAGCCTAATCCCATCATAGTAGCGATGACTTGATTTCTATGATGGAGGCCTGTGCCCTGCAGTGGGACAGAATATAGGCTGATACTACTACTACTACTACATAATTTTTATTGCGGAATCAATGGGAATGCGACTGCTGGTTTGCTTAGTAACAACAAAATGTATTTTTTTTAATATTTACTCACAAGGGAATAAAGATGACTAAAAGGACCAGGGGTAGTTTTAGTTCGTGAGTCCGTGACCATATTTCCTACCTATCGACCGGAAGTGAAGTATTTTTTCTCATCAAAATCATCATCATCATCAACCCATTTAAGTCCCCACTGCTGGGGCACGGGCCTCCCTCAATCACATGAGGGGTAATTGCCATACTCACCACGCTTGGCAGACGTGTTGGCGAGGGTTTTGATATAAATGCAGAGTTTTCCTTCTCTGAGTGCTGATGATCATGCCAGCAGCTTTACCTTAGTCGCTTTTTACGACACCTCGGTAAGAGTGAGGGTGGCCTATTCTACTCTGCCGGGGACCACACGGCATTTTTTCTCACTTCCGGCCAATTGCAGATGCGATTATCTTTTGATTCTTTAGCACAACTTTATCCACCGTCTGCCATGCATCTTATCTTGTCATCTGACGTAGGCAATATGGCAGGCACGGATAGTTTGTTCTTCCTTTTAAAATCGATAAGCAGCCTACGTAAATCCACTGCAAGGCGTATGCCTCATCTTTGCTGCACCAAACCGTGATACCGGCGGGAGAGCTACATTTCAGCATAAATGGGCCGGCTGGACCTGGGTGATAACACAGCCCTACATAAAACAGCCGTGAAGCAGCGTCTGTGCTATGTTTCGCCGAATGAGCGAGGGTACCGGAGGCTCAATCCGGGGAAATGGGGTTGCCGTCCCTTCTCCAAGAGACGTTTCTACCGCTTTGCTGCACAGCTACCTTTTCGATAAGACAATTATCGTAACCAAAATATTAAAAAAAAGACAGTTTTTTTAAATTAGAATAGCCAGACATTTGGCTACCTGATGGTAAGTGATGATGTGAAGATTGTAATTCCTATAAAGCTTTTACTAGTTTATCTAGTATACTTCGCTATACTTTGCCTGTACCCTGAGGTTGTCTGGAAGAGATCGCTATTAGCGATAAGACCGCCTACATTGTATTAGTAGTAAGTGTATCTATCTATCTATCTAGTTACTCATTTGGGTCACGTACACTGTCAGTCAGATTATTTTATTAGACTCCTTATCTTGCATATAAATATTTGAGTTAAGTATAGAAGACCATACATTAATAGACGTTGAAATATTTGCACTCTTATTAACGTAACCTAAGATTGGTTTGGCTGTGTAATGTTGGTGTATGATGAACTGTACCATGGGAAATTTGGGATGGATAGTTTAGAAGTGATTTATATTAACGAACGTCTAGGCGTTCGCACTCGTCAATGTTTGCTAATAATTTAGACGGATTTTGATCAGGACGTGAAAACAATCAAGAAAAACGTGGTTGTTTTGTGAAATATATTATTCCACAAGGCAAAATTTTTAAACAAAAATCTTAGGTACTTTATCTCAACAAGTCATTGCCGGTGGCCTCATAGACTTCCAACATAGTTTTGGAGATTAGTGTAAACTTGGACCATAATCTAGAATTTGGTAAGTCTGGTAATTACAATAAAGCGACTACCGTCTGACCTTCGCAAATCTTACACAGGGTAATCAGACTCACTGTTGCTTATTACCAAACTAGTGGCCCGCCCTCCCTTCGTTTTGGGACTTTATTTTGCACAGAGACATGCTGCGTGAGTGAGGGTACCAGAGGCCTAATCCGTAGGAAAGGGTTTAAAGGTTGGCGCGTACTTGTGACTCCACTGGTGTCGCGGGTGTCCATAGGTGCCGTCAATCGCTTACCATCAGGTGATCCGTCTGCTCGTCTGCCACCTATCATATATAAAAAAGACATGAAGTGTCAAAACGAAGTTTTTCTTTGTTATATGGTGTTTGCTTATTTGGAATATGGTGAATTTCGACGACACGTTTAGAACAGTGGTAGTGAACGCTGCCTCTGGTCCAAGGGTTGCGGGTTCGATCCCCGCACAGAACATACCTTTGTGTACATGAACATGTTTGTTTGTATTGGTCTGGGTGTTTCCTATGTATAATAAGTATGTATTCACAAAAGAAAACTATTATATGTACATATTTGTAATCCCACTGTTGATTCTGATATCCGTAACACAGGTGCTTGACCTACCTATCTCGGAGTTAGATCAATGTATGTGATGTTGTGAAATATTTATTTATTATTTATTTAATTTGAGACAAAAATCCTTTCTTAGTGCTACCGTATAAAAGGAACCCCTGTGCATAGTTGTAAGATCAGTCAGTCGGTTAGCTTTCGCTTATATATGTAAATTTGAATTGTAATTATAATATTTTCAATACAATTATTAGGAAATATTAAGGTGTAGAAATAAAAAGATGTTCATTGAAAATTGTTATCGAAATGTTCTTCCGGTTTTTTTTTTTCAAACTTAGCCGTATACAATTACCCCGAGTCTAAACCAACTCCTGACCACTACTTACTGACCAATGACAGATATAATGATAGGGCGTCCTCCGCAGCCTCGCGGAAGGAAGGACGGGAGCCGCGAGTCGCTGAATATCCGACCTTAGAACGAGTTTCCATTCATGAGATGAAGCGGAAAATAAAACATGGTTACAACTGAGCACAGGGCTACATTTCAACGAAGATATACTTGGAAAATGAGGTGCGAAGATGTATGTTTTTTTTTTTTACATTATTGCGGACAAACGAGCAGACGGCACACCTGATGGAAAGTGATCACCGCCGTCCATGGACATCTGCAACACCTGAGGTATCACATATGCGTTGCCGGCTCTTAAGAAAGGAGTACACCCTTTTCTTGAAGGTCACCAAGTCGTATAGTAGTAAGTCGTATGTATAGCAGATCTAGAAAGATAAGCGGTGCACAGTTAGCCGCGGATTTGTAAAACAGTGTGCAGGTGAGCGGCAGGTGAAGGTGACTCATATCAAACTTTATAGCACATATCCCTCATACCACTTTCGGACACTTCTCTCGCACTCTCCTGTCACCTATCCGCTTTATAATCTTGCATTCCTCGTTTGCGTTGTAAGTACAAAAACTTTATCCCGCGACGAACATCACGTAAAGAGAGTGCACTCGCCACGCATACACTGTATTTAGGATTAAGTTAGGAATTAGGTTGCACTCTGTTTCGTCGAGTAAGTTAACTGCCTCGATGCCACAGTGAGTAGTGGATCGCACTTTAAAGCAACGGCTGCGCAAGAGGTCCTGAGATCGATTCCCGAGTCGGGCCAAAAAATTGTACGGTCTAATTTTTTTTAAATTATTAGTGTCAGCCCGGAGTCTGGAAATTGGCGGTCTTGCACCCTCGTGCCTTGGAAAGCACGTTAAGCCGTTGGTCCTGCGCGCAATGCCTCTCCGGTCGTGTCACACTTGTGTCCCATCGGATTATAGGGTTATGGGAATAGAGAGTGCACTTGTGTTTGCACACATACTTGAGCATTATAATATATCCTGCATAATTATGTAGCCGATAGTTGAGATTGGCCAAAGTAACTGTAATCGGTTGGAAGATATTATAAAGTACCAGAGGCCCGGTCTGGAGGTAAAGTGAGTTAAAAGATAGCGCACTTGTGATCCTACTGGTATTGCAAAATTTCATGGGCGATGGCAATCGCTTACCATCAGGTGATCCGTCTGCTTGTTTGAAAAAAAAGAGGATATTCTTATCGCATTGACAAATTCCGCTATAAAACTCCACCAAGTTGCATCCCTAACTTGTAAAATAACAATTTCGTCAAATGCCTAATTGACCCGACGACGACACGGCACCATTGTGACGCAGGAAACGCGTAATTGTTACATTACCTCTTGTATAATAAAGATTATTTTACATTAGTATGTTTATGTAATTTTTGCTTAAAGCGACCTTGGTTTTGATGAAAAGTGATAATTCTCTAGTATATTTTGGCATACAGGGCAGGCTACCTGTATGGCAGGTAGGCTCAAATAATAATTAATCGTCATCGTCAGCCCATTTAAGTCCCCACTGCTGGGGCACGGGCCTCCCTCAATCACATGAGGGGTAATTGCCATACTCACCACGCTTGGCAGACGGGTTGGCGAGGGTTTTGATATAAAAGCAGAGTTTTCCTTCTCTGGATGCTGATGATCATGCCAGCAGCTTTACCTTAGTCGCTTTTTACGACACCTCGGTAAGAGTGAGGGTGGCCTATTCTACTCTGCCGGGGACCACACGGCCAAAATAATTAATAATACTCGTAAATCAGATGGCAAACGTAGAAGAAATAAAAAAAAATATTATGTACATTTCGACGCTTTTGCTTTCTGTCCCTATTTATATTAAGAACTTTAAAACTACTCCACGAATTTTGATGCGGCTTATAATTTAAGAAGAAGGTTTATATTACATATAATGACACATTCGGAACATGAGGCAAGAGAGTGCACTTGTGTTTGCGCACACACTTGAGCACTAAAAGATCCTGGTTGAAATTGGCCGCATTAGCCAAAATTAGTTGGAGGATATTATTATTACGTTTAGTACTTTAAAAGAACTGATTTTGATGCGGCTTTTAATTTAAGAGGAAGGTTTATTTTATGTATAATAATACATTACACTCGTGCAATGCCGGGGCAGGTCGCTAGTGTACAATATAATGTCCTCCAAACAAACTTTTCCAGGATGATCATCCACTACAATCACCTAACTCTGCGTTAAATAGTGGGGCTTGTGATGCGCTTGAGTTTGATTCCGGAACAGGCCAAAATGGTTATCGAAGTTTTTCAGCCAAGGAATTATCAGAGTCAGCTCAGTATAGAATTTGTTGGTAATACTTCCGTGTCTCAGAATGCACGTTAAGCCATTGGTCCTGCGCCTAACTGCTTTCTGTTTAAGATTACACTTGTTACTGCAACATACTCACTTATGCACTGTAAAATGTCTTGCGATTTTAGAAATATATTATAAGTGGGGCTATGAATACAACCTCTTTTTTTATTGCTTATAATAGGCAAACGAGCTTGCGGCCCATCTGATGGTAAACGGTAACCGCCGCTCATAGACATCAACGATGCCGGAGCACAGTTTTTTTTTAGATAGTATAAATACGTTGCTTCTGGCTCCATCATAGGCGTCTTCTCAACTCTAGCGTCCAGTGTGAAGCCAAAGGAAGCATATTATCGATAAAAAAGGGAATTATTATTATATTATTATTAGAGCTACCATCTCTCCACATTATGACTATTGATATAAATCAATAGTCATGATGTAGAGAGATGGTAGCTCTGTGGTTCAGAACGCGCCATCCGTACCGGACAAGGTTTGAATCTGAGCATGGACCTCTGGATTTTGTAAATCTATGTGCGTATTTCTACTACTAGGCGGTGAGGGAAAACATCGTGCGGGAACCTGCACGTTTCAAATAGTTTCTGATACGTGTAAACATGATTCAGTTGGTCTAGTTCCTCTGTAAAAGGGTTGCGAAGGTCAGACGGCAGTCGCTTCATTGTAATTACCAGACCCCCTAAATCAAGAATCATGGCGTATCCAAGTGTACCCCGGGCTCCAGTGCGACAGCTTTGGACGCAACTGGGAATTACACGCTATGATGAGGAAGATTAGTAGTCATAATGTCAAAATGCTAGTAGGGCAACAAAACAAGCAATTTTGTTTGGAAACTCAAAGGAACTATATTGCTGGTTGGATGTCCGTCATCACGCATAATCACTCTGAGTTAGCGTAAATTTTTCAACGGGCCAGAAAAACTTTAATTTGCAGTGACAGTAGCCAAGCGTGTAATTTAATTTCCTCTACGTAATTACTAATTATGTTTCATGCTTTACTCATGAGATACGTTTGGTCCCCTTTGGAGGTTCACTCGTTTGAAATGGAGGACATCAGGTGATGGCACATCAATCACCGTGTGGACGACAATTACTGAAAACAGGCCTCCTTCTTGCTGTGCCCAATATCTATCTTCTTCATATTTTTTGAGAGCCTATTCATTTCTGAAGGTTGGCCGTCAGCTTTCCAGAATCCTCTCTGTGCATTATCAATCTGAGAGAATCTTTATACCTATCAGGTTTTCATCTGACAATTAATTGAGACATCATACATTGACTTGGTCCCAAACTATGGTTTTCTCTTGTGCTATGAAAAGAAGAAACAACGAAGGTACCACAAATACCCAGACCCAACACAAATATCTGTTTCATCAACAAACATTTAAGTTGGTGCGGGACTCAACTGGTGCTCAAACCACGAATACTAACTCATGCTCTCTGAGTATTAACCGGGCTATGCTCGGAGAATCTCTGAAGGACCGCATCAGAAATGATGTAATCCGACAGAGAACCAGAGTCGCCGACCTAGCCCACCGAATTAGCAAACTGAAGTGGCAGTGGGCTGGTCATATTAGCCGCAGAACTGAAAGCCGTTGGAGCCGTTAAGTCCTTGAGTGGAGACCACGACTCGGTAAGCGCAGTGTAGGACGCGACAAGCGGCCCTGCGACAAGATGGGATGATGACATTCGAAGGCTGGCTGGTGTGGGCTGGATGAGAGTGGTCGAAAATCGGGAGCAGTGGCGTGCATTAGGGGAGACCTATGTCCAGCAGTGGACGAGTGTGGGTTGCTGATGATGATGATGATGATGACTAACTCAATAAGTGGCAGCACATCCGTCTTTTTTTTGAAGCTGGGGAATGTCTCCATATGAATACCCTCCTGCCATGTGGAGCCCGGAGGAGTTATGCTCTCCTAAAGGCCTTCCGGCCTGGGGCACTCAGTATGCTTCCGCATACTGAGTGCCCCAGTGACGCACCCTTATCGCCAAAGTGGAGAGAATATTTTTTTTTTCTTTATTCATTTCGTACTATGGGTGCCGAGATAAATCCATGGGAAATATGCTACCTTGTATAAAAGACCCTGATCGTTTGGAATTTTGTCTTTTTATTTAGTAGCTGTTTCCGCAATCTATAGATTAAAAAGTTAAGCGGGTATAATGTTCAAATAAATAATAATACCTAATATACTCCAACTGATTTCGGCTATGGCAGCCAATCTCATATCTATCAGCCACTTACTTACGTATAGTGCTCAAATGTGCGCGTAAAGACAAGTGCACTCTCTATTCCATTGCCCTCATATTCCGAAGTGTGACACGACCGGAGAGGTATCGGGCGCAGGACCAACGGCTTAGCGTGCTTTCCGAGGCTGACACTGAGAATTTCTTAATAGGATTTTCTATTAAGAAATTCAGGTTCCATATTTTAATCTGACCCAGGAATCGAACTTGTTACCCCAAGCGCAGCCATCGCTTTAAATTGCGAGTCACTACCCACTGCACGGTCGAGGCAGTCAAATGAGTTAAAAAAACACGTTAAAACCAGGTAGATTGAGTTCAATTTTAAAAGACTAGTAAAGACATGTTTTTGTGTAGGTGGAAGACGATCAGACGGATCGGTTGCAAGTGCACTGCTCACCTTTTAATTTCTCGTACCCCCCAAATAGGCCTCTGGACTCACTCGGCGAATGCACTTCTGTTTGTCCAAACTAAAACTAAACAGGTCATATTCTTAAGCCTCGTAATTTGCTTCACCAATCTTATGATCAACTACTTCTTAGGTAATTACCTCATCCCCTAATTATAGGACCTTCGCACCCTTCCCATCCAGAGGTCAATGGCACCGTACAATGGGCGAAGGAAGTGCGCCAGTCATCCATGCAGCTCTAGGACGAAGCGAGGTATAAAGCGCTTGCGCATGGGGTATGTCGTCAGTTCGTTCAATCACACAACCGAACATGGCTTGCAAGAAAGTAAGTGATTTTTTGGATATTTTCTTGTAGTGGATTTTGGGGATTACTTTCGGAATGTGTTTTTAGAAGTGAAATTTTGTTTAATAATTTTGTTAAGAAAAATAATCAGCTAGTGTTAATTTTAATCCTAAGTTTATTTCATTTTTTATATTTTTTAAATATAAAACACTTGATTATGAATTTCATTGAAAACTTAATAATGGAAATATCAGAGTTTATATATTTAAATACTTACATAAAATCTAATCTAGAACATTTATATTTATTTCACTTAGATTTGAAGACACTTATTTGTTTAGTGCAGAGAGCAGTTTTCAACTTTTCGAATAATGGTCACTGAAATCATAATCAACCAATCATCATTGAAAAAAATTATAATATTATCCAATCGCTTGCTAGTTTAACAGTTCTTTTTTTTAGGCTCAAATAAAAATAAAATTAAAATTCGGAAGACTCCGCTGCCTGTCCTTCCATCCAACCATGTTCTGACTCTTATCATAATCCTTATTTAATAGTTAGACAGTTGGATTTGGTTGATTATTATATTTATGGCCTACTAATATTGTACAGATAGAGAATGGTACTGAAACTCTTCTTATGCAAGTGCAACTTAACACTTGGTTATTTTTTTAATACCTCGATAAAACCTTTTGTTTTATTATCAATTTATCAAAAGCCTAACTTTTCCTTATTCTTCTGAAATCTATAGTTTTTTTCCTCTGGCAGTACCTAATTCATAAATAGGCCATTCCAATTATATCCGGCCTATGGGTTTAGCCTCGCATTGTCCATGGGAAGTGGTGGCAAACAATAATTTTGAATGCATCGCGTGCTGAACATGGACACAGTGTTTTTATTGACCGATCCGTCAATAACACTAACGAATTCATTTGAATGATGATTCGTTTCCTTTTTAACAGGAGGTCGTAGTTCAAATCCGAGAAGGCACCTGTATTTTTTTTTAAATCTAAGTGCATATTTCTACTATAAGCTTGGCAGTGAGGGCAAACCTCGTGATGAACTTGCATGTTTCGGATAGTTTCTAAAATAAACTACGAGTATGATTCAGTCGCACTGGTTCCCCCGTTACAAGGTTGCGAAAGACAGTCGGGAATCATCATCACATCATCATCATCAGCCCATTTAAGTCCCCACTGCTGGGGCACGGGCCTCCCTCAATCACATGAGGGGTAATTGCCATACTCACCACGCTTGGCAGACGGGTTGGCGAGGGTTTTGATATAAATGCAGAGTTTTCCTTCTCTGGGTGCTGATGATCATGCCAGCAGCTTTACCTTAGTCGCCTTTTACGACACCTCGGTAAGAGTGAGGGTGGCCTATTCTACTCTGCCGGGACCTACACGGCTTTCGGGAATCGCTTCATTTTAATTGCCAGACTCACCCATTCCTGAATCATGGTCGAAATTGTACTTCACGTTTGGACCATAATTCAGAAATGGGAAATGGACTCGAATCAGATCAACTGGTTTACGGTTAGCACGTTCAGAATCAGTATCTCAAATATTGTAGGTATCCACAATTTTAACAAAACTACATTCTGAGTCAGTCTAAGTCGTATAGGTTTTCTCAAGATGTTTTCCCTCACCGCCGAGCTAATGGTAGGAATATGCACATCTGTTTGAAAAATCTAATGCTGCATACTCAGATTACTCGCGCCAGATACCTGTCTATACATCTATTTAATAAATTACCAGTGGAATTAAAACGTGTTGTCTACAAGCTACATGTCTTCAAGAAAAAACTGAAGGCCTTCTTACTGGAAAAAAGTCCTTACTCTATTGACGAATTTTTAAATGTGACATAATTCAATATGTAATCTCTTAAAGTATTAATTATTATTGTTTAGTATCTAATTTAAATATTATTTTATGAATGAATTTTATGTTGACATTGTTTACTTATAATGCTTATATTTTAGTTGTGACTTAGTTAAGATTTTTTTTTAAATCCATGCATTATATCTATTATGTATTTCTAACACAATGTATATTGTTAAAATATAAACAAATAAATGAAAATGATTCAAAACATGAGTATGGAATGTTAGGCGTCCGTGGCTAGGGGCATTCAGGAATGCTGCAAGGTGTTCCCGGCCTGTCGTAGGAGGCGACTAAACGGGCCTTCGGAGTACGTGAGCGTGACCCACTGCAGGGGAGTGGCTCGCTCATTATACGACTCCGCGGGGAATGACGTTACCGGGTATCCTGGAATCCAATTCTCGGGCTCGTGATATTTTGAAAACATAGCGGATATCACCTGAAAGCCATACAAAAAAACTATGTTTTAGTGATATATGTCGTATGAAAGTAAATATCACGAGCACGAGAATTGGGGTCCTGGTAGGTCGTACAGCGAAAAAAAAGCGTGATTTTGGGGTAGGGTCTAGTCCCAGCTATGGGGTTTCCGACCATGATTGCGCGGATATGGACGCCCCAGGGGTTTTGGATTCGGTTAGAGTCCCACACACCACCTTGTTACCTACATTTAACAAGTCGACGGCCATGTGATACAACTTAACATCGTTAATATTGCAGATCATTTTCATCCTCATTCACATCTTCCTATTGGTGGTGGTGACCCTCGCCGCGCCAGCTGAGCAAGCCCCAGTAGGAGCCCAACCGGAAAGAGTAGAAACTCAGAAGGAGGACCTGGTCTCAGAATCAGAAGACCTCAAACCTGCTGCGACCCACTGGGGAGGTTTGGGCGGTCACTGGGGCGGACACTACGGGGGTTACTACCCTTACTATGGTAGCTACTATGGCGGATGGCCTAGCTACGGCTACGGCTACGGCTACTGGCCGTACGGCCTCTACGGAGGATACGGCGGCTACGGCGGCTACGGCGGTTTTGGCCACCATGGCTACTGGTGGTAAAAATAGTAAGCGAAATAAAGTAAATGCCAGTAATGTTAATGAGGATTCCGAATAATAAGTTTGAGCTTTGGGTCGTGATATTATGCTTATTGTATTTTAAGTTTATCATATTTTCAGTCTTAAAAGACCAGATAAGTAAAAAAAAATCAATTAAAAAAACTTGCTATTTGAAAAATAATGTACGTACATACATAGGTAAAAGTTCTATTGTATATATTTTTAATGTAAGTAAAAGTTGTATATTATAACCAAAAGTTAAAGTGAATTGTAAAAAAGTAAAACACGTCAGATGAAATTCAATCAAGACGGAAATTAACACGATATTTATTATGTATTACAACATTGTGTACTCGGTCCACTCGTGACCACGGCTGCTGTAACGTAGCCGAAACGTCGAGTAAAATATGTGAGTACACAATATTGTACCACATAATAAATATCGTGTTAATTCCCGTCTTGATTAATTTAGTTATAATGCAACACGAAAATTTAAAAAAGTCAGATGAATATTTGAAAAACAAAAATACTTTTTTTTTTCATTTTATCAAGAAACATACATATAGATAGATTCTTTACATATTTCCATTTCTAGAGACCAAAAACTCAAATATCGATAAAAAGCACAAAGCTCGAACGTTCACAATAAGCTTGCCTCTTAAACATAGAATTAAATAGTTTAAGTTAATTAAAGTCTCATACATGAAAAATACCAGTATTGTATTTGAAAATTCCGTCACGTCCATTCCCCATACATTTAAGTGCTACATGGGACATTAAGGCGTATATTTGTATGGAGAATTTTGAGAACACCTGCGTCAATAGATGCCGTTAGGTTATGTCTTCCATGGTTTTGGCACGTCCTGTATGATGGGAATCAATAATGACATTGTTGAATGGTCGGCAGATCGCTATCGAAAAAAATATATCATGAAATCGTTGAGTGAATGAGAAATCAATGGCTGGATTATTGATATGCTTATATTTAGCATGTATCTTTTGACGGCTCATCAGCTGATTTTTTTTTTCATGCCTTATAATAAATGTTGTTCTTAGGTAGAATAACATTAACATATCTTTTTTTTGGTTTTGTTTTTTACATTTCATACATATATTGATTGACCTGATTCTGAACTAAGCAACTTACTTATACACTTGTATTACTTTACTTTTCTTATTTGTTTTTATAAAATTAAATATTTTTTTGTAAAATGTTAATTTAATACTTTTTACGTACTTTTGCTACAGATTAGAAAAATAATTGTCTACAATTTTTTTAATTTGTCAATAATGTATTTGTTCATACTCTGGCCGTATAGTGTATATATTATGTTTCTAACAACGAATGTAGTACTAAAAATTATAAATGTTTTTATAATTTTAAAATCACAATTATTATACAAAGCCTAAGTTTTGAAATACAATATCTGGATAAGATAATTTTCACTGCCTCTACAATTGTACCAAATGTATAAATAGTTTTAAGAATAATTGTATTTATTAAAGATCAATGACGGATAACGTTTTGTTTTATTCCACTGGTATTATAGGTCAAACATTTCCCCTCATGTTATAGTTACTAAACATGTAAGGGAGTTTGGCATCTTTATTTTATTTATTTATTTTATTAGGATAACCAACAAGAAAACACTGTTACAACAAAAAATAACATAGACAAACATAATCTTTAAAGCTAAGTGTAACCTTTCTTATAAGTTGCTGCCACGGTATGCAACGTGGACTATAGTGCGATAAAAATAAATAAAACTAAATATATATGTACATACGTCTTGAGAAGCCAATAGAAGAATTCAGCTAGGCTAGCATTTGGTAAACTTCGTCAAGTCTTCGTCAACCCATCCCTCAAAGTCTTAAGTCAAAAGTCTTCGACCAGTGCGTCCTTCCGGTCATGACTTACGGTGCCGAGACGTGGACACTCACGGCTGGACTAGTCCACCGGTTCAAAGTCGCTCAAAGAGCTATGGAAAAGGCTATGCTCGGAGTATCTGTGAAGGACCGCATCAGAAATGATGTAATCCGACAGAGAACCAGAGTCACTGACATAGCCCACCGAATTAGCAAACTGAAGTGGCAGTGGGCTGGTCATATTAGTCGCAGAACTGACAGCCGTTGGAGCCGTAAAGTCCTTGGGTGGAGACCGCGACTCGGTAAGCGTAGTGTAGGACGCCCTGCGACAATATGGGATAATGACATTCGAAGGCTGGCTGGTGTGGGCTGGACGAGAGTGGCCGAAAATCGGGAGCAGTGGCGTGCATTAGGGGAGACCTACGTCCAGCAGTGGACGAGTATGGGCTGAAGATGATACGTACTTGTGTTACGGATAACAGACAACACAACAGAGTAATTACAAATATATAGGTACTTAAATATATATATATACTCGCAGATACTGAACACACTCAAGGTAGATTGAACACTTTTTACAAACGAAGAACAGGTTCTTTATATAAACTAAGAAAGTAGGTATCAAAAAGTTTCAAGGGGAAGGGTAGTTAAAAGTTGAGCAGCGGACTTGTATAGTAAATTAAATAAATAAATAAAATAATTTTTTATTTATTTTATTATTATTTATTTATTTCAATAGTCTGTGTTACATTGAGTGGACTAATTACATAAATATCGAATCTATGAGAATAATAATTAACAAAGTATATAAACTATGAGAAAAAAATAATAATCAATTTTGTGAAAGGATGTAATTACTATTTACTCTTTGCTCAATGTGTGTAAGTATGTTTGTTTGTGTGTGTGTGTGTGTGTGTGTGTGTGTGTGTGTAAGAGAGAGATATAGAGTGAAAGTATGTGTGGCTAAGTGTTTGGATGTATAAGTTGGTGGGTATTTGAGTGTAAATTAATAAAATATATAAATAACAGAATGACTCCGAGATAGGTCGCTCAAGCACCCGAGTTACAGATATCAGAACCAACAGCGAAATTACATTTTATATTTTTGTTGTAAATACTTGCTAATACATAGAAACACCTAGACCAATATAAACAGACATGTTGATGCACACAAATATTTGTACTGTGTGGGGAACGAACCCGCAACCCTTGCACCAGAGGCAGCATTCACTACCACTGATTCAAACGGGTCGTCAAATGTAGTATCAGTCGTATGTCGTTAAAATTGTTGCTGGTATCCACGGGCGACGTACTTCTCTTCTATCTTGCATCAGGATCCATTTAGTTTTTTAGATTTTCGCGTTGCATTATAACTATAATGTATCAAGACGGGAATTAACACGACATTTATTATGTCGAAACGTCGAGCCAAATATGTGAGTACACAAAGTTGTATCACATAATAAATGTCGCGTTAATTCCCGTCTTGATACATTATAGGATCCATTTATCCATCAGCTAGTATGGATATTACGTCCAGACACTAAACAAACTCTAGTATACATCACATTAATGTTTGGCCAGAGTAGAAATCAAATTAGAGCTATGGGCCACTACTACCAAATGCGCCATTAAACCCGTCAATTAGAGGGTTAATAAAGTTATTAATAATTAAACACTAATAAATTTTGGAGTTAGATAGATAACTAACTAACTAGGTTGGCGCAGCGACCCATAGTGAGTCTTGGCCTCCGATAATAAGTGCCTCCATCTTGGTCGATCCTGCGCCACCTCCTGCCAATCATCTGCCGAGAGTACGCGTAGGTCTTTTTCGACCTCATCCTTCCAGCGATATCTCGGACGGCCGACTGGCCTTTTGCCATTAGGGAGTTAGATAGATAGATAATACATTTATTTGTATCAAAGAACACACATGCATACATTTTAAAATGATAAAAAAAAATGTGGAGGAACAGTAAAACAACATTGACAATGCAAATAAAAAAACTTGAAGAATTTGTTATATGTGTCTTTTTTCATATTCATATTCTTTATTGATCTCCATAATGTTACAAAAGGTGGTAATAAACATAGCACAGTACAATTATGGACCCTGTAGAGCATGGCATAGATAAGATTTTTCATTGTATATAGTATTATTATTCTGAACACATTGCGCTTTTAATGAGGACATCTCAAAAATAACAGAGTGAAACATTTTTTTCGGTTTGAAATAACAATCAAACGAGGAAGTGACGCGTTGAAGTCTTTTCCCTCTACATAGTCCCCGAGCTCCGTAGCGCTCGACTATGTAGCGACGTGAAACAATACTTTTGCGGTTATCAGCCACGACGACAATATCGTGGAAGATTTCATGAGTTTAATAACAATAATAGGTACTTATACTAATAATAATAATAGGTATTTAATAATAGGTATTTAGGCGCCCCTAAATATCAGCTTGACCCATTTGACGCCTTGCAGAGACGAGCTGTCCGGATTGTCGGGGATCCCGATCTCACGGACAAATTGGAGTCGTTGGAGTCGCGAAGAGATTTTGGCTCTCTTTGCCTCTTCTATAGGCTCTTCCATGGACAGTGCTCTTTGGAGCTGTTTAATATCATACCAGGGTCACCATTCTACAATCGCACGACTAGACGCCGCGGCAAACTTCACCAATACTACCTGGAACCAATCCCTTCCAGAACTCTTCGTTTCCAGCGCTCCTTTTTTCCGCGCTCGTGCAACTCTGGAATGACCTTCCAGCTGCGGTGTTCCCTGATCGCTATGACATGTCCTTTTTTAAACGAGGTTTGAAAAGAGTTCTTCTCTCACGGTAGGCAGCGGCATGACTGTGCTCCGGCATTGTTGATGTCTATGAGCGGCGGTTACCGTTTACCATCAGATGGGCCGCAAGCTCGTCTACCTACTATAAGCAATAAAAAAAAAAAAACTTATTTCATCTATTTAATTTAATTTAATTTGAGTTATATTGTGACCTATTTGTAAACTGCTGAATGTATATAATGTAGCGTAATCAATTCAATTTAATTTACTAATTCCTAATAATAAACATTGGCCAAATTTTACATGCCGTCTTTGGCCAAATATGGCGAACCATTGTCCAAAACTTAACAGCTTTTATACCTACCCATATTTTGCAAATAAAGAATTTGTATTTGTATTTGAAATCGTATTGTATGGATGTTACTGCCCTAGCGCCGATTTTTTGATCCGTAGTAACCTTTTGGTTAAATTAACGTCATCTGGTCATAGTCATCTGTCTAACCAATAGTCAAAGGCCAATTTTTTGTAATACCTATAAATATTGGTTAAGCTAACTAATGCTCAAAAAACATAATTTCGCGATATTCGACCATTGGTTATTCTTTTAAACTCAGTTGAAATAATTAGGTAGTAATTTATTTAATTGTTCATTATATTTTAGGGATATTTATTTTTATTACTAGTCTACAAACTTATTTGTACAATTAAAAACTGATTGACCCAGCTTTAAATATTTTAAAATAATTTTATTAAATTATAAGACTTAAGAACCGAGTAAACTGAAATTCTAATGCCTAAATTAGTTATAATTTAGCTTAGGCAATGCAAATGCAATATCATAGTTCGTTTGAGCTTGTCTGATGATGAAGATAGAAGGTGCCCATGGACACTAGACATTTATTGCTTTCCCATCTTATTGTGATCGCATAACTTAAAAATAAAAAACTGATCGATGATCAAGAGATCATCGATTAGTTTTCTATTTTTAAGTTTTTGATTTGAAGCTTTAGATGATCAAGGTTTTATTTTATTCAATAGAAAAGAGCTTGTTGCAGCTCCTACTAGCATGCTCTTAGCAAAATAATATTTCCAATCATTTGAATGGTGCATAAAAAAAGGGTTTGTTGAACTTTTGCTAACTAAAACAGGAGCCCAAGAGCCCAATTCTCGTGCTCGTGATATTTATTTTCATACGACAATTATCACTAGAACATAGTTTTTTTGTATGGTTTTCAGGTGATATCCGCCATGTTATCAAAATATCACGAGCACGAGAATTGGGCTCCAGAACTAAAATTAGTGATTCTTTGTTTCTATGACTTGATTCACATTTGAATGTTGATAGCTACTCAAGCACGCTTTTTCCGGAACTTCTTTGGTAGAAGAGAGTCCCATCCATAAAGCAGTTTTTATAATTTTTTAGAAAATTTCGTATGAACTTTTTTGTTTCAAATACATCAAAATGTGATCAAAACTGTTCTAGGATACCGTATTACCGAACAAAGAACGTTTTTGAACGTTTATGAATAAAGCCCTGAGTCGCAACCATGAAACTAGAAGTCAACGAAATGTTCCATTTTCGGAAAAATCGGAAACATGGAGATCCAATCGGCCCTGACGCAGATTCTTTCCTCTACCCAAAGGTTGTCTGGAAGAAATCGCTACAAGCGATAAGACCGCCTTATTGTACTGTCTGTTGTTGTTGTATCATGCTTGTATTTTATTTTTGTGCAATAAAGAATATCTATCTATCTATCTATTCTATACGGGTGCGGTTCAGAAAGAACGTTGCCCAGCACGTCACCCCAGTCCTAACGGCTTCGCAGAATTTTTCAAGTATGGCTTTCTATGAAAAGGCACACTGGCGCACTCAGAGTCGTTAATTAACTTAGTTGGCTACTTAAGAAAAGATATTGACACTTATTTTGATACGCATAAAGACTACCGATATTAAAGTTAATAAATATTAGCTTAAATGACATCTATGAGTGCGGCCATCCAGTCTGTTTAGGGTATGCACCCTAAACAGACATGCGTCTATGGTCGCAACACGTATGTACATGTATAGGATTTTTAATATATTAATATTATTCATTATTATAAATCAAAATTTAAGAAATAAATATCATGTCCTCCATTTTATTTTTTTAAGAATTTTATTGTAAGCGATATTTTATGTACCATGTTTCGAGTGAATAAATTGAACTGAGTTGAATTGAATTGAATACAGGGGGCGTGACCGGAGAGAGGCAGTTTCCCGGTAAGACTAACAGCACAACTAGTTAAAACAATCCTCTTATATAACATAACCAAGGTTCTACAAGAAACGAGGGGCAAATATTGAGCTGTTTAATCAACAGAAACAATAACATTATTTGTACAGTTAGTAGATTTTTATGTTCATTAATTATTATTAAAATATATAGGCGCCTATTACATTCAGTTCTGCAAATATACACATATGCGCATAGCGGTGAATGCAGCAACATACCTCTCTTTAATATTGTTAATTGTCAGTTTTATCTTTGGAAAACATAATTATATTATTCCTTAGTCTCCTTCTTTTGCTAGTCTATGTTTAATATTAGTTTTGCTGTATTGAACAATTTGTATCAAAAAGTGTTAGAAAAAAGTGTTCGATTCTTGCTGATTTTCTCATAGGTATGTAGTAAAAAAAATGTTTGGCTCATGCATTTGTTTTGATTCCTAATGGATTTTGAACACTAAGGGCCGCACTCAGAGACGTTATTTAAGCTAATGTTCATTAACTTTAGTATCGATAGCCTGTATGCGTATCAAAATAAGTGTCAATATTTTTTCTTTGCTAAGAGCATGCTAGTAGGAGCTGCAATAATCTCTTTTCTATTTAATAAAATAAAACCTTGATCATCTAAAGCTTCAAATCAAAGACTTAAAAATAGAAAACTGATCGATGATCAAGACAGCTTATGCGAGCACAATAAGATGGAATAGCAATAAATTTCTAGTTTCCATGGCCACCTTCTATCTTCATCATCAGACAAGCTCAAACGAACTATGATATTGCATTTGCATTACCTAAGCTAAATTATACAAAAATTGTGCATGGTTATTTAATAAATAGTATAAGTGTTTGCCGAGAGGTTGTAACCCCGAAATTAGTTTAAAATAGATCCGGTTTAGTATCTAACAATTTAAATCGATTGGTGTCGCTAGTTAGGACTACCCTTCGCCTTAACTAACTAACTAGGTTGGCGCAGCGACCCAAAGTGAGCCTTGGCCTCTGATAATAAGAGTCTCCATCTAGGTCGGTCCTGCACCACCTCCTGCCAGTTATCCGCCAGAAGTGTACGCAAATCCTTTTTGACCTCGTCCCTCCATCGGTACCTTGGACGGCAAACTGGCCTTCGACCATTTGGCCATCCCACATCTAAAACACATCGACTTCGCTGGCTCGACCACCTCGCGAGATTTTTTTTATGACATAGGTGGCAGACGAGCAGGCGGATCACCTCATGGTAAGCGATTGCAACACCAGTGGAGTCACAAGTGCGCTGCCAACCTTTAAACTCCCGTTTCCCACCGGTTTGCACCGGTTTTCTGTGAGGCCGTGGTATCACTCTGGTGGAGCCGGCCCATTCATGCCGAAGCGTGGCATTTTAATCCCTTTACAATAATTAAGTCTTTATTTTTTTATGTGATACGTGGCAGACGAGCAGACGGATCACCTGATGGTAAGCGATTACCGCAGCCCATGTACACTCGCGACACCAGTGGAGTCACAAGTAAACCCCCCTTTCCCCCAGATTGGGCCTCCGGTACCCTCACTCACGCAGCGAAACACAACACAGTGCTGCTTCACGCCGGGTATTAACTTTATAACACTACTAATTAAACTTTTTTGTATTATAAATGGCATAACCTCAGTTTGAGTACTAAGGTCAAAATATTTCGATTAAAAAAAACGCTCATTACCTAAGATTTTAGAATTATCTGTCAAAAGGTCAAACCCCAACCTATTATTACTATTAACGCAATAACAAATTTACATCTCTAGATCTATCAGCTAACCTATGGTGCCTAATATTAACACAGTATAACCATAGCAAGAAGAACGTTACAGGCACACATTGTAATTAGATCAAGATAACTTAAATTACGAGGTTAAAAGAAAATTCAACTGGGTTGGGCATCATTCGGAAACGTCGAGTGTTTTCATCGTCGTGGCAGACGAGCAGACGGATCACCTGATGGTAAGCGATTGCCGCCGCTCATGGACACCCGCAATACCAGTGGAGACACAAGTACGCTGCCAACCTTTAAACCACCCTTTCCGCTGGATCGGGCCTCCGGCACCCTCAATCACTCAGCAAAACACAGCACAGCGCTGCTTCACGCCGTTTTTATGTGAGGCCGTGGTATCACTGGTCAAGCCGGCCCATTCATGCCGAAGCGTCGTTCTCTCACGGCCACAGTGCCTTAAGATGGAAGTATTCCAGTGCACCCTACCCTTTCATGACACCAGAGCCGAAATATGGACACAAACGGCATGGCTAGTCCACATGTTTAAAGTCGCTCAGCGAGCCAAGGAAAGATATATAATATGCTATCTCCGCGTTCCTCTGCAACGAATCCGAAACGAGATGATCGACATAGCTCACTGGATTATCTCATGAGGCTCTCTCTATTTCTTTACCTTATTGGATCGCAGAGTTTTCGGGACTGTAGGGGTTTTTCTCTCAGGGTTGACGCCTTAACATACTTTCCGAGGATGTGCGAGATCTTTCGAAATCTGGGTTGATACTATGAGCATTAATTTTGGCTCATACCGAAAATTGGCAGAGGGTATTTACTTTAATCTGTAAAATTTTCTCAATTTTTTTTAAAAGTAAAAAATAAAATAACAAACAAAATTAAACATCCACTGTCTAACGGCCAAAAACAGGCCACTCACCCCCGCCCGCCTCCGACGCAAAGGTGCCCATCACACTCGCCGCATTACCACGCTGAATAGCGATGGCCAGCCTCTGCACCAGAAACGACCCAGAGCGTGAGTCACCTGTCACCTCGCACAATCTACGGCCTATCTCCCACACAAAGTCCCTGGCTTCTGATCCCCAACAGCCCATCGTCTCCACGGCCACAGGCACAAATTGATAAAGGGGCTCCAAATTGGCGTACTTGAGCCTCTTCTTTGAGCTGGCATCCTCCGCAGCCGCTGACGGAGAGTGGACAGTGCGACTAAGGTGGCTGGCGGCTACAGTGCTAACGCAAGTAGCGTCCCAAACAAGGCACTTGCCGTTCTTCCAAGGCACCAAAGTCAGCCCATCCGGCCTCTTACCGTCAGTTCTACTCAGACCGGGAGGCTCAAGCACACAAGGAACGTTCGCTGATCTAAGAGCTCTGCAGATTATATCGTTCAGAGCATGGTGTCGAGGGAACCTACCCGCGCAACGGCGACAACTCAATGCGTGATGACCGTCAACCCCAACCATAGAACCGCAAGTACATTTATGAGGTTCACATACCTTGCAACCAAGGCGCAGAGCTACGGCCACCCGCAGAGAGCAGTTATCAAGCAAGGTACCGAGGTGCGGCGAAGGAAGCGCATGCAACCACGCTCCCGCTTCTGTCTGCGCTACAGCTCGCAACCTAGCCACATCAGCTCCGGCAGCCCCTTCTAACAATCCCTCCTGAATCCGCTTCATCCGTATATCATCCCACGCCCACTGAACATGTGTTGCATCAGGGATTGGGAAAAATTGGAGAACCTAAAAGGTAAAGTTCCGAACAACCAAGCTCTCTAAGGCCGGGTAAAAATGCACTGATCTGTGTAAAATGTGTACGAGCCTCGTCACTACAGGGAAAGAATTCGCACTTCGATGGATTCACCTCCAAACCTAGGACCCTGAGACGGGGTATCAGGGTCTCTAGATCCTGAAGCACATCCTCTGGCCTACCTGCAATAGTGCCATCATCGAGATACCACACGTTCAGCGACGATTTGAGCTCTAGGATCGGCTTATGAATAGCCAAACTAAACAACAAAGGACCGAGCGGATCCCCCTGCTGGGCCCCCACCTGTGACAGAATGAGTTCATTGTCGTAAAAAAGATTAGTGGAGTGTTTGTACACTTGATGAAGGAATGGATAGAGGGAAGGTATATTTTCCCTCACCTCATTCAACAAAACATCCCTTTCCAAAGTGTTGAATGCATTCCGAATATCGAGCTTGAGTAGAATGCTCCCCTTGTTTTCAGGATTCATCACAAACGCGCGTGTAGCATGAATAGCCGCTTCACAGCCCAGACGAGTTCCAAATCCTAATTGATGTGGCTGCAAATACCGGGCCATGTCCTCCCTAACGGCGCAGCATGCTAGTTTCGCAGTCAGGCGGCGAAAAACACTACCGATAGCTATTGGCCTTACGCCGCCGTCCTTTTTCTGCAATGCCATAAGCGATGCCCCGTATAGGTATGGGCACACCAAAGGGTTCAGCTGGCCACTGAGTAAAAAATTTGACAATCTAGTCAGGCAACTCAACAACCGAACTCCATTCTCCCCAGCAGAAACAGAAGTTAATTCCTTAAGGTGCCCCGGCCGGATACCGTCTAGGCCCGCTGCAGAACCACTATAAAAGGAGCCAAGTGCCGACACTACATCCTCCCTCACAACCGACGCCACAGGGAATGAAAGGTCCGGCTCCGTAGAAAAAATTAGAGGACGCGAAGGGCTGGGGTGCTTTAATTTCAAGGCAGCGAGCGTATCGGGGTCCCACTGTGCGAAACAGTCATCCGACATCAAGAGGCGGACTGCATCCCTCAAGTCACCCTCAAAGACCTTTGACTCAATAACTTTTTTTTTGGAGCGAGACATGGGGGTGACTCCTGATGCAACTATATCATCTACAGGACCGGGCACCGAAGATCCAATATTGGCCTTAACCTTAGCTGTCATATTGCCAGGACTTTCCTTCGCCGGGACCCTTAAAGCTGTATAAGCGAAAGAAAGAAGCACGCACCACTCGTCTATCCCGTTGCCTGACATGCAGGAATCTATTAAGTCACAAAGCTTTCTCGCCGCCTGATTCCGGGCACCTTTAGGAACGTGCCTAAGAACCGGAATACTCCTTTTATAAGATGCAAGCCTACTCAAGGGGCAATCGGCCGGAGCGGGCGAAGGCGACGCCCGTCTCGCCGACACAGCGAGAGCTACCGGAGAAGCCTGCGAAGCTCTGCTCGGGCTCCGCCCACTCCTGTGCATGCGCCCGACATGAACCTTTAGTCCATGAGGCGAGAAAGCACGCGGGCGTGAAGACTCAGGGCAGTATGGGCAAGCCAAGTGGGTAGGTGTTACGCTATTAGTCGACATTATAGAATGATCCAGACGAGCAAAATTAAATTTATAAATTGTAAAACAAAACCAAATACAATCGATTCATCTGAGACCAATACAATTACATCATTTAAATAAAAACCAAAAAAAAAGAAAAAAATACAACTATCAATAAATAAAAAACTAAAAAAAAAATACATTAAATTAATTTAAAAGAAAATACAATTACTTAAAATTCAATTCATTAGATAAAAAAGAAATGGTATTATTAACAAATTCGATTTAAAAGATATCAATTAATGTCATATTGTTAAATTCGGCCACCTTCAAGACAGCAAGCTCCTCACGAAGTAATCATAGTATGAATTCCACTACTCCGAACGATTCATTTCTCCACAGCAATCCCAGTCGAGAATTTCTATCTTGGACATGTCTTTGGAGAAGCTCCTAATAATATTGTATCCTCTACTTTTTTGTTTCTCAGAGAATTGCCAATTCAAATTTATAGGCACATTATATTTACTATTCGGTCGGATTCGATCCGGGGACCTTTTGAACACGCGCGGCTATTGCGCAGATGAACGAAATTGTCTTATCCTAGTGTTATTTCAGAAGATTTGTTGTCTTTACCGTTCTTTTCTTTTTTCGGCGCAACATAGTACAATACAAATACACCCACTTTTTAATTTGTTAGAACTTTGTTAAGCAATATCTTGATTTGTTGTTGCCACTTTTCACTCACTTTCTCGTTATTTTTGTCTTGGATAACAGTAGTGTAGCTTCACGTTGTCCTTAGGTTCAAAATGGTGTAACTTTTTCCTGGGACACAACACTATAAACTGATGATAATATTTTTCCTTGAGGAGACAAGTAGGACGTGTATTTATAGTATGACCGCCGCGAAGAAAAAAACATTTTCTCAATTCATTTTGAACTCAAAACGTTTATGTCTTCAAAGTAAGATTTCTTTACATTGATGTCGGTACAAAATATTATGGCAAGTCACTGCCTTTATTGATACTGTATTATTAAAAGCTCCATAAATACGTTAATAAATCATAAAGAATTTATAAATCGCCTCATTACACACAGCGATTGCCCAAGCCTATTAATATACAAAGATCAACTCGAATAATTAAATAAAAATCTATCACTGTGATCAATTATGTGGAAAACTAGCATACGCACAAAATGGTCTACATTGAGATCTTTGCCTAATGGCTGACCTTGCTTCCCGAAAGGTCACATAGTTTGACCTTTAAAATGACCGGCAACAAATTTATTCTAGCTATGTTTGTGTGATCTTAAATTCTCGTGATGACACCTATTTAGAATCATAGGGGAACTAGTATAGAATACACTCGATACTGTAACATAATTAAACTTACGCATTTAACTTAACAAGGTTTGTGTCACGATCGGTGATAAATATCAATACAGGAAGTCGCAGCCATGGCTGGCCCCTTACAAGGAGGACCAGCAATCTGGTGAAGGTCACTCTTGAGTGTAGGCGGCACAGGACCCATCTGTATGGAGATCATGTCTGGGAGTGGACGTATAATAGCTGAAATGAGAGTGACACTAATGTTAAGAATAGAAGAATCAACGAAGGTGCCTCACAAATTACCTCAAACATCCAGGCACTGCAGAAACATAAGTTTCATTACACGAGTGAGTGGGAAACTAACTCACGATTCTTGGAATGGGAAGCCGAGTCACTGCCAAAGTACACCATCACCGAAAGCAACAAGGCGCGACGAGGGTTTACATCCATACGTTGTTGGCTTACCCCTTATCCGCACCAAGTGATTTGCTTCCACGTTCATAATGCGGACAGCTAAGGAATGGAACGACATGGACATCTTTAAGGCAAGAGTGAAAAGCATCTTTTAGGCGAACGCTTTAAATCCTAGACTTCATCGTCACATTCCATCAGGTGAGATATTTATAGTTCTTAAACAATATATAATGGATATTTCATCCATTAGTAATAAGAATAAGCTATAGTTGTAATTTTTTTAAAATGATGATTAAATAGTCGGAGGGTTCGTTTACCGAGTGGTCAACCATATTATGTGATCTATTGTAACCTCCGCTCTCTCCTAGAAATATGAAGACATTTTGAAGGCATTTTTTAAATGTAATTATCGAACGCTTCTCTAATAACCGTCTGCTACTCGATACCAGAGTTCATCGTATTTCGTAACGGATTCCGATTTGAATAATACGCTCTTGTCGGACGCAAGTGGCGAAGGCCGGCGCGTACTGAGACAATTAACTTCTTAGTTAATTTCATTAAGATGAGTCGATTGACCTCGTTTCGGTTTCAACGGTTTTTTTCCTGGAACGACACTATCGGAATGCGTCACGGTAGAAACGCATACCTAAATTGTGACAAATCAGTTTTTTTTTTATAGTGCTGCTCATCTTAAGAGTGTAATTCCCGGTTGCGTCCAAAGCATTCATTCTGGACCCCGGGGTACGCTTGGACCATGATTCAGGATTTGGGGAGTCTGGTAATTACAATGAAGCGATTGCCGTCTCACCTCCGCAACACTTTAACAGGGGAACCAGACCAACTGCGTGAGTGAGAGTACCAGAGGCCAAATCCGAGGGAAGGGGGGGTTTAGAGGTCGGCAGCGCACTTGTGACTCCATTTGTGTCGCGGGTGTCCGCGGGCGGTGGCAATCGCATACCGTCATACCGGCATAGGTGATCCGTCTGCTCCTATGACATTAAAAAAAACTGAGTCATGGTAACACGTTTCGGAACTAGTCAACAACGTGAGGAAACCTAGGTTTCCTCACGTTGTTGACGTTTTCCCTCACCGCCGAGCTAATGGTAGAAATACGTACATAGTTTTGAAAAATCCTGAGGTACCTACATTCGATTTCAAACTTCGATTACCTGCATGGAAGGCGCGTTCATATCTACTGAGCTTTAGCATAGTTCTAGTGTTTTTTTTTTTTTGTAGTTACATATTGGCTCGCCTCAAGGCTCAACCTCGCGATGTAAGTGCACCCTCCGCCTGGGGAGGGACGTGAAGTAAAGTACTCATGTCCCCTCCCCACTCTAGCGATGAGGGAGCGTCGCTGGGGTTTGGTCGGTATGCCTCTGGCCGGCTTCTCGCTAGGGGAAGCCCCCGCGAGAGGAGAGCCCGACATAACTCGCCTTGCCCCCCGACAGTAGGGTATGCATAAGGAGGCATTCCCCAGCGTCAAAAAAAAAAGCCCAACCTGATGTTAAGCAAAAGGAAGCGCCCACGTTACAATTACAACGGACGCGATTTCAAGGCATCATTTCAGTTGGCACTGAAATACTGTTTCGCGAGAAACTGATTTGATTGATACACGACATTGGGATAATTCAGCATCTAAAATATGGTAGCCTCTTCTTCTTATTAATTCGTTCATGTTTTTTTTTAGAAAAGCCTAGACATTTGGCCGCAGTCTCACCTGACGATGTAGCCTAGGATGGATCATGTCAGTTTCAGTAGCGGCTGTTTTGCAAAAATTTTGCCACATTTTGACCATTTGAAAGAATTGTCTAAAACAGTCAAAATTAAGTATTATAATCCAGGCCATTAAAATAAATTTGGTGTCTTCGCGGTCGCAACGCCCACCTGCTGCGAATTTCATGGATCATAAAATGTTAATTAATGTGCTAATATTTGCAATCCTGAATAAAACATGACTGTGGCATGATTTGTTTCAGATTGCTTTACACTATCAATATGTCAATCATATCTGTAATCATACATTTTTTAAAACAAGCTTTTGTTAAACTAGCCTGATGGCTATTTTAATATGATTATTTGGTGTCAAGTTGTCAATTCATATAAGCAGCAATTATTGCCTAAAACTAATGACCCCTCATTTTTTGTTGCATAATTAGGTATGTACGAGTGAGGGAATGTATTATATAAATTATATTGTAATACAGGGAGTATCGCTAAAAAATTCCTTTTTTATGCTAGAGGTGGACAAACGAGCAAGCGAGTCACCTTATGAAAAGTAATCAACACTGCCCATGAAAATCCGCGAAATCAGAGAGATCGCTAATGTCATTTCGGTCTTTTTAAAAAAGAGTGCTCTTCTCTTGAAGATGCCTAAGTCGTAGCCACATACTTCTAACTTTTCTACCAATCATTCTCAGCGACATTTGTTTCAATGAGATATAGGAATAAAAGTTGTAGTACAAAAGTTGTTTAGAATAGTTGGTACAAGAGGTAGAAGGATGTAAATGAATACAACCTGTATTTACTCTCTTTATACCTATAGAATACTTCGTTATTCTACTCGTGTACATACTCCCAGTCCACCGTATGTTCTGCAACCGAATATTTTTAATAATTATTTATTTATTAGGTAGGTACTAGTATTCTATAACATCATAGCTATAAATATTGACAATATTTCAGGTGTATACAGCCACATATCTGGCATGCGGAGGAACTGTCAAAATTCTTCATTCGTTTCTCACTTTAATATCAAACAAATTAGGTTTCATGTCAGTTGGGGAATTTTTCACCAACGGTAGTGGTCTGATGTCTAGCTGTCTGTAGCCTCATGTGTCTTGTTACCAATCGATACTGTATCTGTGGATATTGTTGTTTTTTTTTTTTTTTTTATGTAGTTTTATCTGCAATCAGTCGAAAAAACTTTTATCAGATTTGTTGATACTTTAAATGACTTTCGATAAGCAATCAAGTATGCAGACTCTTGTTTTGCTCATCCCGGGCACAGAGCACATGTTGGACTTGCTTGCTGTTGACCACAGTTGGAT
The DNA here is from genome assembly GCA_019059595.1 of Marasmia exigua. Classification (NCBI taxonomy): domain Eukaryota; kingdom Metazoa; phylum Arthropoda; class Insecta; order Lepidoptera; family Crambidae; genus Marasmia; species Marasmia exigua. The sequence continues at coordinate 27,096,850 of CM032466.1, forward strand.
GCCATAGGTCCAGATTGGCTTGATTACTGATCTGTAAACCCTAAGTTTGTTGCTCAGCGATAGTGTGGACTGCCTCCCTAATAGCCACAAGAGGTTTCTAAAACGGTTGTTGACATCATTTCTTTTCTGCTGAATGTGATATTTCCACGTCATGCGCTGGTCCAGGTAGAACCCCAAGTATTTAACACATGTGGACTGCGGCAGCGGAGACTGGCCGAGGTGGGTAGTAGGGCACAGTTTCTTTCGAAGTGTGAATGTGATGTGATGTGATTTAGGGGCGCTGGCTCTTACACGCCACCTTTGCAGCCACTCATTAGTCAGATCTAGCTGGGTTTGCAGAGTTCCGCTAGCCTCATCAGGGGAGATGCTGGATGAGAGAAATGCAGCATTATCGGCAAACGTTGCCACAGTCACATTAGTAGCTTGCGGGAGATCATGAGTGAATATGTTGTAAAGTACTGGTCCAAGGACCGATCCCTGAGGCACTCCAGCATGGCACGTGTGGAATTGTGATCTAGCGCTTCTCTGCTTAACCTGGAACATTCTCTGGTCCAGGTATGAGGCAATAATATTGTAGAAATTGTAGGGAAGGGTCTTTTTTATTTTATACAGCAGTCCCCTATGCCACACCCGATCGAAAGCCTGTTCGATGTCCAGAAATGCTGCGGAGCAGTATTCTTTATTCTCAAGGCTTTGTCTTATGGTATTGTAGACTCTGTGAACTTGCTCCACCGTAGAGTGCCTTTTCAGGGTCCTCAGTAGAAGTGGGTTCATTTGGTTTAAACACACTAGCCAGATGAGCGGCGAAAAGCTCAGCTTTTTCGGGGTCAGTGCGTGCCCATGTTTGCCCAGATCGTATTGGTGGCAGACATTGTTGGGGTTGAACCATCGTTTTAGTCGCTTTCCAAAGAGAGTGAGGGCCATTGTTATGTGGGGTTAATAGCTCAAGCTTTCGTTTGATTGTTTCATTGGCTATTTCCTTGAGAATCGATTTAAGCTCACAAATTGCTCTGTTAAGACGGGTTTTATCTTCTTTTTTTCGTGATAACTGCCACACCCTACGCAGTCTGCGTTTTTTCTGCAATTTTATTTCGGATCTCAACCGGGATTGGAGTTGAGGTTGTGTTCACAGGTACGGATGGCTCCGGGGTATTGATCCAAACTGCCACCTGAATTAAGTTAGTGATATATATGCAGGCATCATCAATGTCTTGCGTAGTTTTTAGAGGAAACCTGAGGTTAATGCTTGATTCGAGGTATTCCCGAAAGTTTGTCCAATCCGTTTTCATGTTATGGAGAGAATCATTGTCCGGCTCACGATAGATGATTGTTGTGCTCAGCATCATCATCACTGGGGTGTGGTCAGACGATCCATCCAGACTCGATTCCAGGTTGACGTACAGGTTGCTTATGTTTTTAGTAATGAAGAAGTCCAGGAGATCTGGTATCTTGCGACTGTCCGAAGGCCAGTATGTTGGTTCACCAGTAGAAAATGGTGTCAGCTTGTTGGCATCAACACTCTTTTTTATTTTGCTTCTGGATGTTGTATGAGCCTCCGAGGTGAGACATGCATCAAGCTTATTGGTCTTAAGGAATGTTTCCAGTTCGCAGGTATTGGGTGCCAGACCATTAATGTTCCAGGTGGCTAGGTGCAGTGTATTTATTTTGATATCTTCTGGAGAAGAGTTGTGATAAGCGCGAGCATTGAGCTTATTTGTTGAAGTAGGATGTCAATTTTCTCACTCTGCTTTGTGAGAATATTTTCGAGGTTGAGTGTAGGTATGTCACTATTTGAGTATTTACCCTTCTGTGTTGCCGTTGGTGCATTATCAGTAGCTTGCGATTCTCTGGTTGCTTGCGCGTATGATTTTCGCCCACTGTGTCGATATGACAACTGTTCTTTCTCAACAGGATTGGGCGGAGCAGTCATATTAGGGATGGATGCTGCGTTGAGAGTGAGTATGCGGTGACTAGACGCAGGTTGCTTATAGTTCGGGAAGACTTTTTGTTTCCCATTGTGGTTGTTTAGTCTTCGAGCAAGCAGCTCCCGATATACTTGGCAACCTTTATAGTTAGCTGGGTGGTCCAATGAGCAGAGGGCACATTTCGCAGGAGTGCTACGGTCTTTTTTGGCGCATTCAGACGTTTTATGATTTCCCCCGCATTTGACACATCTAAACGGTCTCATACAGTTATTTTTGGAATGGCCGTATTCTTGGCATCGCTGACATTGCACAATAGTTTTGGATTTGCGAGGATCTTCTATTTTGACTCTTTGGTTGTAAATGTGAGTTATGTTTTTCACTGTGGGATTGTCATTGCCTGGTTCAAGGTTGACAAAAATGTGGATGAGGGTTTCTTCTCAGGCCCATAACGAGCATTTATTATTTCCCCAGTCACCTGATTACCAGTAGCTTCTATGGCATCTATAATAGCCTCATGTGGTGTGGAGTGGTGCAGGTTTTTGATGACTATTCGAAAGCTTTTTTTGTCCTTTGGAGTAAATGTATAGCCAATAAGCCCATTTTCTCTTATAATGGTTATTATTTTCTTGTAGTCATCGGTTGTTGTAGCGAGTACGTGCAGTAGCCTTTTATTCAGGACTTTAAGGCTGAACTGGTCCTTTTTGCACACTGATTCCAGCAGTTTTGTGAGCTCCTTGACATCTTGAATGCCGTAGAGAACTATCGGTGGGGGTTTGGTGGGCTTTTTGGGGCGGACAGGCAGTCCTGATAGTTTGTCGGGGGAGTCTAGAGGCAGGATGTCAAATCTATTGCTTGTTGTGGTTCTCCCTGCTTGTGGAGGCGACTCGCTTATTTTTCTTTTTTTATTGTTGCGAGGAGATGGGGCTTTTTGCCATGATGGAGGAGATGGATTTTGGGAGTCAAGTTCTATTATATTCCCATTTTGTGGTTTGTAAGCAGATTGGATCGGAACAGTTTTTGTTGATCCAGAGGGATTGCTTGAGATTCCAACCGCTGACGTCCTTGGGCGATTTAGGAACATGCTTTGGTGGAACGCTTGTTGCACATATTTTTTAGTGGTTCCAGTAGCATTAACTGGGGAGGAAGCCTGGTCACCCGCTTCCACCCAGTCTTTGTTGTCCCAGGATATTGTTGTTTGTAATAAATTAATATTTTATTATTTTAAATAGTTTTTTTTTATATAATTGGCAGACCAGGATTTATATTTCTTATGTTAGATCAGTATAGTTCTAGAGAATTCAATAAGCTGAACTCTTTTTTTATGTGTTATTAGCGTCTATCGAATTTCGCTTTAACTTTGCCAATGTCGAGTGATTAAAGAGACACATGTTCGAAGAAGAAATTGTCCATTGTTTAGAGTTGGATCTCTTTAATTAATTGAGTTTTAATTCATCATCATCATCATTTCAGCCAATAGACATCCACTGCTGGACATAGGCCTCCCCCAATGTTCTCCACACAGATCGGTCCTGTGCCTCCCGCATCCAATGGATTCCCGCGATCTTCACCAGATCGTCGGTCCACCTTATAGGAGGCCTGCCACGGCTGCGACTTCCTGTGCGTGGCCTCCTTCCGCCCCAACGGCCGTCTGTTCTCCTCGCTATGTGCCCTGCCCATTGCCACTTGAGGGATGCAATCCTTTGGGCTACGTCTGTGACCTTAGTTCTCCTGCGGATCTCATTATTTCTGATACGATCACGCAAGAAGACTCCGAGCATAGCCCTCTCCATTTAGTTTTAATTATATATAAAAAAATCAAAATATACTGGACATAGACACCGTCTAGAACAAACAAAACGTACACGTCACATAAACAACACAGTATTAGTTGGGAGATTCTGAGTATTGGATAATATACTATATACATAAATACTTTATATAAGATGAGGAAGAAAGAGAGAGGAGATAGGGGAAGTTGGTCTGGCCGTGTAGTCCCCGGCAAAATAGAATAGGCCACCCTCACTCTTACCGAGGTGTCATAAAGTGTCATAAAAGGCGACTAAGGTAAAGCTGCTGGCATGATCATCAGCACCCAGAGAAGGAAAACTCTGCATTTATATCAAAACCCTCGCCAACTCGTCTGCCAAGCGTGGTGAGTATGGCAATTACCCCTCATGTGATTGAGGGAGGCCCGTGCCCCAGCAGTGGGGACTTAAATGGGCTGATGATGATGATAGGGGAAGTTAATAGGGCGGGGAATTTTTGAGGAAAGGATGTCATACAATGAGCTGGGGTACTTCTGACAGTTGAAAAATATATAAGCTGAACTCATTACAAGGTTCTATCGTTTCACATGGCATTGATAAATAACATACAAATGACCCATTTTTACAAATTGTTTTCAAACAACACAATGGTAATTAAATTATACAGCCTATAGCAATGGCCGAGCGAACCACGACAATGACATTATACTTCATACTTAACATAACAAATAGTCATGTTGGTCAAGAACAAAAAGATGATTAAATTGTCTTAAACATTAAAACAAAATGAATCAATCTCCTAAAATAACATTTACATCAAGTAATATTTGAACATTTAGTCAAATTGTTCAATTGTATATAATTTCATACAATGTGTCAAACATCTTCACCCGATTTTAGCCTTAATGTCAAACACGTATGGTTTAATATCAATTTAATAGAACCACAGGTTATAGTAACCCCACGTGTGGATGTCTGTATATGAATAGATGTTTCATTTTTAGTATCGTTTATAATTTAAATGACGGTACTAACCTGTTACATGACTATTGGGTTATGCCATACGATTAGTTACGTACTGACGGGCAACAGGAGTCACGAACTGTTCTAAATCATTATTATTGATCTTTGGGTTCTTTATGAAATCTAAATGTTATGAAATTCTTAATTGTCTGTTAAAAAAGCTTCAATGAGGACTTTGATGGTTAGGCTTTTACGCTTAAGGTGACTGGTGTGGCACACTAGCGACACCAATCGAATCGATCTATCGAGCTGCTAAGCCGGTTCTTTTTTTAAACCATTTCGGGGTTACATTCTCTCGGAAAACACTTATATTATTTATTAAATAACCATGCACAAATGTTGGGTCCGTTTTTGTAAGCGAAAAATGTATTCACGCCAAAAGTGGCAAAAGCAGACCAAACAGTTAACTATAAGTATTAAATAAATAGTATAGGTGTTTGCCGAGATATTGTAACCCCGAAATCGTTTAAAATAGATCCGGTTTAGTAGCTAAAAATTAAAACTGTTTCCAAATCTGCCTGCCCTTTGTATTACAGAAAAGGGCCATCCGCGCTATATACAGCTTAGATCTCGTGACTCACTTCACGGGAAATATTTAAAGAAATAAATATTATAACCGTTTCCCAATTTATTCTATAAAATTCATACATACGTAATGCAGTCGGCATAATAGTCATAGTCTTAACACCAGAAATAAATATAGACTTGCCGTCCCAGTCCTCAGACTTCATAAAATCTGTAATTCTTTGTTGGCTTAAGTATTAAGCTACCACAAAATGTCATAAGTCACTGGATAAGTATAAGTCTCATATTAAAACCTGCCTAATGAAGAAAGGTTACTATAGTGTACAAGACTATTTAAATGATAAGGATTCTTGGTCATGTTCATTGATTAGTCTTTTGAGTTGTTATTCATAGTAGTTTGTTAACTTTGATAATTGTATTTTTTTCCTCTTCTCAATTGAAAGTATGTAACATCATGAATATTTGAAAAGAGTAACTCCTGAGTTTCTTGCTGGTGTCTTCTCAGTAGAATCGATATTACGAACCAGCGGTAGATGATAATGATGATAACCTATTTTGACATTCATAAGTGTTCTGAATGGATCTAACTTGAATAATTTTTTTTTTATCTTTATCTTTTTAAGTTTGGGAATTGGTCACAATGAGCAACTGCCGCGTTACCTTCGCAACCATATAACAGGGGAACCAGGTTAACTGAATTATGATTACACGTTTAAGAAACTATCGGAAATGTGCAGGTTTTCTCACAATGTTTTCAATTCAATTCAATATTCTTTATTGCTTTTCTATATGTGATACATTACGGTGGTACATATTATAAATGATATTTAAGAAACAATATGAACCCTGCGACAAGATAGGATGATGACATTCGAAGGCTGGCTGGTGTGGGCTGGATGAGAGTGACCGAAAATCGGGAGCAGTGGCGTGCATTAGGGGAGACCTATGTCCAGCAGTGGACGCGTGTGGGTTGCTGATGATGATGATGATGGTGATGAACCCTGTCGGGCACAGCAAATTATAGGAGAGGAGGACTGCTGAATATTTATATTAGATACTCTAGTCCATTGTTATATACATGTATATATAAAATAGATAGAATTATAATGTGATATTGAGATTTTGTGATCGTATGATTATTGAATGAATGAATGAATATACTTTTATTGCACTCAAAGTATAGTAAAAAAAATTTAATACTAGGTATTACAGGATATGTACAACGAAGGCGGCCTTATTACTATGTTATGTTATTGTTATTATATTTTTAATTTTATTTTATGATGTTACTTATTATTCAATTTATCTGTATTATCTAGCTAGGTTAGGTCTAGGTAGGTTTTCTCTCACCGCTGCTTATATTATTTATAAGCTTCAAAATACTTTTTTGAGCTTTCTTACTAGCAGACAAAAGGTGCGTTCTTACTGGCAGACAATAAGTGTGCAAAATATTTATAATAACTTAGATTTTTCGTAAAGCTCTTCACAATGTTTTCTTGATTTATTTCTCAATCTCAATCGCAATTGCAAGTACAGGCCATTAAAATGCAATCTGCAGAGCAATCAGTTCAACTAGGCATTTTTCTAGCATTCTCTGAATACAAACTCTATGAATACACAAGGATGCCGGACTTACCCATAAAGTATAGCCACAGCACAATTTACTCAGTAGTAAAACTAAGATACACCTAGTGGGTTGTTTGCAAGGAGAACAGATGGAATTATGATCTTCCTGCCCATTCCCATATGAGGATATACCCTGCCCATTCTCACTTGAGGCATGCAACCGGACGGACCAGAGGTGGACCGACGATCTGATGAAAGTCGCGAGAATCCCTTGGATGCGAATTTCTTAACTGAATAGTTCGCGCAAGAGACACTACCAATTTCGCAAAGTCTCAGTCACTCAATAAAACGGACGCGTTTTCGACCAACGGATTCAGCCGAGACTACTCTTAACGAAATCGCTGGTTTTAAGACTTCCTTAGGTCCTAGCAAGTTGTTCACGTGACAACTCACTCAACACACAATAGCATTGTTTAAAACGATTAAAATTCAAAGATTCCTATATTAATATCCCTTTGCGGCACTTTGCTGCACGAAACAACAACATGTAAGTTCAAATGTTGTACCAAATGTTATTAACACCTGAAGTGACACAAGCTCAATAACAGATTTCCTACCCAACATTACGGATGATTAAGTTTTTATTAAAGTGTCTGGTATTTATGTAAATATAAGTTAATAAAATTACTTCTTTATATTATAGAATTAAAATTACCAATAAACAAATTATGTCGGCGTATGTTTTTAAGAAATAGGTATATACTATTGTACGATACTTTTATTGCAGTGGCAACATTGTAGTAGATTTTTTGGTCTTGAATTCCAGTTTTGGGTATAGTTCAGGTACAAATATAAGAATGTTAATTTTAGTACAAATAGAATTTAAGTTTGAAATTGTACTTATGAGTGAATAATATATTTTTTTATTTAATAAATATTTAATTTTATTTATTCCATATTTTCAACGTGCGCCGCTAAAAGTCTCTATGTCATAAAACTGACTATTTTATACTATGCAGTCATATGAGGGTTATCTTCTCACAGATGTTAACAAATTGTACCAGCTTACAATGTAAATGCATATGAATGTAATGCGTATTCGTCGCCATTAAAGGGCAACGTTTATGATTACACGCATTTCATTTTATAAAAAAGTGCGAAATAACGATCTTATTAGAGGCGAGCAACATAACCTTTTAATGGTTGCTCTGTGGTAGGTAGTTTTATATAACACTAACGAACTGCCCCGGATTCGCACGAGTGCAATATTATGTGTCAAATAGTAACACTCCAACTAACTTCGTCTACGGCGGCCAATCTCAACGATCAGCCACTTACGCAGGATATATTATAGTGCTCAAGTGTGTGTGCAAACACAAGTGCACTCTCTATTCTAAAAAAAATAATTGCACAATTCTGTTAACAATTGGCGGAGAAATCGTTGAACATATATAAAAAATAATAAAAAAATATAAACAGTCGAACATAGCACCTCCGCCTTTTTTTAAAGTCGGTAAAAAGGGATACACAATAGGATATGCATAGGAATGTGATGAACACTTCTACGACAAGCTGTAAAAGAACACCATCGAAACATCTAAACATTTCAGAAATTATTCTAAACGTGTAGTTATGATCCAGATGGCCTGATTCCAGAGTCGCGAAGTTGCTGTCTGACCGGCATAGGTCCGATTATTGCCATCTGCCAAACAGAATTGTTCCACACAAAGTTTACGTAACGCCGGACCGGATTTGAACTAGACACCTGCCCGGCATTGACTTTTAGCTGCGAGTATCATCTCTACGCATGACGCAACTCAACGGACGCTGCGAATGAAAAACTATTTTTAATTATTTACTTAAAGATACATTTGTTAGGTACTTAATTTGAGCGATGGTAGCTCGATAGATAAGAAAGCGCCTTCCACGGGTGGTCGTGATGCAAATCCGAGCGTCAACCTCTGGATTTATTAAATCTATGAGCGTATTTCTACCATTTAGCGCGGCGGTAAATGAAAACATCGTGAAGAAACTTGCACGTTTCGGATAGTTTCTGAAACGTTAACCATGATTCAGTTGGTCTGGTTCCCCTGTTATCTCTGATCAATCTGAGTGATTTCTATGAATCAGGATTCCCGGAGGCTCATCATTAGCTGACTCCTGGCAGCTCTTTATTATGGTACGAATGCTACGGAAGGATCCACCAGCGTCCCGTTGTATAATTTGCTACGGTGGGTATTTCTAGGGTGTCCCCTCCCCCTAGTTACACTTTTTTTATGTCATAGGTGGCAGACGAGCAGACGGATCACCTGATTGTAACCAATCGCCGCCGCCCAAGGACACCCGCAACTCCAGTGGAGTCACAAGTGCGATGCCAGCCTTTACCCTCAGTCACGCAGCGAAACATAGCACAGTGCTACTTTACGCCGATTTTCTGTGAGGCCGTGGTATCACTCCGGCCGGCCCATTCATGCCGAAGAGTGGCATTCCCACGGTCAAAACCCCTATTTAGAGTTATACCCAGTCAGCATCATCCCATCGTGATTCCCGGTTTCCTCCAATGTCGTCGCTTTGGAGCCGATGGCACGATTGCACCGTGATCTAGAACTAGGGAACTCTGATAATCACAATGAAGTTACTGCCCTCTAAACTTCGTTACTCTTAGACAGAGGCATCTGACCTATTTCCTATATAGTTATTCTAAAAATTTTTGGTTATTATTAAAATGGGAAAACGGCGGTAGCTCTGTTGAATTAGCGCCTTCAACGGACAGGTGATTCGAATCCAAGCATGCTCCTCGGGATTTTCAAATATATGTGCACATTTCTACCACTAGCGGTGAGGGGAATCAACGTGAAGAAATCTGCATGTTTTGGATAGTTTCTGAAAAGTGTAACCATGATTCAGTTGGTCTGGTTCCCCTGTCTAAGGGTTGCGACGGTGAGACGGCTCTCTCTTGGGTCGATTCCCTCACTGCTGGAGATCGTGACTCCTCCCGAAGTTGTCGACCGTCTGTCGCCATCAACTGCGCTTCGCCGCTTGGTGCAGGACAGTGCTTATCGGAAACTCGGATTTTTTAGCTATCTGGTGTGACCATCGCTGGGGACTACTGTTGGCATTTTACCAAAATTAATTAAGTTTACCAGCCATATGCACAATATGCTGACAACCCGAAATTGGATTTGTCATGTAAGTTAGTTTTATTGTTGTGGCACTCAAAGAGATAGTTTATTTATAAGAACAGTCGCGATTTGACCCTATGGGCCGGTGGCCGTGTCTAACTATTGTCCAAGTGACAAATTATGTCGCGAATGCATTTACAAATGACAGGTAGCTATTCAGTTGGCCCATGGCGCATTTACATTAATTATTATCGAAGTGTTTAAGTGTAATTTATCACCATATCAGTAAGTATTATTAGATTTGCAAGCATAGAAAACACATAAGTAGGTACCTAAGCTAAAGTGCAATAATTACGTTACCTGCTTACTTAGCCACAGGTACATAATGTGTCTAAATAAGATCAAATGTTTCTATGAATGAATTGTAATGTAATGGTGGTGAGAAAGTGACGCCAATATCAACAATTTCATGTTTTATAAGAAGCATCTCGACCAGCTGTCAACAATTCTCTAATTATTATTATGTGTTGATAAATTACATTTATTAAAATTAAAAGCACAAACTCAATACAGCCTCTCGGTCTTCTCCCTTCCACTTTCAAGCGCTCTAAATTGTCCTATTGTGACGCAACCAGGAATCACACGACAAGATGCAGATTCAGTCAGTGAGCTGATGTAGAAGTATCAAGATGTAGATTATTCTATTTGTACGACGTTGAATGCTATAATAATTCTATAAGCATAAAGCTCAATTTTGAATGTTGATGGCGATTCAAGCGCTCTTTTTTTAGTTGCGCGGACTCTATGTCTATCTATTCTAAGCGAAGTTGCCAATTTATATTATACTAATATGGACATAGCAACTGGACCTTTTCCGAGATGATAACGATAGGACAGGTCGCTAACGTCAAACCAAACAGACTCAAAACAAGATCATCTTCATAAATATTAAGTCGTCTTGTGGAATGTCTGGTGACCTCGCACTATAGTGTCAGATTTAGTCTCGTAAATCGATGGTAGGCATAATTTAATTGACCAAAATAACATAGGACAAGGACACTTGTTGGTGTAAAAATGATAATTATAATATGATATCATACTGCGTATCACATGTTACACAACTAGAGTCCACGCCACCAAAGAAGTCCCGTGAATAGTGCGCTTAAGTCGCCGCCACAGTCAAATTTGAGCTTTATAGTTCATGGACACAAGGAATCACAAATTTTAGTTCCGTGTTTTCTCGCGGGACTCCATTCGTGGCGCAGACTCTATAGATAAAACAATTATTAATTAGCAACAACATACTCGTACACAACGTAACGGTCGTAAGGTTGGAAGCTCTACACTGGAAGTTGTAGACGAGTACATCTACCTCGGACAAAAAGTCCAGCTTGGTAAGTCCAACTTCCAGAAAGAGGTCGATCGACGAATCCAACTCGGCTGGGCAGCGTTCGGGAAGCTACGCAGCATATTTCCATCCCATCTACCGCAGTGTCTCAAGACGAAAGTCTTCAATGATGACATACGGAACCGAAACGTAGCCGCTTACAATGTGCCAATTAAGGAGGCTCAAAGTCACCCAGAGAGCGATGGAGAGGGCTATGCTCGTAGTCTCCCTGCGTGATCGTATCAGAAATGATGAGATCCGCAGGAGAACTAAGGTAACAGACATAGCCCAAAGGATTGCATGCCTCAAGTAGCAATGGTCAGGGCACATGGCGAGGAGAACAGACGGCCGTTGGGGCGGAAAGGTCCTCGAGTGGAGGCCACGTACAGGAAGTCGCAGCCGTGGCAGGCCGCCCACAAGTTGGACCGACTATCTGGTGAAGATCGCGGGAATCCATTGGATGCGTGCGGCACAGGACCGATCTGTGTGGAGAACATTGGGGGAGGCCTATGTCCAGCAGTGGACGTCTATTGTGAATGAATATGAATGAATATAACATTTATTTTGACATACGTACATACACAGACAATAACAACACAATTTAAATATAACATAACATAATAGAGAAGAAGGACAAAAAGACATAGAATCGTGTGCCGAAAGAAGCGCCCGCTCAGCATAATGCCGTTTATTAGCTGAAATGATAGATGAATGATGATATGAAAAACTAAATTAATCTGACTTCATACTTAAATAACATTTCTATCAATTTAAGTTTAACATTTCGCAGATGTTTATGGGCGGCGGTAATTATTTACCATCAGATGACCCACTGGCTAGCTTGCAACTATAAGGAAATATAACCGCATTTCTTTCATACAAACTCTTAGACACATCACATTGATTAAATATAAAATGCAGGCGTTAGTTAACCGAACCTAGTGTCACGACAACTTTATAAGTCCCAGTAACGATAAATATCTTGTCACAACAGATTTTTGTCTTAAAAATTAAAATAACTCTTTATTTTTTAGCTTATTTTGTTTCCTTAATGTAGATTATTACTGACTGGACCACACATAAATTTAAATTGTAAACAAAAAATTTACTTTATTTTTACATTAATGGTGACATTTTATAAAAAATCTTTTTTTAAAAGAGTAACTGCTAAGTTTCTTGCTGGTGTCTTTTTGGCAGAAAACTACATTCCGAACCAGTGGTAAACATGTTGACATTCATAAGTATTCTGTATGAATCTAAATTGAATAAACTATTTCTATTTTCATAGATACATAGTTGTGCCATCTTTATTGGTACTTCCTCAAAATCACACGGATACGCACATAATAGCTAGGCAGTTTTTGTCACCCACTTCACTTATCTTAGTATTTGCTTAAAATATTGGAGAATTATGTTTGAATCCTGCAATTAATTCAAGGCCATTTGGGCATTTTAAGTGTCACTTCAAGTTTTATGCTAAAGATATACGACTCATAACATGTTATGTCATCAAAAAGTTAATAAAAAATGGAACATTAATAGTGTTTTAATAATGTAATAGCTTAGTGGATAAGCTCGCGCCTTCCAGGAGATCATGCGTTCAAATCCGAGCACGGATTCTCTCTCTCTGGATTTTTAAAAATGTGCGTGTTTCTAAGACTAGGCGGCGAGAGAAAACATCGTAAGGAAAGCTGCTCGTGTCGGATAGTTTCGGCGTATCTAAAGCCATTTCGATGCATGTAGATTGTAGGTACTTACTTAAGCATCATCATTAATCAATCATCAAACCTCATTTAATTAAATGATAGCTCTGACCCCACTTCCTAAAATGGTGCGACCCGAAGGTCCACTTACATATTATCTAAAATCAAATCCACACGTAATTGGTATTTGATCAAAAGTATAGAGATGAATGTATGTCTTGTCAGTCTATCATTATTATAGTATTCAAAGAACAGTGATGTTTTAATTCGGATAGTTTCTTATACCAATGATGCGGCAAATAAGACGAAGGCCCTCCGTATATTAAGTTACCGTACTTTAATATACACATCATCATCATCAGCCCATTTAAGTCCCCACTGCTGGGGCACGGGCCTCCCTCAATCACATGAGGGGTAATTGCCATACTCACCACGCTTGGCAGACGGGTTGGCGAGGGTTTAGATATAAATGCAGAGTTTTCCTTCTCTGGGTGCTGATGATCATGCCAGCAGCTTTACCTTAGTCGCCTTTTACGACACCTCGGTAAGGTTGGCCTATTCTACTCTGCCGGGGACCACACGGCCTAATATACACACCTAATTCCGATTATTATTTAAACGAGAGCATCTGTACTTAATTTTTAGAGTTCAGAACCTCAAGAGGAAAAACGGAACCCTTGTAAGATCACTTCGTTGTCTCTAATTAAAAAAATAATTCAAATTCATATAATTCTTTGTTTGCATAGGCTTTTACTTACAAATCATTATTTATAAGTACTTATGAATAATTAACATGTTAATACATATATATGTAGATACATAGAATGTATTAAAAAAATATAATGCGATTCTACCACCGGCTCGGAAAGTTGTTGCTGGTCGACAAGATCCGGCAGGAAACTCGCCAGTTACACTTTTTGATCGCTTAACTTTCATACAGCGTTGTGTCATCATCATACCAAGCCATACAATTTTATTATAACACAAAATAAACCGAAGGTACGAATAACCAAGGTAAACCGAAGCAGACCAGTCCCCATGTGTCAGCCATTATTTCACTTAACCATATTAGAGGGAATGCAATGACCCACTACATAGCGCCACCACCTCTGTCTGTCTGTCTGTAAGTAACCTTTTATTTCAGAAATGCGTAACGGTATGGTCGACGTCCCTTGATGTCCTGAAAAAATGAAATCTCTCAGAGACATACGGCCGTAAAAACGCATATTTCCTCCTAAGGGAATCAAAACCTATAGGGTAATTCCCGTTGACCTACATAATATAGAACCTAAGTGATATCGATATAGAGCACACATATTACACCACACCCGCTTCAAAATAGGGGCTGTTCATTTTTATAGGGTATTTTATAGGGTCGACATTTTAAAGTGGAGCTGCAAGTTCAAGTGGGTTATCATATGAAAGCGCTTGATGGGTCATGCACATGGCTTCGTGCCCGCCACCACGACCCGCCACTATGGACGATGAGATGGTGCCCAGGGGTTTTAGTCGGCAGACCCCCGCCGTTTTGCGGGGGTAGTCCGACAAACGGGACGAAATGCATTTCCCCTTGGAAAACTAAAAAAAATAATTAAGCGCTATTTTTTTTAATAATTCTTCTGTTTAAATATATTTTACACTGTGCACATCAACACAGTGTAAAATATATTTAAACAGAAGAAATATTTAAAAAGAATAAAAAATATCGAAAAAACTGAGTAATTTGATTTCTGAATTATTTATGAATATAGAACCCACGGTGGGCGAGCCCGATTCGTACTTAACCGGTTTTTTTTTCTCTAATGCATTCCAAGGCGACCCAGAGGCATTCTGGGGGCAGAGCTTGAGATATACCCACACCAAAACGGGATGTTATTTCCTATGCCTGAGTAGGGAGGAGACACGAGAACTGAGTAAAGAGACTATTTCACTAGCTCTCAAACCGGACAGTCATTAGCAGCATTCCAGCAGCATTTTATTACCAGAAATAAATTTAAAAAAGATTCATGCATAAAAATTGATGAAGTTACAAGTTTGTTAGTTAATAGGTTAAAACAACAATGTTTTTAATATTTACCTTAAAAAACAAGGAAAATAAAGAATCAAGCTTGCCGAAATATTTCCGAGTCATATGACGAAACCGAAGACTAATTTTTTTAACAGTGCCACAAATAGATACCAATTAAGTGAATTGAATAAACCCTGGTCTCTATTAGGCACTTATTCTGTAAAACGATACCTCTCGATCTAATGTTAGGTAACTGTACTAGTAGGTGTTATATCCGTAGTGTAGGATGCCCTCAGGTCAGATGGAGTGGCGATCTACGCAGGATGGCTGGTTGGAGCTGGTCGCGAGTAGCTAATGATCTGAATCTGAATTAAAATAAAAATAAATGTTATATTGTTAAAATTAAGGAAAGTTTAAACATAACAACAAGAGCGGAGTTCCCTAATACAAGCAAATATGTTGCTTAAAAGGAAGCTCCAACCACAATTATCTATATGACATGTGTGTTTTTGAATAAATAATTTTGAATTTTGAATTTAATGATCGATCGTAGTGGCGAACACTAGGAGAGGTATAAGTCCAATAGTAGACTGCAACAGGCTGATGATGATAAACTGTATACTGGTTTTAAAATATGTATAAGTAAACAAACAGAATTCTTTTTTATGAGCTATAGGCCAACGCTTATATCAAAATCAAGATTTAAAAAATCTTTATTTGCAAAGACTTGTACACAGCACCCAGAAATCGTCATACATTTTTGGTTTTTCAGTCATAGGTACGTATAATAATGATGATAAAAAAAGAATACTACGTTTAATCAAATGTATCTCAAAGATTTTCAACGACTTTAAATTAAGGCGGACTGGTATTAATAGCTTTGCTTTAAGGTGACGGGTAAAGCATACTAGCGACGCCAATCGATTTTAATTTTTAGCTACTAAACCGGATCTATTTTGAACTATTTCGGAATTACAACTTCTCTGCAAACACTTATACTATTTATTAAATAACCATGTAAAAATGTTGGGTCCAACGCGTACGCGAAAAATTGATGCACGCCAAAAGCGGCCACTTTTGGCGTGAATCAATTTTTCGCGTACAAAAACGGACTTAACATTTGTGCGTGGTTATTTAGTAAATAGTATAAGTGTTTGCCGTGAGGTTGTAATCCTGTAATTGTTAAAAATAGATCCGCATTATTAGCTGAAAATTAATATCGATTGGCGTCGCCAGTGTGCCCTACCTGTCACCTTAAATTAACAGTTTGACACCCAATATCTCGCCCGCGGCTACGGTATTTTTATGTGATAAGTGGCAGACGAGCAGACCGATCACCTGATGGGAACGGATTGCCGCCGCCTATAGACACCCGCGACACCAGTGGGATCACAAGTGCGCTGCCAACCTTTAAACCCAAGGGGTGTCCTCCGGATTAGGCCTCCAGAACCATCACTCACGCAGCGAAACACAGCACAGTGCTGTCTCACTCCGGTTTTCTGTGAGGCCGTGGTGTCACTCCGGTCGAGCCATCCCATTCATGCCTAAGCGTGGTTCTTCCACGGTAAAAAGGCCAGGTCGCTTGCATTAGAAAAAACAATAAATAAATAGTCTATGTCACCCTCCATCCCTTCAACTACCGACCAGAAACAACTTCCCGAGCCGGTGGTAGAATCGCATTATGTTTATTTACTTTTTTTAGTATATTTTATGTATCAACATATATATGTACCTATTAACATGTAAATTATTACATTAGTACTTATAAATAGTCTTAAATCATTCAAATGTATGCCGATTTGTAAGTGCTGTGTACAAGCCTATGCAAATACTATTGGAGATTGATTTTTTAACATTAATTTCCATTCACCATTTACAATCACTTACATATTAATTATATTAATTTAATTTTATCTGAATCACTATTAATAATACATACCACCTATTAACGACATTTCCAATTACTTTACAAATATTTAAATTGTTTGTACACACTGTGGTTTTCTTTTTTACACCTTTTTTCACACCATCGCAATACAAAAATTAACAATTTTTTTTTTATCGAAATTTGTAGCACCTCGCCTGACGCGGACAAACTCTGAGGCCGCCGTCTGAAAATCAGCGTCATGGCTTTGCTGTGGCATAGGCTGAGACGGGGACCATTCTTGCTGCAACATTGTTCACTAATTATTATCCTTATATTTTGTATTTCATTAATGGCTTCTACCTATCAGACTCTTTGACTATTATTAGTGTTTACAACTTGATTATGTAACTGTATAATTATGTGCAGCAGAATAAACGTATTATCTATCTATCTATCTATCTATCTATCTATCAAATAAAGAATTATTTGATTTTGATTATATCCATTTCAAAATCACGCCGTCTCGCTTCGTGCCATGAAAGACGGGCAAAAAGACAGACACACACACATACTCAATACTCAATATTTTATTTGCATTTCACATACTTTAACATTTTATAAAAATACAAGAAAAATATCAAAACCGCAAATATATAAAAGGACCAATCACAGCTACTGAAGGTGGGTATAATATTACCAAATTGAGTTTTTAGCGTTCACGGAATCTCAGATCAACAAAATTATGTAAATGAACCCATTACAGTGGGACTGTAATTAAAGACACGTGATAGAACCATGTGGGCTTAGCGTGAAATACTGGGATTTTATTATTTGTGTCTTGTATATTATACATCCTGATTGACGGATGTAAAATATGCATAATATATATACCGTGGGAGAGCCACGCTTCGGCATGAATGGGCCGGCTCGAGCTGAGTAATACCACGGCCTCACAGAAAAGCGGCGTGAAGGAGCACTGTGCTGTGTTTCGCTGCGTGAGTGAGGGTACCGGAGGCCCAATCCGGGGGATAGGGAGGGTTCAAAGGTTGGCAGCGCACTTGTGACTCCACTGGTGACGCGGGTGTCCATGGGCTGCGGCAATTGCTTACCATCAGGTGATCCGTCTGTTCGTCTGCCTACCTATCACAAAAAATACCGTAGCCGCGCGTGGGAGATTGGGTGTCAGACTGTTAATTTAAGGTGACGGGTAGGGACGCCTATCGATATTAATTTTCAGCTAATAAACTGGACCTATTTTAAACAATTACAGGGTTACAACCCCACATAAAATATTAATTTTGTGGTTTTATTTATATGTTAGATGTCAGATGAGCAGACGCAGCACGTGCGCTTCCAACCTTTAATCGCCCTAGATTGCACCTACGTTACCCTCACTCACCCGGGAAAATACAGCTCACTCTTTCACGCAGGTTTTCTGTGATGCCGTGATATCACTGTAGATAGGCACCCTCGAGGTCCATTAAGGGAGACGTAGGAATAAAACCAATTGTTGTTCCGCCTGTTTCACTTCACGTTTATCACCGCACTGTTTGGTAACCTATTTTGAATTGAACTGGCTAAGCTAGGCGGGGGAGTCTAGGTCTTTATTTCGGTAGCACGCTTTGCTAGCGCGATGTAATTATACATAGCGACATCTACCGAAACAAAGCCGAACCGCGTTGATTGCTTTGTACAGTCGCTCTGTTATTTAAATTGAGTTTTTGTAACTAGGCTCTACGTAGCAGCCCTAGATAGACATTTTATTCTATGTAGATTGTTACCAACTTCGATAGCTTGGTAACTAGTTTGGGGATACACAAGAATCCGTGTCGCAAGTTCTTAAAAGTTTTGTTTTAAAATAATAATATTTTATGTTTATTGGGGTCTGGCCATGAGAATAAAAAACTTAATTTACGCGGGTCGCCTCGAAAATTAAATATGGCTTAGTAAATAAGACATATCTAATTTTGAAATTTCCAGCAAAGTGAAATACTGTTTTGATTGGAATTTTATGCCGATGTTTTATGTGTTAAGGTGACGGGTAGGGCACACTAGCGACGCCAATTGATTGTTGCAGTAGTACCCACCTTTTTTTTCTCCATCCCGAAGATATACTTAACCCAGTGGCCAAGTGAGCGTGGCTTGGATTCGAACCACGAATCTCTATGAAAGGCATAGTTATCGATCATACTTTTACAAAATTAACGTTTTTCGTGACGAAAACTGTAACTCGAAGTTGATATGGAATTGTGTCGTTTCATTACCGAAGGTGGCATCACTATACCTAGTGTGCGATCTCTGGCCCGTTAAGGTGACGGGTAGGGCACACTAGCGACGCCAATTGATTTTAATTTTCAGCTACTAAACCGTATCTTCGAGGACGGCACCGTGAATTGCAATCGGTTCCGGTAGAACATGTTCATTGAACATGACCTTGGTTTTGTCCAAGTTCATCCGTAGGCCGATGCATTTAGAAAAATCAGCCAGGTCATTCAGCATCTGTTGTAGGTCCTGCAGCGTTTCTGCCATTATGACGATGTCGTCAGCAAATCGCAGGTGAGAGATGTATTCGCCATTGATGTTGATGCCACGTCTCTTCCAGTTCAGCGTCTTGAACATATCCTCCATTGCATTTGTGAACAATTTCGGGGAGATGACGTCCCCTTGTCTCACTCCTCGATGCAATGGTATAGGACTTGTTTGCTGGTTCTGTACTTGGACGGACATAGTAGCGGCATCATAGAGACATCTCATCACCTGGATATATCGCCAATCGACTTAGCATCGCTGCAGGGACTCCAGAACAGACCAGATTTCAACCGAGTCAAAGGCTTTCTCATAATCCACAAAAGCTAGACACAGGGGCTGATTATACTCTTCTGTCTTCTGTATAATCTGCCGCACTGTGTGGATGTGATCTATGGTGCCGTATCCGCTCCGAAACCCAGCCTGTTCCGGTGGTTGGAATTCTTCGAGTCTCCGCGCAAGACGGTTCGTGATCACTCTTGAGAACAGCTTATAGACGTGGCTTAGAAGGGAAATGGGTCGATAGTTCTTCAAAAGGGTTTTGTCCCCTTTTTTGAAAAACAAGACGACCACACTCTTACTCCACGCCTCCGGAGTTCTCCCTTCGAAGAGGACATCGTTAAAGAGCTTTTGGAGTTCCCTCAGTAAGGGTAATCCTCCAGCTTTCAACAACTCTGTTGTAACGCCATCCTCTCCAGGGGCTTTTCCATTTTTCAGCTGTCCAAGAGCAATCTCGATTTCGCCAATGCTGACTTCTGGCAAGTCTTCGGTTAAATTGGCGTGTTAATGTGGCCCTGGAGTCCTCATTTTCGGGATCAGGTCGAGATGCATGCGAAGCGTATAATCGGCCATAGAAGTCTTCCACTTCTCGAAGGACCGCCGGCCTTGAAGCAACAACTTCTCCACGTGATGTGGTCAGCTTGGTCAGGTGGCTTCTTCCGAGAGATTGTACGAAAACCTTCGACCCCCGATTCTGCTCGATAGCTCTTTCAATCGAGAGAGTATTGGAGCACCGGAGGTCGCGTCGCACAAGTTTACTGATCTCTCGGTTTAGAGTCCGTTTTCCTGACGAAGTGGACGGTGGTTGCTCACGTCGTTGTCTCATTAGCCCCAAGGTCTCATCAGAGAGTTTTGACTTCCTACCTTTACGCTGCATGTTACAAAATCTCGTGCCTTCTTCCCTGAGGACTCGAACAACATTTTCGAGGTTCTGGTCAACGTCCGTTGTGGTTTCCACGGCATTGAATCGGTTTTCCAGGATTAACTGAAACTTTTCAGATCCTTTCATGGATTGCAGTAAAGTAGGCCGGAGTCTTGACCTCATCAAGCGGACTCGTTCGGCTTTAAAGTCGATATTCAGAGTGCCTCGGACAAGTCTGTGATCGCTACCGGTGTTGAACCTGTTGATCACGGAGACATCTCTGAATATATGCCGCCTGTCCGCCATGATGAAGTCGATCTCGTTTTTAGTCATAGTGTCGAGGCTCTGCCATGTCCACTTTCTTTGGGGCTGCTTCTTGAAGAAAGAGTTCATCAAAAAGAGCCCCTCTCGTTCGAGAAAGTTGACAAGCATCCGCCCCCTATGATTCCTAACTCCAAATCCATGGGATCCTACTACCGATTCGTTACAATTCTGTACTCCCACTTTAGCGTTGAAGTCCCCCATGACAACATTGTAGTGGGTTTTGGTGGTGAAGTGGAGGGCCCTCGATATGTCATCGAACATTTCCTCCACTTCATCGTCTGAGTGTGTTGAAGTCGGTGCGTACACTTGCACCACCTTGAGGCTGTACCTCTCGGTGAGCTTGATGATGAGGTACGCTACCCTGTTCGACACGCTAGACATTTCCACTACGTTGTCAGAGAGGGACTTATTGACCAGAAACCCGACGCCGCCTTGAGAATGTTGGTCTCCCTCGCGGAAGTACATTAGGTGGCCCGACTCCAAGGTTACGGTGTCCTCGCCCTCTCTTCGGACTTCGCTTAAACCAAGGATGTGCCACCTTATTTTCCCAAGTTCCACCTCGAGTTGTGCCAGATGCGAATCAAGCCGCAAAGTGCGTCCGTTGTACGTCGCCAGGGTTAGTTTGTTGTGGTGGCCTCCCGTAGCCCGGAGATTCTTCGCACCCCCCGTCCCGCCGTTACCATGGTCGCCACCTTGACCAGGAATAGCGGGACTGCCGGGAACTGGGGGCCGTGGCTGCAGTTTTACTCTCATTGGAGGGTTTGCCCATAATCGCCACGCTGGGCAGGCGGGTTGGCGATCGCAGGACGTGGTTTTTTGCGCCAATGACGCTGCTGCCCGTCACTGGCCTGGCGTATTTGCCCACGCCATAGTTGTACCGTCGTGGTTATACCGCCATCGGTCGGTCGCCAGAGCCTCACGAGATGCCAGATTGCAATTCACGGTGCCGTCCTCGAAGTTGTTCAAAAATACGTATACCTCGGGCAGACTTTGCAATTGGGTAAAACCAAATTCGAGGATGAGGTGAATAGGAGAATCCAGTTGGGTTGGGCAGCATTTGGAAAACTACGTCGTGTCTTCGTATCGTCGATACCACAGTGCCTAAAGACGAAAGTCTTCAATCAGTGCGTCCTACCCGTCATGACATACGGAGCCGAAACGTGGACACTTACGGTACGGCTGGTCCACAAGTTAAAGGTCGCTCAGCGGGCTATGGAACGAGCAATGCTCGGCGTCTCTCTCCGAGATCGAATCCGAAATGAGGTGATCCGGCAGAGAACCAGAGTTATCGACATTGCTCACCGGATTAGCAAGCTTAAGTGGCAGTGGGCTGGCCATATTAGCCGCAGAACCGACAACCGATGGGGTAAACGGGTTCTGGAGTGGAGACCGCGTCTTGGCAAACGTAATGTAGGGCGCCCTCTGGCTAGGTGGGGGGACGATCTGACAGGATAGCTGGCAAGAGCTGGATGCGAGAAGCCATGGATAGATCACAGTGGCGAACAATTGGAGAGGCCTACGTCCAGCAGTGGACTGCGATAGGCTGATGATGATGATGATGATGAAACCGTATCTATTTGAAACAATTTCGGGGTCACTTCTCGGCAAATACTTATACTATTTATTAAATAATCATACACAAATGTTGGGTCCGTTTTTTGTATGCGAAAAATTGATTCACGCTAAAAGTGATTAAATTTTTCGCGTACGCGTTAGACCCAACATTTGTGCATGGTTATTAATTAAATAGTATAAATGTTTGCTAAGAGGTTGCAACCCCTGAAATTGTTTAAAATAGATCCGGTTTAGTAGCTAACAATTAAAATCGATTGGTGTCGCTAGTTAGGGCTACCCGTCGCATTAAAGCGCCGAAGCGACAGCTAGCGTAGCAAGCAACCGGGGAAAAACACTGTTGTGCTGATTATACCCGTGGGAGAGCCACGCTTCGGCATGAATAGGTCGGCTCTACCGGAGTGATACGACGGCCTCACAGAAAACATCCACGCCGGCGTGAAGCAACACTGTGCTGTGTTTCGTTTCTAAGGGAGGGTTTCTGTGTGGGATGTTTTCTGTGAGGCCGTCGTATCACTCCGGTAGAGCCGACCCATTCATGCCGAAGTGTGGCTCTTTTTTTCTTATGTAATAGGTGAAGCAGCACTGTGCTGTGTTTCGCTTCTTTAGTGAGGGGGTTCAAAGGATGGCAGTGCACTTGTGACTCCACTGGTGACGCGGAAATCTATGGGCCGCGGCAATCGCTTACCATTGGGCGACCCGTCTGCTCATTAGGGACAGCCGAGGGTGAGCAGCCATCCCTAACGGGCACTGGAGGTGATCCGTGCAGTGCCGGCGCAGGTACCCCCGCACCGGGTGCCAGCTGGCTCCCTCCAAGGAGAGGAAGGAGGCGCGCATATTGTCGGCTCTCCTCGCTCTTCGAAGCGCGTCGGCAGAAGGATGTTCCTCATGCAGGTGACTGGCAACATCTGTGTGGCAGTACATTAGGCCGACAACATATGGGCTCTTAGCGCGAGGACGTCCCGTAATGAACGAGAATATTCCTGTCGCATTCAAACAAACGAGAAACACAATACGTGTGAAAGGGCGAGGAACTCCGATTCGGACGTAACTTCCGGCCTGACCCCTGATTCGCCATCGATTAAAAAAGAAGAAGATACAAAAGTCATTATTTTTTTCTATTAACGAGTTGCATCAGCATACGTAGACCCCATCAAAATGTCTAATTACTATTCCGATCTTTACGGCACTGGTTGGCCTTGAAATCAAGAGTATCAGAATACACACGATTGCGACGACAAGAGACATTCAAGTTAGATCTATTTGAAAATTAAATTATGCTAAAATGATTAAAGTTGGCATGATATACAAATATGTCACCAGATCCAGCCGTTACAAAAGGTGGAATCGACGTCATTCGCGGTCATAACCGGCAAATATAAAGCTCTTTTTGTACGACTGCCCGGAAAAAGGAGTGTTTTATCTTCAGTTATTCCCAGTATTAATCCCGCTTCTTATTTTAAACCACGTTTTGGAATAAGAGGGTTTCAGTTTTATTTTTGTCCTTTCTAAGGTTCTATGCTACCCCTCCACCAAATTTCAGCGAAATTGGTCGAGCTGTTCTTGAGTAACAAAAGTGTAACATACACAACTTTCTTTTATAAATATTAATATTTTGAACTGTTAATAATAAATAAATATTTCACAACATCACATACATTGATCTGACTCTGAGATAGGTAACTCAAGCACCTGTGTGTGGGATTACAAATATATACATATACTACTTTTCTTTTGTAAATACATACTTATAATAGGAAACACCCAGACCAATACAAACAGACATATTCATGCACACAAATGTTTGTACTGTGGGATCGAAACCGCAACCCTTGGACCAATGGCAGCGTTCACTACCACTGTTCCAAACTGTAGGTTCTCCAACTTTTTGTTCTATTCTGACCTGGTCAATTTGAGAGAACTATTGCCTAAAGAAGTCTCAGTAGACGCTGAGGGTCTAACGGTTTGAGTCTCGCCACAAAGTGAACTTTAGCTTATTTGTTGTAAGAGTACCGCCCCATTCTCTGGCTACCTTTATTAGGGAGGACTCCTGGCCGCAGGGAGTCGTCTTTCGGAAGTTTTGAGGACAGTTACCAGCTGTACTCTACACGCCGCACGTTTTAAATGTGGGAGAGCCATGCTTAGGCATGAATGGGCCGGCTCGACCGAAGTGATACCAATGCCTCACAGAAGACCGGCGAGAAGCAGCGCCTGCGCTGTGTTTCGCCGTGTGAATGAGGTTACCGGAGGCCCAATGGAGAGAAGGGGAAAAGGTTGGCAGCGCACTTGTGATTCCACTGGTGTTGCGGGTGTCCATGGGCGGCGGAATTGCTTACCATCAGGTGATCCGTCTGCTCGTCTGCCACCGCTCATATAAAAAAAAAACGTAGTAATTTAAAAAAAAATGTATTTTATTTGTTATGTATGTATGTTAGACTGTAAGATGTTTATTATTTGGGCCAATGAAATATTTTGGAATGTATCTTGCTGCCTGAAATATATGAATTATTATTATTGAAATCTGACTCTGAAGAAAGGCTGATGGCGATTATCAATTATCGAGCAAACTAAATTGATTATTGATTATCTGCACATTTAGTTTAAGTTATACAAGATTGTAGGCTGAGTGTATGTGATGGCCGTTTGTTGTACAATTGTTTGTTTTTGTTTTACAATTATTGTTACAATCATTGACGCGTTCACTAAAATGTTTAACCTTGAATCTCTATATATTTCAAAGTTCAAAATGGACAGTCGTCTAGAACGCGTTCCGCCTCTTTCCCAGCTATTCTGATCTCCGCATGATCTACCTCGTGATTCCATAAAAGCCTGTCATCTCATTGAATCATAAATTCTTCTTTTATTAATAGTATGGAAATCTAAATCATTAATAATTCATCTAACCAGCCATTTATCGACATACCTTGTTTCTGTCTTTATTAGAAAGATAATGAATGCTCCAATTCGTCAGTGACGTGTAAGTCATTTTTAAGCAACTTTTCAGGAAAGCCAAAAAACCGATGGGAGACTTACGTGCTATTTCTATTAGAATTCAATTGTTGGCTTCCACTTTGTTACCTTTTCAACATTTCAAAGGTTTTTGATGGCCGCAACTGAATTCTGATTGATAAAAACGATCCGTCTTCTAAGTCTCTAACGAATGGCATCAAAATGTTATAACCTCCACCAGCAATTTAGTAAAAAAAAAATTGTGACTTACGTGGTCATCTCAAACATAGGTCATTTTATTACTTCCGTGCTGTTACTTTTATGTAATTTCAAAGGTTTTGATTGGTCGTATCTCGATTCTGATTGGACGAAATGACTCGTCTATCGATTCTCTAGCGAATGGGATCAAAATGTCAAAACCGCCAAAAAATTACTTACGTGGTTTTAGAACTTCACTGACGAATTAGGAATTTTAGGTAGATATTGGTCTCGACTCACTAGTCGAGACCAATATCTACCTAAAATTCCCAATTGAATTTGAATCTTGAATCACTATTCAAGATTCAAATTCAACGATTAGGTCTTCGCTGGCTTGGCGACCTTGAGAGATTAGAGATCGTCTCGTGAAAAAAGCATACCAGGGCCGACCCGTAGACCGAAACCCAGTTGGTCGACAGGTATCGCTGGTAAGACATCGTCGAAACCGATCTGCGAGAACTTCAGGTCAACGACTAACAAGAAGTAGGCAGAAGGTCTTCTCATGCTTTCGATAAAGAAGTGTCGAATTTGATATCTATTTCAAGTTCACGAGAAGAAAAATAAAAAAATTATAATAAAATTAAATAAATAAATTAATTAATTATAAGAAAATTAAATAAATAAATAGAAGATTCCCTTAGGATCGATTTATCTAACTAATCCCTGTTGAATAATTGAATGTTGTATTAAATTACAAGATAGTATTGGGCGCCGACTTCGGTAACACCTTTTCTCGAGTGTACTGTTATAAAATGTTATTTGAGGTGTATAAAGTGTTAGAAATATTATTTTACACTACTTTTAGTTCGTGGTTATTGAAGGCGGCTTTTTTATGGCAGAAAATTTTATTTGTCGACATTTTGAACTCGTTGTTGTGCTAGTGGATCCACTAAGACCTCTTAACACGCCATCCTTGGTTTATGATCACATTAAAAAGTTCATGACATTTATTTGTTACAAACCGAGACAGCATCTCAAATATTTTGAATGATAAATATGTCATAGTTATTAACGTTGCTATAAACGTATTAATATGCAATTGAATACTAGTAAATTTATTCGAATGTATTAACGCTTACATAAGTTGCACGTGTCATTCAACTTATTGAATGCCGACCAATACCGACTTTTTGGGGGATAATAATACCTAAGTTCAACAGTGGACAGCGATTGGCTGATTAAGAAAAAATAATTGAATCTATTTGTCTAACTCATTCTTAGGACTTTTATACAACAAACGGATCTTTCATACCTAATATCTTTTTGAGAGAATTTCCATAAGCAAATTCATATACAAAAAAATGTATATGAAACTGAGTTAAGTAACGTTTTATCTCAACAAAAATGAATTCAGCTTTTCAATTAATTATGTTCAGTATTGTGTAAAATTAAAAATGACATTCTTTGATTGATGATCATATCGAATAAGAATCGAGAGAATTCTATGGCTTATAATGTGATTAGTTCAAAATACCATCTTAGACCATTTGAATCTCTACAATTCAAGATGAACGTTAAGACGGCAGAACACTGTTTGATTTAAAACATCTTTAAAATTTACTTATCGGTACTTATTTTGTACCAAGTGTGAAATTATGAATTCCAGAAGATTTCAAATGTAACGGTACAAAGATGGAATAAGAATGAATAAATACATAGTAATGAAGAAAAATTAACATCAGTAGTACTGTATTTTGAGTTTTGTTGATACTGAGTGGTTAGGTTTGTCGGTGGATTTGTCTATAAACTTGATAATTAGTGACTCCCTTTCAGAGGGCTACACTCATGATAGGAAACACTGTATTTTGTTGTATACGAGTACCAGTTACTTACGTGGTTGTTACCAATGTGATAAATAATCGATCTTCTAATCTTTTATTAAACCATCATATCCTATAGTAGTACCTAAACTTAAAGCATGACGCCGAATTGGTCTGTAAATTCAGACCTATTTCACGCCAGGCCATTGGCATTGAAGTGAATGGAGTATCTAAGAAAATTAAGTATTATTAATATTTACAAGCAGTGATCCTGCTATCTAGACGTTAATGTAATTGAAAGAAATAAATAATTAAAGTCCTTGGTAGCGTATTAAGAAGATATTCAACCATTTAACTATCACAGAATATGAAATGAAGCATTTAGCAACATTTAGGAGTCTTGATAATTATCATAATAACAGAGCAGTGCATAAATAATATGGTAATTTTTAGATTTTTTACTGTTTTGAATGCAACCGCGTATTTTTGTTTTTTTTTATTAAGGAGCGTTATTACCATTTTGACAATTATTGGTTAATTTATTACGACGAGAAAGAAGAACTAAGAAATATTTTTTTGCATATACACTGTTATTTGTTTTTCGTTTACCTCATAATTGGTATCGTGAATGAAGTCCATTTAGCAACTTATATCAACGAAACAAGTAAGTGAA
The DNA here is from genome assembly GCA_019059595.1 of Marasmia exigua. Classification (NCBI taxonomy): domain Eukaryota; kingdom Metazoa; phylum Arthropoda; class Insecta; order Lepidoptera; family Crambidae; genus Marasmia; species Marasmia exigua. Next base: position 27,124,945 of record CM032466.1, read on the forward strand.
AAAAAAAAACAGCTGTTCCATAAACTATTGCCGGGTGGATATTCCGTTTTGTATTTATTTGATAACATTTCATTTTGTATACTGATCTAAGAAGCTAAACTTGACTTCATTCACGATATCTATTATGACGTTTTTGAGATGTAAACGATAAAAAAATTACGGTGTATTGTTGTGTGAGATCACTTTGTTGTTCGTCCGTGTTTCAATATCCTTTCTTTTGATAACGCATCAAGTTATAGAGTTCTTTAAACCATAAATCTGATCTGATCTCTAGTTCCTGCGTGGGATTGTGGCCTTAAAAAGTAAATATAGCCAGATGTCACCGCCTTTAATTAAGGATGGCACCAACGACCTACGCGATTTTATATAAAATTATACAGTTTATCCTCATTACCAACTTCCGAAAGCTAAGTACCCGCTTTAATTCCGCAACTGCCAACCAAAGAATACGATAATATCCGAAGTATCCCTGACACGTGATAGCTTCTACCACAGTATAAAGATAGACAGTAACAAGATGTCTAGGACGTTTTGACGAATGCCTTATAATGAAAGGCCTTGTAAGCGGAAGCTTTAGGTTACCAAAATATCCTAATATCTAATAGATTTATTATTTAAACATTCTAAAAAAATGTTTTACCTAAAACGGTGTTTTAGAGCAGTTTCGACGTCCGAAACAAAAAATGGTCACACATCATTATGTATCATAAAGACAGACATGATCCATCCTCGGACACATCATCATTTACCATCAGGTGAGATTGATGCCAAATATCTGGCTATTCTAATATAAAAAAACGAAAAAGCATGGTAACTGCTTTATAACAACATTTAAATAATAATAATATAATAATTCTCACATCTCATACGTTAACCTGATCCCGTAATAAGTAGCTTAAGCACTTGTGTTACAGATATCAGACAACAGAGGAACACAAATATATACTTAAATACATATATTACACCCAGACACCGAACCAATACAAGTGTTCATCGCACGAATGTTTGTCCAGGGTGGGGATCGAACCCAAGACCTTTGGCGTAAGAGGCAGGGTCACTACCAATTGCGCCATCCGGTCAGTCAAATTAACAAAAGTTTAAGAAACATTTTTGAATAAGACTAAATCAATATTACCGTGGGACCGTGGGAGAGCCACGCTTTGGCATGAATGGGCCAGTTCGACCGGAGTGATACCACGTCCTCACAGAAAACCGGAGTGAAACAGCAGTGTACTGTGTTTTGCGGCGAGAGTGAGGGTACCGGAGGCCCATCCGGGGAACATAAATAAATAAATAATAAATAAATATTTCACAACATCACATACATTGATCTGACTCCGAGTTAGGTAGCTCAAGCACCTGTGTTACGGATATCAGAATCAACAGTGGGATTACAAATATATACATATAATACTTTTCTTTTGTAAATACATATTTATAATACATAGCACACACCCAGACCAATACAAACAAACATGTTCATGCACACAAATGCAAACAAATGCACACAGTACAAATACTGTGCGGGAATCGAACCCGCAACCCTTGTATCAGAGGCAGCGAACATATGTATACATACGCGCAAGCTAACTAACTGATCTATCAACATCATCGTCATCCTCCTGCCCTTTTCCCAGGTTATCTGGGGTCGGCTCACTATGTCTTCCTTTTGCATACGTCCCTGTCATTCTTTATCGAATCATACTCCCCTTTTTCCATCATGTCATTCTTCACACAATCCATCCATATCTTTTTCGGCCGTCCTCTGTACCTCCACCACTTACATTTACACTTATTACTACTAGTAACTGATCTATCAACGCAGGGCCTAAATTATAATTTGTTTATTTATTTATATTTTATGCTATTTATAATAATGTTTAGAAACAGACAGTGATGTATATATCCTTATGTATGCGTTAAGCTACTGTCTATTTTAGCACTGTTTTTATACAGTCACGTGCACTAATAAGAATACAACCTCATTCAAATATGAACTTTTAAGTTCCGTCTTAAGAGTCGAGGTGTTAACTTGCAGGCGACTGTACAAAATGAAACAACCATTAAAATTGCAGAATGCCAATGGAGCTGCAATGAATAATGTTATTATGTTCATATATTCGGTGTGTAATTGTTATTGACAAAAATAAAATTTTTTGCTCTTATGTTGCTTCAGCTTTCAACATTCAGTGACGCTATTTTAAGTTATTTTCAACCCCCGCCCAAATACCGATACATTTTAGTACTCCACTGTACATTGTCAAATTTCAGTGGTTATTTTGATCAATCCCAAAGGTATCATCAACAAAGTTCTTTAAGCAAGTTGAATCTATAAAATAAGCGTAAAATTTTGCTGTTCCATACATTATTGACGAGGCCGTTTCATTTTGTAAAAAACATTTTTTTTAAAAAACATTGAGAAGATAGTTATGATTTCTTAACACTTTTTCTTTCGTTATCATATAAGATACCAAAGCTAGCCAAAGCAAGGGACACCATGATCATCCCCCAAGGAACATCCTTAGTTACTATTTTGTTTTTACAATGAGAGTTATGGAAAATAATCACATGATCTTATTAAAACTATCACTCGTGGACAGCAAAATCTCTTGGATTCTTATTTTAAACTATGTTACATATCTACATAATCGAATTAAAATTAAAAAAGTGTATATAGAATGTCATATGAATATTAAATATTTAAATAATCTATTTTCAGAATGTATACATTAATTATTGTGGCCTGTTTTGTGATGTACAACCTGTGCGAATAAAGAATGCATCGAATGGGATCAGAAATGGCGGCGCATCTATTCACTTCTCGCTCGCACACTATTTGCGTCTATACTCGCACTCGTAGGTGTGCGAGCGAGAAGTGAATAGATGCGCCGCCATTTCTGATCCCATTCTTTATCCGCACAAGTTGTATTACTTTTTACTTTGTTAGCAAGAAAATTCAAAGTCGCTTTAAAATAAAATGCTAATAAAGGTCGCGTCGCTTCATCTTCTCAAACGATAAAATAATTTGATAATAAGTGCATAGTAATCAAATTAGTGCTAAACCTTCAGACTTCAAAAGTATTGCATTTTTTTATATAATTATAGTTATTAATCTATTTAAACCTTTAAAGTTTCTCATTTAGAACATTCATCATAACATACGAGTAGTTATGTATGTTGGATTTTTTCTCATTTTAGTAATTTGCAAATCTGTATTAACATAATATTTATTTGGTGAATATCAAGAGCTTTCGACTTTCAAAGGCGAGTCCTCGGGTGAAGACCCAGAGTGGACACCAGAGGGCGCGGCAGACCACCACGGCGCTGGGTAGACGACATCCGACTACACGGAGGTCGAGACTGGATGAGGTCTACATCCAAGAGTGGACATACAATGGGTCACTATAATATATGATTTATTTAGTTGAATTGTATTCACAGCTATAAATAAATAAATATTTCACAACGTCACATACATTGATTTGACTCTGAGATAGGTAGCTCAAGCACCTGTGTTACGGATATCAGAATCAACAGTGGGATTACAAATACATACATATAATACTTGTCTTTTGTGAATACATACTTATAATATATAGAAAATACCCAGACCAATACAAACAGACATGTTCATGCACACAAATGTTTGTACTGTGCGGGGATCGAACCCGCAACCATTGGACCAAAGTAACACATGCGTAGTAACAATCTGTGTCTTGAATCATTTTTTTTGTGTTGTATGATAAAATAATCTAAAAAACCCCCGACGGCGGCCATCTTGGATTTGAAATTTGTCACAATAAATATATTCTGCTTCTCAAGCCCTTTTATTTATGATACCCATATTGTGGGAGTTGTGTTAAAACATACAATTCATATCTTTGTGACGGCGGCCATCTTGGATCAATTTTATCCAACATAGCTAAGAACCTTATTCATGTTTCAAACAAAACAAACAAAATCAAAATCGGTTTATTTGTTCGGGAGCTACGATGCCATAGACAGACACACACACACACACACACACGTCATACTTATAACACTCCGTCGTTTTTGCGTCAGGGGTTAATAAAATAGAAACATAAAGTCACCGACTAATTAATTTAGCAGCTCATATTTCTGCCACACATACCTACCAAATAGAAATGGATCTCGTTGGCTCAAGTCTTTCCTCAGTCAAATGGATTCCTTCAAACTTAGCGTGAGAAAGCATCTCGCGGGCCAGTATAGTAATTGTAACGTGAGCTCTTTTTTTGCTTACGCTAGGGCCAATATACTATAACTCACCGCAGCTCAACCTAGGGGGAATAGTGTCGGGCCCGCGATGCAAGCGGGCCTTCGCCTGAGGAGGGACATAAAGGGAGACTTCTCAGTCAGATTCTTATGTCCCCTCCTCACTTTGGCGCGGACAGGAGCACCTCAGGAGTTTTAGTCGGTAGACCCCCGCCGACGCGTGTTGAGTCCGACATAACCCGTCCGCCCCACGGTGGACGGGTATGCGAATAAAAAGGGCTACTCGAATTGTCGGAGACTCCCTGCGTGATCGTATTAGAAATGATGAGATCCGCAGGAGAACTACTAAGGTCACAGACATAGCCCAAAGGATTGCTTGCCTCAAGTGGCAATGGACAGGGCACATAGCGAGGAGAACAGACGGCCGTTGGGGCGGAAAGATCCTCGAGTGGAGGCCACGTACAGGAAGTCGCAGCCGTGGCAGGCCCCCCACAAGGTGGACCGACGATCTGGTGAAGATCGCGGGCATCCATTGGATGCGGACGGCACAGGACCGATCTGTGTGAAGAACATTGGGGGAGGCCTATGTCCAGCAGTGGACGTCTATTGGGTGAAATGATGATGATGACTCGAATTGTCGGTGACTTGACTCTCTAGTCGGCTTTATCCTCTAGCACTGCGGAGGGATATAGCTTCTAAACCACATTTATCAAAATTCAAAAATTCAAAATTCAAAAGTGCTTTATTTGCATAGGCTTATATACAGCTCTTACAAATCGTCATACATGAAAAATACAAAAAATATACTAAGAAATGAATAAATATAATGTGATTCTACCACCGGAATCGGAAAGTTGATTCTGACGAGAAGATCCGGCAAGAAACTCGCCAGTTACTCTTTTTAATCACCAAATTTTTTTTTAAGTACAGTGTCATGGGTGTAGGCGAACAGTTTATCATTTCCACAAATTCTTGTCATTTAAGTAATCATTAACTGTATAATAGGCTTTTCCCATTAAATAATTTTTAACATGTGTTTTAAATTTGGGCATTGGTAAATCAACAAGATTTTGTGGTAACTTATTAAATATTTTAACACTCATTCCTACGAATGAATTACCAATCTTATGAAGTCTGAGATGTGAAACAGCAAGCCTGTGTTTATTTCTAGTATTTAGGTTATGGTTGTCGGATTTTCGAGGGAAGTTTTCTAAATTTTTATAAACATACATAATACAGTCAAAGATGTACTGTGATGCTAATGTTAAAATGTTAATTTCTTTGAACAAGTTTCTAAGCGAGTCTCGTGGTCTAAGTCCGTATATGGCCCTGACAGCTCGTTTCTGTAGCACAAAAATAGCTTGAATATCAGCCGCAGAGCCCCATAACAGCAGACCATAAGACATAACGCTATGGAAATAACTGAAATACACAAGTCTGGCTGCTTCAATATCGGTCAGATGTCTTATTTTTTTGACTGCATATGCAGCCGAACTAAGTCTCCCTGCCAGGGCTGCAATATGAGAACCCCACTGTAATTTTGAGTCTAACGTGACGCCTAGAAATACTGTAGAATTAATTACTTCAACATTTTGACTATTCATATTAATCCTAGTGCTGACCTGTCTTACGTTGGGCAATGTAAATTTGACACATTTAGTTTTTTTAGCATTGAGAAGTAAATTATTTACAGTAAACCAATGTAGCACTTGAGTGAGAGCATTATTTACATCGTCAAAGTTATCTTTATGTCTATTAGTTTTGAAAATCAAAGAAGTATCATCTGCAAATAATACTATGTCACACAAGTTTTTAGTAAAGTAAGGTAGGTCATTTACATATATAATAAACAGTAAGGGCCCCAATATCGAGCCCTGGGGCACTCCCATCTGTAAAAGGGCGCCAGAAGAGTTAGTTCCATTAACATTGACTTTTTGAATTCTATCACTTAGGTATGACCGTACTAAGCTCAGAGAGCTATCTGTGAGGCCGTAATGCTGTAGCTTCATTAATAATGTTTGGTGATTAACGCAGTCGAATGCTTTGGATAGGTCACAAAATATACCTACAGCATCTTGCTTATTTGCCATGCATCAAAAATGTGCTTGATGAGTGCAACTCCCGCATCAGTAGTAGATTTGCCTTTAGTAAATCCAAATTGTTTATTATGCAATAATTTGTTTAGATTAAAATGACTTTTTCATATATTTTACTAAGGGCAGGTAAAATGGATATTGGTCTGTAATTAGATGGGTCACTTCTATCACCTGATTTGAAAAGTGGTAGAACTTTGCTATATTTCATCAGATTTGGAAATTGACCAATATCTACGCATTCATTAAATATTACAGCTAAATATGGGGCAATGATTTTTATTATATTTTTTAATATTTCTACTGATATTCCCCACAAATCTTCAGTTTTCTTTACGCTGATCTCTTTAAAAGTTTTAAGTATAGTTTCCGGGTTGATGTGATGGAAACTAAAAGAAGTCAAGCACTCATCCACACTTGATTGAAGAAGACAATTAGCAAGCTGAGGACTAGAATTTAAGTTACTAGTGGTAATAAGAGGTATATTAGCAAAGAAAGATTCAAATGCCTTTGCTATTTCTACGTCCTCGTTGAGTTGTTTATTATCAATTTTCAAAGAGTACTTGAGGTCTTGAGTAGTATTTTTACAAGTCTCTTTATTAATCATATTCCAAGTGGCTTTGATTTTATTATTTGAATTTTTAATTTTATCTTTTAAATAATTAGCTTTTGCTATTGCGCAGACTTTTTTAAATAGCTTGGAATAGTTTCTAACATGTTCAGTTAGTGTAGGATCATTGGAGTTAGCTTTAATGTCATATAATTCAAATAAAGTGCGCCTGCTTTTGAAGATGCCTTTAGTAGCCCAATCGCTAAATATTGTTTTAGTATTGTCTACTTTGACTTTTTTCTTAGTAAAAATTACTTCAAACTCCTTTTCAATAACATTAAACAAAGTATTGTATAGTTCATCAATATTAGCATACTTACTTACTTGCATCAGGGAAACGTTGTTTTCAACATTTTCCTTAAATTTTTCCACACGACTAGTGGTGATTGGCCTATAGACAAAAGAAGAGGAAGCAGTTGCATGACGGTGTTCAAAAACAGCTATCTGTCCTGTATGGTCTGAATTTATAAAATTTATTATTGATTTTTTAATTGCCTTACAATTACAGAAAATATTATCAATACAAGTAGCTGATGTGGGGGTAATGCGTGTAGGGTCATTAAACAGATGGCGTAAATCAAAAGATTTAAATAGATTAAGAAGCATACCCGAGCTTTGACTGTGTTCTAAGATGTTAATATTGAAATCCCCACATACAATTACTTGCTTGTTGCAATTAGTTGCTTTTCTCAGCACCTCCTCCATGGCAGACTCAAAGTTATTGTAGTTACCAGAGGGAGGTCTGTATACACAAATAATGATAAACCGTTCAATCTCTACACAAGATAGTTCAATAGTTCGTTCAGTTGAAAGTGCGACTATGTCTTTGCGCTCCTTTGCTTTTAATGAATTATGTAATAATATAAGTGACCCACCCCTAATGGCCGACTTTCTTGTGAACGCACTTATGACTTTATAATTATCAATATTAATAATAAGTTCATGTTGCCTCAACCAGTGTTCAGTTACACAGAGGACATGTATATTCATTTTATTTAAAAAAAGTTCCAATTCCAAATCTTTACCGGAGAAGCCCTGTATATTTTGATGAACAATATTTAAATGCCCAGACTTCCCCTTTGTCATTAAATCTAGTGTGCAAGAGGTGTTCTCTATTGTCTCTAAATTACATTTAAATTCATTGGAACTAATTCCAACGTCTGATTACACATGTCATATTTTTTCTGCTCAATAGGAGCAGATATGGTAGCCAAATTTTTGGCTGAGCAATCTAAATAATAAGATAGCGACATTGCTATTAGTCGTTTACAGTATTTATTAAGATAATATTTATCCTTTGTCAAATGAAAGTATGACTTTATATAATTATTTATGTCAATAACATGGATTTTTTTTACATTATATGTCAAGTATTCAATGTCATATTTAAATTATATCTATAAGTATTTTCTACCTGTGGCAAGCTGTTATTATAGGGAAGTGTAAATAATACAATTTCATTTACATCTAATAAACTAAGAGAGTGTAGGTACTTAGACAAAATGTTTTTATTTACATTTCCCCTATTCCCTACCATAATTACTATTGAGGTATTCTTATGGAAAGTTGTTTGTATAATTTTATTCATTATGTCAGAAAAAGATGCACCCGGTACACAATGATTGATAATCGACTGTCCGGAAGAAAATAAAAGGTGTCCCATATCTTTACCTAACTCGTCACTAAACATAACAATTTTTTTTGTTTGCAATATGTTTATCATTCAATTTTGATGTTGCAGAACTATTGGTATTACAATATGCTGGTGGAGGGCTGCTATGGGTGGTGGGGGACTGATGATTGGATGGGGTATTGTTTGATATAATACTGTCTTTCTCGGAAGGATTTAATAATTCCTGCATTGCAAGCATCAGTTCTCCATACTCATTTCTGGTTGAATTGTACCTATGAGTCATGTCTACTAATGACTCCTCAAGTTTTAAAATTTCGGATTGAAATTGTTTCATGTCATTTTCATGATTGATTATGTTATTTTCTATTAATAAAGAATACAGGTCCAATTCATCACCTAATTGCCTTCTTTGTTTAATACATTTAAGCTTATTACATAAACATTTATTTTTCTTAACTAATTTCTGGGTTTTTTGAATGTATTTATTTATTTTAACATATTTTTTAATTTTATTTCTGCTGCACATAGCCAATCTTCCCTTATTAGTTGATTTTAAGGAATCATCACAAGTAAGATCAATGGTGAAGGGTTCTTGGCTATTTGAAGCAGTTATTTGGCTGGGCACACTACCTACTAACTCTTCAAATAGGCATTGGGTTTGGGAAGCGGCAAAGTCCTGTTTTTCTGACTGGAGGTGGCTTATGGTGTGATGAGCCTCCTGTAGCTCGTGCTCCAGGACCGACATTCGATTGAGGCCCTGGGTGTACTCCTCGCTGCACTCCTTGAACTGGTTGATGATAGATAACAACCGGTCTCGTTCGTCAACTAATAAAATATTCTCAGTGTGTAACTCAGCCATTTCTTTCTTTATCTTATTATAATTTTCAAATGCCTTCAATAGTTCCGCCTCATTATCATCTCTTTCCCTATCCAAGTGTTCATTTAACTTTCTGACAGCCTGCAATTGCTTCAAAGCCTGGTCAAGTTGTTTCGAAACTATTTCGAGTTTACTCTCTTCCTGGCGAGCACAAGCCATACTACGTGTGGTCATTCTGTTCATATCCACGTAATTATTAAGAAAATAAACAAATCAGATAGTTGCTTGAACACCTTAAGAGGTTAAGTCAATTCAAGACTAACCTCTTCGCGCGAGTGAGTAAGTCACTGTAATATGAGTACTTCGATCTATTTGTAATTACTAAATCGTAAATAAATAACAAAATACTAGTAATAAAGAGATAATAATGATTCACAAGATAATTTAGTACCTAACTTCAAATGTCAAAAACGCAAGGTCATCGACCGTTGCCGGCTGCCGTATCACGCACAAAATCACTTTTAAATCACTGTGTTATGCACTAATTTAATTCTAAAAACACCTTATATTACTAATGTTATAATTTAGTGACGAAATCAGGACAATATATGGGTTTAAACTATGATTTATAAAATATTTTGTCGGAGCAATCGAAATCAGCTGTTAGCGGTAGTGTTGCCACAAGCGAAAAAAAAGTATCAAGGGTGTTCTGAGGATTTATTTGATCTCCTCCCTGCAAGTGAATTCTTACGTCGAACCACACAATTGTCATTCCATCCTCATCATCCCGATGGATGGCGGTGTAGTACTGTGCGTTTCTCGTGAAACTTTCTACCATGTACCTCAGTGGAACAGTGTGGCTGCAAGAGTACTGTCCGACGGCTACGACTTAGGACCTTCAAGAGAAGAGCGTACTCTTTTTTAAAAGGCCGGCAACACATTAGCGAGCTCTCTGATTTAAGAATAAGAATAAGAATATATTTATTGTCTCTTTGAAACACATTTTAACATAATAAGTAGAAACAAATAGGTATAGTGATTTCGCGGGTGATCATGGGCGGCGTTGATTACTTTCCATCAGGTGACCCGCTTGCTCGTTTGTCGCCTTCAAGCATACAAAAGCCTTCATTAGGCGGTTTTGAGATGATCAACTTTTAACGATAACACTCAATCAACTAGATTTTCTACATCTTGCATAGTTAAACTAATTAAAAACATATTTAGCATATCATTGACATGAATGGGCAGAGGTCAAACATAAGCCAACGCAAATTTGAATGCGTTGCGTCTGGTGAACTTTTATCCTTCTTTGTCACGAAATGGCGCCAGATTTTTTTTTGTATTATAGGCGGTAGACAAGCAGACGGATCGCATCTCGCGTCACCATAGGAGTCACAAGTGCGTTGGCAACGTTTAAACTCCCCTGTCCCGCGGGTTGGGCCTCCGGTACCCACACTCACGCAGCGAAACACAGCACACTGCTGCTTCACGCCGGTTTTCTGTGAGGCCGTGGTATCCTCCGGTCGAGCCGGCTCAGTCATGCCGAAGCGTAGCTCTCCCACGGTTTAAAATAAGTAAATGCTATCAATAATTTTAAGGCCTTGTAATATGCAAGAACACCCAATTCATTCCTATATAGTTTAGAATATAGATACTTTACCATTTTTTATCAATCATTGCGAGCCACGCTTCGGCATGAATGGGCTGGCTCGACCGGAGTTATACCACGGCCTCATATAAAACCGGCGTGAAGCAGCATTGAGCTGTATTTCGGTGCGTGTGTGAGGGTACTGGAGGCCCAATCCGGGGTAAAGGGGGGTTAAAAAGGTTGGCAGCGCATTTGTGACTCCACTAGTGTCGCGGGTGTCCATGGGCGGCGGCAATCGCTTACAATCATTTGATCCGTCTGCTCGTCTGCCACCTATCACATAAAAAAAAACCATGGTAAATATCATCAAAATCCATATTCCCACTACTACTCATTACTCATCTTATCATGTCGCGTCCTAACTTACTTACTCCACTGGCTCAATGACCCGAAACGAGTCTTGGCCTCCGAAACAAGAGAACGCCACTTTGGTCGATCCTGCACTACTTGTCGCCAGTCACCGGCCTGAAGTTCTCGCAGATCATTCTCGACGCCGTCTTTCCGGCGATACCTAGGCCAGGCTACAGGGCGTCGACCCATCGGTCGGGTCTGGTATGTTTTCTTCACCAGACGATTCTCGGCCAGTCTCCCGAGGTGGCGAAGCCAGCGAGTATGATGCCCGACGAGAGGACGCCCGTTAACCAGATGGGCTGACCACATAGTCAGAGCGGTGGGTATGACCTGGATGAGGCTGGCACAAGACCGTTACGAGTCGCCCTGTGGCTAGGGGCGTTTAAGAATACTGCCAAGGTTTTCTCGGCTTGTCATAAGAGGCAACTAAACGGGCTCGCGTACTACGTGAGCGTACCTACTGCTGGGGAGTGGCATGGGGGACAGCCTCACCGGGTCCTGGTAGGTCGTACAGCGTCGAAGGGCTATGTTGCGCCAGACAAGGGTGAAGCGGCGAGCGCGATTAACGGTACGGTCTAGTCCCGGCTGTGGGATTTCCGACCACGATTGCGCGTAGGACACCCCAGGGGTTTTAGTTAGGATTTTAGTCCCACACACCACCTTGCTCCCTACATGTAGCAAGGTGACGGCCATAAAGGTTTCTCCTAGAAAAAAAAAGGACCGTTGCGAGTGGCGAGCACAGGAGGAGGCCTATACCCTGCATTGGGATCAAAATACAGGCTGATGATGACGATGATACTGCTGTCTCTGTTTCGCAACCCTTTAACATGGAAACGAGATCGACTGCTATCCGAAACGTGCAGGTTTCCTGACGATGTTAATGACATCAACATTATTATGCTACATCAAAATACACTTTTATAGGTTTTTCTTAGCCACTCAATTCTGGCCCTGTTGACTTAGTGCAATCCTAGCGGTAAACTGCTAACCTTAGGAACGCAGGTCCGGGTACAACGTAACTTGAAATAAAATAATAAAATAAATCATTTTCAGTAGTGGAAGATACTCTGTACTTTTAAAGCAAATGAACTGTAATATTGGCTAAAAGTTTACAAGTAAGTGACATCTGAGATGTCTCAATATGTACCTTCTAACGTGGAGTTTCGTATTCTATTCACCTAAATACCAAATTCCTTAGTGTTAGTAGTAAATCACCTATGCACCGTGTGCACGGCATACAGTTGCGAATAAACTATAGTTAAGAATAATACAATTGGACATTAAGACTTTAGGATCCATTTCCACAAAAGATGTGCTAAGATATCCTCCAATCATGTTCATTAGCTCATAGCATAGCACATTTTTGACAGAAAGGCACTCTAAGGTAAATCGTCCACTTCGTGCGACGCAGTGCAATTTAGCTCAATGGGCAAACATTTACGATTTTTTTCTCCGATATACAAGGTTGGAAAAAATATTGATCCCTGAATGAACCCAATTAGTTTGTGGCATCTGTGGGTGGCATGTACAGTGGCGGACAGGTCAAGCTATACAAAACTGTCAAATTTCTTCAATAGATTTCGAACTCAATGTGTAACAATATGAGGTTTATAATCGAATGAAGAAATTTGACAGTTTTGTATAACTTGATGAGTCCGCCACTGTACGCAGAAACAGCTCAACGCCCTTTTTGTACAATGCAATAATGCGTTCAGGGTGCTAAATGGCCTGCCTCGGTACTCCAGCGCTTCAGGGATGTTTGCTGAGTAGCGCGTCGATTGTTTTTATACGTCCGGGGCAGCCCCAACATCCTCCTGCACATGTTCTTGCGTAGGTTTGACTGTCGGTACCCGAATCATTGTGCAAATGTCGAGTCAGCAATTGAACCATTGCAGGTTCAATTGCTGACTCGTGAGCAAACAATTCGAAACTAGAAATACAATAATAATCATTCTATATTTAAATTTTTAATAATAATGACATTTGAGTTGTAAATTAATTATATGGGTCATTCTTTTACTCATAGATTACTATGAGTAAAAAAGTGTAACGTGTTAGAACAACACATAAAATTCCTATCAATTTGGCCATGTTAAGTCTAATTCAAAAGATTACCATCCTATATTACACCTACGCAAAAAATGTTTTTATTTAAAAGTATAATTTCTTTCAAAAAGCGAAAAAGTCACAAATTCGTCATGTCCTGTGTATGTAATGTCCTACACATTGAAATATATTTCTTTTGAAAAAAATATTTATAATCTATTCTTAAAACCGATTACTAGATTATAAGCTTCAGAGAAATGTGTGCTATTCGCACCATGTTTCCAAAAAGAAAAATCAATAGCAATAAATTTTCAATAAAACGTCAGTATAGGTGTGTAACAAGTTTACACATCATTCCTGTGAATATGGGAGTTTTTGTAAAAAAAGTGGTAATATTTTCTCGAGGAGATACTACTATCTTTCTGTTGCAGCAACACTGGACCTTTCCAATGTCAGCTGTGTTGCTATTATGCTGTATTTTTTTCACCGAGACACAAAAAATACATTTATGTGTTGAATTCTGACGTGTGAAAAGTTCAAGCGTCATTTCTGATTGATGTATAATTCGTTAAGTACGATAATGAACAATATTTTGCAATTTTGTGCGCAAATCCTATTGATTGCAAAAAACAAAGATCGGATGTTGTCAAAACATAACCTTGAAATTCGGCGGTTATCACGTCAAACTCTTGCTTTTGTCAATTTTGTGTACCCCCATTTCTGTGTATGGTATTAAACAGAAATGGCGATGATACACAGAAATGATTAGATTTTTTTGAATAGACGGGGATAAAAATTCAGTCGTGTACTGCGTTTTGAGATGTCTGAATAATTACAAATACAAACAATATAGTATTATATCGTAATTCCAGCAGTGGACTAGCGACCTAAAGTATATTCCACCGTCTTTTGCAGCCAAAGGGTATTCATATTGACAAATCGTAACTTAAACTTTTAACACAATAACCACGATTGCTAAATATTTGGAATTATGCATTTATATCAAAACCCTCGCCAACCCACCTGCCAAGCGTGGTGAGTATGGCAATTACCCCTCATGTGGTTGAGGGAGGCCCGTGCCCCAGCAGTGGGGACTTAAATGGGCTGACGATGACGATGAAGGTTTATTCCTGCTGGGGACTCAGGTGTATCTACCTCCTAGAGTGGCCCCGCTGGTAATCAGTTCTGTCCTGATTCCAGCTTCGGTTGGTATTAGGCAGAAACGGTTACCGTGGGGCACGGTTTTCCCCGGGCAACGGCGGGTAGTAATTCATTCGTGGATTGCTACCCGACGGCCAAAGGATGCACAGAATTTCCGGCGGACCAGCCCCGACGCAGTGGATCGCGTGCAGCGCACACCACTCGGGGGCTTTCATTGTCTGCTGAGGGCTTAGAGGACCGGCCTCTCTTTACGGACCTGAACACAATAGGGCCGGGCACGGAGGCTGCCTTCTTCATCCAGCCCCCCCTCCTGCCGTAGGTTGGCGTTGGGGTGTGGTGGCACCCACTGTCGGGCGCTTTGGCGTGCGGTGGGCCGGTGTTCCTGGTGTGATGGTGCCGTATGGGGGCCTTTTTGTTCTCGGGCCTTGAACTGTCGCGCCTTCGGGCGCGTTCGAATGTTGGGGAGTTCCACGGTGGTGGAATTCCTGCCAACAGCCTGTTGCGCCCCGATTCTCGGGAGCGCTCTCCCCGCCTTTATGGTGGGGGCTTTGTTGGTGGGTCTGTGTTGAGTTCCGCAGCCAGTGGGATGCAGCTACGACTCGCCACCCCCGCTTTTCCCGTCCCGTCGATTGTCTCCGCAACCCAGCGGGGATGCTCGAACGGGAGGGTTTTCGGGTATAACTTAAAAGTCTGTGGGTGCTCTCTCCTCTCTCTGCCCTGCAGCCAGCAGGGTATGGGTTGGGGGAGGGGTCTGCAGTCGTCCCTTCCGGAGCGTCTGCGTTGCAATCCAGCAACGTGGACGATTCCGGAGAGGGGGGAATGGTGGGCCATGGGAGTGGCCCTAGGCCTCGTTTTTCGGCGAGGCCCGTTTTTGAAGAGGCCGTGCTGGCGAGCCTCTCGTCCTTCGAGGGTGGGCCGCGGACTTGGTTTCGTACCCGTTACCGTAGCCCACCCCACACGGACGTAGCAGGAAATGCCCCGGTGGTTTTTAGTGGGTAGGCCCCTGGGAGCACCCCAAGGGAGAGCCCCACACTACCCGGCCGTCTCCCAGCGGTCGGGTGTGCTTAAGGCGGCATTTTCCACCGGGCCAACAAAAAAAAAAAAAAGGTTTATTCATGCTGTCCACCCTCTGTTAGTCCACCCTGGGTGGACATCGAAGCGAGTATTAAAAAAATCCCGCTGTCCATCCCTTCTCAGTTGAAAGAGAGGGTGGACAGAGGGAATTTTTTAAACAATTGTTTCACTGTCCATCCGGGGTGGACTAGCAGAGGGTGGACAGCGGGAATAAACCCCTTCTAATACAGTTGAGTAAATAGAAAAGCCCATCTGCTCTGGTACTCACATAAAAACAGTCAGATAAGGAGATATTAATTATTAATTATTTCTATCATTGTCACAACACTAATCAATATCGTGAAAGATCGTGTCAACGGACCACGATATCGCCTATTGTCTTTTGGGGTTATTTCTGTCGCAAAATATGTAGATGAAAAATGTTATTATTCTGTGAAATAACGTTTATTTTTTTTTTAATACTTATGCGTGATAAGAAAGATAAATTCGATTTTTCTGATCGTCGTTCGCAAGTAAAAACTGCACAACAAGCATTTTGACGAGTTCCGCTCAGCGACAGATACGAATTCGAAATGGCGACCACGTACAGGCGCCAATAACGACGAGAATATGTAACAATGTTGTTAACTTTATTTCTACTTTTTCATCGCCAAGTTGTTAAAACTGTTACCTACTTTAGTTCTATCAGTGTTGCAATTGCTACCGTATTAAGACAGCTGAAGGTCTCCCGAGTAAAATAAATAAATATAAGTTGTGTATTTTGTACAATAAAGTATATCTTTCAGTCTATAAGATGAGATAGAGTCTAGAGCAAGGGTCCCTAATGTTTTCCTGCTTATGGTGGCGAGGATGCAACATTCCCTATCCCGTTTATACTTACATCTCCACCACAACTACCAGTGCATTGTAACACAGGCCACAAGCACCGCTGGATAGAGATGGAGAAAATAAATCAAATACGTGGATGCAAAAAATCATGTACATCCATGAACCTTTCCCCTTTTGCAAAGATTTTATAACTATACTATGGGTGTGTGTGTCAGTCTCTTGATCTATTTGCCCAAACTCATTAGCAAGAATCGGTAAACACATATTTCTAGAGGTCGCCGTTGCATATCGTCTGTAGGTGTGGCGGTTTGACTTTCATTGAAAATGTAGTAATACAAGGAATAAGAAAACTGGTAGCTACGCGATGCGTCAGAATCATCAGTGGCCTTACTGTCTATTAATTATAATGTATGCCGCGTCCTCAAATGTCCTAAATGTGTTAAAACATGAAAATAAATGGCATATTAATCATAAATAATCGTTGTATTATTGTTTCCGCAGAAACGGCCGACGCCGCGGACGAATAGTGCTTATCAGCCGAAACAGCTGATAAACATTAGTTTGGTTTTGGTAGCATATCAAGGGAAAACATAACGTAGTGAAACAAAGTATAGGACGCCCTGCGACAAGATAGCCTGACGATTGGAGAAAGATGGCTGATGTGAGCTGGGTGCAGACTGCTCAGGACCGGGTTGGTTGGCGCTCTTTCGGCCTACGTTAGCATTTCTGATGTAGCGACTTAATTTTGTTGATGGAGGCGTTTGCCCTGTTGTGGGACAGTACAGGGCAAATGATAAGTTGATACTTACGACATAAATAGATGTTTTGAAAATATATTACTTCATCCCTCATAAAGTAAACCTCGAATAATATAATGATCTTTGTACCTTCAAAAAGCATAAATATTTTAAAACTTTGACGGTTCATTATTAATGATGCAGCAATTTAAAACTAATAAATCATTGAGCGGATGTAAATACATATTCTTTAAATCATATGGATCATTAGCATCACCTTTTTCAAATTATTTCGTAAATTATATATTTTTTAACTTTCATCATCATCATCATCATCAGCCCATTTAAGTCCCCACTGCTGGGGCACGGGCCTCCCTCAATCACATGAGGGGTAATTGCCATACTCACCACGCTTGGCAGACGGGTTGGCGAGGGTTTTGATATAAATGCAGAGTTTTCCATCTCTGGGTGCTGATGATCATGCCAGCAGCTTTACCTTAGTCGCCTTTTACGACACCTCGGTAAGAGTGAGGGTGGCCTATTCTACTCTGCCGGGGACCACACGGCCTTACCATTTACCATACTATTATTATTATTTATTTATTTACGTAAAAGTAAATTAAAATAATTGAAAAACATTCAATCGTAAAGACGATTGAATGACACTTTAAAAAATTGGCGGGTTGACAGGTTTGCAGCGCACTAAAATATATTTAATAACTGTGCCCCGCGGTTTCACCCTCGTAGTGAAGTTGTCGTTGTATTTTGGATAATATTATATAGTGTGTCAAGTAAATAATGGATCAACCTGTAATACCAGATAGCTCCCTTGGAGATCTATAACTAGTTTGAACAAAAAAAATATTTTCCAAATTTTCTGTCTCGAAATAGTTCTTAACATGTCATGGTTTGAAATAATGAATTTATTTAATATATTTATTTATTTAGGTTAATATTGAATTTATATCGAAGGAAAAAACAAATTGCTGATGAATTTTCAATAAAAAATTATTCAATAATAAATTAATAAAAATATCACAAAACCTGCTTTGAGGCAGAATATTAGATTTTTTTTATTGGCAGCTTAAGATTTTTCCTTACATTACCATTGTAACCTTAAAATTGTTCAAATAAGTTGTAGGTCTCTAAGCGAGCTATCTACCATTACCGGTTGATCCATTATTTACGAGACATCCTATATACAATATTTCAGCTGCAAATTTGCACCATCGTAGATCACGCCAGAACTCCAAATTTCACCCACATCATTTGAATATAATAAAATAGAATAGAAAAAAATAAAGTTTATTTGGCTAATTACAAAATTTGCTTACGAACTAAACTATGACTAACTTAACTATAATAATAATTATGTAATAAAATAGGCCTCCGCTCATTTATTCCACCACAGTGCGCTTCTCACGCCATGTCACGAACAGATACGACTTGGTGACCTTCAAGAAAAGAGCTTATTCCTTTTTTTTTTTTTTTGATGACCCAGTGAAAATGCACCTTATGCACGCTGAGAGGGGCTCTCCTCCGGGTTAGGTCTCTGCTAATCAGAGACCGTCCGGAGGCATACCCAATAAAAACACTGGGGCGTTTCCATCCCTCGCCCAGGAAACACTCAGACCGGGGTGAGGACTGCCACGGGGGCTTCATCCGTCGCCCGGTCGGGGCGAAGAGGCTCGCCAGCTCGGCCTCTCTCCCACTCAACCTCCCGGGTAGCACCCACGCTGCTGGATGCAGTGCAAGCACCACCGAGAGGAGGACTGCGGGCACCCCTCCCCGCATATACACTGCTGGTTGCAGTGCAGTGCGAGTTAGGGACAAACCCGCAGGCTTTCAACATAATAACGCGTCGCAGAAACAGACTTCGCTGGCTGCGGAGCCGAGGAAATCCGCGACGCAAACAACTCCGACCTACCACCGCAATCCGCTGGCTGCGACCTTGCGGCGCAGGTCCCCAAACGTGGGCCTTGCGGCCACTGCGCCCGGAGGCGCTCCACTCTAGGGGGATGCCGACGTCAAAGCGCCCCGCCGGAAAACCGCCGCGCAACCCACGCGGGCGGGGCCGGACACAGCATCCCCAGGTCCGAAGACAAAAATGGCGCCTGCAACCCCGCTGTGCAATGGCTTAACCCGCTTTCACGGGCCCTAGTGCACCGTCAGGGAACGACGCGAAGACGCCGGTCCTCAGACCCTCGGCGCGACAATGTAGGCCCTGTAGCGAAGTGCGCTTCAGCGCGGTCGCACGACAGGGCCGGTCCGTCGGGTGTGCATCCTTCGGCTAACAGGTAGCAATCCACGAATGAATTACTACCCGTCATTGCCCAGGAAAAATCGTGCTCCGCGGTAACCGTTTCTGCCTAATACCAACCGAAGTTGGAATCAGGACAGAACTGATTACCAGCAGGGCCACTCGAGGAGGTAGATACACCCGAGTCCCCAAGAAAAGAGCTTATTCCTCCCTTAAGAGCCGGCAACGCATCTGTGATGCCCCGTGTGTTGCAGATGTCCATGGGCGGCGGTAATAACTTACCATCAGGTGAACTGTCTGCTCGTTTGTCTGCCATAATGTAAAAAAAAAAAATAATTAAGCGTAAGTGTAGTTACATCAAAATCCATTCAGAATTCATTTGTATGAAAGAGAAACAAATATTCTTACATACTTACATACATACATCCTCACTAACATTCTCCCGCGACTTCGATCGCGTTAGATATTTGCCTAATAAAAAAAAATATACTTACTTATGCATGTCGAATAGAGAACCTCCTCCTTTTTTTTGAAGTCGGTTAAAAAAGTAGTCTATGTTACCCTCCATCCCTTTAACCATCTCTACTAAAAAATCACATCAGTTATCGCACGGTTTGCTATTAAAGACGGACAAAAAGACAAACACACCACACTTTCATATTAATAATATTACTATGAATATGGACTAGCTTTTGCCTGCGACTTCGCTTGAGTAAAAAACAGACAAAAATAGCCTATGTTACTCTCTACCCTTCTACTATATCTACTAGAATAAAACACGTCAATCTATAGCTCCGTTTTGGCGTGAAAGACGGACAAATAGACAGACTGACCCACACACTTTTTAGTAGGATTACCATCGACACGATGAGAAGGCGTCCTCTACATTCACAAGCTACAAATCAAAACGAGATGTTTTGCTTGAATTAGCAATGCAATAATACTTGAACTGTGACATATCGCCTAGAAACAATGCTCGCAAGAAGTGACTCACGCGCCGCCGAGATGGCTGCATAAGGCGCGATTAGGTTCACATTCTGTCGATAAAAGTGGATCAGCTGTTTTTCTAATAAACACGTTGATGGGAAGTAACTCTCGTACCCTTCGCCTCCGATGTTGCACTCGGCGTAAAACAGCCCAGGCGCTGCCTTGAACCGGGCCATTCAAGCTGAAGCTTGACTATCCAACATTAATTTTTAGGGTTCCGTACCTCAAAAGGAAAAAACGGAACCCTTATAGGATCACTTTGTTGTCCGTCCGTCCGTCTGTCAAGACCCTTTTTCTCAGGAACGCGTGGAGGTATGAAGCTGAAATTTATATCAATTACTCAAGTCTACTGTCCCTTGAAGCTGTGAAAAAATCAAACTTCTGAGCCAACGCAATCAAAAGATACAGCCGTTTATGCCGCAAATTTTCGATACTTGCAAGGGAATCAAAACCTACAGGGTGCTTCCCGTGAACTCAGAATCTTGAAATTTGGTACGAAGCAACGTCTTATAGCATAAATAAAGGAAAAAATACGAAAACCATAAATTTTTAGTTACATCACATAATATATATTTTTTTATTAATTTTATACTTACTACCCATTTCCTCATAAACGCGTAAAGGTATTAAATTGCAATTCATACCAAATACTCAGGTCTATAATACCTTTAAGCTGTAACAAAATCAAACTTCTATGTCAACGCAATCAAAAGAAACAGCAATTTAAGCTGCATATTTTGAAACTCGCAAGTACTCGCAAGGGAATCAAAACCTAAAGGGTACTTCCAGTCGACCTAGAATCTTGAAATTTGATGCAACGTTTTATAGCACACATAAAGGAAAAATTCCGAAAACCTTAAATTTTTAGTTACATTACAAAATATATATTTTTTAATAAATATAAACTTATTACTTTTTTCCTCATGAACGCGTAGAGCTATCAAGTTAACGCAAAACGCAAAAGTACAACCATTGATACCGCATATTTTGAAACTCGCAACTACACGCAAGGGAATTAAAACCTAAAGACCACTTCTCGTTGACATAGAATCTCGAAATTTGGTAAGAAGCAATAGCTTACTTTGTAAACCTTGTAGGTTTGTACGGAACCCTCGGTGCGCGAGTCCGACTCGCACTTGGCCGGTTTTTTTTTTTAAGTAATAGGTAGGCAGACGAACAGACGGATCACCTGATGGTAAGCAATTGCCGCCGCCCATGGACACCCGCGACACCAGTAGAGTCACAAGTGCGCTGCCAACCTTTAAACCCCCCCTATCCCCCGGATTGGGCCTCCAGTACCCTCACTCACGCAGTGAAACACAGCACAGTGCTGCTTCACGCAGGTTTTCTGTGAGGCCGTGGTATTACTCCGGTCGAGCCGGCCCATTCATGCCGAAACTTCATTCATACATTCATTGTCTTGGCTGATGTCAAAACTAAAATAAATAAATAAAAATCGTTTATTGTCTCTTATTAACAAAAATACAAGGTTAACATTATGCAATAATTAAAGATGCTAAACCTGCTGAAGCTTTTTAACCTAATATTTATGACAATTTTTTTTATAGTACAGCGCCCCCTATATCTTTTTATATGTGGCAGACGAGCAGTGATCCGCTTGAAAGTTACGGCGCCCATGAGCGCCAGTGGAGTAACAAGTGTGCTGCCAACCTTCAAACCCCTAAAACGTTGATTTGAGCTGGTTCTCTATCACTACGGTGGAGCATTCATAAAAGCCTTCTAAATAAGTCTCCACTTACTCACTCTGACGCTCACGCTGCAGACCCTTAATAAAGTAGCTGAGAAGATTGGTTTATTCCACTGTTCTCTTATTGAATTCACAAGGAATACACTTTACGTTGTGTGTTTTATATATTACAGAACATAAGGCTATAAAAACTGAATAATATTAAAAAACAATTTAATACATAATAATTAATCAATACTTAATTAATAATCTTTTCTTTTTGATCAATGGTGTTCCTGCTCTCCATTTTTGTTGTGCCCGACAGGGTTCACAGTGATCTATTGTGTATACCTATGTTTAAGATCTTATAATGTACACTGTGAAATGCAAATAAAATATTGAGTATTGAGTATTGAGTAGGTAGTCAAGTTGTTTTTTTTAATCGTAATCGTTGTAAAATAATATTGTAGCTCTTCTATTCTATTGGGTCTCTGTAATGATAGAAGTAAGCTTAGATGTATAAATAAATAAATAAAAAGGTTTTGCCTGCCTGGTTGGTGCAGTGGCAATCGATTCGCATTTTAAAGTTGCACTTTTAATTCTAGTCCCCGATTCGGTTCTTTGGTTGGGCCTTAATTTGTATTTTGGTTTCTTAGTAGGGCGAAGATTAGTGTCAGCACGTGTCTGGAAGTAAGCGCAGCGCTATCCCGCTGAAGTAGAAAATACTTGAAGAAAAACACAGAAATAAATACTAAATAGTCACAAAAGACACTAACGTGGTTCATTACCAGTCTGGTATGCGACCTTTCAAAATTTTGATAATTCATTATATTTTTAACATAAATGTTGCCAGTCAGTCAACAAAGCTCCTCACGACCTTTGCCATAGGTTTTATAATGATAAACTGGTTTATTTTTCTGCATTTTTGGAATGTATTACTAAATAGAGCATAAAGACCATATCTTATTATTTAAAATTATTAATGGTTTAATTGATTCTCCCTTACTGTTGAATCAATTGGCACTAAGATGTTCTAGACCAGGCGCACGGCATATGTTTTCAGTACCCTTTTGCAAGACGAAGCATATAAATAATAGCTTTGTTATTAAAGCATGTAATAAATACAACAGTACTTATGGCGGCATCGACATATTTCATGAAGAAATGGCGCATTTTCGTTGCCTTCTGAATGAGCAATCATGTGTACACACCTAATATTAGTAATGTTATGGTAGTCGCTGAAAACCAGCGTCGGGGTGGGTCTCTTGGATCAGCACCGACTATACCTGAGCGGCCGCCTGTTTAGCACATACAGGGATAATGTTGTCCTACTTTTCGTTTATTACTTATGTCTAGGTTATATTTCTAATCTAAGTTTCCTTGTTTTGTGTGGTGCCAAATAAAATTATCATTAAATCATTCATTCGTTCAATAATAAGTACCAACTTCTTTTTATCCGTTTTGATTGACTGCTAATAAGAATTTTGCCTTCTTTTTTAAACTTTTATTTTCAAACATTAAATTTGTAAGAGTATTTGATCTAAACATGTATGGTGCATTCTGAAGCGATCTCTGATTCTGTTGTAAATAACTTGTATGTCAAATATGTATTTTGTTAGGTATCCGCAGAATATCAGCGTCGAGGCTCTGTGTCTCGACAAATAACTGAGCGGGGACCTTTTTGGCGCCTCTTAGAATTTAGATATTATACTGGATTAAATTAATAAGTAATGTATAGATCTATATTTTGTTATCTGTATTTTTGGTGACAAATAAACATTTTTCTATTTCTATTTCAAATAATTAGGCCAGTGAGTTACTTATATTTAATAAGTTTGGATGTATTAATATTCAAGCTGTTTGTTTCCTCAGTAAAGAAAATAAAAAAAATCACAGTAAAAAGTTCAGACATATCTTCAAGCATTTGTGAGTTAAGGCACCAGAGGCCCTATTCAGGCGAAAGGGAGTTTAAAAGCTAACAGCGCCCTTGTGACTCCACTGGTGTTGCGGGTGGCCAATTTTCATGGCTTAACACCAGGTGATCCGTCTGCTTGTCTGCCGTCTATTACCATAAAAAGACATTTTGTGACAACAAAGGCTTCGGTACAAACGCAGACTTGGGAACCCTAGTTCCCATAGGTAACTGTTCTATAATGACTGACTTCTTTTTTGGGGGTCTTTTTGACAATTCTAAACGCAAAAGCTTTTTTTAAGTGATAGGTGGCAGACGAGGAGACGGATCACGTGTTGGTAAGTGATTGCCGCCGCCCACAGACACTCGCGACATCAGTTGAGTTACAAGTGCGCTGCTAATCTTTAAACCCCTCTTTCCTCCCGATTGGGCCTCCGGTACCCTCACACACGCAGCGGAACACAGCACAGTGCTGCCCAGTACAGTGCTGCCCAGGACAGTGCTGCCCAATCCATGGGAAAGAGGTAAAGGTTGGCAGGGCACTTGTCACTCCACTGGTGTCACGACGGGTGTCCATGAGAGGCGGCAATCGCTTACCATCAGTTGATTCGTCTGCTTGTCTGCCGCCGTAACAAATTTAAAATATACATATTAAGGGGTTATAATGGGTTCCCGTTTAGTCGCCACTTACAAAAAAGGACACCTTGGCGATAAAGGGTTTATTTATAAGGGTCACCAAAGTTTTTCAACAATAAACTATATTTATTTATTTTATTAGTTATTCACAACAGAATTACAGCAAGTGAAATGATGAAAATTGTACAAAGTTAATGTGCAGCCATGGTAGACTATAATTCGAAAAGTATGTGTAAACAACATGCCAATCACAAAAACAAGCAAGCAACTATTAAATGTTACAAATGTAAATGTTTCAAAACATCACATACATTGATCTGACTCCGAGATAGGTAGCTCAAGCACCTGTATCACGGAAAACAGAATCAACAGCGACAAATATATACATAATAATACTTTTCTTTTGTAAATACATACTTATAATACATACAACACCCAGACCTATACAAACAGACATGTTCATACACACAAATGTTTGTACCGTGCGGGGATCGAACCCACAACCCTTGGACCAAAGGCAGCGTTCACTACCACTGTTCCAAACGGGTCCAGTATTAAATCATTAAAACAGTTAAAATTTCAAGTAATTTACACATGAATACTTGAGATTAAACATTAGTCTATTTATTTGTAAAAGAAAGTCGTGTTAGTTACACTATCTATAACTCAAAAACGGCTGGAAACTGGGTCATCATCATCATCATCAGACCATTTAAGTCCCCACTGCTGGGGCACGGGCCTCCCTCAATCACATGAGGGGTAATTGCCATACTCACCACGCTTGGCAGACGGGTTGGCGAGGGTTTTGATATAAATGCAGAGTTTTCCTTCTCTGGGTGCTGATGATCATGCCAGCAGCTTTACCTTAGTCGCCTTTTACGACACCTCGGTAAGAGTGAGGGTGGCCTATTCTACTCTGCCGGGGGTCGTGTGGCATCCGTACTGGAACGGAAACTGGGTATTTGACTGAAAACTGGTGAACGTAACTTAGAACTAGGGAAAGGACATAGGATACTTTTGGTCAAGTTCCTGTGGGATGACCAAAAAAGAATATTACACGCGCAACGCCGCGGGCGAAAGCTGGTACTTAATATTAAAAACAAACATTGATGTATACATCATCATCATCATCAGCCTTTCGCAGTCCACTGCTGGACGTAGGCCTCTCGAATTGTTCGCCACTGTAATCTATCCATGGTTTCTCGAATCCAGCTCTTACCAGCCATCCTGAGCAGATCGTCCCCCCTCCTAGCCAGAGGGCGCCCTACATTACGTTTGCCAAGACGCGGTCTCCACTCTAGAACTCGTTTACCCCATCGGTAGTCGGTTCTGCGGCTAATATGGGTAGCCCACTGCCACTTAAGCTTGCTAATCCGGTGAGCATTGATGTATACACTATTTTCATAAACACTTATAGGCAGACACCCTCACTTACTTATTTATGGTACAGTCAACTCCAAAAATATGTATACACTTTAGGACGTTGTCACAATATATAATATAAGAAATTAGACCTCTACTTTCTTATAGGTAAGTATTGTGACAAGGTTCTAAAGTGTATATATACTCTTGGAATTGACTGTACTTATGTTTGCGCCGCCTTAGCCGAAGTCGGTTGAAGGATATTATTACCTCATTGTTGTCTCGCTTTCCGTGGCAGCATGAACAGTATCCCGGGCCCTGGGCGCACTAGCGAAAAGGTGGGACTCGCCATTGCTAACCCTGGATTACCTTACACGCCATAAGAGGCGGATAGATGTATCCCACCTTCAATTTCTTTTATGTTATAGGTGGCAGACGAGCACAGCGATTGCCATCGTCCATGGATTCCCAGACCCACAGCAACAGCAGTGGAATCACAAGTGCGCTGACAACCTTCCCCTCGGATTGGCCCTCCAGTACCCTCACTCAAGCAGCGAAATACAATGAAGAAGCTGCTTCACGCCGGTTTCGCTTTCGCATTTCCGGTCGAGCCGAAGTGATACCACGGCCTCACAGAAAACCGGCGTGGCCTTCCCAGCGTGGCTCTCCTACGGTCAAATGTATAAATGTTAAGTATCAGCCTATGTACTGTCCCACTGCATGGCAAAGGCCTCCATCATAGAAATCAAGTTATCGCTACTATGATGGGATCAGGCTTAATCACCACGCTTGCCTAATGCGGATTAGTGATCACAAACCCGAGCAGTGTTCGAAAAATTCGAAACATACTTTTTGCTCGACCCGGGAATCGAACCCAGGACCCCGACCCCGGTACATAAACCACTAGACCAACAGGGTATTTAATCTGTCAATGTATAAGTATGGCCATAAATGTTTTTTTTTTTACATTATAGCGGACAAACGAGCAGACGGCATACCTGATGGAAAGTGATCACCGCCGCCCATAGACATCTGCAACACCTGAGGTATCACATCGGCAACGCATATGTGATCTTAAGAAAAATAAATTTATGATTAGTAATAATAAGTAGATGCTAACATAGTTTGTCAATAGTTGTTATTAAAACCTGTATGGATTCTGTGGTCCGAAGTAAAGCGTTTCATTCATTCATTCATTACACGCTGTAAGCTCACGCCCCACGCTCCTTGGATTTTCACCGTTTCAGGACCGCGTGTCCCCCCGTATATATTGTCGGCGCGCGGCGCGCGGGCAGCTCAAACCAACGCCGCGCGCGCACGGACGCGCCCCGCACGCGAGTGAACTATTTTGCAGTGTATGTGCTAGACAGCTCAGGAAAAATGGTGAGCTATTTTGTTTATTACGATTTCATGAATGGAAGTTCAAAACTAGAGTGGAGTACTTAAGAAAGTTAATAGAGTTGTATGTTATGGTGTGCTTTTAGGTTTTATCTGGTGCTTAAAATTTAATATACGGAATACATACCATTTTATTATTAATAAAACTAAGTGTTTGATTCTGGTTTTGAATTGGATACACCATGATAAAATTGTTTTAAAAATAATTCTAAAAAATATTATTTGAAGTAAGACCAAATTTCTTTAGAAGGTATAAAATGAAAAACATAAATTATAATTATGTATATTATAAATTTAATTAAACATATATGTCGATACAAAAGAATATTCTAAGGAATGAATAAATATAATAATAATAATATTTATATAATAATAATATTTGACAATATCACATACATTGATCTGACTCCGAGATAGGTAGCTCAAGCACCTGTGTTACGGATATCAGAATCAACAGTGGGATTACAAATATATACATATAATACTTTTCTTTTGTAAACACATACTTTCAATATATCGAAAACACCCAGACCAATACAAACAGACATGTTCATGCACACAAATGTTTATACAGTGCGGGGATCGCACCCGCACCACCGGAATCGGAATCTGTATGGTTAATAATGTATTATATCTATTTAAATAGTTAGAAATAATTCATATTTAGTACGCCTGTCCAATGTCGTTTTTGGATATCAATATTATATATTTACTTTAAAAATGTAAAATCGTATGGCACTTGATTTGTAATATATAAAATTTATTATCTACTTAATGATATAAAACCGAGGCCGTGTGGTCCCCGGCAGAGTAGAATAGGCCACCCTCACTCTTACCGAGGTGTCGTAAAAGGCGACTAAGGTAAAGCTGCTGGCATGATCATCAGCACCTAGAGAAGGAAAACTCTGCATTTATATCAAAACCCTCGGCAACCCGTCTGCCAAGCGTGGTGAGTATGGCAATTACCCCTCATATGATTGAGGGAGGCCCGTGCCCCAGCAGTGGGGACTTAAATGGGCTGATGATGATGATGATGATATAAAACAGAAAAATATTACACCTACATGCAACGATTCCGGTTCCTTCTAAGAGATCGCTTACTAATTATCTAGTAATTACCTAATATAGAACGGACCTCATAATCTACGCATCATTCCATATAGGGAGAGCGTAGTCATTGGCAGATAGCCATACCATGCGTATTGATAATCTAATAACAAGCATTCTCATCACATCATCACATAAAAAAATAATCTGAGTGGACCATTCCTAAAGCACCCAAAGCTGTCACTTCGGAGTTCGGAGTCCACCTTCATGCTCTTCCTCCTATTGACAATCGCCAAACGTCGGTATTTGGCATCCGTACCATGAGAGTACTGCCTTCCACGCATGCCATCTCTTATGACGCTAAGCCATGCTTTTCGGGACCTCTTCTACCGGGACCCGGTGGTGGTATGACCAGATACACATGTAACTATACGGTTTTCGTATGACATGGCCGTAGCAGCGTAGGCGCAACCGGTATTTCCATTATATCCTAATAAAACAGTTTTATTGGACTGTTTACGGTAATTAATCGTATAGGCGTGGATGATGAGTTCTAGCTTAGGTTGTATTTATACAGTCACAGAACGAGATATTTATAGAGTACTTACTGGCGCTAACTTAGCTCCGAAGTGGATCTTGGCCTCTAACAGATTTCGTCATTCTACTCTGTTCTTAGCCACCTGTCGAACAGAGACAGCTATACTTATAAGTCAAAGGTGAATATGTATCTTCTAGAGAACTACAACTTGATTGATTACTTTACCAGTTTCCATCAGCTGATATGATGGTCAAACATAAATTAAGAAAAAAAATTTAACACACCTGCGAATATCAAAAGATTTTTGTGGAATTGAAGTGCAAGATGTAATATGGCTTATGTCTTTATTTGCTCATAATTTAAAACATATGATTTCCTGAGGATGCGCTAAATTTAATGACAAAACTTACGAAAACGGATGATATTTCACATAAAAAGTTTCCGTCTTGCACTTTCAAAACGTACAAGCTCAAAACATTATCTTACTGAATTGCACAATAGTTTAAGTGATATTAATGAATCCACCACATCACATACAAATTTCCTAAATAACAAGTAATTTTGTAAACAACCTCAGCAACGATTACAAGTCGAAGTGACAAAAACTTAAAAGCTACGTCTTCATCTCGCAAACCTCATTACAGCTTAAAGCTATATGAAACTAATCATAAAGGCAATTGACTTCTGTTCGTAGTTAGTGGTATAGAGTTCAAGAATTAGATGAAAACTTTTAATGTCTTGGTACATTGTAAAGTGGCTTTACAAAAAATTTGTAAGATATTTAGGGATTTATTCATCAACGTTCAATAAAAGGTTGATTGAATGTTTGCCAAAAAGGGTGTTATAGAGCAGTTTTGACTTTTGAAACAAAAAATTTACATACAAAATTTATAAAAAAAAAACAAAATTGCTTCATGACACTATTTAGAGTTAGTTAGAAAAGGTTTTTATGATTAAGACCCTAAGGGTCATGTCCTTCCTGCCTTTGCCAGCACATGTATACGAATTCGTTAAAAGACAGCGTAATTATTTGATAATGCAGTAGGTACAGCATTTTATTCGGTCACGACAGCAATTTGAATAATATTTTGTTTTTAATTAAAACTTGAAATTAGATTATAATCATCGAACTCAAAAGTCAGAAAACTCCTTCAAATAAACCTAGTCAGACAGTGTTATGGCTAAATTCCAATTCCTAAAGTGTAATCAGATATGTGTATTTCTTGAAGCGGTTTCAATACCTGCTAGTTGTAAAATAAAATCATGAATATGTTGATATTATTCATTTCATCATTGTTATTGAGATGTTACTAGTCCAATCTATTGATCGCCAATCAATAGCATTGAACGATGTCAATAGAAGTTGATCGATAGGTGTGGAAGCTTTAAGTGATCCGACGGATACCATTTCATACGTCAATAAATCAATTGGATATGACTTGATCAATATTGAGCACGAGATCAATTATCATCATTTTAGGCAAAAGACGCCTACAGCTCGACATACGCCTCTCTCAAATGTTCTCCACATAGATAGGTACTGAGCCGCTCGTATCCAAGGAATACCCGCGACCTTTAACAGGTCATCGGTCCTCCGTGTGGGCCTGCCACGGCTGTCTGTGACTCCCTGTACGCGGTCCCCACTTGTGGGTTCGATTTCCATAATTCCACATAAGACACGCATTCGTGCGATGAACACTAAACTTGTGTTTGCTCTGTGTCTGGGTATACGAGTATTTAAGTAGATATTATTTATATTTGTAATTCCTTTGCTGTCTGATATCCGTTACAAAAGTATTTATGCTACTTAGTACGGAATCAGGTCATCTCATTTGATGTTTTATGAACTTTATATGTACTTTATTAACGCTTACAGTTCTCTCGGAAAGTTGTAAAAATCTATTTGTTTATAAATCCTGACCTGTATCCATAAATATGCAATTTCTACATTTTGTTGCACACGATGGGCTCGAATAACTTTACGCTGTGTGGTGTGCGTGGGCAGTGTGACTAAACCTACTTCTCAATTTAAAGGATATGTATCTATATATCCTTTAAATACGGCCGTGTGGTCCCCGGCAGAGTAGAATAGGCCACCCTGACTCTTACCGAGGTGTCGTAAAAGGCGACTAAGGTAAAGCTGCTGGCATAATCATCAGCACCCAGAGAAGGAAAACTCTGCATTTATATCAAAACCCTCGCCAGCCCGTCTGCCAAGCGTGGTGAGTATGGCAATTACCCCTCATGTGTTTGAGGGAGGCCCGTGCCCCAGCACTGGGGTCTTAAATGGGCTGATGATGATGATGTATCTATATAAGCGAGGAAAATAAATTAGTGGCTCTGATTTTGATGCATGGGATGAAATGCAGTAAGAGCCAATTTTCCAATCTAGAGAATTTTAAAATGTAACTCCTCAGGAGATAGCGCGGTCGTTCACCAACATGGTGGACCGATCGGTTAAAGACTCGTCGTCCACCAAATTCTGCGCAGTCGTAAGAGATGCGCTAGACAGAAACTGGTGGAGGCAGATCATCCGCTCCAGATGCACCCATGAGGCTGACCACGACCTCAGACATGAAGGACCGACTCAAGAGAGAGAAGTAGATATAATTTATTGTAGACAGCAAGTTTCAGGGAAATGTAAACTTTCGCCTTCCTCCTGGCTGGAAAGGGGGAGGGAGTCTTCCGCTCCGGCCGGCACTCAAACTACTCAGCAAATTGTCGATAGTTCAGGAGTGGAAAACTTCAAATTCGCTACTAAATCTTTCTATAATTCGAAGTTTCCATAAAACTTCGCAATACTGGATATTAGTTTCACAGTTTTATGAAAATCACCTATAACTTGATGTTCAAAGTATAAATAATACTATAGTGCCCATAGCAACTTCAATCAACTGGGATTCGTATCTGTCACTATTGAGCAAACAGTAGTTACATTTGATGTTGAGACACGTCTAACATTTGAAAGTCAGCAACCCATAAGTCTTCGTCGCAAGCTTTTTCACACGATTGCAATTTGCAACAAGAAACACCAATACTTTTAGTAAGTACACACAACAACACGATAGGGTCACAAACTGTCTTTTTCAACAGATTCTCACCCACAGATCGTCGTAATCTCTAAAGTCTATAAACATTTTCAATTTTTATGTGGGAATTTTGATAGTTGCAGTATTGCAGTAACAGCAAGTACTTTTGCCTGTAGGTACACTGTTAATACTTTTGTTGATATGCAATTTAACAAGTCTAAATTTAATTAAGCTTTTTAGTTCTTGATCTTTATGAAAGGAATTAGGAATACAATCATTTCAAACTTTTGCTTCTTTATATCACGAACTACACCACTTATATGTAGGACTGGACTATTTTCTTTTTGGTTCTAGATTCGTATTGTAAAGTAATGTCTCCGAATTATAGAATAAATATCGACATTTATTGAAATACCGAAAAGCGGTCTCCGGGCTCCGTAGTGACGGCCTCGAAGCAACCAGGACAAAACGCTAAAATGATGATGATGACTTATGCCTGGGGGCCACTTACCTACTTACTTAATAGAATAAAAAAAAAACTGCTTCCGATTCATAAATCTTGTAAATAGTCAAAATATTCTGGAAAAATACTTTTGGCTGCCTTGATTATAGAAATGAAAATTAAAAATCTGGACAACATCGACATTTCAGTTTTTACTTTTCACTTTTACTATTCTCATAAGTTCATCTCTCGTATCAATCTATTACCAAAAGTTCAAGTTAATAAAATTCAAACTTTACAAGCGGTTACATCGGTAGCCAATAAATGCTCGAGTTCTTATTACAACGTCATAAGGTGTATTATTGCGTGGGGTAGGAATGCAAGTGAAGACGCGCCGGCGCAGGGGGACGCGTGACGCAACGCGAAGGCCGCGGCAAAGGTCGTCGTGAACGGAGCGACACCTGACCAGAGTCCTAGTTCAAACTAAATGAATTTGCGCCTGAGTCGAATACTATCTTATGTTTACTTACTCGTATTTGGAAGTGTGAAGCGTACTCAATTTTGTAGGCCACAGATATAATGTGATCTGTGTTGTAGACATGACACGGTCATGTTATACGTCAAGCTTATACTGGCCCCACGGTTATTTGGCACGTGACAAAATTCGGAACTAATGCTGTTTTGACATTTTCCCATGGAAAAACATTGAACAACACCCACCTGTCAATTTCACGGAAGTGCCTTCTGATCTTGGTCGCACTGTACAATTATCTTAGACACTTCTCGGTGACTGCCTCGGTGGCGCAGTGGTTAGTGGGCCGCACTTTAAAGCGACGGCTGCGCAAGAGGTCCCGGGTTCGATCCGAGGGTCAGGCCAAAACTTTGTACCTAAGTTTTCGGTAAGAAATTCTTGGTGACCTCTTGCGCAGCATTCGCTTTATAGTGCGACCCACTAACCACTGTCACACAATCTTTTTTTATCTGACAAAGGCAGTCAGACAAAAAAGATACCGTAGGTTCAGTACCAGTATAATAGGGAAAACAACCAAACCAATCAATAATATGATTAACGGTTAATTAACGATGTCTTTAATGAGTACACTACAAAGATATTAAAATTCATTACAATAAATAAAAATAGTGATGTTAGTTAACCAAGCAAGCACCGAAAAGTATATTTATTTATTTATATACAATTTTCTTGTAGGCTTAACAGTCATGCCAAAGCGCCAACAAGTCATACTCATAAATACAAATAGCAATAGTGTGTTAAGTCAAAATTATTGTACAATTATACACACACACGCACACACACACACACACACACACACACACACACACACACACACACACACACACACACTCAAACCATCACACATCACACTTTCTAACTACACCTACCGGCACGAAATCTTAGTAAGAGTAATTTTCATACAAATATGCTCTCTTCACAGGTTCACAGAGCAAAAAACATTGTTTTCACTGTAGCAATTTTAACATTTGTTTAATGTTTGAATGCTCAACTTTCAATTAATTAATTCAATCGACTCTTGAAAGCACTCAAATTAGAAGTTTTGTTTATGTTTAAGATCAAATGTCAAATGTATCTATTAACTTAAGTATATTAACTGTACACCGATATAGAAGAGCGGTCTCTCCTAACACAAGCAAGTGTTTGCTTAAAAGGAGAGTCCAAACCCTGTACAATACTTATACCTAAGTGACTGAAATAAATTATTATGTATTTTTTTTTGTATAGTATAAAATTGAAATTATTATAATATATATTGTAATAACTCTTTGTCATATCAACCGCCACTTCATTTGAACTTAAGCATCCGAAACTTGCCTGCAGCATTCCTCATTTGCGACCTCTCGAGCACCTGCCTTAATACTTTAGTTAAGAAATATTATTTTAACCCACTGTTA
Source organism: Marasmia exigua (assembly GCA_019059595.1). Taxonomy (NCBI): domain Eukaryota; kingdom Metazoa; phylum Arthropoda; class Insecta; order Lepidoptera; family Crambidae; genus Marasmia; species Marasmia exigua. Next base: position 27,159,403 of record CM032466.1, read on the forward strand.
AGTGCGTGGATCATTTGTTTAGCTTAACATATGACCAGTGTAGTGATGGATTAGTTTTAAATTAGTAGGTTTGAAGGTTGTAATGCTATTATGTCAGTTGCAACATAAACAAGTTACTGGTTTTGGGTGTGAAGATTCAATCAGGGACATCGAGCAATGCCAAAGCAAGTGCTAACTCATGGAGTACCGACATGTACAAACTAGATATGGGCTCCGAAAGTCGTAAAGAAATATACATCATCATCATCATCATCAGCCCATTTAAGTCCCCACTGCTGGGGCACGGGCCTCCCTCAATCACATGAGGGGTAATTGCCATACTCACCACGCTTGGCAGACGGGTTGGCGAGGGTTTTGATATAAATGCAGAGTTTTCCTTCTCTGGGTGCTGATGATCATGCCAGCAGCTTTACCTTAGTCGCCTTTTACGACACCTCGGTAAGAGTGAGGGTGGCCTATTCTACTCTGCCGGGGACCACACGGCCACCGGTGGCTTGAGCGTGCCCACGGTGTCGTCTCCTTCCGGATGGCGCAGGTAATGACCGGGCACGGCTGCTTCGGTTATTACCTGCATAAGATCCATCGGGAGGAGACACCTTCGTGCCACGCGTGCGGCGATGCGGTGGACACGGCGCAACATACCCTAGCGGTATGTGCGCCGTGGGCACCGCAACGTGATGCATTGGTGGCGAAGGTCGGCCAGGACCTCTCACTGGCTAGTATAGCGAGAGCTATACTAGTGAGTGACGAGGCCTGGAAGGCTTTCGCTGCCTTTTGCGAGCACGTGATGGCAGCGAAGGAGGCGGCGGAGCGCGAGCAAGAGTCGGATCCTCTCGCCCCCGCGCTTCGCAAGGCACGTAGAGGGAGGAGACGACGCGAATACTTGCGTCTCCTTCCCCTGCGAGAAGCAGGTCCGCTGGTGCGTGGGGCTGTAACCCCGCCACCGGCATTGCACGGACCTCCTCCTACGCCTGGTGGGGATGGCACAGCTCTCTCGGCTGTCCCCACTCCCTCCCCCGGCCCCGGGGGAGGAAGCGCCGTGCCCGCCGTGTAGGCGGGCTTCCGTCCGGGAGAGGTCGTGGTGCCAGGTTTCGTACCTCACCCCACGACCTCTCCCACTATGGACGATGAGGGAGAACCCCAGGAGTTTTAGTCGGTATACCCCCGCCTTCTGCGGGGGGGAGTCCGACATAACCCATCCGTTTACAGACGGATGGGTATGCGTAACGCATTTCTCCTGGGTCACCAAAAAAAAAAGGAACACAAATATATACTTAAATACATATATTACACCCAGACACCGAACAAACACAAGTGTTCATCGCACGAATGTTTGTCCAGGGTGGGGATCGAACCCACGACCTTTGGCGTAAGAGGCAGGGTCACTATCAATTGCGCCATCCGGTCAGTAAAAATATTTATAGCCTCCTCAAATCATTAATACAACATGCGTTCCTGCGGTTGCGAGCGGTTTGTCACATAGCATCTAATCGAGTCGCTCTGGATTCGGCAGATTCATTTGATAAACGATCGCGTTGCAAATTAAGACGATAAGAACGTTGCTCCTCGGTCTCGTTTGATAAACGAGCGCAAATCAAACCAAGTCGATGAGAACGTTGCTCTTCGGTCTCTTTTGATAAACGCTCATGAATCAAACTAAGTCGATGAGAACGTTGCTCTTCCAACCAAGTCGATGAGAACGTTGTTCATGTATTAAACCGAGTCGTCAAGCTCGAATTTCTGAAGTTTCATAACTTCTTGACAAATTTGTATATGTCCTCATCAAAGAAAGTCTGTGAGCCCGCTGCTCCTCACTCTCATTCGCAATGGTCACAGAATTTCTTTCTCTATTCTTTTGTAAGCGATCTTGCCTCTCGGCGTCACTCTCCTAAACGACCCTGCCTCATTTGGGCAGCGCATTTAGTAGGTCTACCCATACTAAAAATCACTAACTTTCCACTAAAAAGTGAAAAATAAAATTAATTTTTGAAAAAAAATAAAAACCGCCTTCAAGACTACACTAACAATATATACAATTGAACTAAAAAGCATAAAATAATATTTTAATTACAAGCCAAAGAATACTAAAGGAAAATCAACGAAATTATTGATACTTATGCATACTATTTACATTTTAAAATCAGTTATTTTTGGAGTCGGTGCCAGCCAAAACAAAAACAATATATTAATGACACAAAAAAGAAATAACATAAATAATTGAAAAACAACCGATAATTGAAAAGAAGACAATAAAATAAAATAATATAAATAAATAACACAAAAAAGAAACATAAACTAAGGAAAAACAACTGACAATTGAAAAGAAGCGCATACAAATTTTAAAGCATTAAGACTGCGCGCGATTAATACTTTGTTGTAAACACAGTAATATAATTATTGTTCTGGAACGGGACTGCCTGTCCTCCGTGGCTGGCACCGACTCCAAAAATAACTGATTTTAAAATGTAAATAGTATGCATAAGTATCAATAATTTCGTTGATTTTCCTTTAGTGTTCTTTGGCTTGTAATTAAAATATTATTTTATGCTTTTTAGTTCAATTGTATATATTGTTAGTGTAGTCTTGAAGGCGGTTTTTATTTTTTTTTCAAAAATTAATTTTATCTAATTTAGATTAGAACTGTGACCTAACCTAGCCAATATTTTTGTGATGATAATACATACTAAACTCTATAAGACAAAAACTTATTGGTTGCGCACTGTACAACGGTGCTCCTTCTGGTGGTAGAAGTGGGTGCTATTACTGCACCCCTCTTAGGAGGTCTGTCCATTTTGCTTAGGCGATCGTTGGCCGCAAGCGGGGTCAAACGGACTGAGGAGTGACCGTAGGCCTCGCCTAAGTCAACAGTGGCGGGAGTCGTAGGGTTTTTAGTGGGAATACCTCTGGGTCATCTTCCCAGGAGTTCCACACACCCCGTCAGGTCCCCCGACCTGTCGGGTCGGTGCGCAAGGCATTTTCCTTTCGAGACCAAAAAAAAGGTTAAAACAGTGACCAGCAAAAAAAAAACATAAAAACAAGTTATCCCCTAACCCAAACAAGATACCTATAGCAAAGATCGAATCTTTTCCTGTTTTTATGAGTTAAGGGCAAAAGAGCACGTGGATTAGCAATATCAGAGCAGATAGTTCGAGATTACCGCCACCCATGGACACTGGCAACCCCAGAAGAGTTACAAATACGCCGCCCGGTCTCTAAGGGCCGATTTTTTTATGCGTAATTACTTTTTGGTTAAATTATCTATAGTTAACTGTCTAACCAATAGTCAAAGTGATGCCGTCAGGGTGACGTAATTCCTTGTAATATAACTATTGGTTCAGCTAACTATTGCTCAAAAAACGCATTTTAGCGATATTTCACCATTCGTTTCTTCTTTAAGCCATTACTTCAGTTTAACTACAGATCAAAAATCGGCCCTTAGAGTGTTTTTTAGGATGTGTGACCAATGGCATAGATTTTAACATGGTGCCTCCAGAAAAAAATCTTGCTATATTTTCTTCCATTAGTGCCATTTTAGGCTTAATTATTTTACATTAGGTACAATATTTTTATATTGTACCCATTTTTTGGATTAGGCGGCTAATCTAAGCGATAAAAAGTTTTATGTTTGCGCAAGCACAAGAGCACTGTCTATTTCCTATTCCCCATATTTTGGTACGACAACACCAGAACGCAGTCCCTACCAAGAGGCACGAGTGTACCGCTTAGCTCCAGACACCGAGAATTTTTATTGATTTGCATATTTTGAAACGCATATACCTACATAATTTGTTGTTTGGTAAAGAATAAACCATTTTTTACGGAGTATATATGACACCATGAAATTTACATTTAAACTTATTTATACGATCCTAGATTATATTTAATTATAATACCATAATGCAAAGTCTGTTCATTCAATATCTATCAGTGCGTACGGGCAAGAGATCTGTATATCATGTATTTACATTATTTGCTGAAGATGTAGTAATTATGTATGTAAAGATAGAGCGAATATTTGAAATTACAATGTAAAGGTTATAATAATACAGTGACGAGAAATGTTACACGAGAAAATGGATGATTAAGTTCAAGAATGTATGAATGAAGAAAACCTAATTTTGCTACCAAAATTAAGTACCTGCCTTGAAACTGCTTACTTCACTTGTTTTATTTCAAAGCGTCTAAGCAGGTTTGGAAATAAAACCATTAGAAAATCTGGTGTAGGTAATAATCTAAAAAGGATGTTGTAGAAAACACACGCTGTGATATGTTGGCCATTTCGCATATATTTAGGGTTTTTCGTTAATTAATCGTATAATAATCATTATTAAAATGTTAATTGCCATGATTTTAAATTCATATTAAGTTGATATGTAACTTACTATAATTACTTATAGACTTTTGAAATTTGGTAATTATCTTCGTATTGCCAACGTACAAACATAAATATCAACTATTAGCCCGATCACGAACGAAGCACGAAACTCGAACGAGCGTTTGGCTCATGCTCGAATTTGCTCCACTTATGAGTATAGTAAGAGTTTTTGAAGCACAAAAAGAGATTGCAAGAGAGCGATTGTTGTGATAAGTTTACGCTTGATACCCGAACAGTGCGGCTCGGCTTGCGCTCGGTTGGTACCTACTCGGTTCGTCTAGGCCCATCTTTATTATATACACATGGCGTTACATAAAGGTACCCTTGTTAGACTTTGGACCGTCCTCATGTCTGCGGCATAAGTGCTAACTCGACCTAACGCTGTCTGTACATTGGCGATACAACTTTTTTGTCCGAAAAAAAAATCAGAACTTGTATTAGGTTTAAGAAAGTGTCACAACATTTCTCTAAACACATTTTCAGTACAATTTAATTTATCCAAATGTAATTTAAAATATAATCTAATTTAATTTGACATATATACACCTATTTATAAAGTGCTGAATATATCCCATAAAAATTAACGTAATCAATTAAATTCAATGCTAATTCTATATTAAGGCGACGGGTAGGGTCAACTAGCGACGCCAATCGATTTTAATTTTAAGCTTCTAAACCGGATCTATTTTAAATAAGTTCGAAATTACAACCTCTCGGCAAACACTTATACTATTTATTAATTAACCATGAACAAATGTTAGGTACGTTCTTGTACGCGAAAAATTGATTCACATTTGTGTGCCCTACCCGTCACCTTAAGGTTTTGAGCGCCATGGGGGACACCGGTGACCGACAAACATCAAATGTTTATTTGTGTCTGGTTTGATGGCAGTCAATGATCATTGGCACATTTTTGCATGCCGTATTTGGCCAAATATGGCGAACCATTGTACAAAACTTAACATCTTTTTATACCTACCCATATTCTACAAATAAATAATTTGTATTTGTGAAACTGTAGAGCGGCCTAACAACAGCATTTTGATTAAGATATTCTTTGTCAAATAAATCGCATAAGACATAGTACATGTTTCATTTTCGTGATCATACACGCTCGAAACACCTTATTTGTACGGAGGAGGTCAATCCTGACGAAAAGGACATTATTGAGGGTCCTTGTTTATGGACAAAAACACTGAATAAACCAGTATTACTTGCACGTGGGAAATATTAACAAATATATGAATATATCTTATTACTATGGATATATGCGTATTCAACTCCCGCCAGGGTCAAACATTTTAGTTCAATTTTAACCTTTATGTCAAGGGCATAGGAGCATCTCTGGCTGTGTCACACTGAGTAAATTATATATTAGCATATGTTAAATGTATGAACATATTGCCCAATATGACATACCCGTGAAAATACCTAAAATACTGCAATATTTACGTATCTGTTCGATGCTAATCTGAAATGTCTAACTGTGCAGCTAACTTCTGCCTCTGACCTCCTTATCTTGAATTCCATACGCTTATCTTATATATGTCTATTGAATTAAGTAATTAAAACTTTTAAAACAAATAGGTAATAATACAATGAACTGCTTAAGAGGGCTCAAAGTCACCCAGAGAGCAATGGCATTCAGAATCTCTTTGCGTGATCGTATCAGGAATGATGAGATCCGCAGGAGAAACAAGGTCAAAGACATAGTCCAAATAATTGCATGCCTAAAGTGGCAATGGGCAGGGCACATTGCGAGGAGATCAGACGACCGGTGTGGGGCAGAAAGGTCCTCGAGTGGAGGCCGCGTATAGGCCGGCCGGCAGGCCCCCCAAGGTGGTTCGACGATATGGTGAAAGCCGCGGGAATCCCTTGGATGTGTGGGTGTGGATTGTGTGGGGATCATTGGGGGAGGCATATGTCCAGCAGTGGACGTTTATTTACTAAAATCATGAATAATGTCCTTAGGCAGATTCAACGATCAGCCACGAACGTAGCTGATTTTTTAATACCCCAGAAACTTCTCAAAGGCATCATACTAATGAAAACAAGCATTTTTCCCCAAAAACATAGGGTCTAACCTTAAAAGAATCGCCTTACCATAGAAATTACTTTACCATAAACATAAGTAGGTGATTACTTTTTGAAATTCTACTCTTTTTTTTTATATGACACTCAATACTCAAAATTATCTATTGCATTCCCCAGTGTGTAAGAGGTGTTACAAAAAAATATGATCACCATGGGCCCTTTAGGGCACAACAATAATGGAGAGGAGGAAATCATTAATTTGATTTAATAAATTATTGAAAATTATTGTTACATATCATCTTTATTTTAATGTTTAAATGTTAATGTAATATAATGCCTTCTGATATATAATATGTAGTTATTTATTTTAAAACATATATTTCAAATAATTTTTATTTATATTTAATTATAGATTATTTTCCAGATATTCTTTAATGGTATCATAGCATTTTTCAGATAGTATTTGTTTGAGATCATTTATAAAGTGTTTTTTTATAAAGTGTATTCATCTGTGATATTTTTATGATAGGTGGCAGACGAGCAGACGGATCACTCTATGTTCGTTCGGGATAAAACTTTGTTTTCATTAGTATAACACCCTCGAGAAGTGCGTTGCCAACCTTTAAACCGCCTTTCCCCCGGATTAGTCCGGTACCCTCACTCACGCAGCGAAATACAGCACAGTGCTGCTTCACGCTGGTTTTCTATGCGGCCGTGGTATCACTCCGGTCGAATCGACCCATTTAAGCCGAAGCGTGGCTGTCTCACGGTTGTTCATGGGCGGCAGTAAGCGCTTACCATCAGATGATCCGCATGCTCGTTTGCCCCCTATTTCATTTAAAAAAAACCGAAAACCTTTCTAAAAATTTTGCAAACAATCAACTAACATTTATTGAGTGATTAGTTTTATTTTATGATATTATTTATACCTATCGGTCTGAGGTCTAAAAAACTAAAACATTTTATTACGGTCAGATACCCTACTTAGCATTAATACACTATTTAGTAAAATATTACGTAGAGGTTTTAATTCAAATGAATTTAGTTTTAAATGTCTTTTGTTTAACTCACGAAAATCGTCAAAAATTTAACGAGGTTTCTTAAATCATTTTGTATTGACTTCTATTTGCAAAAATCTATCTCTCTGCATTTCAAGACCAGTATTTCATTAAACAATTCATGTACGTACATGCCACACATCAAAGTATACAAAACTGTTCTTCATTTGATTCTCATCTTAATGTCAAACACGTTTGGTTCAATATCAATTGAGGAAAATTGACAGATTGTGGTAACCTGATGTGTGTTTGTCTGTATAATACAATTAGCGCTACAAAATTCTTTAGATCCTTTGAGCGCTGTATTTAAGTATCAATCAATTGTCGCTCGCAAGGTTGATACGACGTAACAACCGAACCCTTTGTTCAGGGTACTGATGGTGGAGATCCTTAGAAACAATACCTTTAGATACAAATTTTATAGAAAAGATAAATGCTCTTTATTGTTTAGAACAATTGAATTGGCGTTGATTAGTTATTTCTAACATGAGAACCTGTTGATAAGTATATAGCCTGATAGTTATTTAATAATGTTAAAGATTATAAGATACCGCACACTACCTACCTATATTTAAGTTTTCTTTTGTATTTATCTTATAAGTGAATCTATATTCTTTTGAAGAAATAAATGTCTCAAGCCATAAGATAGAAAGGTCACTTAAAAGCAAGGTATTAGGCTTGACTGTTCAGATGGATGTATCAACCAGTAAATGTGCATAAAGAGTTTTCAAAGGCTGCCAACGCACCTGCGAATTAATAATTAACATTATTTTGTTTGTTATAAAAATTTCTTCGTCATTATACAAATAGGTGAAGGCTTATTCTGACGCTAGTCGATTCTAATCTATCATTTAATAACTTGTCGACCATTAAGCACAAAAAAGCGGTAAAGTGCGAGAGTCTCCCATCATGCAGGTGCCGTCGTATACACCGTTACTTTTTTATCGTTTACATCCTGAAAACCTCTTAGTAGGTATTGTGAATGAAGTCTATTTAGCATATTAAATCAATAAAATAAGCGAAAAATAATCATCTGTTCCATACAAAATAGAATGTCCACCCGGCAATAATGCAAATAACGGTATATAAGTTGGAATGACACGTTATTCATTTGTTTTAATTCGACGCATGCAGATACCCCACCGAAATATTTATTGTTGTACTAGTGGCTCCCGGCAAACCTCGTTCCGCCTACTTTTTATTTAATTTCTCACCTTTTAGACCTTCCCTGGACTACGACAAACATTTAAAAACTAGAATCAGCTGAATCGGTCCAGCCGTTCTCGGGTTTTAATCAGACTAACGAACATCAATTAATTTTGATTTATATTAAAAATCACAAATTCACAAAACACATCTAAGTAATTCGATATTAACCAACCTTACGCCAGCCACGTAGGCATCCCATAAAAAACGTCAATCAGACTAGTACTACGCAGCCCGCATCTAACTTATGCCAGTATTATTTGCAATTCCTCAGTCCTTCCTGCCGCAGAGCGTCCGAGGGTAGAAGTTAAATTACAGGTTCAGTGGCGAAAAATAAAACATATGACGTTATAATCAAACATATCTCTCACGTACAAAACGCATCACACCAACGCGCAGTCTCAGAATCGGACCCGAGACCGCCTGCGCGCCTACTGGTTCTACGTGACCAAAAAAACTTACTACAATTTCCTCCATCCCTACCAGGTTTCAAATGAGCAGTCCAAAAAGTTTATGAATCGAGTGTCTCTAACATCTCTCTCTCTCTCTCTTTGCGGTCACTCGTGACTGAGAACCGTGGTCATCAGTGGATGTGGAACTTTAACATACGAAGGGACAAAAAGGACAACAAGGGCTGGCTCGGTTTCAGTTTCCGAGATAAAACTCAAAAATAAGGTAACATGGCAAAAATCCCATAAATAACTATTCTAATTTTAGTGACCATGAAAGTTTAAAACAATATAAATCTGACGTTATACTATAGATTTATCTACTGGTAAAGATTGGTCGAATCCAACCTGAGCATCATAATAAATGTATTTAAAGGTTCCATATTTTGACATTCATCTACAGAACCCTAAACAGATACATCTACGGCTATTTGTCTTGCATATACGTCGTTAGTCAACCTTAGTGAGTAAGCTGTATTTTTTCCGAGCGAATTCTTCGTAGACAATGCTGTGTAAGAATGCTGCGAATGAACGTCCGTTTATGCGCGTGCGATGTTCTAAGTCGTGGAATTCAGACTGGTTTAGTCGTAAAAGGAGAAGCTAATAATGGTATAATAGGTTTAATTAAGGTAATAAATTATGACGGTCATCTGTATCATCAAGCGTGGTTTCGATTTTTGATATTTTTTTAATTTTGATGAATCAAAAGCACTTAAAAATAAAAACTTTTTTATAGATTATACGCAATGACCACAATCGCACCTGATGAAAAACGTCGAGGAGTCGATGAGCTTTATTCATAAACATTTAATAAACCTTTGTTAGCTAAAACGGAGTTATAGAGCTGTTTTGACATTTGAAATAAAAATATTTCCTACAATATTTTCATAAAAAGAATGAAAACTGGTTTATAACACTGTTTTAGTTAACAAAGGTTTTTCTAAAATGCATAAAACCAGATTTTACGCGTACCTATGGTTTGTTTCTTGTTGTAAAATACTGAAAAAAAAGTATGTATTTGTAATTTTAAGACATACATCTTCAAAAAGAAAGCACCTTTTTTATTTTTTTTATTATTGATGGCTGGTACTATGTCTTGCGACATCATCTATAATTTTGCCAATGTCGAGTGATTAAAAATGCGCGTTTTTTGGAAGATTGACCGGTGTGGTGAGTGGATTTTATTTTAATTAGTTTGACATCACCTAAAACAAAACAAACATACACATGGACAATACAGACAAAGTAGATAAATGTAAACGTTTGGACAAAAAATAAATAAATAAAAAATGTATATTAAGTAAGAGGGAGATTCATTCAATGAGAAAGCACCTTAAAATTGATAACTGTGTCGAAAAAAAAGATACTGACGGCCACATATTGTAAACAGTTATTTGTTAGATGTTAGCTTTACATAGCTCTGTGTTTGATCTATATTTTCCGTGAGATACACTAAGAATAATATGTTGTGTCCAAGTATAACATGTCCTAAAATCTCCTTAATTAATAAAAATGAAATGGTGGCGCTATAAGGCCTAACAAGCACCCTTAAGAATGAAAATAGCTGTGTTCCGGTGCAGGGTAGATGATGACAGCACGCATACGTAGTATCTTCTGCTTAGTCTGTGGACGACAGGAAAACGGCAGGTAGGTAAGTTTCCGGAAGTGAATATATGGATATGTATGAGATGTGTACATTTATTTACTGTGTATAATATTTTACTCTACTTATTTCTCGTTTCTCAAACCTTTCCAGGTATTTGACCGCTAATTAAAAACATCTCATCTAAAAATGGGTATTCATTAAAATCTAAAATTTAAATTCTCGGTGATATTTTACTCACTTGTTCCTGTTGTAACATGTTTATCTCTGTCTTTACAGCAAATTTATAAGCTCACAATATAAAAAAAATGCGACTGACCTCATACGAAGTCACCAGTTATACGTGGTACGGTGGTAAATTATGAATTTACAAGAAAAACATCAATAAGAATACCAACAAAATGTATAAAACGTATAAACCTATAAATATATGTGAAGACACCAGCTCGTTACTTAAACCAATTAGGTGAAATGATCCAGTTTGGTCTAAGGGTTGTGAAGGTCAGACGGAAATTGCTTTGATATAATTACCAAACTTGCCAAATACTGGATCATGTACCCTTTATAGTAACAGGACTACACGTCGTTTGGAGGAAGGCTTAAATTAAAATTAAAAAAAATTAAAATTCATTTATTTCAGGCTTCGCCCATAATATTATTAGTATACAAAAATACTTAAAAATTATGTTCGTAGAACCACAACCAATTAATTTAGGTATCTGCCGCGCGCTGCGACCCCGGGCAAGCGCACGTGCACTTGGACCCAGTGCCGCAGCGCGGGGCTGTCCGGCTTCTGGCTGAGCACGTTCAGGATGGTGTTGGGGCTCCCGCGCGTGCGGTGCATCAGCGACGCGATGCGGCGCCGCACCACGGTGCAGAAGCCGTCAGTCTCAATGTCTCAATGTATTTCACACGGTTGGTGTATGATGTTACCTGTGATCCGTGGCGCAAGCGGCAGCTCGACTGTCTACTTGTGAAATATCACAAGTATTTGTTTACATGCGCCTATCCAGCGTTAATTACCAACATTTTATTATATTTAACACATTATTGTCCGACGAATGTCCCCTTTGATTCCAAATTTCACTTATTAACCAATGAACCCTACTGCCTATTATGGACGATTGTACAATATTATTGAGCATGATTATGACGTGTCTAAGCATTTATTTTTATGACAGTTGTATGTACGTTGTCAGAATCAGAATCAGAAAACTTTATTTGCAAAACGTTTATTTGCAGAAAAAATTATATTATAATAGTCTTAATGTAGGTGTAGGTGGTTTGTAAGTGTGTTTTGTTCTTTTATTTAATTTTAGTTATAGTTTTTAAATTAGCTGACATTGCATTTTTTCTATTGTATTTTGACTGTTATTATTTATTTAACTATTATTATTCGTCAATTTTTTTTTTGCATTTATTTTATAATTTACGTTTGACATGTAATTTTCTGTGGAAACTTTGCTGATTTGTGTATTATTTAATTGTGTTAATTATTCAAAATAACTAAATTGTTTGTTTCCCAAATAAATAAATAAATAAAACGAATGTTAAATTTGTATACAGTTAGTCAGTACATTGGAATAGTTTCAATTTCGTTTTACCGGTTCTTGATCTACCGATGTGCAAATATTTGGAAATATTACATTAAAATTGATTAAATATAAAATTTAGTTTATACAATAAAATACAATGTCAGGAAATGCTATAATACTATACGACACAAAAAATTAATGTCAATTTCGGCGATTTAAAAGTCATCTAGTTTATAAAAACAATTGTCAAGAAGCCACGTATGCATTCGCTTTTTAAATAGATGTCCTCAGATACTTGTAAAGTCAAGACACTGTAAGTTAAAATACGGTGTTATGCAATAACAATTCGGACTACTATGAAGATACAGCGGTTAATCACCGTTTTAAAATACTAAAATCTACATCTTTTTCCTTAATTTTAAGGTACAGGGATATGAAATAGGCTATAAGACGAATAAACGCTATAGCTACAAAACACTGTATGTGACTTCACAGGTGTTATGGTTTTACACGATAGCTCAGTGTGGTCTGTTTGCAGATGCATGGATGAAGCTGATGGCTGAATGTCTGAGATTTTGTGAGCGAGATGTATAACAGGGCCTGTGCTTGTACAAGTATCAACTTTAATTTATTGTGAAATAATAATAATTATTGTACTGTGTTACTTGGGGTTGTAGTCTTAAATAATTGAATCCAAATAATGTAATTGGTATTTGCCATGTTATATGAATTCAAATAAATAAATGTATACTACCTATTAGCAAATATGCTAAAGACGAAAATGAAGAGCAGATTTATTCGTCGTCACTTCAGAAGAGTTGCATATAAATACCATCGATGCAGTATCTAAATTCATGGTAGGAAAATACTCAAAGGTATTTTATGGTGATGGACTTTTTCTTGGCTTGAGACTAAACTCTGAGTTGAGAAAAAGTCTACGATGTAATTTTGGCAATCTCAAATTCAAAATGCTTTTTCATTTTTTTACATATATTGCTATATTGAAATAGAAGTGACTAACAAATTTAAATTAATGTATTAAGATAAGAAAGAGATGACAAAATACTTAAAGTACAATAATACAAATATTTATAGGTACTGGTATTATACTGCCTGTTCAAGGATAGATATTTAAAAGTATCAGCCTATATACTGTCCCACTGCAGGACAAAGGCCGCCATCATACAGATCAAGTCATCGCTACTATGATAGGCTTAATCACCAAGTTTGCCAAATGCGGATTGGTGATCACAAACCAGAGCTATGTTCGAAAAATTCGAAACACACTTTTTGCTCGACCCAGGAATCGAATCCAGCACCCCGAAATCACGGCCCGGTACTCAAAACTACTAGACCAACAGGGCGTTGACATATTTGCATATAGGTAAATATTGGTGTATCTTATGTAGATACGAATAAAGGATAGAATTTTTTACGTCAGTTGATCAAATTGTAGGCACTTATGATACGCTGTGAAACCATCACGCCACATCAGAGTGCCATCACGAAACCCTTTCAAAAATATCTTACATATTTTATTTACTTGGTGCGTATTTTAAGCCATACCAATTTGGCATGATAAGTGTAAAACACATTTCGATCAGGTGTTCAAAGGTCATCGGTGTCCCTTTAACCGGCGTGTCCACGCAAATTACGAAAACTAAACTCCATACAATCTTATGCAAAAAAAAATTAAAATAAACTTTAACGGTGACAAAATACGGTGCAGTTACATCGTTATGGGGAATTTATTTTAAGCTCACAGAAACGTAATCATGTGATTCATCAAGTTTCGCAAGGCTTATTATTGAGAAGTTACAAAATCGAAGGCTCCAACGAAAGTTATAATTTATAATGTCTCTGGGACCTTGGTGCTTCAGAGGCTACTCAGTACTTCTTTATTCTCGCTATGTAAGAATCTGAATAATATTGTATCGAGTCATAAACATAACTTTAAAAGCTCTCAGTTGATGCGCAAACTATACTATAAAAATCAAAATTATACTGGTATGACTGCTGTTCGCATGATCCCGGAGTAAGAAGGTAGCTTAAGCACTTGTGTTACAGAAATCAGATGATAGAAGAAACACGAATATAATACTTAAATACAAATTACAACCAGACTCAGAACAAACACAAGTGTTTTTATACGATTGTCACATTAGACTCATAGGAACCCACGACCTTTGGCGTATGAGGTCGGGTCACCACCAAATGCCGCGCCATCGGAACAGTCTAATCAAAAGGGATAAAATAGTGGTAAAGTTGATACGAAGATTGACAAAGGTCGCTGAACTCTTTAGGTCATCAAATCACATAGCAACAACATATTATCAGTAGTGAGGCTTGTGTGAAAATATTCACATGTAATTAACCTTCTATATCATGTTGACGTCATAAAGTCGGATATTAGTTTTATTGGCCGGTATTTACACCAGGATTCATTGATATTCAAATTATAAAAAATGGACTTTCCACCATACGAGTTCATCCTTCTTTCTGATATAATAAAACAAATTGGTTCTATAATAAAACTTGTCAGTGAGAGAAAAATCCGAGTGCGAATATTGGTTCTATAATAAAACCACTTGTCAGTGAGATTAAAATCCGAGTGTGAATAAAATGGAATCGTTCAATAGGCTATTTGATAGTATGAAGAACAAAGATTTATGTATAGTCATCCGCGTAGTTTATAGCTTTAAAAAGGAATTTACAATGAAACACATAAAACATATTGAATTTTCTTCACCAAAAAACTAAAATAAAATTAATTTGTTTTGTGCTTGGAACCACGTGACCATAAACGGTTTGGATTGGCTTTCTTTACTGTGACGTCAGCCTTTTGTAAGCAAAACAAGTGACAGACTTGACGCCATTATGTTCTATCTATGCCAGACCCTAATCATCTATTAAATTTATCGTGTGCTATTGAATTTCCTACTTGTTTACAAAAGGTTGACGTCACTCGAATGATTCGACGCCATATTGCTGAATGAAGCGCTTTTGACAGATTAATCCTTATATTATTTTTAGGTTTTCTATATACTAATAAATAATATGGGAAGGTTTTTCAAAACAAATCAAATAGCCTATTATGTATGCCCAAATAATTATTGAAGCTGTGGGAAGAAGTTAGAATAATAAATAAACTTAGTAGGAATTCAATAACTGTTGTCTGTTTGTTGATCCTAATTGCCACTCGACCGTGCCTCAAACCGTCGCTCGCACTTGAAGATTAAACGAAACATACAATAAATTCATACACCGTACAATAATGTGTTATTAATTGCTCCGTTGAAGATGAGTTTTATAATGTGATTGCCACATTCAGAGAAGCCAGTTCGAAGATCACACCAAACATGAGTCAAAGCCACAGTATTTGCATTGTCCTCGCTGTTACACAAGGATATCCGTTAAAGATCGTAAAGGTACACTGGCGATCAATATGCAGTAACATTTTTATGATAAGTAGATACTTGGCTTTTCCATGCCATTCCACGCACACTAGCGATACCAATTTATTTAATTCTTTAACTACTAATCTGGATCTATATTTATCCGACTACGGCGAAACAAAAAGTAGGGTTATGATTTTGACCTGTATGTATGTATATATGAATGTATGATTGTTCATCTGTTCCCTAATAACTTCTAAACTAGTTCATCGTCATCGTCATCGTCAGCCCATTTAAGTCCCCGCTGCTGGGGTACGGGCCTCCCTAAATCACATGAGGGGTAATTGCCATACTTACCACGCTTGGCAGACGGGTTGGCGAGGGTTTTGATATAAATGCAGAGTTTTCCTTCTCTGGGTGCTGATGATCGTGCCAGCAACTTTACCTTAGTCGCCTTTTACGACACCTCGGTAAGAGTGAGGGTGGCCGATTCTACTCTGCCGGGGACCACACGACTCACCTGTATGTATGTATGTATATATGAATTTATGATTGTTCATCTGTTCCCTCATAACTTCTAAACTAGTTAAGATTTTTGAACAAATGAGGTGTCGTTAGAAGCGTCTTAATTGTCTTCTGGTTATAGGTGACATGGACGTTACGATAAATTGACTACAGCGCCCTCTAGGGGACTTAGAGTAAGGAACTAAAAAAAAATACTTGACGATACCGTGTGGGGGTAACAAATGAAAGAGCTTTTTTAGCACGTTTCAAATATGTAATTTTATTACCAATTATGGACCGTAGGAAAATGTGTATACTAATACACTTCGCCTTAATATAGAGATAGATAGATAGAGGCGTCCGGTGAACTACGTTTCTCCCGATTTTTCAAATAGAATAACATTTATTGTCATAAATGTGTTTACATATTTATAAATAATACTACACGTAAAGACTGGCGGCAGACGGTAGAGTATTTTATTCATTAATTATGAATGAAATAAGTCACCGACTGTCACGAATCTTTAGCTCGAGTAACAGTTACTTCCCTTGGACCATTTTGAACACTTTACACGACTTTCTTTAATTATCATCAAAAGTTTTGTTATTTTCTCGTTGCGCTCAGAAGTATTCGCCCTAACAAAGCATCAGCGATAATTATTATGATATTATTGATTCTTTATCTAAATTTGCATTTGAAGGTGATTGTATAATTACAATTACAAACACGAATGATGATTTCAATGTCAATACACCAAAATAGTTATTAAACAAATATGTCAAAGGTTGCTGAAGAAGCGTTTTGACGCGGAAAAATAATACGGATCTCTTTCCACTGCCATCATGAATTGAACTTTATTCTGATACAAATAACGTTTTAAGTCTAACAAGTAATGTAAAATTACGTCACATTCATCTAAAATGTTAATGATATCCGAGAAAATAAATTAACCCATAATTTACATTTTGAACTTGAACTTTTGAATTGATCTCATTCTGGTAACCAAAGATGTGCTGAAGCATAATAAAATAATAATATTTATGACTTGTTCAACGTCCTTACCGGATTTATATAATTAATAAATTATGTTGAACTAATTAACATTAATTTTAATATTTATAAATTCACTTCAAAAATGAAGTGAATTTATAAATATCGCTGATTCTGGTGCAAGGGTTGCGGGCTTTATTCCCGCACAGTACAAACATTTGTGTGCATGAACATGTCTGTTTGTATTGGTCTGGGTGTTTTCTATGTATTATAAGTATACAAAAAAAGTATTATATGTACATATTTGTAATTCTGCTGTTGTTCTGATATTCGTAACACAGGAGCTTGAGCTACCTATCCCTGAATCAGATCAATGTATGTGATGTTGTGAAATATCTTAATGTGTCATTATTTTACTGACAACGCAAGGACTTGCGGCAGACCCGGACTGTAGAGTATTTCATTCACTGATAATAATAATTCATTTGTTTTCAAGTAATTTAAAACTTATTTACATTTTTCATTAGCATTCAATAAAAATAAAGTAATACCATTTAATTGAAATAAATTAAAAAAATCATAATGAATGATATATGACAGTTAAATTGTTAAATGGTCAGTAGGTTTAAAGGGAAGTAAGTGTTATACTCGAACCAAAGACTCGTGGTAGAGACGGTATCATACTCCATTCATGATGAACGAATGAATACTCTACTTTGCGTTTAGTATAACACATAACACGGTTTAGTATAGTACAGTGAATAGGCTACTTCTGGGTAAGCATGAGCGATGGTAGCTCAATGAATACGAACGCGCCTTCCACGCAGGTTGTCGAGGTTCGGATCCGAGCATGCACCAATGTTTTTATCAAATCTGTGTGCGTATTTCTACCTTTACCGCTTGCTCGGCGGTGAGGGAAAACATCGTGAGAAAACCTGCACGTTTAGAAAAAAGTTTCTGAAACGTGTTACCATGATTCAGTTGGTCTGGTTCCCCCGTTAAACGGTTGCGTAGGTCAGACGGCAGTCGATACATAATTACCAGACCCCCTCAATCCTGAATCATGGTCTAAGCGTTCCCTGGGCTGCGCAACAAGGAATTACACGCTAAGATGAAGGAGTGAATAGGATACTTCTGGGTAAGCTCGCTCCATCGTAGGCTTCTTCTCAACGCTACAGTTCATATTAAAGCCAAGAACAAGTCCATCACCAATAAAAACACGATTATGGCCCATGTTTTGTGACATTTTTAACATCTGTTACTTTTAAATGAAATTAACATTTTTTTTCATCGTACGATATTTAACCTTTTGTTAGGTTATTAACCTGTCGTTACTATAAAATTTAAATAATTTTCAAACAAAACTCGTCGCTTTTGATAAATTCGTCAAATCAATTTTGATCAAAGAATTGTGATCAAAATCGGTTTTTATGGAACATTAATTTGACACAGACTTCTAATGAGGCGGGTTTATAAAATTAATCTTAAGTCTGTTTTCCATAACAAGAATAAAATAAAAAATTGTTAAGATCACATCACGTAAAAAATCTCATTCCATCAACGACAAACTTACATTAAAATATACATAAACTCTTATGTAACTATATCTTCTATATATGTATATAAAAGGAGAACCTGAGTGACTAAGGTATTAAGTGACTAGGAATGCACCCACAGCCCAAACTACTGACCCTAGGAACTTAAATTTTGGGTAGGGGGTTCATTTAACAGTGAAAGTGAGCATTAAGAAGGGATTTTTGAAAATTCAAACCTTAATGGGGTAATAAGGGGGTTAAAAGTTTGTATGAAAGTCCGCCATCTTTGATGTTAAAGATGCGAAAAATTGTATTCAGACTAATAATTTGAAATAAAAGGTAACCCATTTAACGTTTTTGTTTTGTATTTAAAATCAGCCTTAAAGGGGGTAAAATAGGGGATGAAATGCCAGTATAGGGGTATAACAATTTTAAAGTAAGAATCTTGAAAATCGCTATACGTTCTCCTTATTTTAAACTAAGAACAAGTTGTTTTAACATTTTTTATAAATTCGACCTTTAAGGGGGTGAAAAGGGAGTTTGAAGTTTGTATGGAAGGTCGTCATCTTTGATAGATCTTTGAAGTGAACTTTAAAAATTGTATATATACGTATAGTTAAAATAAGAAGTAATTCCCTTAAACGTTTTTGGAAAACACCCTTTGAGGGGGTAAATTAGGGGATAAAATGCAGTATGGGGGAGTAGACAGTTTAAAAGTTAGAATCTCAAAATTGATGTTTGGGCACCGGTTTTGAATAAAAAAGTGGCTTTTGAATTTTCAACTCCTAAAGGGTAGTTGCGTGGCTTTAAAGTTTGAATGAAGACTTATGTAATAAAGATTAAAACTGCGTGAGTAACGCCGCGGGCGCAGTCTAGTAAATTATATAAAGCAATCATAGGTCAGGTATGTTTCAATAATTATTATACATGTAGAAGTTGTAGTATCAGCCTATATACTGTCCCACTGCAGGGCAAAGGCCTCCATCATAGAAATCTAGTTATCGCTACTATGATGGGATTAGGCTTAATCAAAGAGCTATGTTCGAAAAATTCGAAACATACTTTTCGCTCGACCCGCGAATCGAAGCCAGGACCCCGAGATCACGGCACGGTATTTAAACCACTAGACCAACAGGGCGTTATACATGTAGTACATAATAATAAAATCACTGTTATGTTTTTTGCATAAAATATGGATAAGTAGAATAGTTTTATATCAATTTTGTTCATCAAAAAACATTTGCATCTTGTCACAATATATATTTTTTTATATACTGTAATGGCTGTAGGTAACCAATATGATATTTGAATAGAAATCAATGAAATAGAAAATTATGATTATAATTATTAGTCTGACGCTGAAGTAGCCAAATCTGTAGAATTTCTTTAATCAATTTTCACCTTTATGTCAAACACATATCGTGGTTACTATTTTATTTAACCGAAGGTGTACCCACGTTGGCAGCTTAGGATCTCAGTCACGGTCTGTCCGTGCAATGTGTTCTAACATAATATTATTTACCAATTGCATAGCAAAATTAGCATTTTAAAAGAAAGACAACAGACTGGCAGGCAATAGGCCAAGTTTACTTTCGACCACGGATGTTGGTCAAGAGTTCGGCGCTCTGACACAACGTCTGCGCGTCTGTCTGTCCGTCCGTTATGTAACTATGGTAACCGTGCGGAATTCTCCAAAAGTCACTTTTTGAACGATTGAGTGAGGTAGTCTTGGCATTTGCAATTATTTTAATTTTTTCCTTCTAGCTTTAATTGGACTCCCGTTTTTAATTGGATTATTCTGTTGACTATAACCAATTTGCAAAATAGATATTATTATGACCTTTGCAATTTTGACTTAGAATTAGTCGTAAAGTTACATCATGGTACAATTTTTAGTCCAGCAAAAAAAGCTGTTTACAGAATAAACATTGAATAAGTCACATTTGCAACCACACATATTGTTTACTTCATCAATAATTTAAAAGTTTCTACTTCAGTTTAAATGATGGGTATTGACAACAAACATATAATGCAAACATTATTACATATCATTGACAATATACCAGATTAGGTAAACTCGTAGGCAGAAGAGCTTTAAACGTTTAAACCAAGTTGACAGCTCAGTGGGCGAGCAGAGGTTTGCAAACAATATGACGTCACAACCTTTATCTGATTGAATACCCCACATTGCAGCGAACTCGGACACAGACTTGAACTTAATATTTGACATGATAGATGAAACCTTAAGCGGATATTAAGTAGTACTTGGCATAGGCCACGGAATTTCGATATAAATGAGTTACGAAGCAACTAGCTATTTTGAACTGTGGTGAAGGACATTAAGACAATGCGACTATTTCAGGATTAACCTCAATTCTTATTTGGATTTGAAATGATTTATTTGACTTCATTTATTTACATTCTTATTATCTTTTCTTAAAAGTACTTACTTTGATAAGTATGTATTATTATATAAGTAAGTAAGTTAAGTTTTCGGTAAGAAATTCTTAGTGTCAGCCCGGAGTCTGGAAGTTGGCGGTCTTGTACCCTCGTGCCTCGGAAAGCACGCTAAGCCGTTGGTCCTGCGCCCGATCCCTCTCCGGTCGTGTCACCCTGGTGTCCCATCGGAATATTAGGGGAAGGGAATAGAGAGTGCACTTGTGTTTGCGCACACACTTGAGCACTATAATATATCCTGCGTACGTGGCCGATCGTTGAGATTGGCCGCCGTAGCCGTAATCGGTTGGAGGATTATTATTATATAATTGAAAATTTTAAGGAATTAAATCTTTATTAGAAATTAAAAAGTATCTCGTTAAATAATGTATAACTTTGGGAGGATTGCTGGAGGGAGTATATAGATCAGGTAAATATGCAATTATATTATATTCATGAACGATAAAATATAACTAGTAATTGTAAAAGTAAATGTTCGCTACAACACGAAAGTTTTCAAATAATGTGATAACTATGATAGTAAATGCGAAACAATCTTTATAATTTAGAAATGAATCATTATTAAGACATAACTAAACATAATCACTATCGCATGAAGCCGTCAAATGAATGTCCTTACTAAGTATCACTTTTGATAGTGTTTTCATACAAGACTTGGCATATTCAAGAAGCAGCATTTTGAAATATTTACATATTTTAATAATAATTTGTAAGGTATTTATCGCTTCTGTTTAATCAAAAGCAACAGGCATCGAAGTCACAATGTCATTGGAAATTAAATATTTGACATTGAGTTGTGAAGAGTCACCCGTGTGTAGGTATAAAGAGTGCGTGCCTAGCATAGTCACAGCAGAATTTATCTACTGTGGCATAGTTTACCAATTGTAAAATTCGCGAATTTTCATTTGGGGCCAATGTCATAATTATCAATATGGTACGGAAAGTCAATAATAATGATTAATTGGGCCACAGTCAACGCTAAAACTGCAATTTTTTTATTGCGCAAAATAGGCAAACGAGCATGCGGCCCTTCTGATAGTAAATGGTAACCATTGCTCATAGACATCAACAATTTACTTGACTTATGCAATAAAGACATTATTTTTAATAATTCTTCGACATTCAACGGTAACTTTATTAAACAGACGAATCACCCGATGGTAAGCGATTGCCGCCGCCCATGGCACCTGCGATACCAGTGGTCACAAATGTGCTGCCAACCTTTAATCCCCCCTTTCCCCAGGATTGGGCCTTCGGTACCCTCACTCAAGCAGCGAAACACAGCACTGTGCTGCTTCACGCCGATTTTCTGTGAGGCCGTGGTATTACTCAGGTCGAGCCGGCCCATTCATGCCGAAGCGTGGCTCTCCCACGGTTTCTATTATGTACGGCCCAGTATTGACAAAAACTTTAACATATTAATGTTGGTCTATGATACATCGAGCGGAGCGCAAAACGAGCCAAAATTCGTATAGTCTGGACCGACTTTCGAGCCTAAAATCGTGCGCTTCGAGCATTTGGCTCAGGCTGGACTGTGCTCAGCCTATCGTCGCTTACTTGATAAACGTATGTATTCTCGGCTTGCGTCCGCTCGCGCTGGGTTTGTCTAGCATAGACCCACGTTTTGTTAAAATGTTTGTCATACTGAGGCCAGTGAAACCGTATTTACAACTAATTTAGATGTTTTGTAAAATGACCGTGACTTAAGGTTCCATTGGTTCGATTGAGGTTGTCAAAATATGGTAAAACATTTTGATCAGGTGCGCGGTACCTACAGAAAAACAGGCATCGTTTGGTTCATAACTCGTCTCCCAACCACCCCCACGATCCCCCTGCGAAGTTGGCCCTCGAGAATACTACGGCTATATAACTTACCTATGTTATCTACAACATTTGACCTTTCGGTTTCAGACAGTTAGTCAATATGTTCAAAGATAGCAATGTCCACTTATTGGTCACTTGTGTTGTAAGTCCGAACTCAGAGTTGAGGCCAAATGGTTATCGGTCCGTCAAAAACACTAAGCTTTACTACAGAACATAATCAGTTGGATATATTGACCTTTGTTCTGACTGCAGCAGGCTTGAATGTTGGTTGCACACCTTCTTAGCCATCAATTAACTTTGTTATAGCTGTGTCCTAATTTTAAACATTGAAAATGTAATCACCTACAAATGTAGTTTTTGATTGATTTGACATTATTCAAACTTTGATTTACGGGGAATTTAAGGTTCACGTTTTTTTTATGAGAAAGGGAGGCAAACGAGCAAGCGAGTCACCTGATGGTATGCGATCACCGCCGCCCATGGACATCAGCCAGAGGGAGTGGAGATGCGTTGCCGGCCTTTTAGGAAGGTATAGGCTCGTTTCTTGAAGATCTCAATGGCATACCGGTTCGGAAATACCGCTACGGGAAGTTGATTCCACAATGAGGAGGTGCGTGGCAAAAAATGACGTGTATAACGCACGGTGGTGGATCTCCACCCATGTGACTACATATGTCTGTCATGTCTGTCTGTCTTTCCCGATGTAAGCTTAGATCTTTATCTATATGGCATATTATTATGACTGTAATGTATATGAGATATCATATATTATGCCAAAAATTTATGATCATCAATCTAGAATGATTCAAGTCAATAAATCGTAATGATTATGATTTGCCTACCAGAGTCTGCTTTATGATGAGCAATAGAAGATGATGTGTATAAATTCCAAGATAAATTATTTAAGGATATTTTTCATAAACGTTTAAGAAAAATTGTTCTCGAATGTTGATTTTAAATAACACAATTTATACCTTATGTTTATTCATATTCGATTATCATACGAATGCGAAGCCATGACATCCAAATAAACCTGTACGTAGGTACAAGTTTGGTCTCATCACGGTTAAAGCTTGTGTTTCGAGCAATCACACCCTCGCTTTGAAGTTTTGCCTGAGTTTTCCTTTTAGCACACTAGCGATGCCAATCTATTTTATTTTTTTAGCTTCTAAACCGGATCTATTTTAAACAATTTCGGGGTTACAACCTCTCGACAAACACTTATACTATTTATTAAATAACCATGCACAAATGTTGGGTCCGTTTTTGTACGCGAAAAATTGATTCACGCTAAAAGTGGCGGTAATCAATTTTTCGCGTACGCGTTGGAGTTGTAACCCCGAAATTGTTTAAAATAGATCCGGTTTAGTAGCTAAAAACTAAAATAGATTGGCTTCGCTTGTGTACCTTAAGAAAATCTCAATGGCAGCTAAAACTCTGGAATAGAGCTTCCAAATTCGTACCTATACTGAAATTCCGGCGTTCGCCGAGATCCTATTATTTAATGCTGCTCACTGCAGGATCACGGGTTCTACCAGATCTTGGCCGATCCAATGTCAGATCGTGCAAGGTTTCTGCTGGATTTTGCAATAGACTGCATCAAAACAAGAAGCCGAAAAGCCACTTGTCTCATTTGTACTAGTTATTAATTGTTATTTAATACTAAGTGTAAACTAATGTATTGTCCGAAAGGACTGACATGTACTTTTGTATAAAAATTCTTAAATAAAGAAAAAAAAAGGATTACGGGTTCCATCAGGGGTAAGTCCTGATTTGACTTGAGATTGAAGTAGGTCACTATCTAATGTGACTAATAAAAGAAGTCTATAGTACCTACAAGCTTTCTTGAACGGCGAACGTTCTTTCTGCTTGTAGAAAAAGAGTCCGCTGTTGATTGCCAACGAGATAAGCAGAAGTTTGGCTGACGATACGTTAGGAATATAATATAATAATAATAATTCTCACAACATCTCATACGTTGACCTGATTCCGTACTAAGTAGCTTAAGCACTTGTGTTACAGATATCAGACAACAGAGGAACACAAATATATACTTAAATACAAATATTACACCCAGACACCGAACAAACACAAGTGTTCATCGCACGAATGTTTGTCCAGGGTGGGGATCGAACACATGACCTTTGGCGTAAGAGGCAGGGTCACTACCAATTGCGCCATCCGGTCAGTCTCCGGTCGGTCAGGAATGTTGAGTTTACTGCCGTATTTTCCATATACCCTTAAATATGAAAGTAGGAAAATAGAGAGTGCATTTGCGCCTGCGCACACATTAATATCAAAGTCATAAACATTTGTTGCTTACTTTTGTGTACAATTAAAGTATTAAAATATGACATGAACATAATTTCAAATTAAAAAATAAATAAATAAAAATATTTTACTCAATGCCAAAACACTTACATTACATAAAATATACAATGACCGGATATTGACTGACCGGATGGCGCAATGGGTAGTGACCCTGCCTCTTACGCCAAAGGTCGTGGGTTCGATCCCCACCCTGGACAAACATTCGTGCGATGAACACTTGTGTTTGTTCGGTGTCTGGGTGTAATATTTGTATTTAAGTATATATTTGTGTTCCTCTGTTGTCTGATATCTGTAACACAAGTGCTTAAGCTACTTAGTACGGAATCAGGTCAACCAATGAGATGTCGTGAGAATTAAAAATTAGAGTTCAAGTGAAAAGGAACTTAAATCAAATTTAAATGGCATTAAAATGGGTTCCACTCATAATAATCATTTAGAATAAAATTGCGAATTAAATAATTTTATACTCTTTTTAAAAAAAAAATTTTATGATATAGGTGGCAGACGAGTCGACGGATCACCTGATGGTAAGCGATTACCGCCGACCATAGACACCTGCAACACCAGTGGTGTCATAAGTGCGCTGCTTACCTTTTAACTCCCCCTTCCCCTGGATTGGGCCTCCGCTACCCTCACTCACGCAGCAAAACTCCGATCGAGCCGGCCCATGCATGCCGAAGTACTCTCCCACTGTTAAATTATATTAGCTGCCATAGCAATATCGTTAGGAGGACAATAATATTTTTATTTTTAACAGTAAACCAGTTCTTTTGAACCAGTTTTTTTGAAGATTCTTTTGGATCTCCTCCATTATGACATTTAAATCAAATTTATTGGACCAGCAAAAACTTTACAAGTGGTCGTTAAACGATCAAAACTGATCTAATTGTGTTGTTATGATTTAAGTTTACAGATAGTCTATTTGTACATAATTTGAAAAACCAGTTTCTATATTAGAAGATAAAGTTATGTCACTATATATAATTACTTGTTCAGCCGGTTTTAACAGGATCATCAAATAATTAAAACAGTCTAGATGTCTGGTCAAGCATCTTCTTTATCAGTAAGACGTTTATTTTTATTTGTACTATTTTGAAAATTAATAGAATATTTATGGTAACATGTTTCTGTAATATACAGGGTAGGTATATAGATAGATAGATAGATAATACGTTTATTCTGCTGCACAAAATTATGCAGTTACATAATCAAGTTGTAAACACTAATACTTAGTCATAGAGTCTGATAGGTAGAAGCCATTAATGAAATACCAAATATAAGAATAATAATTAGTGAACAATGTTGCAGCAAGAATGGTCCCCGTCCCAGCCTATGCCACAGCAAAGCCATGACGCTGATTTTCAGACGGCGGCCTCAGAGTTTGTCCGTGAGTTATATCGGTGAATAATCGGAGTAATAATAATATAATCTCAGTGATCTGAGGTACTGTTTGATCTACTCCCTGCCGCTGAATTCCTACATCGAACCACACGCAAGCGATTGTCATTCCATCCCCATCATCAAGATGGACGGCGGTACTTTCAAGAAAAGGGCGTACCTACACCTTTTTAAAAAGTACGGTAACACATTAGCGATCTCTCTGATTTCGTGGCTCTTTATGGGAGGCGTAGATTACTTTCCATCAGGTGACCCGATTGAACGTTTGTCGCCTCTAGCATTAAAAAAAAATTACATTTACATTTCTACAACCACAGATCATATTGTGATCTGTGTCTTCACCACCATCATTTCACCAACCTTCAATTCTACCAACTATTCTAGATGACGTTATTTCTAAGATTTTTGGAAATTCTTTGAAAATATTCCAACTTTCCATACAAAATGACTAAGGGTCGATTTCACCGTCGAAATTGAACGCGATCAACGCTTAAACGCGATCAATGCGAGCGAAAACACAGGAACGGAACTCAGTTTAGCGCGTAGACCGAGTTCAAGTGAATTGAACGCGTTCAATTTCAACGGTGAAATCGGCCCTAAGTCTCATAAGTTAATTTGTACAGTCGAAATTTTTTGATGCGAATTTCCAAAAGTTGTAGAACAAATGGTTAAATAAATAAAACTGTTTACCGTTTCATTCTTTATTTGTTTTATATTTCTACGTGTAGCCGCATAATAGTCCAGTCGATGACAATCATAGGTTTTATGGTTCCTTTATGATATTGTTATACATACTTGCTGCTTATGGTTATACGAATAACAAACTGTGACCAACGTTTAGATTGCTAAGAAACGCCCATAAAGAAAATTACACAATTATAAGAAGAAACACAAAAAAAGGTTATTTAAAATAAATAGATAATAAACATTAGAGAATCTCCTTACATGGATCTGACCCCAAAATACCTAAGCTGCTTCATCGTCAGCCCATTTAAGTCCCCACTGCTGGGGCACGGGCCTCCCTCAATCACATGCGGGGTAATTGCCATACTCACCACGTTTGGCAGACGGGTTGGCGAGGGTTTTGATATAAATGCAGTGTTTTCCTTCTCTAAGTGCTGATGATCATGCCAGCAGCTTTACCTTAGTCGCCTTTTACGACACCTCGGTAAGAGTGAGGGTGGCCTATTCTACTCTGCCGGGGACCACAGGGCTATCTGCCGGGGACCACACCGCTAAGCTGCTTAAGCACTTGTAATAAAATGAACGACATCAGTAAAAAACTTTAACGGAGCTCATACAAATAGGTATGAATAAATAATACCAAACCATAAGTTCATAACACGAATGTTTGTTTGTGCAGTGTAGGATCAAGCCCAAGACCCTTAGATAGCGCCATCGCCCCAGTCTCAAATCATGGATGGAGAGTCTACTGGTTAAGGGTACTGCGGCGCCCCCTATCGCTCTCTCATAGTGGTCTCTAACGTTTATATATTATCTGTGGTTTTGTCTATGTTTATTGTCTATGTGTTGTCTATGATTCGTGTGATTTAAAAAAGTAAATTCACACTCACAAACTAAAATTACAAAAAACTGGCATGAAGCGCCGTTACTGGTGTCGCGGGTGTCCATGGGTAGCGGCAATTGCTTACCATCAGGCGAACCGTCTGCTCGTCTGCCACCTATCACATAAAAAAATCAGTTCATTAATTCTGCTGCAACGATAGATACGAGTTTTATTTCCATCTCCTACAGAATATAAACGCAAATTAGACGATAGTAACTGAGCTATTGAAGACTAATAATAGTATTTCACATGAAACTTACAAATAATTTTACCAACTCCCCGCCTCTTCCAAGTTTAAGCTGTCTCATTACTATAACAAAAGACTCATGCAGATTCGCACATTGTGAAACCCCAAGGCAGGCGAGCTCCCCACGCCAAATATAGCTGCCATGATGACACCAGATGACAGCAAATTGCCGATCGTTCTGTTTCTGATTTAACGACAGTGATGTACAAGCCTCGAGTCCTTGACTCCTGAATTATGAATACTTGACTGGCAAATTGTTCAAGTCGCTTAATTCTCTAAAACAAGCGTACTTACTTACTTATGATACATTTTACGGTTCAGTGGCGCCAACAACAGATTTTCATTATTGTTTTTTTATGTGATAGGTGCTAAGCGATTGCCGCCGCCCTTTTAGAGTGATATTCGCTGAATCCGTAGGTCGATCAAAAGCAAAACACCGGCGTTTTATTTGTGTTACTGTGACTTTGATTAACTTCGACTATTGACTACCTACTTATTCGAAATAAGTTACTTGATATTGGCAAATTATCTTCGGGTGGAGCCATATTAAAAAAAAACAAGAACATAAATGAAATATTGATGAAAACATTTAAAAAAATGCTTACTTTACACACGCAATTCATGACACCATCATCTCTAACAATATTTTAAAAGAGTTTGCACTAAAATTTAAAGCATTTGAATAAAGTCTAAAAGCAGTATGCCGGAAACTTTGTCGCACGTACATACCTACTCCTGATATTTTTCACATTCCCGAACTTAAGTTTGTAAGTTGCACCGAATCGTGACTTATCTAGTTGCACCTTGTAAACACTTGTTGAACTATGCTCTTTTGTATAAGAACAATCGAAGTGAAAGTTTCCACTATTCGACGTTTTGTTAAACCATAAGATGCGAGGAGCTGTACAAAATACCAAAAAGCCATATCTATTATTGTATGACAAATATGCGTGTAAAATTTATTGTATAAGAACATTGCTCTGGCATATGACATATCAGTTATCTAAGCAAATCTGTTTTCCTATTTGAATAACAGCCGTGACCACGGCTGCTGTAACGTAGCCGAAACGTCGAGTAAAATATATGAGTACACAATGTTATACCACATAATAAATATCGTGTTAATTCCCGTCTTGATTAATTACAGTGAATAAAGCTATACTAACTATTACATTTAAACACCAGCATACCAACGGTGAGACGGCTTCTGGGCGAACGGTTCGTTTTGCTGAATATCCACATTTATATTCTAAGTTTATATCTGTTATACTTCTACTTAATTTCTATCTGTGTAGACTTATAAGTGAATTCTCTGTAACCATACTGATGTAAACATACATAAGAAATGTAAATCCTGCTCTACCGTTTATAAATAAATAAATAAATAAAAAGAGTCACACTGAGTTTATTGCTAGTTCATTTTTTCCTTACGTGTTGATCACACGAATTTTAGCCCATAATGGAAATCGAACCAATTGGCGTATGAGGCAGGGTAATTACTAAATGCGTAATCGGGCCAGTTCAAAGTTATTTTCAGTAAAACAGATGAGACCAAATATGCGGTAGATAAGCAATCTCTCTGATTTTGCATGTAAATGGGCGGCGGATTACTTACAATCAGGTGAACTGCTTGCTCGTCGGTCGCCTCTAGGATAAAAAAGATCACATACCATAAAATAAAGCATAAAATAGCCAAATTAAAATCTCACTAAAACACAATTTGTAACAACAACCTGTATCTCTATATTAGACTCCTTGACAGAAGCCTTGACATTTGTAAACGAAATGTTAAAATGACCTGGGGTTACGCTCACGTAATCATCTTCTTTTAAAAAGGAATCCAATGATAATTTCTTCAAACTCAACTCTATTTGATCCGGTTATTTCTTTTTAATATTAGCTTCGTAACATTAAACAAAATGATATGTTTTACATAATTAATATTAGGTTAAGAGCTTTTCTGATAACACATTCATTGGAATTTCAAATTGAATTTTTTACTTTAAATAGATTTGATACAAATACACCAATAAATTATTTTTTTTTTTAAATTATTATTTCACAACATCACATACATTGATCTGACTCCGAGATAGGTAGCTCAAGCACCTGTGTTACGGATATTAGAATCAACAGTGGGATTACAAATATATACATATACTACTTTTCTTTTGTAAATACATACTCATAATACATAGGAAACACCCAGACCAATACAAACAGACATGTTCATGCACACAAATGTTTTTACTGTGCGGGGATCGAACCCGCAACCCTTGGACCAATGGCAGCGTTCACTACCACTGTTCCAAACGGGTCGTCATAAAATAGTGTCAACCAATAAATAGTGCATAAGATGGTGTTCTCGTTATTATAATAATATAGTTTTTCTATCGGTCCAAATTGCCTATGCCTATTCCTGGGTTCCTAAACTAGGGTGATTATCAATTTTGCAGCGAAAAAGCAGTAAATTGTTGAACCGATAAAATTGTCATACAAGTAGTTAAAGTAAGTATTTGTAAAATCAGTAAGTTGTATTTTACCTATACGGAATATGCACCTAATATCTCGTTTCCGTATCCCGAGCATACAGGGTGTATCTGTGAACATTTACATCCCTTTAACCACGTGTTCTATCAACTATTCTGAACAACATTTGTTCAACGACTTTTCGAAATTCATCAATAATATTTTCGACTCCCCATACAAAATGACCAAGTCACGTTACCGACTTTGTATGAAAAGTTGAAATTTTTTCATGCGAATTTCCAAAAGTGATGGAATACATTTTGATCATAATGGTTAGTAGAACACGTGGTTAAAGAGATGTAAATGTTCACAGGTACACCCTGTAAAATATTATAGTGTTCAAGTGTGTGCGCAAACACAAGTGCACTCTCTATTCCTTTGCCCTCATATTCCGATGGGACCACCAGTGCGACACGACAGGAGAGGGATCAGGTGCAGGACGTGCCTTCTGAGGCACTGGGGTAAAAGACTTCGGGCTGACACTAAGAATTTCTTAACAGAAAAATTTAGATCCTAAATTTGGCCCGATCCGGGGATCAAACCCGGGACTCCTAGCGCAGCCGTCGCTTTAAAGTGCGACCCACTACCCACAGCAACAACGAGGCAGTCAAAACAATACAGATAATGCAAAGTGAAAACATTAAGACATCAGAGTAGATAAATATTGAACAATGTGCAGCAGTATGAGTTATTGTTCAGGGTTATGTCAAAAGGGGCATATTGGTGTCAAGTAGTCCTTATGCCATTAAGCCAATTTGCGATGCCTCGGTTTTTCCTGTGATGATGAAAAATCACCTATTGTTTACTCTGACCGCAATTTTCGGTGGAGCATGTGACATCATAATGATGAATGATCGATTGATTACGTCTTCAGTAGCCCATCTTTATGTTTTCTTGTACTAGCTAACAAACGGCCTTCTGAAGATTTTTCTTATGTGATAGGTGGCGGACGAGCAGACAGATCACCTGATGGTAAGCGATTGCCGCCGCCTATGGACACCCGCGACACCAGTGGAGTCACAAGCGCGCTCCCAACCTTTAAATCCCCCTTTCCCCCAGATTGGGAATCCGGTACCCTCACTAACGCAGTGAAACACTGCACAGAGCTGCTTCACGCCGGTTTTATGTCAGGATCCGGTGGTATCACTCCGGTCGAGCCGGATCATAACTCTGAATACTGGCAATACTTATTTTAAAAATTCAGACAAAAGTATTCAAAGACTATGTAGTGACTTTGTTATGGAACCTCAATTTGCACAGTAATATGAAGAGTCAAAACGAATGAACGCCGCGGGAGTTCATTCGGTCTCTAGACTGGATCCATCAAGACGATGTAAGGATGAAATGGCGGACGTTGAAGGAGGCCTTTTTCCAGTAGTGTATTGAGATCGGCTGATGAGGATAATGATTTTAAATGCGTAGTATTTCGAACTTGCCGTTCGAACTTTTCGGCCGTGTGGTCCCCGGCAGAGTAGAATAGGCCACCCTCACTCTTACCGAGGTGTTGTAAAAGGCGACTAAGGTAAAGCTGCTGGCATGATTATCAGCACCCAGAGAAGGAAAACTCTGCATTTATATCAAAACCCTCGCCAACCCGTCTGCCAAGCGTGGTGAGTATGGCAATTACCCCTCATGTGATTGAGGGAGGCCCGTGCCCCAGCAGTGGGGACTTAAATGGGCTGATGATGATGATGATTTCGAACTTAGCCGTCTTTTAAGAACATTTTATAATTGCCCAATGCGGCTTCATTTGGCAATTATAAAATTTTCTTAAGTAAACTGTCAGCAAAACCATTTGTCCGTCAATGAATATAATATTAAGTACAAGTTAATAAGTTTTGGTCCCCGCCTTTTATGTGTTGATGGTAAATTTGTGATTGTTGAATGCTTTATGTATGTTCAAGTATGTGAAAACTAGGCAATTCTCGTACGTTACGAAATAGTAGTTTTTTATGCTACTTATATTTGCAAAATTTCAATAGATGATCATTTTTTTCTTAAGTAACGTCCCACGCTTTATTAATAAAAATTCTAACATATTTTATTGCATTTCCTTATGAATTTTATTCAAATTGAGCTAATTGTACTTGACTATAAGGTGAGAGTTAATTGAAGAATAGATTTGTAAACTATACCATAGGAATAGGACGTATGTACCTAACTCAAAGATAAACCGAAATATAAAATTTTAACACCCAAATGCTGAATAAATACATGAGTGTACAGTAAATAGGTGAAACGACTTAGGGACCTTCAAGAAAAGAGCGTACTCTTTTTGAAAAAGGCCGGCAACACATTAGCGATCTCTCTGATTAAGCGGATGCTCATGGGCAGCGTTGATTACTTTCCATCAGGTGACTCACTTGCTCGTTTGTCGTCTCTAGCATAAAAAAAGAGTTCAACACGCGAATGATTTTCCTAAATGGAAATCATGACCCTTGGAGCGTGAGGTAGGTTACACTACCAAACTCTCATGTTCCTTCCCCACTTTAGCGTTGAGGGAACGTCCCCTGTCCTGTCGCAAGACTACGTCGGAATACTTCTAGGTCGGTGACATTCCCCAGCGTCAAAAAAAAGATTCATCACCAATTTTTTAATTTGGGTTGTTGTTTTAATTTGCATAGCACTTTTTAGCACAACATCTTTGACGTTTAACTAGCTATTGTTTCTAATTTATTCCTATTTGTCAAGTTCCGCCACTTCACATACTTTCTCGATGTAAACAGCGAGCCGGCCGTCTCGTTGAGTAATTCTTACTGCGTGTGACCAATTGATTGTGAACGCTACTCCATACAATGTGTATGGGGATTATCTGCGTGCATTGTGTAATCGTGATCTAGTTTTTTTGGGTAGTCCTTTTATGACAACTCGTTTCGAACAATTAGGTAACCTGTGTATTAAGCTATTGACATTCTGAGAACAGTATAGTATAATGAAAAAAAACCTTGTTTTGAGTTATTATTAGATTGTGCGTTGGACTGACCTCATTAGGGCGGCAACACAAACATCCTTTGTCCAAAACTCCCGAGACACTAAACCGCAACAAGTGGCGACAGATCGCGCAAGCTGCATCAGCTCACGAAATGCAACATAGTCAACCACGACCACTCTGTCAAGAGTGAACGACAATGTGACTATGAAGATGTGTAGAGAACATTGTTCAATTCGTATTCAATACAACAACATATTCAGGATGATTGTTGCGGCTCAAATGTTTGCGCAGGCAAGAACTGACTGCTTCCAAACTCTGCTCCGCAAGAAAGTGACATCGCTGTTAAACCGGGTGCGAGGGAGCGACAACAGCATCCTGAAGGTAATAGCAGATGATCCGCATGCACCTATATTGAGGCACTTTGTACGAACAATGACCGAGGTCAAAATTAGCACTCCCTCTGGATCACATGTATACGGAATGCCTCTTAGGTACATGACCAAGTAAACTTTTTTATTATTTATTATGCGACTTATAAGCGACTTTTTACTAACCCGTGGACTAGGGCTATGTTGTCTGAATAAATAAATTTGATTTGATTGTTCGATGCCAACGAAATGTTCGCGACGAACATTGTAGCTGAGTGATTTGACGTTACAAGATGCGACAGCAGCTCCATCCTCATCGTAAAGATGGCTGGCAATCCACAACTCCAAAAGAAACTTTTTGCCACGCCCGGCAAAACTGACTAATCCGTGAGATGTCTGGACCATAGCGACCATTATAAAATTGGTCAACCCTATAGCAAGCTGACAAGGTTTCAGAAAACAAACATGCTTCATAAATAAACCACATAAATTAGAATGTCTGGAAGATAGGGCAAGTACCCAGTGGGTTAAGCATTCACAGGATATATGTATGTGAGAGAAAACGAAACGCTTGTGCGATTCAATTTTGCACAGCGCCATCTGTTGAGCAATGTTGAGACTAAAATGTACTTACCCTAATTTTTAGTGCATTTGTTTTGCTTTTGTTGAGCGGTACTGTTGAACTTGTACATTCCGCCCACCAAAAACAATTCAAAATAGACGACGATAGAGGACTGGTGGCTCCGCTACGGTTTCTATGAACGACAGCCATCACATGGTCAGACTGCTTATCTACCCATCTATTCTCTTGTGTACCTATTATAGACCACCTGGTTCCCATCTACGATTGTGTTAAAGAAAATCAATAAAATTAAATACCTAATCGTCATTAGATGTAACATATATACGCAGGCAATGCAAATGTCTGTTTGTTCTTAGGTAGTGTTCGTTTTTCGTGTCGCAAGGGGTCAGAGTGCCGAGTGTCCGCCGTATAACATCGCAACTCGTTGTCGGCGATGTATTTATGATCACTTACGCTTCTTTACGCGGCGCCTTTCACTTACCATTTGTTTATTGAACTTGATATTGAAATCTATCATCGTTACCATAGTTTTGGAATAAGTTTCCAGCCGCGGTGGTCCCTGATCACTATGACATGTCCTTTTTAAAATAAGGTTTGAAAAGAGTTCTTTTTTAGGGTTCCGTAGCCCAATCGCAAAAAACGGAAATATATTCGTCATGTCTGTCCGTCTGTCCGTCCGTCCGTATGTCACAGCCACTTTTCTCCGAAACTTGTCAATGAGCGGCGGTTAACGTTTACCATCAGATGGGCCGCAAGCTCGTCTACCTATTTTGAGCAATACAAAAAAATTGTTTTAATTTAAAAAAACAGTGGGGCATGCTTTGATTCGAACCTATGGCCTCCCATAATGAAGGCGGGTCCTTATCGTCTGAGCTATCGCTATGACACGCTTAGATAAACGACCGTGGGAGAGCCACACTTTCGGCCTGAATGGTCCGGCTCGACCTGGAGTGATACCACGGTCTCACAGTAAAACCGGCGTCAAACAGCACTATGCTGTGTTTCGCTGCGTGAGTGGGGTACCGGTGGCCCAATCCGGCGGAAAGGGGGATTTGAAGGTTGGAAGCGCACTTGTGACTTCACTGGTGTCGCGTGTGTCCATGGGCGGCGGCAATCGCTTACCATCAGGTGATCCGTTTGCTCGTCTGCCACCTAACATATAAAAAACAACACATTGACAAGCTTTAGTTACATCCAACATTGAAATTGAAATTATTTATTTAAGTACCAAAAATAAAAATTACAAAGCAACATAATTCTCAATGCGGCACTTAAAAAGGTCTCATCCTTTCGTCTCCGTCATATATTGAATAGTTCTATCAAGTCCAAAATTGTAAACAAACCTCTAGATCAACTAACATCACGAAACCGATCAACATGCGAGACGCACGCGCACGAGATATACCTTTGCATGCCTTTGCATACGCAATGGAAACCGATTGTATGGGCAGAAGAATTAATTCACAAGAATTTAATGCAACTAGATTGCCATAGGTGGACGACCAAACGGATCACCTGATGATTCATCATCATCATCATCGTCAGCCCATTTAAGTCCCCACTGCTGGGGCACGGGCCTCCCTCAATCACATGAGGGGTAATTGCCATACTCACCACGCTTGGCAGACGGGTTGGCGAGGGTTTTGATATAAATGCAGAGTTTTCCTTCTCTGGGTGCTGATGATCATGCCAGCAGCTTTACCTTAGTCGCCTTTTACGACACCTCGGTAAGAGTGAGGGTGCCCTATTCTACTCTGCCGGGACCACACGACCTGATGATTGGCGACCCGGAACAGTGGCAGTGAATGCTGCCTCTGATACAAGGGTTGCGGGTTCGATCCCCGCACAGTACAGACATTTGTGTGCATGAACTTGTTTGTTTGTATTGGTCTGGGTGTTTGCTATGTATGATAAGTATGTGTTTACAAAAGAAAAGTATTATATAGTAATATATATTTTTTTTATAATATAATTCTCACAACATCTCATACGTTCACCTGATTCCATACTAAGTAGCTTAAGCACTTGTGTTACAGATATCAGACAACAGAGAAACACAAATATATACTTAAATACATATATTACATCCTGAACAAACACAAGAGTTCATCGCACGAATGTTTGTCCAGGGTGGGGATCGAACCCACGACCTTTGGCGTAAGAGGCAGGGTCACTACCAATTGCGCCATCCGGTCAGTCGACATATATTTATATTATATTTGTATATTTGAATTTAAAAAATAACTTAAATACTTAATTTAAGATTGAAGAAGCTTTATACATTAAACCTACAGCCAATCGACCTTAGACTGGCGATTAAATGAATACTTACGTCTAACTTGTAAGATTCTAGTTCAAACATTTTACGTTCTAACGTAAATAGGCACAACTCGTTATGCGTGCATACATTATGCACTTCCATTTGTTTACATCTTCCCACCTACGCCGTCTACGCAACTACTAATTATTAGCAATTATTTGGCCAATTATTGACTATTGTTAACGATTTTAGGTTAGTTCAGGCGTAAGGTGAGTGTGTGATCATGTGTGCGTTTGTCGGTGAAGTTTCAATCATTGTTAAGTCAATTATTAAAATAAATGTAATTATTGTCACCTCATCTTAACGTGTATTTTCCGGTTGCATTCTGGGTAGCCACACTCGGACTATGATTCAGGGGTTGGGGAGCTTGCAGCGACTGCCGTCTGACCTTCGAAACCCTTTAACAGGGGAACCAGACCATCTGAATCATAGTTGCAAGTTTATTTATTTATTTGGGAAACAAACAATTCAGTTGTTTTAAATAATTTACACAATTAAATAATACACAAATCAGCAAAGTTTCCACAGAAAATTAAATGTCAAACGTAAATTATAAATAAATGCAAAAAAAAATTAGACGAATAATAATAGTTAAATAAATAATAACAGTCAAAATACAATAGAAAAATACAATGTCAGGTAATTTAAAAGTTATAACTAAAATTAAATAAAAGAACAAAACACACTTACAAACCACCTACACCTACATTAAGATTATTATAATATATATATATGTCAAAATTAATAATAATAAAAAGCGTAATTAATAAAAGCATGATTAATAATGAATAAAGTTTCAGAAACTATCTGAAACGTGCAGGATTCCTTACGATGTATTTTCCTCATTACCAAGATAATGGTAGAAATACGCACATAGTCGTGAATTTGAACAATTCAGAGATGCATTGCTCGTATTCGGACTACGAGACCCCACATGGAATGCCGGTTCCACTGAACTACCATTACTCTTGTTTGTTGTTAAATAAATATTAAAAATATTTATGATTATGATTTTTTTTACGAGAAAGGGAGGCAAACGAGCTTGTGAGTTACCCACAGATCACCCTACCTGATGGTAAGTGATCACTGCCGCCTATGGAAACCCGCGAGACCAGTTGAGTCACAAGTGCGCCTTTAAACCCTCCCTTCCCCTGGATTGGGCCTCCGGTACACTCACTCACGCAGCGAAACAGCACAAAAGATAAAAAATCTTTATTAAATTTAGGTCCACACAGAACACTTATGAATGTCAAAATAGGTGCATAATATCTAACGCTGGTTTAGAATGTCCATTTCTACTGAGAAGGCACCAGCAAGAAACTCAGTAGTTACTCTTTTCAAATCAGCCACATCAACCACACCAGAGGGAATGGAGATGCGTTGCCGGCCTTTTCGGCAGGTATAGGCTCGTTTCTTGAAGATCGCAATGTCTTATTATGATTATGATTAATTATTGTATCTAACTATGTGTAAAACTTAGCATAATTATTTCCTTATTAAATCCTGCTTATTGTAGAAACTGGAGATATACACTCAGGAGCACATTTAATCGATCATATCTATATGCTTTTTCGAATTATCTTATCACTTTTATAATAATATTTTTTTTTCAAAAAAGGAAAACGCACTCTTTAGCGTTATCTTTATAGTCGGAATGTAAATTGACAGATGTCAATGTGTCATTGACATCTGTCAGCCATACATTTGCAAAATGCAAATTGTCAAAATGTATATATAGTGTCTTGACATTTGCATCTGTCAGTTTACTTCGTTTAATTAAAAATCCGATTATAGACAGTAAACAGGGACGTCTAAGTTTGCTTGAAAAAATTCAAAGAAACCCCTCTTTTAACGTTTCGGGGATCCAAATCTTTTAATTTTAACGACAAAGTTAAAATACCTCATACGAGAAAACAGAACTGTCATTTTTGTAATCACATTCATTCAGTCATTTTGTAAAGATTATAAATACGCTTCGTTTCGCTTATTTTTTCAATGCTACATTAATATGCGTAATATAATCCGGTTTTGGCTTGCATTACACATTATGACCTTATGTCCTTGATCCGCTTTCACGATGATCTCCTCATTAATATGTTCGTCTCCCGATGACACAAGTATCAAACTTCTTTGACCTTTGTATTTTGATTACTGCGTAATGGAGACGTTAAACTTTTTTTTTCTGCAAAACCGCCTTCAAAAACCTTGAACTAAAAAATGGAAAATAATATTTTTAACACTTTATACACTTCAAATAACAATTTCTAAGAGTACACTCGAGAAAAGGTGTTATCGAAGTCGGCGCCCAATACTATCTTGTAATTGAATACAACATTCAATTATTCAACAGGGATTAGGCGCTGACTTCGGTAAAACGTTTCTTGAGTGTACTGTTATAAAATGTTATTTGAGGTGTATAAAGTGTTAAACATATTATTTTACATTTTTTAGTTCGTGGTTTTGAAGGCGATTTTTCTTGCAGATAATTTTTTTAAGCCTTTAGTGTCTCATTTTTTGGCAGGCCCGAAAAATTGAGAACTTCCTATTTTTGAAGTCGGTTAAAAAGCAAGAGACATTGTGTTGCACAGTGAGCAAATATACATAGATATACTAGCCACTATCATGCAATACCGGTAGAAGTTATTAGTACGGATAGCCTACGCTTAAAATTACAAATCTCAAAAATTTCTTCATTTGTTCATTTGATTATTGTTAACGTAAGGTCGAAAACAATTGTGAAAAGACAGGTGTAGTAACTCGACATGGTGTGGCTGACTGTACCTACTAAATAGTTTCAAAAGCTCATTATTTCTTTGTAGTGTTTTTGCAATTTTCTTTACTCTTCCACCTAGCGCAAAATTCCGATTCTTTCTCAATTGGACACTATTTGGACCATGATCCAGATTTATTCAAGTCTTAAGAGACTTGCTAAGGCATGGAGCTGCTATTACCGAAAGGAGCTGCTATTACCAGACTAAGCGGTTCACGTATACGGATTCAGAATACCTTTGCAGTGTTTCCTCACGATGTGATTCCCTCACCGATAATGGTAGAAATATACACATAATGTAGAATACAAAAATCCAGCCAGAGATGCATGCTCGATTCGAACCTACGACCTCCCGCATGGAAGGCGCGTTCTTATTCTCTGAGCTAAGATCGCTCCGTCGAAAATGTTGTAACTTATATTTAAAAAAGTTTTATTGCCATTCATCATCGCATACAGGCCTGTCAACTTACAATCATACGATACTTTATCGTTCGAAAAACAATTACGTTTTACCTACTGTAATTTAAATTTCTCGTTTTCGGACGTTTCTCATTGTGCCCACATGTGCGCACTTGGCCCAAACAGAAACAGGCTACATTCCTTGACCAGTGTGCCTTGAGCTTCTTCTTCTCAACTGGACTAAAGGGAGAGATCCCACCAAATTTTGAACTTTATCAGTTATAACATAAAAGCGAAAACCGATTAAGGTTTTTAATGTCCTGTTAATGATCAATACGTTTAAATATTTCGCTTTGTCGCCATGCTTTGGTCGCTCGCTCATAAATACTGCATGTTTACGTTTTAGTCCTTCGATGTCAGCTTGGAAGTAATACATCGACGAGTTTATAAAGGAAACATCCCAATTCGGTGATGAATAAAAATTAATTTTCATTAAGTTCACTTAACGCATTTAATAAGAAATACGATAATACGGTATCCTTGCAGATTTTTTAAATTGAAATCTGAGGAAGGGATTAACTTCTTTTAATTTCGTTTCCTTGACAAATTGCATTATATTTTACTGATATACTGATCTGACCTTTTTATTTATTTATTTGGGATCTGAAGCCCTTGACTACAGCGAGATGAGGCTGTACTCAAGTGTTTGAGAGAGTTTAGTCAATGTCAGTGACGATTGCGGTTTAAAATGTGTGACGCTTACAGTACCCACTTAAAAGATTATTTACTTTAAGTTTACTCAAAAATAGAAAAAGTCAACAATATCGAATTGAATATTTTATTTCACAACACATAAAAAACCTAGTGGCGTATCTGCCTAGTATATTCAGAGCTCAAACTGATTTTACTCTTAGGCCCGATTCGACCAATCTTCATCCGTGGATAAATCTATGGTTAGACGTCAGATTTAAATAGAATGACAGTGATATACCATATATTTAGTATTGGATTAAGATTCGTCGAATCAGTCCTTAGGCACCTAACTACCTACCTACCTAGCGCATGTTTGATTGAAAAGCTTTTGTACCCATAATCAAATTAACTTGTAAGGTTGAAGTGCTTATTTAAAGGTGTGACAAGAGGTGATTTTTAAGAGCTATAAACATTTCTTGGCTTAGCGAATGAAACATTTGTATTATGATAGCCTGTTACAAATGTCTAAAAGGAAGGTGCGGATGAAAGACTTTGCTGTAACTTATTGAATAGGCGTTATTTGATGTAATTGTATTTTTCTTAAGCCCCTTTTTAAATAAGATCGTAACCGTAATGACTTGTGATCAAGATGTCCTATGATAAAAAAATATTGTCTACCAAAAATCACATTTGTGTTCCACAGCCCTTATCAACTTTAATCGTAATTTGAACCTTAAGGCGACGGGTAGCCCTAACTAGCGACGCCATTCGTTTTTAATTGTTAGCTACTAAACCGGATCTATTTTAAACAATTTCGGGGTAACAACCTCTCGATAAACACTTATACTATTTATTAAATAACCATGCACAAATGTTGGGTTCGTTTTTGTACGCGAAAAATTGATTACCGCCAAAAGCGGCCACTTTTAGCGTGAATCAATTTTTCGCGTACAAATGTTGGGTCCGCATTTGTGCATGGTTATTTAATAAATAGTATAAGTGTTTGAGAGGTTGTTACCCCGAATTGTTTGAAATAGATCCGGTTTAGTAGTTAAAAATTAAAATCGCCTGCCGTCGCTAGTGTGCCTTACCCGTCACCTTCTATATTTGGTGCAGTCAACATACGAGTAAGTAGCAAGTATGCGACTTGCTATTTTACTCGTATGTTAATCATCATACAACTTATACTAATTAAAAATATATCACAATGGTAAATTTATGTTTAGATATTTATTATCTACTTATGTAGTTGTATTGTATCTACTTTACAACTGTTGTGTTCGTGAGCTTCTTAGAAAACATACAGGAGCTAATGTTATTGACCTAAAGGTCAAACACAAACTATTTTACCCAAACGCCAGTAAATAGCGTACAACAACATTGCAACATCGTCCTTGACTAGTTGAATTTAAAAATTTAGATTCCACTTTGAATATATTGACTTTGACATAAATAGTGAATAAATTCTTTATCAGACTTTGACAAGATGGGTGGTCACTAAATAATAATATCATTTAGAGGCACTTTACTT
The DNA here is from genome assembly GCA_019059595.1 of Marasmia exigua. NCBI lineage: Eukaryota > Metazoa > Arthropoda > Insecta > Lepidoptera > Crambidae > Marasmia > Marasmia exigua. The sequence continues at coordinate 27,202,037 of CM032466.1, forward strand.
TACGCCGTGTGGTCCCCGGCAGAGTAGAATAGGCCACCCTCACATCTTACCGAGGTGTCGTAAAAGGCGAACTAAGGTAAAGCTGCTGGTATGATCATCAGCACCCAGAGAAGGAAAACTCTGCATTTATATCAAAACCCTCGCCAACCCGTCTGCCAAGCGTGGTGAGTATGGCAATTACCCCTCACGTGATTGAGGGAGGCCCGTGCCCCAGCAGTGGGGACTTAAATGGGCTGATGATGATGATGAGAGGCACTTTTTGTACCTATACAAACTCTTATGACGATTAAAAATTAGGTACAAAACATTGCCATTATACGTAAATAACACACTTAATTTTTTTATCCCGTGTTCAGGCGGGACTCTAAGATTTTAAGTGTGTTATTTACTTAAGAATAAATTGCAAAAGATTGCTATAAAAAATATCAACTATTGCCCTTTTACATCAAGATTCAATCAATCAATCATTTATTTATTTGCGATGGAACATGGTTATAAATTGGTCTTAACGTATACATTGTACAAATTATCTTTAAAAAGAGATATCGGTTCGTTTAGAATGAATAATCAGTTTATTCGTTCTTTTGTTACAACCCTTTTTCTTAGGAAAAACTGCAATTTATTTAATTTTAGGGTTCCGTCTTGTTTTCGCTTTCCAAAAAGGTTCCGTCACTAAGTTAGTTTGAGAAATGTTGATCTAAACGTCACCTTTCTCCTATTCCAGAGGCTGTCACTGCACATCGCTGTCGTGTTGCTGGCGGTGTACCACACCTGCCAAGCCGACCGCCCCTCCCGGGCCATCTCCACGTTCTCCAACCAGAACTACGGCGTCTTCGGGGCCCCCATCCGCGCCGACCTGAATGAGGATGGCTACTTCTACCCGAAGCCATCCATCCCGTTCCCACCGCCTCCGCCACCGAGCAGGCCGCCGCCTCCTCCACCGTATATCCCGCCGCAGCAAACGGTGACGAAGGAGTACTACTACCCACCACCTACGAGGCCCCCGCCTCCACCTCCACCACCTACAAGACCACCCCCTCCCCCTCCAACAAGACCACCCCCTCCCCCTCCAACAAGACCACCCCCTCCCCCTCCAACAAGACCACCCCCTCCTATAATCACCAAAACGACCGGCTACGTTTACGATAAGCCACGCATACCTTTCGACCTCCCAACCACGACTAGGAGACCGCCTCCTCCCCCACCAACAACTAGGCCCCCACCTCCACGTACAACAAGACCCCCTCCCCCACCTACAACAAGGCCACCCCCACCAAGAACTCCCCCACCAACAAGGCCACCGCCGCCAGTCACCTACGTATACACAACGCCTAGAATCCCGTTCCCACCACCAACCACTAGGCCCCCACCTCCCCGCACCCCACCACCAACCAGGCCCCCTCCTCCTCGCACCCCACCCCCGACAAGGCCTCCCCCACCACCTCCGCCAACATTCTCGACTGTCTTAGATGTTTTCAGAACCACCGGTTACGAGTACCCCAGCCCAAGCGTACCGTTCACATACCCTACTGCCAGACCACCACCACCCCCAACGACGAGGAGGACATTCCCTCCCCCTCCTCCTCCAACTAAACCAACTTATTTACCCCCACCTCCACCCACTAGGCCTCCTACTAGACCTCCACCACCACCACCTCCTCGTACTCCCCCGCCAACTTACTTACCGCCAACGACGAGAAGGACATTCCCACCTCCACCACCACCAACTAGGCCACCTACAAGGCCACCGCCACCCCCACCACCGAGAACTCCGGCCACTTACTTACCACCGCCACCCCCAACTAGACCTCCGACACCTCCGCCAACAAGGCCACCACCACCTCCCCCTACCAGACCTCCCACAAGGCCACCACCACCTCCCCCACCAAGGACTCCAGCTACCTACCTGCCACCCCCACCTCCCACAAGGCCGCCACCTCCGCCACCAACCAGACCACCAACTCCTCCTCCAACTAGGCCACCACCCCCACCACCACCAAGGACACCAGCCACTTACTTACCCCCACCGCCTCCAACAAGACCACCGACAAGGCCTCCGCCACCACCAACTAGACCACCAACAAGGCCACCACCACCCCCACCACCAAGAACTCCAGCCACTTATTTACCACCGCCTCCACCGACAAGGCCACCAACACCTCCACCTACAAGGCCACCACCACCGCCTCCACCAAGGACTCCAGCTACTTACCTACCGCCCCCACCTCCCACAAGGCCACCCCCACCAAGAACTCCTCCTCCAACTAGACCACCGCCACCAACTACTCCCAGACCCCCACCACCAACTAGACCTCCAACTTATCTCCCCCCTCCACCTCCCACACGACCACCGACACCTCCCCCAACAAGGCCCCCACCACCTCCACCAACTAGGCCACCAACACCCCCTCCCACTAGGCCACCACCACCCCGCACCACACCGCGTCCACCCACCTACTCTACATACCTCAGCCCCACCAGAACTACAGGCTACTCATATCCCTCACCTAAAGTTCCATTCACTTACCCAACATCTGTTTACGTCCAACCCACCACCAGACGAACACCGCCACCGACAAGGCCACCACCACCTCCAACACCCCCTCCCACTTACCTACCACCTCCAACCAGGCCACCACCGCCGAGAACTCCTCCACCAACAAGACCACCCCCACCAAGAACTCCCCCTCCAACCAGACCAACCCCACCACCAACGCCACCTCCAACTAGACCACCCCCACCACGCACCCCCCCTCCAACCAGGCCAACGGAAGGCTACTACTACCCTCAACCGTCAAACCCCCTCCCGTACCCAACCAAACCTCCAGTATACATTCCACCCCCAACCACTCGTAGACCTACCACTCAACCCCCAGTATACCTCCCTCCCGCCACCACCAGGGCTCCAGTATACATCCGACCTACCACTAAAGCCCCAGTATATACTCCACCCCCGATCAGGTACGTCCCAGTATCGAGCACCCCAGTTCCCTTCACGACACGAAAGCCCTTCATCGAAGACCAGGGCTACTTCTACGACCGCCCAGCAGTACCTTTTGTTTTTTAATTTAGTCTTATAGGTGCACAGTGTAGAAGATGACGACTTTGATTAAGACTACGTTGAAAATAAGTTGTAAATTACTGGAGTAGTTTAAATTGCTATTTAATACTAAATCTATGTAAATTACTTAGATCATTTTCGTCGACAAAATAAGATCTTTTGTAGCATGCAATATCTATAAAAAGGTACATCCTACAGACAGGTAGTCTGAAAACACAAAACGCTTGCGCGATGTAATCGACACCTAGCGCCATCTATTGGTACAAAGTGGAACTAATGTCCCGAAACAAAGTGAGGGTGGACCACTCTCGTAGAGATTATACAATGTAAAAGAACAATTCCATACCAATACCGTTATTTTTGGTCGAAATAATGATATTTTATCTATTATCGCCAAAAAAGAATGCCTCCAAGTGACAGATGTAGTTTTTTTGCTGATGTATTTTTTTTTATTATTGGAGGTTTAGGCATTCTCATTATAGTAAATGGTGTTATTGTTGTTGGTATCCAATATCTAGTCGTCACCTTCTAAACTATCATTTTACTAAGTTGCCATAATTGTGATACCAAACTGAGCGTCGCTCCAAGTCGCAAGTTTATCGTTATTAAGTTTGTGTTAACGATAGTTAATATGTATCGTATATATCGTAGGTATTCAATTACCATGGTTCTAGTGATATTCCTGTATATATTTTTTTAATAACTTAAATAATATGAAATACTCAAAAAATGTTATGAATCGACACTGCCTTCGACTAATCTTGATTTAAGGTTTTAAGAATATTTTTAATAAAAATTGTAAAAGTTTTAGCGGTATTTTTATTTCTCCTTTGATCTTTTTTTATGTGATAGGTGGCAGACCAGCAGATAGATCACCTGGTGGCATAGAGTAACATATATATACTGAGATAGAGGCATCAAGCGGCTAGCTAATGCTAGCGCCATCTGGAGGAAAACGACTAATACTCAACGGCTATATAGTACGGTCATCTTCAAGAATCAGTCAGGGAGACGATTAAACAATATACCAGAAATAATTTTATATAAAAAATACCTTCCAGATCTCTGACTGGTTTATTTCTCATACCTGTTTAAAATTGCTAATGTGAGCAGGCGGTTTGAGGTCATTATATTATTAGCAACTATGCTCAAAATTCAATAGTAAGTAGGATGCACCGTACGTTCAAGAAAAAAAAATTCATGATGTCAAAATGAGTTCATCCTTGGGACTTATTTTGGGACTCAAAGGGAGCCTTTAGAAAGAAAGTCTTTGATATTCTATTCTGATAGAACATTAGATTAGATTGATTGGTGACACACAACACACACATACACACACGCACGCATATACACACATACACACGCATAAATAAATTATCACTCGCAAGGCCTACATGCAATACTAACTCTAAAATGGTATTGGTTTCTTTTTGTTGTTTTTGCTTTTTGCTGACTCTTGACTGTTGAAATTATATAAAAGCCGTAATTTGGCTATAAGTAGTGTGTAGAGACACATGTAAGTGTGAGTGTCTCTTAGGGGCACGTGGTCCGTACAATGGCATAACTTGTGGATTTGGAAAAATAAAAATTAGACCTGGTAAAAACGTATCTTTAAAAAGATTGGAACATTTGCATCTAGATCAGTGCAGAGATGAAAACGGAATAGTGAAACGCTTCATTTGGAACATCGACTCTCAGATAGATCCGTGATCATTCGGATGATTCGGCTCACTCGGATCATTCAGCTCATTCGGCTCATTGGATCATTCCGCTTCTTCGGATCACTCGGATCATTCAGCTCATTTGGATCAATCGGTTCACTCGAATTCGAGATCCATTTGAATCGAATGAAACATTCGGAGCGAACATTAGAGATTCGGAACAAGGTATCGTTTTGTTGAGTCGGATCACTGAGTCATTTCAGTACACACGTCTAATACAAATGAAATAAATTATTACTAATACTATGAATGGGTTGAGGTGCCATAGGAGTAAGAGTTAGTAATTCTTAATCCTAATAATATGTCAGATGTTTATCGTGGCACAAAGCGTTTAAATCTGGCCTATATCTTTACAGAAATTAGTATTCTGCTGTACTTACATAGAACGTAAATGTGCACGTAACACGCATGGTAAGATAACATAAGGCAAGATCAAAAGCCATTCAAAGGCACTGCTATTCGAGGAAATTTATTGATTCATTATTAGGGGTCCATAATTTGTTCCAATAAAATATATAGTATAAATAATAACGTCCTACAAGATCAAGGCTACGGCGGCCAATCGCAAAGATCAGCCACGTACGCTGGATATATTATAGTGCTCAAGTGTGTGGGCCAAGTGCACTCTCTATTTCCTCACCCTCATATTCCAATGGGACACCAGCGTGACACGACCTGAGAGGAATTGGACGCAGGACCAATGGCTTAACGTGCTTTTCGAGACACGGGGGTACAAGTTCGCCAACTTCCAGACTCCGGGCTGATACTAAGAATTTGTTACATAAAACTTAGGTACACATTTTTGGCTCGACCCGGGGATCGAACTCGAGACCTCTTGCGCAGCCATTGCTTTAAAGTGCGACCCACTAACACTACGCCACCGAGGCAGTCATTATATAAGCACCACCTTATTGTGTATAAGGAAAGCAATAAACTATAGAATTGAGTAGTGAATTTAGAGCTTAACGTTATAATTTTGAAAGAAAGAAAGAAAAACTATTTATTGACCAAAACACATAATACATAAAATAAATATTAAAAAAACAGTACAGAACATGAGAGTTGCGGCCAACAAGGCTCAGCCTCAGCGTATGCTGCAACTGCCGCAAGCAGCAGCTGCAGCGCTGGTTTTTGCTGAAACTTGGGTGACGCCTTTGCATTAGAAAAAATATTATTATCAAATACATAAAGACTGACCAAGATCAGAAGGCACTTCAGTGACATTGATAAGAGGGCGTTGTACAGCGTATTTTCTATCCGGAATGTCTAAACAGCATTAGTTCCGAATTATGCCACGTGCCAAATAACCGTGATCAAACTTTAATAGACAGTCCAACATGTTGGAGACAGTGGCGCCATTATTCATTCAATTTCTTGCAACTTGAGACAAATCTTACCATCCACAAATTGAGACAAAGATAGGGTTAAGTTGACTAACTCCCCTAATATTATCTATAGGTACTTTAAGTTATTTGATTATCTATCTACTCGATTGGCGTCGCCAGTGTGCCCTACCCGTCACTTTAAGAAGTTCTCAGTGTCAGCCCGGAGTCTGGAAGTTGGCGGTCGTGTAACCCCCGTGCCTCGGAAAGCTCGCTAAGCCGTTGGTCCTGCGGCCGATCCCTCTCCGGTCGTGTCACACTTGTGTCCCCTCGGAATATGAGAGGGGGACAGGACAAGTACAAACTTGGGTTTGTGCATACACTGGAGCACTATTAATATATCTTGTTTAAGTGGCTGATAGATATGAGATTGGCTGCCTCAGCCTAAATCGGTTGGAGGATATTCTAATTATGAACGTGAGGCGGCTTACAAAGAAGTAATTATATTGTTATTATCATATAATTCGTTTAGGCTTTAATAAAAATTTCGCATAAAATTAATCGCGGCTAAGACGCAAGGGCCAAATTCCAACTCCAACACAAATGTTTGTTGAATGAAATTTAAAAAAAAATGTGTTTAATAGAGTAACACAGTGCACAGTTACGTTCTTCGGTAGGAAGATTTCACGCTTGAGGTACGGTTCAAAGCAGCTGTTGCTTTCTACATGCATTTAAAGTGTATGGCGCTTTAATTCCAAACTAACAACACGATTTACAATGCCTTTTTCTTTAGATTAGGTGTTATAATGTAGTGTTAAGGTGTTCTATTAGGGCCCTAAATAGCGACATCGATCGATTTAAATTGTAAGCTACTAAACCGGATCTAGTTTAAACTATTTCGGAGCGGGAGTATCTAAGCAAACATTCATACTATTTATTTAATAATTATGCACTACTTTTTGATCTGTTTTTGCTTTTATTCAAATTTCGAGTACAAAAACAGACCCCAAAAGTATAAGTATAAGTATTAAATAAATAGTATAAGTCTTTTCCGAGAGGCTGCAGCTTCGAAATCGTTGAAAAGACATCGGGTTTAGTTGCTAAGAATTGAAATCAATTGGCGTCGCTAGTGTGCCCTACTCGTCACCTTAAGGCACTTTAAAGATTCAAATCTCGGACACCCAATAAGAAATAAGAAGTAAGTATTTTTTTTATATTTTTATAGAAAGGCCAATCAGGATGACCTCACTCCGCTCGATGGTAAGCGGCCGTGTAATCCAAATATGAGGTTGACAGGCACAAAAGAACTAACAAAGTACCTACTGAGCCTGCCATCCTCACCCTGATGGCCTGCTGAGATGAAGTATGATCTTCTCCAATTAAGTATAAAAGGGATTGACTGCTTTGGTGGCGCAGTGGTTAGTGGGTCGCACTTTAAAGCGACGGCTGCGCAAGAAGTCCCGGGTTCGATCCCCGGTTCGAAACATAAAGTACCTAAGGTTTCGGTAGAATGCATTGTGTTGCGATAATATATCATGTGTACGTGTCTGATCGTTGAGATTAGCCACCGTCGCCTTATCGGTTGGAGGATTATTTATAAAAGAGAAAGGTCCAGGGCAAAAGAGGGCTTGGTAAAACAAGAATTTCTTAGCACCCTAAGAAGAAAGATACATAAACATTTATTTGCATAGAATAGGAACAGGAAACTATATGAATATAAAGACATCTTAACATTCAATTTCCTGTGCGTTATAAACGCAAAGATTTATTAACAACAGCTTTACCAGTGGAAAAACCACGCTTTGGCGTGATTGGGCCGACTTCATCGTGATACCACGGCATCAGAGAAAACCTGCGTGGAGCAGATTGCTTTGTGTTTGGCAGAGTGAGTGGGTAACGGAATCCCAATGTCTACTACGCACTAGTCTATACATATAGCAAAATAGAGTCCGAAAAGCAGTGAGGACGGGCCGTGTTATAATAACGACAACACACTGCGTAATTTCTTTTGTGTGATGACTAGTGGCCCGCCCTCACTTCGTTTCGGGACATAAGTTCCACTTTATACCAATAGATGGCGCTAGGTGTCAATTACATCGCGCAGGAGTTTCGTGTTTTCGGATTAACTATAAGCGTTGCCGCTGTTTGCAGGATTTATCTCTTTGAAAATGGTATAGATAAGTGTCATACGAGTTGACGGATTATCAGATGGTAAGCGATTGCCGCCGTCCATGGATACCCACCCATGTGAGAGCAATGTAGGAATACGTAGATAAAGAATGTGATATCTCCAACGACATGTCTGATAGCCATCACTTAGCTGCTATAGCTTCTAATCTTGGGTGAAAAGAAACGTTACCACGTTTCTCCTGACCACAACTTCGCTTTCTTTGCAGTAGGAAGAGGCGCGGGCGCATTCCCGCTGCGCTATTAATCAAAGCCGATAATAAATAGACGACCGTGATCGTCACGCTTGGAACGATGCGGTTAGGGTTGTCTAGTGTTATTAAATATAAATATTTACAACAACACATACATTGATAATGATAAATGTTTATTCAAAAACCAAATCTTTTACAAGTTAATACACTTAACTTGTAAAAGATTTGGTTTCTACAATCAAATCTACAATTTTATACAATTTTCTGTTTCATTATAATCTATACACTTCAGCCATTTGGTAAGTTCTGATTTACATTCCCTTTCTGTCATTGAGTATATATTAAGTATTTTGTTTATTTTGTTGTAAATTAGTGGTGCCAACATTGATCTGACTCCGAGATAGGTAGCTCAAGCATCTGTGTTACGGATATCAGAACCAACAGCAGAATTACAAATGTATACATATACTTTTCTTTTCTAAATACATATTTATAATACATAGAAACACCCATACCAATACAAATAGACATGTTTATGCACACAAATGTTTGTACTGTGCGGGGATCGAACCCGCAACCCTTGCGGCAGAGGCAAGATTCACTACCACTTATCCAAACGGCTCGTCAGATCAGACAGAATGCTAAGTGACATAAACGGTAATAAGTAAAATGAATAAAAATATTTTATATCAAGACCATTCATAGAACTCCATATGGGTAACTATCAAATTGGCCCTAAAAATAGAATAGTATGAATACCTAATATGAGTACCTAAAGAATGAATAAATACGTTACGAATGAATAAGGGTTGTCTCATTTTATCGCTTTGCACGCTTAACTCCATAAATAGCGATGAAACGGGGACAAACAGACCAGCCTATCTGCCACCATCATCAGGTTTGATTGAGGATCATACGCTTGGACCATGATCCAAGATTCGAGAAGTCTGGTAATTACAACTACATGACTGCCGTCTGACCCTCGCAACCCTTCAATAGTGGAACCAGACCAACTGGATCATGATTACACGTTCAGAACGATAATCTTAACAATAGGGAATTCTCCTATTTTTTCAAATATTTTTTATAATGCTCATATATATCAGATAATCAAGCATTATTTTTATTTCTGCAAAATATGCCTGCTAAATATCATAAAAAAATTATCAAAAATTTGACGTAAAATATACGCGCTAAAACACCGACCGCCATGATGGTGACGGCGCATGACGTCACTATAACTAAATCAAAGGGCATTGAACTAAAATTGAGAAATGTCAAAATTTCGATGAACGTTGTAGGTAAGTAATCAAGATGTCAAAAAGATGTTTTAGTATAATGACGTTACATCATGGCGGTCGGCGTTTGAAATCACGTGACATACAGATACTAAAACCTCAATTTTGATTTTGAAAAATAAAATTTATCTTAGGATTTCATGGGAAAATAACGTTATATTTGCATTTCCCGTGATGAGAACTATACAAGTAATATAATTTCATAATTAATTGTTGATAGATGAAAATGGCCTATTGACAAATTATCCGAAAAGTGCTGGTTCCTTCAGGATGTTTTCTCTTTCCACCGAAAGAACGTACAACACATAGAGTACGTGACAGTTGATAGGTCTGCTCGTCTGCCCCTATCATAAAACAGAACGGTAGAAATAAGCAAATACATTACAAATCTAGAAATTCCAGAGGTGCATGTTTAGGTTCGAATCTACTACCTACACATTCTTATCCACTGAGCTTTCAATTGCTCTTCTTTACAGTATCTAATCGGAAATTAAGACCACGCAAAAAACTAATATCTAAAACACAAAATATAATGAAATGTATATAACATGTCTCTGAGTTCCGTGCACAGCTCTGCTGGCTTCCCATTCGTCGGCGTCGTGACGTTCATGTCCTCTCTCTGTTATATACCGTCTTATTTAATCCTCTGTCTCCAGCTTATGTCAAAGAGCGATTCCAATTCTTGCAACCCGCCGACGGTCGAGAAATGCGGTCATGCCGCAAACTCCATCTTAGCTTTCCTCCTCATTCCTCAGAATCCTATTCATAATCCTTTGTCAAAACTCACTTCCTATCTCTATAAATGGGTACACTGTTTTTTCCTTGTCTCTTCTTCCTTTTTTATTTGGTCTGCTCTCTGGTCATTTATACCTATCTATAAGAAATATTTTTATTGAATTTTTGTTATAAATTATCTATGTATATATTATTGGGTATGTATGTATTGTTTATTATTATTTATGTAATATGATTAAAAATATGTATATTTCTGCCATTCTCAATTTCATTTGTTAAACTACTTTGCACTGCCTTCCCTTATTACGAATACGATATTTCTTTCCTCTACCCAAAGGTTGTCTGAAAGAAATCGCTACAAGCGATAAAACCGCCTTATTGTACTGTCTGTTGCTGTTATTGTATCATGCTTGAATTTTATTTTTGTGCAATAAAGAATATCTATCTATATCTATCTATCTATAATGCTTTAGACAAGGACAGATGATTAGCTACGGTTTGCTTGATATGTTTATAATTACATAATTTATGCTTTGCAAAATTCAAAGTTAACAAGTGGCAACCCTAAAAAGCAGAGACAAAAACGTGAAATTGAAATCAAACGAAGTGATAACAATCGTTGTTATTTTCTACCACTTTTTTTTACTTCGATTAATTTTATTGAAAAATAGTTTTCGCATATGGTTAATGCTGCGTGTGATCTCATTTACGAGTACGTTGATGTCAAAGATAAGAATTTTAATCAACAAAGCAATCATTGAAACAGAAAATTCATTTTAAAATTACAAAAGAGCAAAAAGTAGGTACTTATGTTTCATCTTCACAATTCCACATTAGACAAGCGGGAGGATTAAGCCTTTTTTTTTCCAGTGGAAACCATTATGGCCGTCACCTACATGTAGCGAACAAGGTGGTGTGTGCGACTCAAACCATAACTAAAACCCCTGGGGTGTCCATCTCCGCGCAATCGCGGTCCGAAACCCCACAGCCGGGACTAGACCGTACTGCAAATCGCGCTCGCCGCTTCACCCCTATCTGGCGCAATACAGCCCTTCAACGCTGTACGACCTACCAGGACACCCAGTAATGTCGTCCCCCGCGGAGTCGTATGCTGAGCAAGCCACTCCCCAGCAGTGGATACGCACACGTATTCCGAAAGTCCGTTTAGTCGCCTCTTACGACAGGCCGAGAAAACCTTGGCAGTATTCTTAAACGCCTATAGCCACAGGACGTGTGGTGATTAAGCCTAATCCAACCATAGTAGCAATGACTTGATTTCTTAGTTGGACGCCGATGCTTCTTATCGACTGGTTCGATGGCGCATTTGGTAGTGACCCTGCCTCATACTCCAAAATCTTTGGTTCGATTCCCACTCTTAACATAGATACATTCGTGTGATAAACACGTGTATTTGTGTAATAAAATTTTCTTCCTTTCTTTCTTCTTCTTTCTATTTTCACATTGCCGTCTGACCTTTGCAAGCCTTTAACAGAAACTTATCGTTTCAGAAACTATACGAAACGTGCACGTTTCCTCACGATGTTTTCCCTCACCTGCTAATGGCAGAAATACGTACGAAGATTTGAAATCGCCTATTGTATCGTTTTGTGCAATAAAGTTTTAAATAAAAAAAAGAAATAAAAGATAATAAAACGTATTACGCAGATTTAAAGTTTTGTCTGTTGTGCAATATAAAATATATATCTATCTAGGTATGTAGATAGATAGGTAGATAAATACTCTTTATTACACAAAATTTTACAGAACTTAACGCCATGGTCACTGGTAAATTCAATTTTGATTTGCTGTCGCTACTACTAGCGATAAGACCGCCGAGGTTCTCTCTTCCAGACAACAGTAGGGCAAAGGAAAAGTACAGCGAGTTGAAACGGGATCATCATCATCATCATCAGCCCATTTAAGTCCCCACTGCTGGGGCACGGGCCTCCCTCAATCACATGAGGGGTAATTGCCATACTCACCACGCTTGGCAGACGGGTTGGCGAGGGTTTTGATATAAATGCAGAGTTTTCCTTCTCTGGGCGCTGATGATCATGCCAGCAGCTTTACCTTAGTCGCCTTTTACGACACCTCGGTAAGAGTGAGGGTGGCCTATTCTACTCTGCCGGGACCACACGGCTGAAACGGGATAAAGTACTGTAAATCTAGTTATTATTACTAGTATTTTTTAATTCAACTAAAAGAGTTAAATGAGGGTTGACCTAAATATATAAAAAAAAACATCAGTTGGGAGATAGAGTAGTGAGAAACAAGGTTTAAAAGTTCGTGTTAAATACTTAGATTAAATCAAAATAGCGGAAGATATGTGACTCGTCTCAACCGCTTGGACCGCTTAAATTGGGTCCCCGTACGTCGCCTAATTGCACGCAGCTCAGTCGCAAAATGGTCGCAAATTGGCGAGTCTGACAAGCAGTCGCGTCACACAAAAATATTCTTTAATTGTTTTAAGTGGGATAAAGGTTACCAAAATGGCTTCGTGCACTTGAGGAGGCGTTGTACAAATTATTCAAAAAGAAATAACAAATCTCATGGAATCACATTTCACTCATAGTAGAAGAAAAATTTCATGATATTTCTAAATTCATTAATATTTCGGTCACCATTTTGCAGAGCGAGATAGAAATATACGATATATTCATATGTGACAAGTTAAGTCGTTTTGATAGGACTTGACTCTGAAGCGTAGCTGCGCGAAGTACGCTTGACACACTCACGCTTATGTCAAAAAATAGGTTTGTCTCTGTCTTCCAATATCGAACAACTTTAAACCAATGTGTCATAGAGCTGTGAGTATGTGTGCATGTAGTTGTGTATCGTATTCAGGTGTCTAATGGAAGGGACGTACCGTATTTTCCCTTATTTTGTTTTAATCTAAGGTAAATACCACTTTATTGTGAGATACACAGAAATCTATAATGATAAAAAAAAACAATTTTTAGACTATTTTACGTGAGCAACGCCGTGAACAAAGTCTAGTTGATCTACAAAAGATTACGACAAGCCACTCTTACACTTTAACCTTTAGCCGTAAAATCAACTCATCAATATTTTATTTTGATGGTCAACCTTGGGAAACTATATCAGACAACATTCACCTTAGTTTTTTCTTATAAAATCCAAGTTCTGCTACATTCCTGAATAAGTATTCTTGTATATGATTTATGATTGATGAAATCATAGATTTTTTATTATGAGAAATTAACAAATCCAGTAAATGTTAAATGTCGTATGGTAAAATGTTGTATAACCAAAAAGTAAAGGAAGTTAAAAAGTTTTAGTCGAATTATCTCCTGTTTATAATATGTTCCACTTTGTATGTTTCGAATTTTTCAAACATAGCTCGGGATTGTGATCACCAATCCGCATTAGGCAAGCGTGATTAAGCCTAATCCCATCATAGTAGCGATGACTTGATTTCTATGATGAAGGCCTTTACCCTTCAATGGGACAATATATAGGCTGATACTGTACTGTATGTCCTCTTTAGCAGGGGAACTGGACCATCTGAATCCTGGTTAGATATATACGTTTTAGATACGTTTCAGAAACTATACGAAGCGTGAACTACACGTTTCGGATAGTTTTTGAAACTAATAATGAATTATATAAATGACAGTTAAGTTTGTTCAAAATTTTTTAAACCTATCTACTATATTCGAGCCAAAGACTTGTGGCAGTCGGTGTCATATTTCATTCATAATCATCATCATCATCTTTGCGTTTGTCCTGGTTGCATTCCAAGTTATCCATCCGGAGCGCGGGCTCCGTTTGCCTTTTTCCACTCCTCCACTTCACATGGTCTTGTGCATACCTATTGGTCAGGTTATGGGACTGTGGGAGCCACGGGCTGGCTCAACCGGAGTGACACCAGGGCCTCACAGAAAATCGGCGTGAAGCGAGTGCTGTGTTTCACTGCGTGAGTGAGGGTGCCGGAGGGTCAATCCGGGGCAAAGGGGGGCTTAAAGGTTGGCAGCGCATTTGTGACTCTACTGGTGTCGCGAGCGTCTATGGGTGGCAGCAATCACTTCAGGCGACCCGTCTACCACCTATCTCATAAAAAAACACATGTCGTATTTTACAATGTCAAGCCACATCTTTTTACGTCTACCCCTTCTGCCGGTATCCGAAGGTGGTGGCATAGCCAGACATTTGTTTCTCATACAGCTGTTCGGTTTTCGCAGGACATGAAGACGACTCTCCAATTACGAGACTTCCCAAATCCTGAACCCTGGGAACTAAACGCTAATATGAAGATGAAGGCAACTCTACAGCAGTTTTTCTATGAAATAATATACTCTACCGTCTACCCCGAATCTTTTTTTTGTTTTTATGGGATAGGGGGCAGTAGAGAACCTGATGGTAAACGATTACCACTGCCCATGGACACCTGCAACACTAGAGGAGTCACAAGTGCACTGCCGACCTTTTAAAAAGGAATACACTCTTTTCTTGAAGGTTTGCAGGTCGTATCTGTCCGAAAATACAGCAGGCGATAGTTCATAGTTTAGTCGTACGAGGCAACAAGTTTCTTGAAAAACGCCCACTTGAAGACTGCCAACCATCTTGATGATGTCGATGGAACTGTTTTCGAGTGGAACGATGGCGAAATGAAGCGACAGGAATCAGTGCGAACAATTCCTCACAGCATTCTTTGCGTTTAGTATGTATTTTTATTTGTATAATGCATTTCGAAAGTATAGAATTGAAAATGTATTAGTTCATCTCATAATCTACTAAGTTGAAATGTAATTATATTTTCATCCGTCAGTATAGAGATGAGATTTAAAATTCAAATAGTTTTAACAAAAAACTTGATACATGAACAAGTATCAGTATAAATCTGTCTAGATGATGAATTTATTAATTGATAGAGAGTTATATTGTTGGACACTAACTGTACGATTAAATCATTAATAATGGTAGATGACTCACCGTATGATTATACTTTTTATCATTATGTGTGATGACTGAACACATTTTCTTTTGAAATACTTTGGAATAGCGATAAGTGCTATTCACAATAGTGGATTGAAAGCAAATCATGAAGTAAATTATGTGAATGTCTATAGATACGGTTTTATGTAAGGAAATAGGTTTACTTAGTTACATAATCTTCTACGTCGGGAAGGTTATGATAAATATCTATCAAAAATAGAGTGCAAAGCTTAGGCAAAAGATAGAAAAGGGGGTCGATGTACAGTCAGATGCAGCGTTTTTAGTGATAACGGCCAGCCAATCTGACTCCTACTTTCTTCTCTGATTCTACTTCTTACACGGAGGGTATAGTATTGTGACAAGGTATGTGTAATCGATATCTTCAATTCTGAAGTCGTGTCCTTGAACATTTCTCATAGATTCGCGCACTGGCCACTTCCATTTAGTTCGGTTCTCGGCTGTCTTTAGGGTTACGACGGGAAGCCCAGTGATCGTCGTTACTTGGTCACACCACTGACTGAGAGACCGGCCGCGGGGTCTCTTCCCCACAAGGTAAGTAACAAGGTAAAGTAGTGTTTACATCTTTTATCAGCTGATAACTCTTTACAATAGCTAGCAAAAAGAGGTAAACATCGATCGTCTTTATATAACGTTTAAACATCACATAATGGGAGCAATCTATAGATTCCATTGGTTACGTCAAGATAGGTTACCTAATTTAGAATGACTCAGGAAGTGTTTACAAGAATCAGAGTAACGTCTATTGGTAACTTTGAGATGAGTTTGTATCATTGGACAATTATGTGTTGCATAAAGATACTATGGGTTTAGGAGACATGCAATACATATCGTACTCGATTCATCCTTTGGCGACCAAGAGGTTTGTTTCCCTTATTTGAAATTAAAAATCAACCTATACTTAGTTAATTTATTATGTATTATTTTTTAGGGAAAAGAGAGGAATACAATTCCATCGTAAAACGGCTAAATAGGAGTTCGTAGAATCCGGTTCGAACTGAATAAAAAATAACAAAAATCGTTACAATTTTTCTAAGAAAAAAAATGTTTCTACATCCAGAAAATAGTATGATTAACTGGTCATGAACTCAAAACATTAAATTACATAAGTGATGCAATGATGCCAGTTCTTATTTAATAGAATGTAACAGCACGGTTCATAAAAACGATTTATTCTAACGATAATTTGTGTTCAAAAGCCAGTTTTACAACCCTAAAACTGATTCCGTCGTAAAGACGCGTCATAAAAAATAAAGACAATTTTTATTACTGTAATTTGCCACATCACTACTGTTCCATCTGCGACTTTGAATTGCAAGCGAAATAAATCTTAATCTTAATGTTTATGATTTCGTTAAGTGATGTTATATAATTTTGGGAACGCACATAATGCAGTGTGTTGTATAAATCGCACATAATGTACGTTTCTCCTGTCAATATGTATATTTGTGCGCGTGAGTCGCCGCACTACGCTCCAGTGCCCTGCGCCGGTCGTATGGAGACAAGTGATGTGACGGATTTATCGATATAAATAACATGATAGATTTTTTTATAAAAGTATTTATGGCATATACCTACTAGACTAGTTGATAGGCGAATTTCAGCCTTAAAACTCATCTACTTTTTACATCAATGTGGTAGTAGTCAAAATTAGATGAACTTAGAGACAAGCTGGTCTACTTCAATAAAAGAAAAGTATTATAAGTAAGAAAATAAGACTTAAAATAATGAAAATAATAATAAACAAATCCAAATGAAAGAAGAAAACTATAAATACAAATAAACCATACAAGGTAAATGTGAAAGGTACTTTAAATTAAAGTCAAATATTTTGATATATTTTTTTATTACTTTACACGTCACACTTTTATAATTGCTGTGGTTGACAATCTCTTATTTTGAAATAAATATCATTTTTAAATAGCTAAACCTCTATGTAGTACTTAACTAGATACGTACACGTGAAGTGTCGAACAGATTACGATTTTTTTCAACAATAATTCTAAACTTCATCAATTGTCCCCACGAAACATCGATAGCAGAAAGAAAGCACTCACCCCATCTCTAATCACAAATAGCGCATCTCGAAGGAAAACAACGCCGGCGCACGCCAGCAATACCGCGCATTTCCCTGCGTGTACGCACACAGTACGCGTGTGACGAAGAAATTGATAAAAAAAAGCAAAAAAGTTTTGAGAAAATTTTTCGTTGGAGCAAAAAGTTTTGGAAAATTTTCGTTTAGTGATGTGAAACGATGTCTAAGTCTAGTGAAGGGTCAGTGAGTACGAGTTCAAGCTCGCGTCTCCGCCAGTTCGGGCTGTACCGGAGTATCGATGCGAGGACCGAGGAGTTCCTGCGGCTCTCGAGAAAGCGGCAGATCAAACAAGGATGCATCTGTGCGGCAATATCCTCCGCTATTACTGTTACAGTTGTTATAGTGAGTTTTCAACCTCAATTTTATTTTAAAGTGTTTAAGTCGGCGTTAATTTTAAGTATATGATTATATACTTACTGCTTGCCGTAAAATGTACATCATCATGTACTTAAAAACGTCGCATTTCACGTTAATTCCCTTTTAAAAGTATAATAGCTTCTTCAATATAGCTTGATTTGCTGTCCCAGAATGGATTCATACCTTTAAAAGAGACTAACATAAAATTAACAATTTGACATTTCTTAACTGCAGTCACCGATATCGAGCTATAATGAAAGAGTCCGATCATGGTTATTTGGTACGTGGCAAAAGTCAGTACTAATGCTATTTTGACAATAACGCATAGAAAAAACGGGTTCTTGTAACCCGTGCCAATGTTACTAATTATTTTGTAATTAATTTATTTTATAGACTAGTATTTTTTTTGTTTCATAGACATGCTTTTTATGTGACGTGCACTAGATTTTATGGATTATTCTCTAACTCGTCACTAACACTTGGCCTCGCTGTGTCCAATTCGTAAAACTCAAAATTAGTATTTACTTATTATTTTAACATACTTTTTATACGTATGACCACATAAATAAAGCTTATTTTATTTTGTAAATAGCATCTGTAGTTCAGTGGAAGCGGCAATGGAGCAATAAACTATTGAATATTGCGTATTGCAAAGATTTTCTAGTCTCACAGAATCAGACCACAGTGAAATTACACTGTTACACCCAGACACAACAAACGAAATTATCATCATATGAATGTTTGTCCTGAGAGGGAACCGAACACAGAATCACGACCAAATATGCCATCGAGCCACTCATCACTTTGAAATCAAACAACCGAATAAAAACCATATAGTCGCAATTTTACCTTTCATATCATCATGGTGTATAAAAAGGCAGAAAATTTATATTTATTATTATTTATTTAGTATATATAATTTTCAAGGAAGGCAGGTATATAGTTTTTTAGAATTTCGCGTTGCATTATAACTATTATGTATCAAGACGGGAATTAATACGATATTTCCTATGTGATACAACATTGTGTACTTACATATTTGGCTCGACGTTTCGGCTACGTTACAGCAGCAGTGGTCATGAGAGCGGACTGCGTGAATATGTGAGTAGGTACACAATGTTGTATCACATATTAAATATCGTGTTAATTCCCGTCTTGATACATTAAGGTAGGTATAATTATTAATATTATATAAATTGTATGACGCCCTGTTGGTCTAGTGGTTTAAGTACGGGGCCGTGATCTCAGGATCCTGGGTTCGATACCCGGGTCGAGCAAAAATATGATTCGAATTTTTCGGACATAGCTCGGGTTTGTGATCGATCACCAATCCGCATTTGGCAAGCGTAGTGATTAAGCCTAATCCCATCATAGTAGCGATAACTTGATTTCTATGATGGAGGCCTTTGCCTGCAGTGGGACAGTTTATAGGCTGCTTAAAAAAAATGTATGATGATCACCTGTTTACTAATGTCATTTAGTGTCTTGTAATGCGATTTTGTGCTTCGGTTTTCTTCTTAGTAACTAACTAGAGCAAAACCATTGTCTTGATTCGTTTAACGAGCTAATCAGATCCATTTGAAGTGTTTTATGTTTCAATGCGAAGAATTCGGTTTTTGTAGTAATCATTTTCAGGTAAAAAAAATATACGATTGTTGTATCTAAGGCTATCAAAATGCTAGCGATAATGACAAGTTTGAAATTACGTATTTTTACCCTAATGGTGTCAGAAACATACGAGTATGCTCGTAAGGTCTAATGTTTTTAATGCCATACATAAAATCATATGAATTAAAATAAAATTAAGCTTAAATCACCTATTCGTTATATGCAATTAAAAACGATTATACCAACCTCAGCATTTATAAGTCCAAAATGACTGCAAGAAGTATTTCATTAAAAAAAAATATTATGACTAAGAATCACTTAATGACTTCGACTGTCCACTTAGACAATCCTGTCTTGACATTTCCAATATGACTCTTATAAATAAATTTTAATTTTTAAGCAGCCATCAACCATTTTACAAATAAAAAGTTTAATATATTTTTTATTGTTTTATTAATCTTTAATTTGATTATAAAATTGAGTTGATAATGCCCAATTAAGTAGGTAATCAAGTAGGATATATTATTAATCATAATTTGTAGGCAAGAAAATCTGCGGGATGTAGCTCCCTCGGATTACCAAGAGAGAGTATTTAGTTTAGGAGTTCGCAGATTCAAAATTAAGCACGCACGGGGATTATATCTAAATCGGTGTGGGTATTATTAGCATCGTTGGGAAAACTGCACGTTTCGGATTGTTTTTCAAACTGAAGATACTCTGAGATAATTATTATGAACGTATCGACACGATAAGAAGAAGAAGATTACGAACGTGTAACCATGATCTAGTTGGTCTGATACTCACCAAATCCTGAATCATGGTCCAAGCGTACCCCGGGTCAAAGCGTAGGCATAGCCGGGCCGGGAAGAACATATTGAGATGTTTT
Source organism: Marasmia exigua (assembly GCA_019059595.1). Lineage (NCBI taxonomy): Eukaryota > Metazoa > Arthropoda > Insecta > Lepidoptera > Crambidae > Marasmia > Marasmia exigua. The sequence goes on from CM032466.1 coordinate 27,222,475, forward strand.
TTTTTAAACCTGGTGAATAAATTAAAAACATAAGCCATACCTCGTGAACATGGTCAAAGACCATAACCAGCCGAGATTCACAGAACAGGAGATAGGCAAATAAAGCAAATAGAAAGTGTTTTCCTACGTACCGTGCTCTCATAATCATGACATATTGTATGTATGTTAATGCTTGTATGACATGCTAAGTTATTACACCCAGGTATGACTGGAACGCGTATCACTTGATATTCAAATGATAAATATTGCCCATATACGTTCTCTATGCGTGTGAAATTGTCAATTTAGCGCGTCGCCAGTGGATTTTTATTAATTGTGGCGATTATGATACAATATCAAAAAATCACAACGGTGGATGCATAAAGGAAAGTATTAAGAGGCCGGCGAACAACATATTTTCCATTACAAACGTAATACCAAAACAATTTGAAATTTGAGGATATCTGGAATATCTATCTTGGTTGAAAGATTTACTAATAAATGTTTAGCCACTTAAAAATTTGATATCATTTCGACGTTAAAGACCTATTTTCTGCCTCATCATCATCATCAGCCCATTTAAGTCCCCACTGCTGGGACACGGGCCTCCCTCAATCACATGAGGGGTAATTGCCATACTCACCACGCTTGGCAGACGGGTTGGCGAGGGTTTTGATATGAATGCAGAGTTTTCCATCTCTGGGTGCTGATGATTATGCCAGCAGCTTTACCTTAGTCGCCTTTTACGACACCTCGGTAAGAGTGAGGGTGGCCAATTCTACTCTGCCGGGGACCAACGGCGCCACGACAATTTTCTGCCTATTTGTTTTATATTAAAAACGCAAATAATCATTAGTGTGAATTTAACAGAGACACTAGAGATTGTATTGTCTAGTTACACAATATTTTCAATGTTGAAAATCAAAATATAATGAAATTGTATTATTCATTTTGGTATTCGAAAACGCACACAATTTTCTTACTAATTCCAAACAGCCGACTTGCTGTTTCTACAGGCAAGGAAGGGTCGCGGTGGCGCAACATAGGTAGCGAGATGTCCGACGAACGGCGAAGCTTCCCCCGAATTAAATTTGAACTGACCTCCGCAGGAGTCTTAAGAACTTTTTGACATGTACTTGTGTAATATTATCTTTGTAACCATAATATTTATTATTGCCTAAAGTGGCCACTTTTAGCAATTAGGTACAAAAATTATGGTCACTTGCAGAAAGAAATTTTATGACATAATATTGTCTCAAAAAAAACATAATACACTACTTTATAGATGTACTTTTATAAAAAATGTCTCATAGCGGCCACAATTTGCAAATCTATTGGCGGCGCTAGTTTCATCGATGCGTCACCTTAATGGATAAACGGTTAAGTGTTAACACTAGAGCGTATCATAAATTTTTCATTAATGAAAACAGTGAGAATATGTAGCTCATATTCTATTTATATATAATAAACTAATAAACTTGCGCCTACTATACGCGAGGTCGATTCGAATGCGAGCATGCACTACTGGAATTTTTTCACATTAAATCGGTGGTGACGGAAAACATCGCGAGGAATCGCGAGGAAACCTTTTGGATAGTTATTGAATCTTTAACCAATACCTTAATTTAAAGCCGTAACAAACGAGAATATACCTGTCGCATCCAAACAAAGAAGACAAACCGCGCGTGTGAAAGAGGGGGAAACTCCGATTCTTCCGTAGCGTGACTTAAATTGAGGCCCTTAGGATTCAGTTGGTCTGGTTCTGGGCAGACTACAGTCGCTTCATATAGTTACCAGACTGCCCAATACCTGAATCATGGTCTAAAGCGTACCCCGGGTTCCGCAGCGGCAGCTTTTATGACTATGTAAATTTTGGTTTTGTGTTGTTTTCCGGTTCAAAGTCGCTCAAAGAGCTATGGAAAGGGCTATGCTCGGAGTATCTCTGAAGGACCGCATCAGAAATGATGTAATCCGACAGAGAACCAGAGTCACCGACATAGCCCACCGAATTAGCAAACTCAAGTGGCAGTGGGCTGGTCATATTAGCCGCAGAACTGACAGCCGTTGGAGCCGTAAAGTCCTTGAGTGGAGACCGCGACTCGGTAAGCGTGGTGTAGGACGCCCTGCGACAAGATGGGATGATGACATTCGAAGGCTGGCTGGTGTGGGCTGGATGGGAGTGGCCGAAAATCGGGAGCAGTGGCGTGCATTAGGGGAGACCTATGTCCAGCAGTGGACGAGTGTGGGTTGCTGATGATGATGATGATGACTTTCTTGCACGGAAGGCATGAACTAATTAATATTAGTCCACGATGGAAGGTAATATACAGGGCGTCTCAAGACTTTGGTACATAAAGGGAAAGTACCTCCATGTCAGTCATCTGGAAAACTATGAAAAATGTCTATTTTATCCCACAAATCGATAAACTTCAATAAACTTTCTTCTTAAAATAAAATGATGTTTTCTTTAAGTGACAAATGCTAATTAAGGATTTAAGGTACCTTTTCTTCACGTCCCAAAGTCTTGGGACGCTATGTAGCCTTGTGATAAGGTACTTAAATGTATACATGTTTTTGTATTAGACTTTCCACGGGTATATTGAGATTGCAAGAATAACGTGCATGAATTAAAATTATTCATAAAAAAAACTAATAATATGATGATTAAAAATCACACTTTACCTACGCCCCATACAAAAGACATCAACGCAAACCTTATCTTAAATGAATTGCAGTTAACTCTTTATTTTTCTTTATATTGCTTTAAATTTCATTTTGAAAGGAGAGTGGTCAAAATTGTATCAGTGCGTATGAACACTTTTTAAAATCATGTTTTTAATTTTGACTTCATGCACGCTACCAGTTTTTTTATTCACTGTTAAGAAATTAAAAAAATATCAAGATAAATAAGATCTTATTCATAAATGTTTGTTAAACATTTGATACCTAAAACGGTGTTATAGAACCTGGCGAGGGAGTCGTCTTTCGGAAGTTTCGAGGACAGCTACCAGCTGACTCTACACGCCGCACGTAGTAATTTGAAAAAAAATGTGTATTTTATTTTATTATGTCTGTATGTTAGACTATAAGGTATTTATTATATGGGCCAATGAAATATTTTTGAATTTATCTTGTTGCCTGAAATAAACGAATTATTATTATTATTTTGTAGGTCATTCACCTTTTTCACTGGTTTTAAAAATGGCATACATCACATATTTCATTATTTTGGTTAGTTTTTAGGGGTTTACCATTTCTATCATAAAAACTCAAACTCAAATAGTGCATTGCAGTCATAAATGTAAAATTAGATCTTATACAAAGTGTCCTGTACATTACGTTACCTTTTCGGGCATAGCATAATATCATCATGAGCCCATTTAAGTCCCCACTGCTGGGGCACGGGCCTCCCTCAAACACATGAGGGGTAATTGCCATACTCACCACGCTTGGCAGACGGGTTGGCGAGGGTTTTGATATAATTGCAGAGTTTTCCTTCTCTGGGTGCTGATGATCATGCCAGCAGCTTTACCTTAGTCGCCTTTTACGACACCTCAGTAAGAGTGAGGGTGGCCTATTCTACTCTGCCGGGGACCACACGGCATAGCATAATATATGAAGGTGAAATAGACTTAACTTTTGCTACTTAAGTTACACAGCAAAAGTCAGTACACTTCTATCATAAAAGATGCAGCATTTGTGATGTCTGCTGTCTGATTAAAGCGACAATTACAAGTTCATGCACCGTATTTACTCACCGCCGCACGCGCATCACGTTGAACATGTCAACAAACATTGTTGTGTACATAGTTGCCCGGGTATGCGGCTCTGTTGTTTCCTAACGTTTTTGTTGTTAAAACAATCTTAGTGCATTTTAATGTTAGAAATGTGTTGCAGTTCGTTAAACTCATATAGATAGATGTGGGATTGGTGATCGGTAGATGCATGCCAAGGAACGTTTATGAGTTCGATGTTTGAATTAGAATGACATGCGAGAGAGAGAGAGATGACAGACGACGTATGGCGGACGACGGAAGGACGGTGTAAGACGACGCTGAATGATTGTAAATATAAGAATACTTATTCAGAAAATCCCTGGCTTTATTCGAAACCCCATCCCACATAGATTGACTGCCTCGGTGGTGTAGTGGTTAGTCGCACTTTAAGGCGACGGGTAGCCCTAACTAGCGACACCATTCGTTTTTATTTGTTAGCTGCTAAACCGGATCTATTTTAAACAATTTTGGGATTACAACCTCTCGGCAAACACTTATATTATTAATTAACCATGCACAAATGTTGGGTCGGTTTTTGTACGCGAAAAATTGATTACCGCTAAAAGCGGCCACTTTTAGCGTGAATCAATTATTCGCGTACAAATGTTGGGTCCGCATTTGTGCATGGTTATTTAATAAATAGAATAAGTGTTTGCCGAGAGGTTGTAACACCGAAATTGTTTAAAATAGATCCGGTATAGTAGCTAACAATTAAAATCGATTGGCGTCGCTAGTGTGCTCTACCCGTCACCTTAAAGCTAAGGCTGCGCAAGAGGTCCCGGGTTCGATCCCCGGGTCGGGCAAAAAAATTGCACCTAAGTTTTCGGTAAGAAATTCTTAGTGGCAGCCCGAAGTCTGGAAGTTGGCGGTCTTGTACCCCCGTGCCTCGGAAAGCCCGTTTGGCTGTTGGTCCTGCGCCAGATCCCTTTCCGGCCGTGTCACAGTCAGTAGTGTCCCATCAGAATATGAGGGTAAGGGAGTAGAGAGTGCACTTGTGTCTGCGCACACACTTGAGCACTATGTATCCAGCGTAAGTAGCTGATCGTTGAGATTGGCCGCCGTAGCCGTAATCGCTTGGAGAATATTATAGATAGATATTCTTTATTGCATAGAATTAAAATACAGGTATGGTACAACAACAATCAGCATCTATAATAGGGCGGTCTTATCGTTTGTGATTTTTTATAATATCTATAGATACATGTGACTCATCTAGTATTTACCGGACCTGACTGGCTGGCGCAATTAGTAGTGACCCTGCCTCTTACGCCAAAGGTCGTGGGTTCGATCCCCACCCTGGACAAACATTCGTGCGATGAACACTAGTGTTTGTTCGGTGTCTGGGTGTAATATATGTATTTAAGTATATATTTGTGTTCCTCTGTTGTCTGATGTCTGTAACACAAGTGCTTAAGCTACTTAGTACGGAATCAGGTCAACGTATGAGATGTTGTGAGAATTATTATTATTATTTAGGTACTCGTAATAAATATAACATATGAAACACTGTCATGAGCTACGAATATAGGTATGACCATCCTAGACCTCATCGTCACTTTCCATCAGGTGAGATTGTGGTCAAGCGTTAGCCTACAGTTCATAAAAAAAAATTAAATCAAAGTGAAAACTGGCTCGTTACTTTCCGTATTTCTTTGTTAATAATAAAAGAATATAAAAATTTTAATTGAATAAATATCAAACAAATAGCACAAGGTACCACCTGACTTAAAAGTAAGTAACACTACAACAATAAAGGTACTAACAGACACTGAACAAGTGGAAAAAATTAGAAAAGAAACCTACCACCTTTGTATGGTGTATGAAACAGGGTCACAAAAAATGCGCCAGTCATAATCACGGTTAAACTTTTTTTTATGTGATAGGTGGCAGACGAGCAGACAGATCACCTGTTGATAAGCGATTGCCGCCGCCATGGACACCCGTGATACCAGTGGAGTCACAAGTGCGCTGCCAACCTGTATGCCCCTCTTTCCCCCGGATTGGGTCTCCGGTGCCCTCAATCACACAGCAAAACACAGCACAACGCTGCTTCTCGCCGGTTTTTTGGGAGGCGGTGGTATCATTCACAACATCACAGACATTGATCTAACTACGAGATAGGTAGCTCAAGCACCTATGTTACGGATATCAGAACCAACAGCGGAATAACAAATATGTCATATCATATTTTACTATTAAACATTGATTTAAACTGATAAATAGGTAACAATTAAACGTCAAAATGATTTATTTACTTATATCAATAAATCTTTTACATTTTAATTTCCTTATGTCGCATGTTTCCGCTTTCTTTTTGCCGCATATCGTTTATGCACTATGCGTCGACGCATAAAGCATGACGGGGCGCCAAACCGCGCAGGATAAGTGATGTTGAAAATTAATTACATAGCAATTTTATGATAAACACTGAGTAAAGAACACTGATCATCTTCTAAGCGTGAAAGATTATGGGGAGCAGGGGTATGCTTGGACCCCACCTCCACCTCTTCTTAGCGTGCCATTCTCAGCTGCGTCCAAAACAGTCGCTTCGGAGCCCGGGGTATACTTGAACCATGATTCAGAATTCGGGATTTGTTTATGTCATAGGTGGCAGACGAGCAGACAGATCACCTGATGGTAAGCGATTGTTGCAGCCCATGGACACCCGTGAGACCAGTGGAGTCACAAATGCGCTGCAAACCTTTAAACCCTCCCTTCCCCCGGATAGGGCCTCCGGTACACTCACTCACGCCGCGAAAGTACATAATTTATGTTTATAAATTGTGTACACAGCACAAAAGATAAAAAAAAGTCTTTATTCAATTTAGGTCCACACAGAACAAATATGAATGTCAAATTAGGTACATAATATCTAACGCTGGTTTAGTATGTCCATTTCTACTGAGAAGGCACCAGCAAGACAGACACTACAGAGTTTCAATTGAGAAAAGAAAAAAAATACAATTATGAAAGTTAATAGACTACTATAATAATAATAATGTATTTATTGATTTTCAAGCTTAAATACTATCATTACAGGCTTAACCTAATGCGATAGTATCGCAATCCTTATAATTAATACCTCATTCTATGTATATATCTACCTCTCTATAATTTAAAATTTTAAGTGTTGTATTATTTACAATTTGTATATCTATGAACTGATGTTAAAATTATAATGTATGCAATTACTTTTAACCTAACTGGTAGCTAATTACATATATAGTAGTCCTGGCGAATTCACTAAAGGTACATCAAAAAATGTCCACTGTGTCATGAACCGAGTTAATAATCTGGAACGCGCGAACAAGTGGTGTTTTCGCCAATAGATTGGTCCTGGCCACAGGCACTGCCAGCAGGGATAATAATTCTCTCTCATTGGTTAACCTGATTCCGTACTAAATAGCTTAGCACTTGTGTTACAGATATCAGACAACAGAGGAACACAAATATATACTTAAATACATATATTACACACTATGAATAACAACTCAAAAGACACAGTGCTCATTCACGCCGGTTTTCTGTGAGGATTTAGTATCACTCCGATCGAGCGAGCCCAGTCATGCCGAAGAGCGGCTCTCCCACGGTCTAGTACAATAAAGCGACTGAACTTTGCAACCCTCAAACAGGGGAAACAGACCAACTGGATCATGGTTACATTCAGAATCATTACCTCAACAATTGTCGTTAGGTACACAAAATATTAAGATACAATCCGAAACGTTACCGTGGGAGAGCCAAGCTTCGGCATGAATGCTCCGGCTCGACCGGAGTGATACCACGGCCTCACAGAAAACCTGCGTGAAGCAGCACTGGACCGGAAGCCCAATCCGAGGGATTGGGGGTTTTAAAGGTTGGCAGCGCACTTGTGACTCCACTGGTGTTGCGGGTGTCCATGGGCGGCAGCAATTGCTTACCGTGATCCGTCTATCCGTCTGCCTACCTATTACATAAAAAAAAACTTGCAGGTTTCCTCACGATGTTTTCCGTCACCTAATGGTAGAAATACGCACATAGATTTGAAAATCAAGAGGTGCAGATATTCAATTCAATTCAATTTATTCAGATAATAATTTTACACAAATAATGTCACCGGAAAATAACAAGATCCGTGAGTTTATCAATTTACTAGGAAGTTTATAAACTGTCGTAGGATTTTAAACGGGGGATAAATTGTATTATTTTACGTCCACACTTTCGTAAATTAATCTATTTCCGACTTCACACGGTAAATTTATAAACTAACGGATATCTATTCGTAAAATTATACATGGTTCGGCCAATCACAGCATCTCTTTTAAAATACGCATCTTTGAAATATAATACATAAGTATGTTAATCTATTACAATAAGGTCAGAAATAAATACAAATGCCTGAACTAGGCGAACCTGTTTCTCAGGCTGATATCCTAATCATAGTACCAATCCGGGACTATCTACTTTCGAACTAAAAAAGAATCATCTAAATCGGTTCATAAATGGCAAAGTAATCGGCGACCAAACATAAACATGGTCTCAATGAATAAATAGATTATTATAGACAGATGGATTGTTTTGTGTTTGTTGTTGGATGTTTATAAGAGCTTTTTTAACCCTTTGACAGCAGATCACGAGTTAAACTCGGCACATCTCTATAGTTTTCTATTGCACCCGCCGCTGGCAAAGTGTTAAATTAAATTCATCGTATGGCCACAAGCAATACCGTGTATCTGTAAACATTTACCTCCCTTTTACTACGTGTTCTACCAACCATTCTGAACGACGGTTGTTCTACGACTTTTCGAAATGCGTCGAATTTTTTTCGACTTCCCATACATGACCAAGTCACGTAACCGTGTTTGTATAAAAAGTTGTTTTTTTTTATTTCAAAAGTCAAAAACACTGTTGTTCTGTGGTAGATGTTCGCAGATTCATTCTGTATCTGATAAATTGCCCTAATTATTCCATTGATAGAGTAAATAATGTCAATAAATGTATCAATTTTGTTAAGTGTGTTTGTATATTTTGTATTGTCATAATATTGTTTATTATGTGTTTATTTTTAATGTATCAGGTGAGTAACATTATGTGTTTGTAGCACTTGTATGTATGACTAAGTACCTGACAATAAAGTAGCTCATTTCACAGAAATCTCTCAATCGATTGTTTGAGTAAATTATTTCCATTGCTTTACTTGTCTATAAAATGTTATATTCCACTATTTCATACATTATTTTTTATCTTTTCAGAGTGTGTTCCTCGTTTACATGGAGTATGGAACGACCACGGATACAACTCAAGAGGACCTGGGAAGCTCGTGGATTGGTCTCATCAACGACAGTTTGGCTTCTAACTTTGAGGAAAAATTCAGCAAAAATAAACTGAACTTTGACCGCGCCACGATCAAATTGCTACCCATGTTGTTCAAGGCGCTTAAAGAGAACAGACATCTTGAAAAGATTTTAGAAGACTACGCAAGTTCAAGCTCAGGTTACGATGGCAGAATAACTACGGAATTCACTTTTAAAAAAGATATTTTCCTTGACAATAAAAAGCCTCAAAACATCAAGGCATCGAGACTGTATACAATTCAGTACAAGACCTCACCTATCGTTTTTATAAGAAATCCTGCTAAAGACTTGGAGTATTTTAAAAAAACAAGAAAATTTAAAGAATACAAAATAATGATAGATTATTTTAATAAAATGATCAGAGAAAAAGTTTCCACGAACTCTTCAAACTCCATGCTGAACTATCCAGATACTCAAACTGAAAGTCTTTTTAAAAAATATGGTAGAATTTCTGAGAGGCCCCTCAGGCACAGAAAGTTGAAAAATATTAAAAAGCCTAAAGCTGTACTTTCTAAAAAAGAAATAAAGCAGAACTTTGAAGATAGCGTTGTAAGTTGTAACTGTCCAAAAAATTTAAGCCTTCTCTTAAATAAAATAATTTCAAGTATTCAACAAATTATGCCAGACGTCAAGACAAGTAAATCTAAACCATGCAGTAATAAACGGAAAAATAAATCAAAATTAAAAACTTGGGACAAAACAGGCGCAACTATAACAGTTAATCCCCGCTTGGAAATAAGAAAACCTTCCAAAACCTGGACTGTGCTTACCACTAAACACAAAAAATACACATTACCGCAAGTACAGTGGTCAGAGTTTGAAAATGTATATAATAGAACAAATACCACTTTGACATCTGCACGGACAAATGCGCCCATATTAATGAATAACGAAGATATATCTTTGCCACCTTCGACTACAAATGCGCCCATATTTGTAAATTTTGAATATAATTCACAAACAACCACAATTAAAAACCACGCAGAACCTACTGAGGTTTATAACACGGAAAGATTTATAACACATCCTATGATAAAGTATTTAAGCAAAGTTGAAACAGACAATAATTTAAGTACAAGTTTAGAAAAACACAAAGAAGAAAATACTACGCCACAATACAAAACAACAACTGCTGCAACTGGAAAAAAAATAAACATTTTCGAAAATTTTGAAGAATTTCAAAAATCAAATCCTTCAGCATTAAAAATGTATAATCATGCCGAAGTTGACAATGATGCGGTAATTACTACAGAAGCCGATGTCGGCACTGATTTTAAAAAATACAACGCTCATAGTATAGAATTATTCAAATCTAATTTTATGTCTCCTGTCAATCGAAATAACACGATGTTTAAAATCAAAACACAACAGGGAGAGACGATCAAAGCAGACGTTAAAGATGAAACAATAGTAAAGAAGAAGGACGAAAAAACGAAGGAATCAATATCTGCAGCTGATAAACTGGGGTCAACAGCCCCAGAACTGGTTGACAAATATTCAGCGACTACAGATTATGAAGACTTTAATGAAGAAGATGTGACAAAATCGGCCACGGATATAATTTTATCACCTATGTATAGAGAGAAGTCAGTTCCAACGAGTAAACAAAACCTCAATACAATGCGAAATAAAATTAAAAGTTACAAAGAGAAAAGCAGATCACCTTTAGACAATTTTGATAACGATGCCTTGGAAGAAGAAATTGAAAAAGTTGCTCACGAATACGATTATCAACAAGAACAATATATGAAACGCTCTGACAGTCCTATCTTAATGAAAAACTTCACTAAGAAAATAGAAATTTCTGATTTGTTGAAAGTGTTAAAGAATGATAATATAGTCATGGGACTACACTCCATGACTCCCATTAATAGACCGACTTACTTGCAAATACGCCGTAACAATTGGAAACATGAAGACACTTATGACTATGATACTAACATCCAAAACAATATTGTTGATCTATCGTAATTATTAAATTATGAAAATATTGTGGAAATAGTGATTTAAAGAAATTTGTCTAATGAAGTACTGTTTTTTTATTATTATTATAAAGCACATTCAATATATAGTCCTATTTAGCTCAATATAATTATAATTCTTTATGAATGAGATACCTACATCTAACATTTTTCGAAGATAGGTTACAAATGATGTAATAGTAATGAAATAAAATATTGTTTGTTCCGATTATGTCCATTATTACGAACTTCAATAATAATGTTTATGTTGTTGTTTCAGGTAATTCTACTAATCTACGAGTATGCGATTGCGGTAGAATCGAGCTTAGTACAAAGCAAAAGGCGTGGAATCAGGAGAAACGATACTGTAAACTCGACAAATGACACGCCGTTTGCCGACAGACTCGATCGAAGTTATTTCGGATTCGACCAAGATTATTACGAACGAATGCCTCTCTTAGTTAACGCTTTACAAGAAAATAGCTACATAGATCCAACTGCAGACGCAGTACACGAACAGAAAGATAGTTACCTGTTGCCACCAAAAATTAATGTACACACTATGAATAACTACAAAACCGCACATGTTAGGAGAACTAGTCCTCGCCCGTTTTATTACGAATATAAATCACCAACCCCAGTACCATTTAGCAAGACTTACAGATCTAAAAGCTGGATTGAAAGTTATCGCAATGCACAAAGACTGAAAAATATACAACAGGTCATTAAGTATTTGGAAAAAACAATTAATGCAAAAATTGGCGATATGTACACAGCGCCATCAAGCAATCATATTGCATTTACAGGAGTTTACGTAGAACCGAGTGTAGAACAAGACAAATCTTATGAAAGTTCTGACTCTGACTCAGGTGTAGGTAGCTCTAATAAAAAAGATCCATTGTACAGGTATAAACCTGATAATCCAGGAGAAGTAAATCTTCTTGCAGATGGATTCTTGAGATTTTCTCCTACCACAGGTTTTGGAAGAAGAGATTTACCAAATATCCCCATGTTCAGACCAATCCCAAGTTACAAAAAGAAATGTTTTGGACTTGGTTGTGATGATAAAAAGATAACTGACTCTTCGTCTAGTTCCAGTGAAACTCAGTTTGACCATGCTTCTAATTATAGCAAAGGCAAATCCTTCAGTGTGATGCTAAATGTTTTTCCACTTAAAACCAATTCAGACCCTGATCATAATAAAATCGATACACCTAAACCGCCCGTTGATAAAATTTATTTAACTACCTCTAAGCCATTAGTATTATTTAAAAGAAAATCTACAAATGTAGGCAGAAGGAGAAATATAATCAAAAGACCTCGTATTTTGAAACCGAGTTTGCCAATACTACATGAAACAGATAGAAACTCTCGCGATAAAATGAACGATTCCAAGGTAATACTCCAAATAAATGTTTTTACTCCTGAAAAGAAAACGGAATCAACTACTGCAATGCACAATATTACCGAGCCTTTTATTAGTTCAACGCCAATAAATAATGTAAATTATATACCTGTTGGTACAACGGAAGCACCATATTATACATCAACGCAAACAACAGAATATCCTTTTGTGTTGTCTACGACGCAAGTTGAAGATTTTCATATCGGAAGTTCAGGCATTATTCCCGTTGAAGATCGCGTTATGCCTCCTACGACTCCTCCACCAACATTGCCAAAAGTAACCACAATGTTGCCATTCTTTGATGTTACATTATCAAGTACAGAAGGCCCATGGGTCACCAAACCTCCAGATATTATCAAGTTCAGCCATGAAGATGCCAAAATTCCGGATGAATACAGAAAATATAGAGAGTCAGATGTCTCTGACAATATTTTTTCTGACATAAGCAGAAGAAATTTCAGAGATAGTTTTGATTTCGAAGACTTTGAATCGCGGACCTTGGTGACAAAGCTGCGAAATGAGCTGGAGCAATTTGCAACTACTACTGAATATTCTAGAATAGAAGACAGTACTAGATACACGACCAGCACGACGCAAATCAACGGACATTATAGAAGCGCTAATCACAATTCCAAAATTTTAAATACTTTATTAGATCCAAATTCAGAGATAAATAGGAAACGTAGGCTTAATTTATACGCTAAAGGCTTTAGAAGAGCGAACTTTTCACTTAACTACGTTGAGATCAACAGGAATTCTACAACTACAGACTCCTCAATTTATTGAGAAATAAGAAAATTCTTCTAATCCTTGTTTCCCACCGACTTGTTATGCTATGTTTAGGTTTAATATTTTCTCATATTCAGTATTAAAGCGTGGGAACATCGTTTTGTAAATAAAAGTTATTTATTACGCTTCAGTGGGTGTCTTTCATTTAATATAGTATCTCTACATATTTCACTGACAAGCAATACATAAACAATTTATCTGTTGGGTTGACATAGGTATTTACCTATGTTAGTATCTAAGTAATTTACTTGATGTTTGAGAAACATTTGTGTAATAGTACTTGTTACCGAGTAAAGTGGCCACTTTTAGCAATTAAACAAAATTATGATTACTTGTACGAAGGTAATGTTATACAGATAAGTCTCAAACAACTGTTAATATATTACTTTCCCTTAAGGTGACGGGTAACCAACCATTTGTGCATGGTTATTTGATAAATAGCCTAAGTATTTGCAGAGACATTGTAATCCCGAAATTGTTTAAAATAGATCCGGTTTAGTAGCTAAAAAATAAAATCGATTGGCGTCGCTAGTGTGCCCTACCCGTCACCTTAAAACTTACTAGAGCATTATTTGTTTAAATATTATATTCGCCAGTAAATTAAAATCGATTGCCGGCACTAGAGTCGTCAAATCAACGCAACGGATTTTTAATAGATATAGTTATTCAAGAGGAGGGTTGTTGAGTATCTGGATGTCATAATATTTAATATCTCTGCTGTCTGATACCCGTAACACAAGTGCTTAAAGCTACATAGCACGGAATTAGGTTAATGTATGAGATATCATGAATTTATCATTCATATTATAACACCCAGACACTGAACAAACGCATTGAAGAGTGCGGCAGTTTCGCTACCAAATGCGCCATTGAGAGTCAAATAAGAAAATTAAAAATTTAAAAAAACCCCGACGGCGGCCATCTTGGATTTGAAATTTGTTACAATAAATATATTCTGCTCATATATTATACATATAATAAATTCTGCTACTCAAGCAAAGCTCAGTGCCAGTGTGGCAGACATGGGAACTAACATCACAGTTGACTGAATGCTTTGAGCAGGCGGAGGCACTCACGCGCAACGATATATAGCGTGTTTTACTACAACATCGTCCGACTGTCTTCCGCCAGATGGTGCCAAAACTGCAAAGTTTTGTTTATCTGAGTTAAAGCTTTTAGTTTAATTTCTTTTTTCAAATAATTCATCAGTTTAATTTAAGTACTGATGTAGAAATGTTTTTCTCTCTCAATAAAACTATCCCAATCCAAATAAATTAAAAAATAAATAAAGATATAAAAAGTAATATTCTGAACATTATGGAGCAACAAGTAATTTACGGGAATCAATAATTTACCAACAAACAAAATATTAACTTTAAAACTTATAAAATATGATAAACATTGAAATCTTTGCAAGTGTTTTAAGTTTTTTGATTACTAAACTCAGAAGCTTGACTACGAAAAGTCGTAGTGGCTGTAGAATTAAAAGTCTAATTTAGTGCCAGGTACAAATTTTTGCTCTATGGCAATCAGGCATGATTTGAATCCATAAAGCTCTACACCCATTTTCTCAATTTCTTAAAGATACTTTTCACTCCAGTGACCTTATTGCTAGTATGACGTATGCCCTTTACAAACATGACCTAGTACATCGCCTGTCTCTGTCTATCCACGGTGACCCCGCACATGCCGTCTCAACTCACGCATCTTAAGAAAACCTCCGTTACTTTTACCTGTGCAAAAAGGCTCTATCTGCGGAGTGCTGCAGTCAACGCTTAGAAAGATAGAACTATCTTTGTCTAATGTTATAACTTTTTCAGAGTGCGACAGGGAGAGGTATAACACAGATCCAGAATACCGGTGGTGCAAGTTTTTGACAGTACAAGCGGAACTTGGTTGCGGAGAGCTCTGTGAGAACAAAAATGTACAGTGTTTGTTATAGTTTTATTAATTTTGTGTCTTGAACTGAATAATAATGGTAAAATTCAGTGCAGTGTAGTGCGGTGGTGGAGCAGTTGTTTTGATAAACAAAGTAAGTATTTGGGTAACTGTAAAACACAGTTAGTTAAGGTGTGTTTACACGTGAACTTTCTTTGCATCATGTTAGTCATCAAGGACTGATCTCAGATTTAGGTACCTGTTTTACATTTTCAAATTAAAATTCGTGTTAACAAATAATTTTTCATCATTTAAAATGAAAAACAAAACATAACAATTTGATAAAGCTTACGATATTTTAGCAAATAAAGGAATTTAACGTAAGAAAGTAACTAAAAGGGCAAAGATAACGGACAACTTTTTATGCTTTCCTTCATTGAAATTAGTTTTGATTAAAATTTGTTCGTCCAGACTCAATTTACTTCGAATGTTCGAAGGTACCGTTTATTTCAAAACCTATGAGATACTCGTAAATAAGCAACAAATTTTGTTATGTTAAGGGGATATAGGTATTTTATAACGTACCTGAAAATTAAAATGAAAAATCTATTTATCGGAACAGAACTGACTTAAAAACTAACTTAGAAATATGTTTACAAATGCTTAAATATTCAAAATCACTTCATTTCCAGGGGTACCCAAACGAACAAAGCTTGTATCTTAGGAAACCAATCACCATTGTAATACAGAGTTATATTTATTATGTAGCAATAATATCCTACCTACTTGTATCCACTTGTTGT
Organism: Marasmia exigua; assembly: GCA_019059595.1. Classification (NCBI taxonomy): domain Eukaryota; kingdom Metazoa; phylum Arthropoda; class Insecta; order Lepidoptera; family Crambidae; genus Marasmia; species Marasmia exigua. The sequence continues at coordinate 27,238,399 of CM032466.1, forward strand.
CTACTTTTTAAGTATTTCCTGTATTTGCACCGACGGTTACAAAAATCCGTTAACGACTCGAGCTTGAAGCAGTGCTTATTCTTAATAATGATGAGTCAAGAAAAAAAACTTCAAATTGTAAATTACATGGGTTTACGAGTATTACTAATATTTCGTCAAGATTTTATGTCTGTTTCCGACTGTTATTGGTTCAAAGTTATCAAAAGTTGGGTTAAACATTTAAGTTAATAAAAAGAGACGGCATTTTAAGGCTAGCTACTTGCATCCCTATTTTGGCGTAAAGTTTTAATATGAACCATTCTTTTCATTACAATAATGGCCATAGAATCAGGAGGATACCGCTTATAAAAATCGACGAAATACCCCTTTTCAATCTACGTAGCTTTCATAAGTATTTTTCACACTATTACGAAAACAAGTAAAACATTCATGAACTGGTTTACATTCCTATGTATAGACCAGTATTGGTCCAGTGATTGCTAAGTGGTAGTGTTACGTTTCTCGAAATAAGTATATTTCCTACTTACGAGTATGTTAGTTCGGCAAGTCGTACAAGTACAGACAGTATACACCCTTGCTGTATTGGCCGAAGAATGCATCAACAGAAGGTGCGTCATACTGCAAAAATTCTATAAAAAAGTGACACTAATAATATAACAGACAATATGTGATGTGTGGCTGTCTGTATTATGAATAATATATGACGATTTCTCGTGGTAAGGGAAAACATCGTGAGGAAACCTGCACGTTTCGGATAGTTTCTGAAACGTGTAACCATGATTCAGTTGGTCTGGTTCCCCTGTTAATGGGTTGCGAAGGTCAGACGGCAGTCGCTTCATTGTAATTACCAGATTCCCCAAATTCTGAATCATGGTCCAAGCGTACCCTGGGCTCCAGAGCGACAGCTTTGGACGCAACCGTGAATTACACGCTAAGATGAGGGATTGCACGTGGTGTCCTCAGTACACCTAGACCCGAGATGATCTAGAAAAGATCGTTTTCACTAGACCGTCAAAATCGCCAAAGAGTTTCCCAATTATACGCATTTTTTCGACCCAAACTATAATAACATTTATTGATACGACCTGATGATCTTCAAGAAAAGAGCTTATTCCTTTCTTAAGGGCCTGCAATGCGTCTGTGATGCCTCATGTGTTCAGATTTCCATGGGAGACGATAATTACTATCAGGTCACCAGTCTGCTCGTTTAGCCACTACGATGTAATTTTTTTTTAATATGGCTCTACCCGAAGATGATTTGCCAATGTCAAGTAACTTATTGAGAATAAATTAACAGTCGAAGTCAGTCAGAGTCACAGTCAGTCAATAAAACGCCGGTGTTTTTACGTTTTATCGACCTACGGATTCGGCGGATATCACTCTAATAAGCAATCGCGGGTTTTAAGACTCTATTAGGTGCAAGCAAGTTGTCGACGACGAGACACAGAGACTTTAACAGTGGGAGAGCCACGCTTCGGCATGAATGGGCCGGCTCGACCGGTGTAATACCACGTCCTCACAGAAAACCGGCGTGAAGCAGTGCATGCGCTGTGTTTCGCTGCGTGAGTGAGGGTACCGGAGGCCCAATCCAGGGGAACGGGGGTTAAAAGGTAAGCAGTACACTTGTGTTGTGACACCACTGGTGTTGCAGGCGTCCATGGGCGGCGGTAATCGCTTACCATCAGGTGATCCGTCTGCTCGTCTGCCACCTATATCATAAAAAAAAAAGACAACGAGACAACTCGAGTGAGTTGTCTCACTCACTAGCAGTGTTAAAAACAATACAATCGAACGATTTTTATTATGAGGATCACTTTTCGGCACTTTACTGCACATAAAAAGTATATCTGTAGAACGACCTCTAGTCACAGTAAAACCATTTGCATTGCGCCCATTCTTGACGTGACACATCCAAGTTTACCACAGAATAAATTACCCAACTATCTATGCCTGAATTCCTCAGGCATTGCGAATGTCCATTGTGGGTGCACTTACTTGGTCTACATGATTGTTTTGTTTCATCATCATCATCATCATCAGCAACCCACACTCGTCCACTGCTGGACATAGATCTCCCCTAATGCACGCCACTGCTCCCGAATTTTCGGCCACTCTCATCCAGCCCACACCAGCCAGCCTTCGAATGTCATCATCCCATCTTGTCGCAGGGCGTCCAACACACCGCTTACCGAGTCGCGGTCTCCACTCAAGGACTTTACGGCTCCAACGGCTGTCAGTTCTGCGGCTAATATGACCAGCCCACTGCCACTTCACTTCAGATTGTTTTGTTTGTCTGTTAATAATATAGAGATTAGTGAACTTCTGAGCTGGATGGCCGACAGGCGTTTTTAAGTTCTAAAATATAAGTTTGTAAAACTCATAGCTCACGATAGCACAAGACAAACCTCTGTGGTTTTATGTGCTGTCTTCTAACTGAACATTTTTTTTATACTAGAGGCGGACAAACGAACAAGCGAGTCACCTGATGGAAAGTAATCAACGCCGCCCATGAACATCCGCGAAACTTTTTTTAAAAAAGAGTAAGCTCTTCTCTTAAGAACATTATACATATGTAATGTTATTTGATGGTAATTAAAAAAAAACATAAACTTAAATAAATATTTCACAACATCACATACATTGATCTAACTCCGAGAAAGGTGGCTCAAGCACCTGTGTTACGGATATCAGAAACAACAGTGGGATTTCAAATATATACATATAATACTTTTTCTTTTGTAAATTCATACTTATAATACATAGGAAACACCCAGGCCAATACAAACAAACATGATCATGCACACAAATGTTTGTACTGTGCGGGGATCGAACCCGCAACCCTTGGACCAAAGGTGTCGTCAAATTATATAATTAAAGAGAGTTAGTTGGTCACCTATTTAATTTAAGAACTTAGGTGACGGGTAGGGCACACTGGCGACGCCAATCGATTTCAATTTTTAGCTACTAATCCGGATCTATTTTAAATAATTTCGGGGTTACAACCTCTCGGCAAACACATATATATATACTATTTATTAAATAACCATGCCAAATGTTGGGTCCGTTTTTGTACGCGAAAAATTTATTCACGCCAAAAGTGGCTGCTTTTGGCGTGAATAAATTTTTCGCGTACGCGTTGGACCCAACATTTGTGCATGGTTATTTAATAAATAGCAATCTTATATACAGGTATACAAAACCACGAATAAAAATTTACAATGTTACAAATGCTATGCTCAACAGAATGTCAGACTCTACTCGCACACCTTTACTTTGCCTTGACTTTACGTTCACATTTATTAATACATTTATACCGATACTTATCGACAGAAATCAATTAGCCACAGCTTGTTATTACTTCTCATTTTTTTTATGCCATAGGTGGCAGACAAGCAGACGGATCACCTGATGGTAAGCGATTGCCGCCGCCCATGGACACCCGCAATACTAAGTGGAGTCACAAGTGAACTGCCAACATTTAAAATCGCCTTCCCCACCCTCGGATTGGGCCTCCGATACCCACTCATCGTGTCCGTCCGTGTTTTTATCTGATCCCTTTTTAAAATCGACACTTTTAGTAGTAGGGAGTGTTGGTAGCTCAGTTTATAACGCGCTTTCCATGCAAGTAGTCATAGGTTCGAATCTGAGCAGCACCTCTAGATTTTTCAAATATATTTGCGTATTTCTACCACTAGCTTGACAATGGAGATGGCGAAGGTGAAGGTAAGCTGCGTGAGGAAGCCTGCGGTTGATTCTTTGTGACTCCACTGGTGCAATCGCTTACCATCAGGTGATCCGTTTGCTCGTCTGCCACCTATCACATAAAAACCAGACTCCCAAATTCTGAATCACGGTCCAAGCATAATCTGGGTCCCAAAGTGATAACTTTGGATGCCACCGGGAATCAAATTAAACGCTAGTATGAAGAAGTAGATTGTCTTCTTAAAGTAGCAAATTGTTCAAAAACGGGGTACATTAATTCGACACTTCTTAAGGTAACGGGTAGCCCAAACCAGCGACACCAATCAATTTTAATTGTTAGCTACTAAACCGGATCTATTTAAACAAATTCGGGGTTACAATCTCTCGGCAAACGCTTATACTATTTATTAGATAACCATGCGAACCCAAAATTGATTCACGCTAAAAGTGGCCGCTTTTGGCGGTAATCAATTTTTCGCGTACAAAAACGTACCCAAGATTTGTGCATGGTTAATTAATAAATAGTATAAGTGTTTGTCAAGAGGTTGTAACCTCGAAATTGTTTAAAATAGATCCGGTTTAGTAGCTAACAATTAAAAACGAATGGTGTTGCTAGTTAGGGCTACCCAGTCACCTTAATAAGTGTCGCATTAATGTCACCATTTTTGAACAATTTGCTATAAAAAATTGCAGTAAGTACAACGACCCGATATCAATGTCATGTTTCGGGCAACAACCTTGTCCCACTGAAGGTAGATATTACTGTGTTATCAAAACCAAAATAAAAAGTAATCTGTAGGTACTGTAAAATAGTATGTTCGCGGTATGGTATTTTACGGCATTTAGTGATTCATCGTCAGCCCATTTAAGTCTCCACTGCTGGGGTACGGGCCACCCTCAATCACATGAGGGGTAACTGCCATACTCACCTCGCTTGGCAGACGGGTTGGCGAGGGTTTTGATATAAATGCAGAGTTGTCCTTCTCTGGGTGCTGATGATCATGCCAGCAGCTTTACCTTAGTCCTTTTTTGCATTTACTGTGTTTATCATTATTAGTTGAATAATAAAACATCATTTAAAATCATATATAGACACTAGTATCTTATCGCTTGCGTTGTAATTGCAACTTGGGCACTTCTCTTGCTTACCATCAGGCTGAGGAGAGCCAATATACTGAGCCACTATAAAAAAGGTAGGTAAGGTATATCACGTAAAATAACCACACAAAGAGACAAGAATCCGCCATACACCGCATCATCGCTTCGAAGCCGCAGCAAGAAGCAGGCAGTTCCTCACCAAACAAAGACGATTACGGCAACAATTATCGCGTTTCCCATAGCTATTGTGTCGGTTCAGCGACATAGGTCGCGGCAGCCGCCATGGCTATTGTTGTGAATTACTACACTGTTAACTTATTCACAAGTTTCTATCGTAACATTTTGTGAATAGTTCGACATTGCGGGAGAACGCAAATTAGTGATAGGTATGAATGGAGTCCATTTATTTCTGTGTGACATCTCAAGAAACTATTTCTAGTCGAAATCGAATGATATCAGAATAAAATACCTACCAATAAAATTGGAATGAGTAGATTTACCTTTCGATGGTGCCTCAAGTGGCAATGGGCAGGGCACAATGTGACGAGCCGGTGGGGCAGAAAGGTCCTCGAGTGGAGGCCGTATATAGCCGGTTGAGGCCGTGGCAGGCCCCCCACAAGGTGGACCGACGATCTGGTGAAGGTCGCGGGAATCCATTGGACGCGGGCTGCACAGGACCGATCTCTGTGGAGAACATTGAGGGAGTCCTATGTCCAGCAATGGACGTTTACCGGCTGAAATGATGATGATGATGATGGCGGACTTTTGAACAGAGATTACCTATGCTTTATGTTCACACTATTGTGAAAAGGATTTCATCGCTTAAATCGAACCCGATCAATTCAGTTGAACGAACGAAACTCAGAACTGAGTTAACCAATTGATGCGCTAAACTGAGTTTTATTCTCAAGTTTTCATTTGCATTGATGCCGTTCAATTTTTGCCGTGACATCGGCCCTTACTCGTATCCTTGAGTGTATTAGAGTGAAATTGTGAATGACTCTTCTAAGACTCGTTTTTAAGGTGACGGGTAGGGCACACTAGCGACGCCAATCGATTTTAACTTTTAGTTAGTAAAGCGTATCTTTTTTAAACAATTTCGGGCTACAATCTCTCGGCAAACACTTATACTATTTATTAAATAACCATCCACAAATGTTGCGAAAAATTGATTCCCGCCAAAAGCGGTTGTGCACGGGCCCATTTGTGCATGGTTATTTAATAAATAATATAATTGTTTACCGAGAGATTTTAACCCCGAAATTGTTTAAAATAGTTCCGGTTTAGTTGCTAAAAATTAAAGTCGATTGGCGTCGCTAGTGTGCCCTACCCGTCACCTTAAATAAACAATCGAGTGCCCTCACTAAAAATACAGATTCACGTCATGTTTCCATCGAAACATTTTGTTAACAGTTCGACGTCGATGTGTTGTAGATGCACAATGAACTTCTAGTTTCAAAACCAACCAACTATGTCTGATTTGGTTAGGAAGTTCGTGAGAAAAAATGCCACCTAGGCAAGTTTCATCCGTAAATTTTTTCACATGATAGGATAGGTACCCACCTATTGCATGTTTGATTCACAAAATGGTAATAAAATCTCACTCATCGGGAACTACCGATCCCGTTTTGATAGTGATTGTGACATAGGTAGCCACAATAAAATTCATTGATGGTGTGATCGATCATCCATATCCTGTTTTTGTATTGGTTTATCTGCATACATACAGCGGAGTCAAGCTCTATTTCCGAAACGAGAAAGCGGGTCATTAAATAAAAAAAATAATCGAAAAACAACATTTTATGTCCTAGGGACCCAATATAGGCGAAAAACGATATCGACGATAAGGCTTAGCCATGATTAGGCTTCGACCGGAGGGATACCACGGCCTCACAGCAAACCGCGTGAAGCTGCGTTTGCGCTGAGTTTCATTTAGAGAGAGAGAGTACCAGAGGGCCTAATTTAAAGCAGTCGTTACGACCAAATCGGAGTTTCCCTCTCTTTCAGATGCACTGTGTGTCCAATGTGTTTGGATGCAACAGGTACCTATATTCTCGTTCGTTACGGGACGGCTTCAAAATAAACCACTGGAATCGGAGGGCAAAGGCAAAATGTTGGCGCGCATCTGTGACTGGACTGGTGTTACCTTCAGGCGATTAGTCTGCTCGCCTGTAACCTATTACTTAAAAAAAGGTGGACTCACATGACATTTTTTTTGGTTTTATTTGGATTTTAACCACAATGAAATTTCATCATCAGCCCATTTAAGTCCCCACTGCTGGGGCACGTGCCTCTCTCAATCACATGAGGAGTAATTGCCATACTCACCACGCTTGGCAGACGGGTTGGCGAGGGTTTTGATATAAATGCAGAGTTTTCCTTCTCTGGGTGCTGATGATCATGCCAGCAGCTTTACCTTAGTCGCCTTTTACGACACCTCGGTAAGAGTGAGGGTGGCCTATTCTACTCTGCCGGGGACCACACGGCCATGATGAAATGAAATTTAGTGACTTTAAAGTGACGGACAATCTTACTTATAGTTTTTCTAGTGTCAGGTAGCACTGAGTAGCAATCCATCTAATCACACAAATCAGTCCCCAGCCTAATAGGCCATTACATCAATTACGCCCACGCATCAATACCTACTTATTAATTAAGATTCCAATTACGACGATAGCCTGTGTTCCAATCCACAGCGACTGTTAGAGTTGCCAGGTGTAAGAATTAAAAAGCAGGACAATCCAACCAGTTAGCCGGTCGTTTGGGTAAAAAGTCTAACACATTTTTGAAGGGTGTATACAGTAATCTCCGGAAGCCAACAAACACTTAACATATATAAAAGAAATCAAATATTAAAAGCCTAACAAAATTCTGAAAGGCCGGACAGCGTTTGAATTGGCCGAACATGTCTATGTTCGGCTTTATTTTTTTTTAATTTTTGTTTTATAATATTTTTCTTAATTTATATATTGTTTTTTTAATTTTTTTTACTACTGCCAACTTTAATGTAAATTGACATTTATAATCCACTATTAATTTAATTTAACTTGACATTTATATATTTATTACAATGTATGAATGTCAAACATTGTATTGCTATTATTAATAGTTAATAATCTATTTTGTATATGACCTGTAATTTGGTTGAAATAAATGATATTTAATTTAATTTTATCGGAACGCCTGGCAACCCTAGCGACAGTCATCAATTGATTCGTGCGGCAAATTGCAACGTACTCCTCGACTCAGTTTTTCGTCAAGTTTTTGTGATGGGTGTGCATTTTGTGTCACGCGAATACATCTTTCCTCATAAGTAACAGATTCAGTAAGTTTAATAACCTCAGTTGTGCCACCAGTAGCTAGATGATGGAAAACACCGTGAGGAAACCTACACGACTCGTAAAGTTTACTATTCTACAAAATACTGTGTTTCGCTGTATCGGTGTTAGGGGAAAAGGTTGTTACTCCATTGAACTTACCACGAGGTTATCCATCTTCTCATCTTTTTTTTTTATGCTAGAGGCGACAAACGAGCAAGCGAGTCACCTGATGGAAAGCAATCATCGCCGCCTATTAACATCCGCGAAATCAGAGAGATCGCTAATGCGTTGCCGGCCTTTTTAAAAAGGAGTACACTCTTCTCTTGAAGGTCCCTAAGTCGTAGCCGTCGGGAAATACTCCCATAGGTCCCATCTGCCACCTTTCACACAAAATTGTTTTGAGTATAAACTATGGTTATTTCCAACGTTGTCCGTATACTTCTCTGTTCAAGAAGCATCCAATCATGGCAACGCTACTAGCCAATAAGTTATTTTTTATTTGAATAGTTGGCAGATGAGTAGACGAAATCACCTGATGGTAAGCGATTGGCACTGCCCATGGACACCAATAGAGTCACAAGTGCGCTGCCAACATTTTCCCCTTCCTCCCAAATTTGGCCTCCGGTCCATTACTTACGCGAAATCGCCGATTTTCTGTGATTGAGTGGGATCACTCCGATCGTGCCCAATTCATGCTGAATCATAGCGTGGCGACATATCATTCCCTTTTTTACCCGACTAAGGCGAAGCAAAAAGGAGGGTTATGGTTTTATACTGTATGTATGTATGGTTGTTCATCTGTTCCCTCACAACTTCTAAACTAGCTATCATATTTGAACAAATGAGAAGTCGTTAGAAGCGTCTTGATTGTCTTCTGGTTACAGGCACCATGACGTCACGTTAAATTTATTACAGCGCCCTCTAGGGCACTTAGAGTAAGGAACTAAAAAAAAATTTTGCTTGACGGTACCGTGTAAGGTACCGTCAAATGAAAGAGCTTTTTTTGCACATTTCAATATGTAATTTTATTTACATAACTAAAAATATGTTAAATAAAAATAAAGTCTAAAAACTAAAACCCGACTACCAAAAAAACACGCTCTAAAAATACGAAATAAGAAAATTATCTCTGCTGAAATTATTATGCCGTATTACCGTGGTCGTATGCCACCTACTGTAGCAAAACAGATTCATTATAATTAATAAAATAAAATCAATGTGGCATAAGACCTCGGCCACACGGCATAATAATTTCAGCAGAGACAATTTTCTTGTTTCGTACTTTTTAGTAAGTAGTCTGTTTTTTTTTGGTAGTCGGGTTTTAGTTTTTAAACTTTATTTTTTACCAGACTACGGCGAAGTAAAAATGAGGGATATACTTAATTTTATCGTATAAAGAATCTAAGTAACGAATCGGTCAGCTGATCTGGTTTGCTTACGAAGTGCAACGTCAATTATAAACTATGCAGTGTGCTCATTACACAAGTAATCACACCCGCACTTAGCGCAAAACTGGTTTATTTGCCCATAAAATAGGGAGGAGAGTATTATTATAATACTTTATCGATATATAACTCCCAGGTTTAAAATAATAATATCATGCATGACTGCCTAAATTTAAGCTATTGTAATTTTATTTAATTTAATTTTGTCGCGGAGAAAATGTTAAAATTTTGTGACCGTTAAAAAAGAATAAACACAAAAAAGGCACGGAACCAGTGTCCGTGCAATTTAATGTATATTAAAATAATATTAATAATAATATCTGTTTCCTATTATTGTACCGTGATGTACAGGAAAGATACAAATAATATAACATTATTCAGACCCGACTCCAATCAAAGTATTTCGTTTAATTTAAAAACACTATAAGTACTTGAATATTAGTAGTTACGTTGAGATGTCAGCATACTTATCTGATAGTAAGTGAAGATAAAATCGAATGTAAAACAATTAAAGAAAACACTAATTTCTTGGATTAGGCAATACACAAAATCAATGACCATTTAAATTACCTTCTTCCCGCTAGTACTAACGCTAGAGAGAGAATCATCCAGAATCATCCTAAAGGCCCTATTTTTTTGCCATAGATTTCTTGTATTTTTTTTATTGGTCAATCTTCTTCTCTCTTATAATTAAGTTCACGCCATGTGACCTTTTTTAAGTAGTATCTTAATAAAATAAGACATTAAATTGAGAAAAAGAAACGACGTGTTGCATAAACCAGCTCCTACATAAAATAATAATAAATAAATAAATATTTCACAACATCACATACATTGATCTGACTCCGACATTGGTAGCTTAAGCAGATTATCTTATCATTTTCTTGTAGGCCGGTGAGCCAAGCGTCTAGTGTCAGTCAGCGGTCACCGCAAAAAGCGGTTATTTTTCATGCCAGAGGCGACAAACGAGCAAGCGAGTAACCTGATGGGGAAAGTAATCAACGCCTTCCATGAACATCCGCGAAATCAGAGAGAACGCTAATGTGTTGAGCGTTGTAACAAGGCAGTAAAAACTATCGACTTTTTGCCTCGATAAGCTCCCACGCCTATCGTCTAATTTGCCCGTAGGCCGGTTGGCCAAGCGTCTGCCAGTCCGCGGTCCACCCGAACAAAGTGTTGCGCAAGCGTCGCGGTCTCTCGGCTCCGTGCCGTAATCGTGGATGCGTGATCTTGTTCCAGATCAGATCAGATCGACTGGGTTAGTAGGCGCTTGTTGTGGTATTTGAGCTCCAAATTACTTACTGTGTAGAGGGAGATGCAATCCTGACGTCACCGGTGGATGAAAACGTCACGATAAGTGAAGCGATGTGGTTCGCCAAAGTTAAAGTCATCATCTTCATCATCATTTCAGCCAATAGACGTCCACTGCTGGACATAGGCCTCCCCCAATGTTCTCCACACAGATCGGTCCTGTGCCGCCCGCATCCAATGGATTTCCGCGATCTTCACCAGATCGTCGGTCCACCTTGTAGGGGGCCTGCCACGGCTGCGACTTCCTGAACGTGGCCTCTACTCGAGGACCTTTCCGACCCAACGGCCGTCTGTTCTCCTCGCTATGTGCCCTGCCCATTGCCACTTGAGGCATAAGTAGTAGAAGTTAAAGTACCTAGAGGCAAATAAAGTAGTCCCTGCAATTCGTGTTCTTGGGGAGATGCACGGAGCAAAGTGCCAATATGGATCAACGCAATATTTCTTAGTAGGTAACTGTACATAAAGTTCTGAGAAGGCAATTCCATGAAGTGTAGCAGCAGTGTGCTGCGTGAGTTAGGGTACCGGAGGCCCAATTCGGGGGAAAGGGGGGATTAAAGGTTAGCAGCGCACTTGTGACTCCACTGGTGTCACGGGTGTCCATGGGCGGCGGCAATCGCTTACCATCAGGTAATCCGTCTGCACGTCTGCCACCTATCACATAAAAAAAGTAATACACGTACGAACAGTCACTACATTGGTACATATTCGGAAATGGATATAAATTCGCCCCACACACACACACAGTACAAACATTTGTGTACATGAACATGTCTGTTTGTATTGGTCTGGGTGTTTTCTATGTACTATACTTATGTATTTACAAAAGTATTCTATGTATATATTTGTAATCCCACTGTTGATTCTGATATCCGTAACGCAGGTGCTTGAGCTACCTATCTCGGAGTCAGATCAATGTATGTGATATTGTGAAAATATTATATTATATTATAATTATTATTAATTCGTCAAATATCTTCAATCGATTCTCACCTTAATATCAAACACGCTTTGGTTTAAATGTTGTGGTCTGACTAAACCATAGTCTAAACACTAATTGCGTAAAAATAAAAAGCGTTTGTTGGACTAGACTTTCCCAAGTAATAATTTCTAAACTCTAATAATTCAACTTTAGGTACATTTTGGGCTGGAATGAAAAAGCACTTTCTCCATTGTTGAAGATGGTATTGAAAAAAGGCATTCACTTTATACTTGATGATGAAAAGAACAAAATCTCTTAAAAAATGCATATTGTTATTGAAAGGTACAGAACAGAAAGATATTTAAAATTGATAAATGAGAGTATATTATAGAGCTATTGTTCAGTTATTCAAATTAATCTTACAAGATACAAACAATGAATATGCCCAGCGGTATACACCGTGCTTTTTAACCGTCTTACTCAACTCAACTCAACTCAAATCATTCTTTATTTTCATAGGCTTGTATACAGCACTTACAAATCGTCATACATTAGAATGATCATCCTTTCCTCCCTCCCTTATAGAGGGCTAATTAATGGCAAAAGACAAAAAAAAATTTAATGGCTAAAGCCTAAAAATAATTTAATGGCAAAAGCCTAAAAAAAAATTTGATGGCAAAAGCCTATTATTATACAGTTGATGATTATTTAAATAAATAATAATAAATAAGTTTTAATAAATAAGTTTTTATTGAAAAACCACGAGAACAATATAAATACTTATAATCTACTTATACTAAGGTAACTAATTTTAAGTTTGTTGCCTGAACTAGGAATATCCTGTATCTCAGGCAAAAACGAAAGAAAGAAAAGGACAAAAGGAGCTTATCAATTTTAACAATAAACAATAGGTAAAGGAGTAATGACAAGAATTTGTTGAAATGATAAACTGTTCGCCTACACCTTAGACATTGAAATGGATATATTTATTGCTGGGCATGAAATCGACTTATTTGTGCGAGTAATATAGTAAAAATAACATTGTATTTAATTTTTTGGCGATTAAAAACAGTAACTGCCGAGTTTCTTGCCGGATCTTCTCGTCAGAATCAACTTTCCGATTCCGGTAGTAGAATCACATTAAATATGTTTATTCATTTCTAAGTTTATTGTATGTATCGACATATATGTGTAATTACATGTACCTATATTATACTAACATATAAATAGTTATAATTTCTAATATATGACGATTTGAAATTGCTGTATGTATACAAGCCTATACAAATAAAGATATTTTGAATTGAATTGAATTATACCTACCTGATGATAACAAATATTTTCCTCCAAGGAACATAGGGACTAATCTAAAAAAAAATGCCTTCCCATACAATTTGCATCAATTACCATCCTTCACTTACCATCAGGCGATCCGTCTGCTCGTCTGCCACCTATCACATAAAAAAGCTGATTACTTTTGTATGGGAAGGTGATTTTTTTTCTCTGAGATAAGACCCTGTTCCTTGGGGGAAAATGTTTGTTTCCATCAGTACGAGTATAATGCCCTTGGTAAAGGAGTAAAACGGTTAAAGAAGCACGTTGTATGTTATAAATAAACCTTAGGGTGACGGGTAGGGCACACTAGCGACGCCAATCGATTTATTCTACAACATCTTGTACAATATTTTCGTGCTTTCTTTACTTATTGTAGTGCCTGGCAAAATGACTGACGTGGCGCTGTAAAATAAATATTAATGCTTTTATATTATTGCTGTTGTGTGGGTGTTTGCTATGTATTATAAGTATGTATTTACAAAAGAAAAGTATTATATGTATATATTTGTAATCCCACTGTTGATTCTGATATCCGTAACACAGGTGCTTGAGCTACCTATCTCGGAGTCAGATCAATGTATGTGATGTTGTGAAATATTTTATTCCGTTTGGGCTGCGTAAGGCACCGTTGACTGACATATATATTTTTCATGTATTTTATCAAAATAAATATGAAAAAAATACTCATTGATCAATTATTATGCAGTACGAAAAGGTACCATAATTTGAAATTTTTAATTTGGGAACTTGCCAAATTCACCTTGGCAGTTTACGTGTTAAGGTGACGGGTAGGGCACGCTAGCGACGTCAATCGATTTTAATTTTTAGGTACTAAACCGGATCTATTTTAAACAATTTGGGGGTTGCAATCTCTCAGCAAACACCTATACTATTTCTTAAATACTTATAGTTCACTATTTGGTCTGCTTTTGCACTCGAATTTTGGATTACCGCCAAAAGTGGCCGCTTTTGGCGTGAATCCATTTTTCGCGTACAAAAACGGACCCAACATTTGTGACCCAGCATGGTTATTTAATAAATAGTATAAGTGTTTGCCGTGAGATTGTAACCCCGAAATTTTTAAAAATAGATCCGGTTTAGTAGCTAAAAATTAAACGTAGAAAAGGTGGATAGAGCATTCGCTAGAAAGAAGGCAAAACAAGTAGTTACGTATTGCTGCCAATGTTAAAACCAAGCCCATTTTTGGATAGAATGTTTCAATTTTGAACATAAATATTTTCCATAATTAAAAAACAAAACATTAAAGTGCTCCTATAATTATTTTTATTATTTGTAATTGATTATTATGTCAAAAATAAAATAATAAAAAAAATCTTTGTAAATCATTGTGTTTCATTATATTTTTGTTTTGAATATATAAAAAAAAAACCATTTATAAAATTATAAGTCACGAGCCACTCGGGGCCGCGTCAGTCATTTCTAATAGTAAATAAGTCCAAAAACGTGCTAGTCAGCTCACTGCCATCATTCAAAGTTGACTCTACGATGTCAGGCACCAGTGACTGACATGGCTCGAACAGATGACGTACCTGTCAGTCCTCGGTGACTGACATGGCAGTCTAGGTATTAAACAATTCAAACGAGAAGATATCATTTCAAATTAGGGCTTTCCTATATAATACTACTCTTTGGGCTTTCCAGTATAACCTGAAGATCACGTTCCATGTGATGAACTTTTTATATGAATATCAAGATGAGTAACATTGGTATACAAGCTTAAACCAAGATAGTTTTTGAGGGACATAAAGTAAAGTCATCTTTACAAGTTTTTAATGCATGATAATATTTCGACCCTTCAGATGGCAGAGATAATATTCCAGAAACGCAAAGCGGCGACGGTACTGATCGAGCAAAACCCACTGATCATATTACTGCTGATCTCACTGCTGGGAGCATGCCGCAGTCAAGTCATAAACAGGGCGCCACACTTCGTGCCCCAGATCGGGGACATGTCCCAATTCAGCTTGCCAGAAGACACACCTGTAGGGACACCCGTGTACCATTTGAAAGGTAAGAAGTGCAAACGAGTATCCATTCCTTAAAGCGAAAATGTGTTCTCTTGAATCTTCAACTAGGATTCTCGGTACAAATAAGGGTTGGATATTGAGATTTAAAAACATTTTGTCACTATCTTTCTGGAGTGGACAAGCACGGGATGGAAAGCAGGAATACGCCGCAAACAATTCATTCCTCCCCTACGTTTATTATTATATGAATAGGTCATCATTAATTCGACAACTCCAATGGCGCTTTCGTTTTGATCATCTAATCACTATGGAAAACCTTCGTCTAAAGATATATTTGTTCATGTTCTAGTCAAAGTTTTGAGTATAAATGTCTTGAAGAACCACAAGGTATCGCAGTTCTTACATTGATTACACAGGCTGCTTCTTTCATGTATGTCATCTTGCCTGATATAACATTTCAGGTGGGCTTTTAATAAATACATTTTATTTATTTAATACAAAAACTGCTAGGCCAATCGAAGCCTTAGATGCATTCACTGCAATTTGGTTACAATGACTGTATCATTGTTTTCAGAAATTTGAATGAATCCGTGTAATTTTTACTTTCTGCATTTCGGTTCCCCAAGTTTGTAGTCGTTCATCAAATTCTTTATAAACAGATTTTTTTTATTTATGATAGCTTATTCTCAATTTCATGTCGTATAAAAATGCAGTAAATTTCAATAGAAATAACTTAATTAAATTGCAGTTACTTTGTAAAGATAATTATTTTGTATGTCATATCGACTTCAATTTCAGGGGTTGATCCAGAAAACGGTCAGCTACGGTACTCGATATCAGGGCAGTACTTCACGGTGGACTCTCTCACTGGAGTTGTAACTCTGGCTAAGACTCTGGATAGGGAAGAGCAGGAGACTTTGGAAGTCATTATAAGTATCACAGGTAAGGAAATTAACTCTCAAACAAAATCAAAATCATTTCATCCGTTCGGAAACTACGATGCCACAGACAGGTAGACATACACAAACAAACCCGCCAAAGTTATAACACGCCATTGCTTTTGCGGCGGGAATTAAAAATAAGAGTCAATATGTTTCAAAGGTTAAATGCGTGAAAAATGTGGAACAACTTACTTAGCTTTCTAGTAAATACGAGTATCTATTGCTATAAGATAAAGACTTGGATCTTTAGATTCAGTGTGAGGCCTATGACCTATGACCAACAGAAGCTGAAGGAATGAATGTACTTTTGTTGCAAACAACATACTTTTAGTAAAAAACTTACTTTTTGAGGAATCTATTATTATATTTTTTTATATAATATGCTAAAGCTTGACCACAACCACACCTAATGGAAAGTGACGTTAAGGTCTAAGATGTTAAATAATGTATATTTCTGCCATTCTCAATTTCATTTGTTAAACTACTTTGCACTGCCTTCCCTTATTATTCCGAATACGATATTTCTTTCCTCTACCCAAAGGTTGTCTGGAAGAAATCGCTAGTACTGTCTGTTGCTGTTGTATCATGCTTGTATTTTATTTTTGTGCAATAAAGAATATCTATCTATGTTACGCGTTTGACTAGAAGATGTTTGTTAACCCTTAAACTCTTGTCTAAAAGATATCTAGATTATATTGATTAAGGTAAACAGACCCGATATTTAACACTTAAATAATCATGGTGCAATATGTTTCAGATGAAGGAATAGCAAACACTGAACCAAACACAGTGTCTCTACGTCGCGTGATACCAGTGAAGGACGTGAACGACAACCCGCCAGTGTTCCACAACCGACCGTACATTGTCAATATCAGCGAAGCTACTCCTGTGGACTCAGAAATTGAGGTAATATAAGAAAACAAAGTCAAACGAGCTACTTTTTCTAATAGTCATCGGTAACAAGTAACAGCACAATATATGAATCGTGAATTAACAAAATATGTTTTAGCACGGAGCCTATCGATCACATATCACAATAAACTAGCAAATTTAAAGCGATGAACCCCAGCAGGAGAATATGCAATGATAATGAATCGAACTGTTGTAACGTATTATTTTGAAATTACAGGTTTCTCCGAAAATAATAATAACAGATCGCGATGAAGGGATCAACGCTAAAATACGAGTAAAATGCTCTACTAAAGAAAAAGGGAGCGATACTGAAGCATGCAACACATTCAGAGTAATCACCGATATGGTAAGTGGCTTTAAATAAAATAATCATCATTCTTGGGCAATAAAATAATGTAATATATATAATATTGTAATGTGTATTATGACTTTAAGAAAAGCTTTAAACGCCATCGGGAATAATACACAGATACAACGAATGATATTGAAAACTAACTATTCAATTATCTCTTTCTAGATCTCACCCAACGAATACCAAGTTCGCGTGTACCTAAATAAGTCCCTAGACTATGAAAGCAGATCTGCCTACGTCATCAGCTTAGAAGCCAGTGACAACTCAGACAAACCTATGAGAGCGCTGGCAAGCGTCTCGGTAGCCATCCAAGATGTGCAGGATCAGCCACCTGTGTTTGTTTTGGCACCTTATTCTGCAGTTGTAATGGAAAATACACCACCGGTAAGCCGTGAACTCAAGTCATCTGTGTAATATTCTTTTCTTATCTTAGGTATCTTATCTTAATAGTCTCTTCTATTTAACCATCCAAAAATCCATTTTTTTAATATTATTATCAAAACATGATGATATGATGATTATGATATCAAAACAACAGAAAAAAGTACCGAATAGCGAGATACAGTTTCTTCTTTTCTTCATCTACTAAATCTGAATAGTCATAAATAAACTTTCGACAACTCCGTACTCTATGAAGCCCGTACACATAGATATGTGATATGATTATGTGTTTTTAAACTTGTTGAACTTTTCCTTTCAGAATACAAGTGTAACGGAGATAGTAGCAATGGATGGAGACATAGCAAATCCACGACAAGTGCTGATAACTATTGAAGGAGATACAGCACAGTATTTTAAACTCCTTCCCGAGCGACCATTTGGAAAAGCTACTCTTGTAACCTCAGAGAACCCTATAGACAGAGAAAGTGATATAATTATGCAAAACGGTGGGGTATACACTTTTTCTGTTAGAGCAACAGAAATGATCAATGGTGAGGTGCCATCGGATTACACCATCACTCAGGTCACTATAGTAGTTATTGATGTTGATGATCATGTTCCAAAATTCAACCAAGAAGTTTACGAAACGGCTATTCCCGAAAATATAGAAAAGGGCAGTCCAATACCTGGACTATCAATCTATGTAGAAGATAACGATAGAGGACATGATAATAATAGATATGATCTTAGTCTCCGTAATGTATTTAATTCTAAAGGCGTGTTTTCTTTAAGTACTGAACGTGGTGAAGGAAGAACGCCTATAAGTATTATAGTGAAAGATTCATCAAAACTTGACTACGATGTTGATGACGAAGACATGAGATATTTTAGTTTTGATATTGTTGCTTCATCAGAAGGTACAGAATTATCATCAGCAAGAGTTGATGTTACATTATTAGATATGAATGATAACACACCAGTTTTCGAGGATTCTACATACAAATTTTATGTAAATGAGAATTCTACGATTGGAACTAAAATTGGAGACGTTCAAGCAACTGATAAAGATTATGGGATATTCGGTAGAAATCGAGTATGCACTAACAGGTTTTGGATCACATATGTTTAAGACTGACAAAAATAAGGGTGGTATTTACGTAGCGCAATTATTAGATTATGAAAAGCAGAAGAGCTATAGTCTCACATTGTTTGCCAAAGATGGAGGAGGAAAAAGCTCAACCA
Organism: Marasmia exigua; assembly: GCA_019059595.1. Classification (NCBI taxonomy): domain Eukaryota; kingdom Metazoa; phylum Arthropoda; class Insecta; order Lepidoptera; family Crambidae; genus Marasmia; species Marasmia exigua. Next base: position 27,257,345 of record CM032466.1, read on the forward strand.
CTAGTCTTTTCATTGACGTATTAGATGTTAATGACAATGCACCTATTTTTGAAACTTCCGAATACAGCAGAACTATTAGGGATGGAGCCACTAGTTTTGAACCACAGTTGGTTGTTAGGGTAAGATTTCCAATTTAAAATAGTATTTTAAACTTGTTTAAAGTTTTATAAGTTACTAATGTAACCATTAAAAACAGGCTACCGATGCTGATGGAAACTCTCAAGGAGGTGGTCGTATTCGCTATACTTTGGAATCTGACAATAGTATAACAAATAAAGGAAATGTATTTGCAGTTGAAGAAGAAACAGGAGAAATAAGTATCATCGATAAAGTAGATAGTATGGATACTCCTAGGGGACAATATGAATTAGTTGTGAGAGCTACAGACTTTGGTAAGCTACTATTTTGAACATTACAAGTTTGTGTAAGATTATAAAATAAATTAAAAGAACATTTAAACCGACTTAATTTTATTTTGCAGGTATTCCCCCATTATACAACGAAACTCGAGTATACATAAGAGTAGGCGTCCCAGGAAATCAACGTCCAACTTTCAAAGGAAACTATCATCATTACAAATATACTGTAACTCAGCGAAACCCGGACAGCAACGAAGAGTTTACCTTTGATCTTAACCCAATGAATTACAAAGCCAGTTTAAGAGAGGACGCAAAGCCAGGCGTGAATGTTACAAGAGTTGTAGCCAATGACCCAGATGGATTGGATGATCTTCTAACATATCACATCATATCTGGATCAAAAGATAATTTTGTTATAAACGAAAAGTAAGTAATACTAGTGGATGTATAATATTTTTTTAAGTTAAATTAAACGTAAGAATAGTTATTTTCAAGATTTCTACCTTATACCTTATTTTTGAGTTTCCGCGCTGTTCCAAGCGCAAGGGTCACGGAATATGGTTACTGGCACACGGAATAAGGTACATGGTAGAAATCTCGAAAATAACTATTGTAATGTTAGTGTTTGAAAGTTTAAAACAATATAAAATCAAACTTACTTGGTAACCGTAGATTTTCTATATTTATTTTCAGAACGGGCTTAATAACTGTATCAAATGACGCTAATCTTGATAGAGATGTCAACACAGACAAATACGAAATTATTGTATCCGCAGTGGACAGCGGTATGCCCATTCCAGAAACTGCAACTACTACCATTTTTGTAACAATACAAGATGTAAATGACAAACCTACCTACATTTAATATGACAGACTCTACAACTTACATTTCTGAAAAAGCAAAAATCGGAGATGTAGTTACACAGATGATTGCTTACGATACCGACGTTAATTCTAAATTGAGATTCAGTTTAATAGAGCCTATCAAAGCTTTTTCAAAAGCAGGCGTTCAACTGAAACCAAACGCAAACTATGATTATAAAAGGAAATTTAGAATAGATGAAAATTCTGGTGAAATATTTGTAAATGGTACTTTAGACTATAGCCAGGCATCTATTATGATTTTAACAATCAAAGTAGTAGATGAAAATGCAGAGTTGAATAAAGAAAAGCAATTTGCAATAATTGAGCATACAATTTATATACAGCCGTATGCAGACAAAAATCCTCAATTTACAAATGCTGGTTGGACCAGTTCCAACCCTACAATTTATCACAAAATAAAAGAAGGACAACCAATTGGCAGTACTGTATTAGTTTTGACTGCTGAAGATCCTATTTCGGGTCATTTGGTATCCAGTTTTAAAGTCATTAGTACAGAATATAGTATGTTAGAGGTAGATCCTGCAAGCGGGCAAGTGGTTTTAACATCTAATCTTGATTACGAATTGTTGCCGAAGCCTAATTTAACTTTAACTGTAAGAGCGACAAGTATTGATGGAAGTAAACATAGCGATGCAAAAATAATCATAGAAGTCATGAACCTCAATGATAATACACCAGTATTTGAAACAGAGGTAAATTTCCATATCTATCGATATCTATACAATGTAATTCTTAAGAGCTGTAACAACAATTTCAATATGGGTTAACTTTCCAGCTTTATAAAGTTAGTGTTCTTGAATCGAATCAAACATCCAGAACAATTGGTGACTGTGAAAGCCACTGATCGAGATGCAGTATTAACAGAAGAAGACAAAACCAAAGGATATTCAGATGTGCGATATTTGTTGAGAGGAGAGAACTCTGACTTGTTTACTATAAATAATGTTACAGGAGCAATACAGGTAAATTTATTTTAGTTATTTGAATTTCTACGGAGAAAACATTACATTCACATCGTTCAGAATGCTATAATTAACACCTAAGACGATACGACATGATACTGCTTGGGAAGTTTACAGCTAATCAAAACATTAAATTTAATTGATTTCAGATTGCTCCAAATAAAAGCCTCGACAGAGAACGTCAGTCAGTACTCCGCTTAGAAGTAGAAGCATATGACACTCCAAATGGTGGCGCAGATAGGCTTAAATCAACAGCAACTATTTTAGTTGACGTGCTTGATGTGGATGACAATACACCTGCATTTGAGAAGAATTTGTATACTGGTAATATTTGAATTCAATCAACATAATTATACTACTCAAAAATATGAAAAACAAGAGTCGAATAAGAAAAAACACGTTTCATTTATTAACAAAAATATTTTTACAGCTGTTGTACCAGAAAATGTGCATGTCGGAATAAACGTAATAAAGATCACTGCAACGGACCCTGATGAAGGATTAGGAGGAGAAATCAAATATGACTTTCTGGATGAAGGGGAAGCCAATGGTAAGTTTGAAAATAAATTAAAGTATAAATAATACCAATGGTTGAATAATAAATGAATGTTTTATTTTACACTTAGGTTTATTCAGCATAGACGCAGAAACGGGAGAAGTTAGAACCCGCAAGGACCTCACAGGTCGTGGTCGCACAGATCCATATCGACTCTTGATAGGAGCGACTGACGGAGGGGGCCATACTGGGGATACATCTTTATCTCTGTACATTGGTGATGTCAGTGCAAATGACGGAGTACCTAGATTCATCAGACCAGCTGTGGGTGAAGAGCTGAGCGTCAGTGAGGCATGTATTTATCTATCCTTAGTTTTTTAAAATATCCTACTATAGTGATTGTAAAGGTGTTTCCACTTGAACAAATAAGTTAATATCAAATACTAATAATAGCTTTTTGATCATGGTAAAAAAGCTAAATATCAATTTTAATCTGTTTTTCTTTTGTACAGAATGCAACGATAGGCTCTCCAGTGTTCCAAGTAGTTGCCAGCGATCCTGATGATCCTACTCAGCCTTCTGGCCAGCTTTACTATTCCATACAGCAAAGCAATGTTGATGCTAAGTCTTTTGCAATTGGTAAGTGTTGATAATTATTATCTTCTCAAAGATATGATCTCAAAGATCAAAATGCATCATGTCAAAGGATTTGTAACACTAAAATTTAATCAAATGAATATAGATAACATAAAATGCACTCATAACATTGAAGAATGAAACGATACTTTGATTTATTTGAGTCTCTTAAAATTATGTGCATCTCACAAACGTTTGCACGATGTAAAAAACACGCGCTGTCGCCGTTTTAGATAACTATTGACATTGTTACATTTGAACTTGTAACTTTTAGTTCTAAAGAATGTTCTATATAATATACAATTTATTTTTATGATTAGATGCGCACTCCGGCCTTATAACGACCAGACAATCACTGGACCGAGAACGTAAAGCGTCGTACACGCTAGTGCTTCTGGTGACGGACAGGGGCCAACCACCGCAGCAAAGTACCAGGATCGTTAACATTGTAATCACTGACGTTGATGACCATAAACCACATTTCGCTAGAAACTTGGTATGTATCAATAACGCTGACTTAGGATATTTTAAGATAGTTAATAATAATAAAACTTAACTTATAAGTGACTTAAGAAACTTGGCCAAACAAAAGACACACAACAAATTTATTTCAAACAAATATGATTTATTCAAATGTGGTACAATTCAAGCAATTTTCTTGTAAGACATGAATATAGTTAAGAAAGATAGTTAAAAATGTTTTTTTTTTCTTCCAGGATGACCCACCACTACTGATGAAAGTAAAAGAAGAAGTCCCGATCGATACTGTTATAGGAGTTTTGGAAGCCATCGATGAAGATATTGGAGATAATGCAGCTGTAGACTACGCCATAACAGGTATGACGTACAAAAATAAAGCAAACTACCTAATATTATTCATCACACGAGGATATTATTCATATCATGTATCGTCAGGACTCACTTTGCCGATTGCATTAAGACAAGCCGAGGATAGGGAAGAATGGAAAGACGTTGTAACTGCCTCGTAAAGTAATTTCAAGAAAGGCATGACCTTCGGCAATGAAAAAAAATATGAAGAAGATCGGCAGAATTTAGCAGCTAGCCTACTTTGACCAAAAAAGTTATACAAATAAATACCTCCAATTAAATTTCCCTAAATGGTGTAAGATGAGGGGATAAATAGGGGCATATTAAAGAGGATAATAAATGTAGAAGTGTGTAGGAAGGTAATGCTTAAAGTTAATACGAATACAAACAATTGTCTTGCAGCTGGCAATGATTTTGCATTAGTCAAGCTGGAACGGACGAATGACAGCAAGGCTTTGATCACTGCCGCGGCAAGACTGGATAGAGAAGAATTGTCAAGACTCATCATCACTATCAAATGTTTCAAATTCGGCACCAGCCCCCGACTCAATAAAGCTTACAATAGATTGGTAAGTGAGAATCCTATGATATTTGTAAGTACATAAAGATAGACAAAAAGTTTTCGTTCGTGAAATTTCCACTAAGGAAGTGAATGTATAAAGTACAAGATGAGACTCCTAGGTTCGCCGTTTAAGTCGTTCGCCTGAGGATTTAAACTAATCACGCCTGTATACTAGTAGTTCAAGTAATTGAATCAAGGAATTATGTTGCAGGACCCCTCAGAGATACAAATCTTAGTAAAAATCCTCGACGTAGACGACCATCTACCTGAATTTGAAAGCGCAAACATGACTGTTGGAGTGAGACTAAACGTTCCAGTAGACACCGTCATCGCAACAGTGAAGGCATTAGACAAGGACCCTGATGCACTGGCCATAGACTACAAGATTGTAAACATGAGCTTTGAATCGCCGATCAAGTCGAAGTCTTTGAGCAACATCACGGATGTGATCGTTCTGAGTAATACTACAGGGGAAATGAAGATTATGAAGAACTTGATACACTATGCTGATGGAATATTCAGGTTTGACAATTAAGATGTTTAAAAAGTTTCTGTGATAGATGACAGACGAGCAGCCGGATTACCTGAATAATGGTAAGCAATAACGACTACAACTCTTGACAATGTTTTTATACATTCCGAGCACCACAAATGTTGCACACGTGAACAGGCATCTTCCGTGCAATTCCGTGCAAGGCAAACGCGTATCATTCAAGACCTCATCTTCGCTTTCAAGTGGTCAAGTGTTAGCCTATTATAGTCCAAAAAAAAGTTTAGCATTTTTTTTGTAAAACTAACTGTTGAAGTTATAAGTACCTACCTACCTACATACCATACATACATTCATTCTGTACGCAAAAAATTGATTAACACAAAAAGTGGCCGCTTTTGGCGGTAATACATTTTTCGCGTACGCGTTGAACCCAAAATGTTTGCATGGTTATTTAATAGATAGTATAAGTGTTTGCCGAGAGGTTGTAACCCCGAAATTGTTTCAAATAGATCCGGTTTAGTAGCTAAAAATTAAAATCGATTGGCGTAGCTAGTGTGCCCTACCCGTCACCTTAAATAATTTATTTTTCTTTCAGATTGCTAGTCAGAGCAAACAATTCTCAAGACCCCGAGAGATACAGAGACATTGCTGTGGAGGTAAAGCACTTCTTCTTCTAAACAAAGACTTTAAGAGAAGAGCGTACTCCGGCAACGCATTAGCAATCACTCTGATTTCGCAGATGTTCATGGGCGCCGTTTATTACTTACCATCAAGTGACTTTGTCGCCTCTAACATAAAAAACAACAACTAATTCAACTAACCGATCTCTCAGGTGGTCGTAGTGCGAGAGCGGGACCTCCTTCGCCTGGTGGTGCCTGGAGGGACCAGGTCGAAGATGACTCAGCTTCGCGACCGAATGACCACTGCGCTGGCGCCGAAGGGCTTGCGTATGCAACTGCACGACGCTGCGCATACTGGTTTCTATTCTGGGTAAGACTAAAAATAAAGTAGTCAATATCTTGATCATCAAAATCATCAGTGCCTACAATGAAACAACCAAATTAAGAAATGGTGCCTGGTTCGCCCACCATTTCTTAACTTGCACAAGTGCTCCAGAGAACACGTTGACACTTAGACATTTGATTGTTCCAGACCTTGCTTCCAGTTCAGAAAAACAGAGTCAGGTGAAGCCCTGACCCCTAAAGCTATGAAGGCGACGATCCGTTCCCTGGGGATCGAGTTCCAAGGGATCCTGGAGACGTTCAACGTCCACAACATCACGAGCTGCGGAGTCTCCCGGACCAAACACTCAACAGCGCAGCACGCATTACTGATTCTGGCCGGGATACTGCCTCTGGCTGCTTTCATAGCTACCCTTGTGTTGTGCTGCATGCATTCTAACGGTAAGTATAACAAACGTACATTTTCTTGACTGAATGTTGGCTACGGCATCATCTACCGATTAACAAACTACATGACGGCTCTCAAACAAAGCACTCCACAGTGCAACACTCATTACTGATTCTAGCCGAGGTATTATCTTCGGCTAGAATGTCATCTAGTGGTAGACGGGCATATGGATCAACCATGATAAGCGGTTGTGTTGTTCACCCTTCTGCCTTTCTCTAATTTAAGAGCATCGCTCTTGCCGGTGCGCGGTGTTGTGATTACCAGCAGGTGACCCGCTCTAACCTAAATATATTCCTATGGTTCATTCCCGTGATTATTAACCATAGTTATAATAAACACGCGAAAATCTAAAGAACTACAAGTAATCCTTTTACGCCTCTAAAATAAAAAAAAATAACAATTTTCTTTGTAAGCCCCGACGCAAAAACGACGGGTGTTATAAATTTGACGTGTCTGTGTGAACAAATGAACCGATTTTGATTTTGTTTTTTTTTTGTTTGAAAAATGAATAAGGGGATTGTTCTTACCTATGTTGGATAAAAAAATGGCCGCCGTCGGGAGTTTTTTAATTTTAAATTTTGTAATTTTCAGCTAAAAGCAGAGCCCGTTCGGCGTTACTACTGGCCAGAGAACCGCCTCCAGCCACTGCGAGCAACATCTCGGCCCCTACAAGACTGTATGCCGAGCCGCTATATACAACGTGACCTTGAGATAATCAACCAGAAACTTTGCTAAACACAATATCTTTTACACAAACTACTGTCCTAGGTAAAGATGCACGGGATGTGGCTTTGTGACTCCTCTGGTTTTGAATTGTAGGTGTCATCGGCGGTAATCGCTTATCATAATGAGATCCATCTACCAATCCGCCCCCTATTTCATTAATATCAATGTTTGAACCACTACAATGCAGAGGTCATCAACCGTTGCATCTTGTCCTACGTCAGTAACATCGCCACAGTGGGATTGGGTTAGCCAGCCATTATCGTTCAAACCTTTAATCCTCGATCTAGTTAGATGTAATAAGCTACGAGTATATTAATAGCTTCCACACATGTTGCTATTCAACATCATCCAGGTGTCTTAATTTGAAGGCGTCCCCTAACGAACGAGAATATACCTGGCGCATGCAAACAAAGGAGACACACAACGCGTGTGAAAGAGAGGGAAACTCCGATTCGGTCGTAACGTCTGCTTTAAATTAAACCCTCAGTTACGTAAAAATCGACATTTCATGGCCCGAGATACGATTCCAGGTTTGGGGAGTCTGGAGCCCAATTCTCGTGCTCGTGGCATTTATTTTCATGCGATATATATCATTAAAACATGGTTTTTTTGTATAGTTTTCTGGTGATATCCGCCATGTTTTTTTCATATCGAAATCTCGAGAATTGGGCTCCTGGTAATTACAGTGAAACTTCATAGGGTTATCACAAACTATTGTTGTCTAGGTAATTTTCGCAACCTTAAGACATAAGGTCTAAGTATATTTTTTTGGACAACCATGACTCCAATTCTCGTGCTCGTGCCATTTATTTTCATACGACATATATCACTAAAACATAGTTTTTTTGTATGGTTTTCGGGTGATATCCGCCATGTTCTCAAAATATCACAAGCACGAGAATTGGGCTCCAGACGTGGCAAATTTGTCTCGATTCGTTACACTGGTATAATCTTTTTATAATTATGTTTTTAATTTAACATAATATTATAGACTTCTCCGGCTGGACATTGCCATTATTTTTAAATATTAACTTAAAATATTGTATTATATTTAATTAAGTTGATAAGGTTTTATCAATGAAAACACATTAAAATAAATTGTAAATATTTTTCCTATACATATATGAGTAGGTAAGGACTTAATTTTATTTGGAATATATTTGACATGACGGATTTATTTATGGAATAAATATATTTGTGTATTAGGTACAAACATTTTTGTGTCATACTCATGACTATAAGTAACGAGTGGTGTGATATTATAATAAAGTAATAATAATTATTATGAATTATTCTAAGTCACAAAATAAATAACAGAAATAATTTAAAAACGTTTAAGTAGATCCACATTTTGTAATAAAAGATATAAGGTTATTATGTTTCGGTTTTTTATTTTTATAATTCCCTACTAAATTGTTATTTGATGGCAAAAACCACTGACACTCAATTAGTGCCGAAGCGTGGCTCTTCCACGAAAGAATTGTCTTTCGTGGAAGATCCACGCCTCGGTATGAATGAGCTGACTCGACCAGATTGATACCACGGCCTCACAGGAAACCAAGAGCCTGGAGATCCGAATTCCTATCATACATTTTATAGGACGCGGGCGATACGGGGGGGACGATAGGGGGATTATCGTATTTTTTTTCTTTTTATATATGAGAGGTGGCAGACGAGCAGACGGATCAGCTAATGGTAAGCAATATCATATATATATCATTAGTTAGGTATCTAACCTGCAATAAAAATTCAAACTATTAAAAGTTAGAAAAAATATCATTATTTAATTTTAAACTAATTTTTTTTATGTGACAGGTGGCAGATAAGCAGTCGTATCGCCTGATGGTAAGCGATTGCCGCCGCCCATAGTCACCCGCGACGCCAGTGAAGTCAAAAGTGCGTTTCAAACCTTTAATTTCCCCCGGATTAGGCCTCCAGTACCCTCAATCACGCAGCGAAACACAGCATAGTGCTGCTTCACGCCGTACAATAATAGATATCACAATGAAATAATTTTGCCCTCCTCTAAAAGAAAAAAAAATACTTGCACCCATCTATGGACACTATTGGAGATATGGAGTCATAAGTGCGCTGCCTCTCTTTTAACTACCCTTCACTCTCGATTGAGCCTCCGAAACCCTCACCCACTCGACGAAACACAGCGCTGGCGCTGCATCACGCCGGTTTTGTGTGAGGCCGTCGTATCACTCTGGGCGAACCTGCTTATTCACGCCGAAGCCTTCCTCTCCCGCGCTTGAACTCTTAGACTTATTTACTACAGACCAGAAGTGTGAAATAAAAGAAACAAATTACGTAACATACATTTTAATAGAAAAGTTTTCATAAATAGTAGCACCAACATTGTTTATTATTTTATATTACATATCTAATATTTTTACTAACATAAAAGCATTGTATATAAAAGTTACATTTAGACTTACAATAAGTCATAATAACATTTATAACAACCTAAATACATTTAAATTGGTATTAAGTAATGTTATAGCTAAATTGCGTCCTACCCGTCATGACATGCGGAGCCGAAACGTAGACACTTACGGTACGGCTAGTCCACAAGTTAAAGGTCGCTCAGCGGGCTATGGAACGAGGAATGCTCGGCGTCTCTCTCCGAGATCGAATCCGAAATGAGGTGATCCGGCAGAGAAGCAAAGTCATCGACATTGCTCACCGAATTAGCAAGCTTAAGTGGCAGTGGGCTGGCCATATTAGCCGCAGAACCGACAACTGATGGGGTAAACGAGTTCTAGAGTGGAGACCGCGTCTTGGCAAACGTAATGTAGGGCGCCCTCTGGCTAGGTGGGGGGACGATCTGCGCAGAATGGCTGGCAAGAGCTGGATGCGAGAAGCCATGGATAGATCACAGTGGCGAACGATTGGAGAGGCCTACGTCCAGCAGTGGACTGCGATAGGCTGATGATGATGATAGCTAAATTGCTTCCCTATATAATATCACGTTTAAATTAATATAATATTATTATGTTCCTTTACAAAAAATATTTTACATATATACATATACGGAATTTACCCTGTATTTTAATAAAAAAAAATTACAAATACATTACCGAAATACCTATACATTCATTTTTTATGTGATAGGTAGGTGGCAGACGAGCAGACAGATTACCTGATGGTAATCGGTTGCCGCTTACCATCAGGCCATGCCGATGATCGGAGTCTCTTTGCGTGATCGTATCAGAAATTATGAGATCCGCAGAACTAAAGTCACAGACATAGCCCAAAGGATTGCATGTCAAGTGGCAATGGGCAGGGCACATAGCGAGGAGAACCGACGGCCGTTGGGGCGGAAAGGTCCTCGAGTGGAGGCCACGTAGAGGAAGTCGCAGCCGTGGCACACGTCCACAAGGTGGTGAATTGGATGCGGGCGGCACGGGACTGATCTGTGTGGAGAGCATTGGGGCAGGCCTATGTCCAGCAGTGGACGTCAATTGGCTGAAATGAAGCGATTGCCCCGCCCATAGACACCCGCGACACCAGTGGAGCCACAAGTTAAAAAAAATTCTTTCGTTGAACGAAACGTCAAGAGACTCTTATTACGCCTATATATATATAGTCAGTAAAAAATTACAAATTACTCTTAGTAATACAAGGCACACCGGCTTCACAGTAGAGGCGGTTCCAGAAGTCCACTCTTTCCCCCTCCGTGTTGCGTCCTGGCTTGAGCTGTAGGTCTATATCCATGAACTCCTTGCCTGTCCGCGTGTACGGAGACCAGTGTGCGCCGAGGCTACTGTCTGGGGTGGGATTTCTGGAACACGGACAGTAAAAACCATTAGGGACATGCTTCATCTGAACAGTACTACTCCAACCCCTTGTAAGCGAGGTATCAATTAATAATCTCCATCTTGATATTTTCGAATCCAGATTTTACGTGTTTAAAAATGGTGTTAAGGTAACGGATATAGCACACTAGCGACACCAATCGATCGTATTTTTTAGTTTTTAGCTACTAAACCGGATCTATTTTAAACAATTTCGGGGTTACAACGCCTCGGCAAACACCTATACCTTTCTATTTATTTGATTCTTATAGTTAACTATTTGGTCTACTTTTGCACTCGAATTTTGGATTACCACCAAAAGCGGCCACGCGAATCAATTTTTCGCGCACAAAAACGGACCCAACATTTGTGCATGGTTATTTAATAAATGCACAAAGATTTGAAGAATCCCGTAATGCAGCTCGGATTACAACCTACGACCTAGCGTATAGAAGACGCATCGCTGCCATCGCTCCGAGGTCAACGACATCAGCGAGGAAAATATTTATACAAACTACGAATTTTTAGCTCTTTATTTGAGAACAAAAGCGCATAGATTAGGGACACAGAGTCACAATTTCAACATATCACGAAACATAAATAGCATTACAAATGTAAATGTACTGATTCTACTTCTAACGCAATGATGCAAGCAGGTGATTGTTACCTTTAAACAATGCATTTGGATACTGCGAATGGTTGACACATGAGGATAGTTAAGTTACGAATTTATAACATACTTATGAGCAGAAAAACCCAACATTCAGAGGTAAGAAGTACTACATTTATTATTTTAAAGATTAGTTGGTACCTACGAGTACTTTGTACTTTGTTAATTAATACATGTTACCAGAATTCATGTATCGTATTATAATAAAAAAAAAATATTATTATTTTTTATAAATATTTCACAACGTCGCATTCATTGATCTGACTCCGAGATAGGTAGCTCAAGCACCTGTGTTATGGATATCAGAATCAACAGTGGGATTACAAATATATACATATAATACTTTTCTTTTGTAAATACATACTTATAATACATAGAAAACACCCAGACCAATACAAACAGACATGTTCATGCACACAAATGTTTGTACTGTGCGGGAATCGAACCCGCAACCCTTGCACCAGAGGCAGCGTTCACTACCACTGTTCCAAACGGGTCGTCGAACCTATAATAATAATAGGGTGAGTGATAATAATATAATAGTGACCTAGTCAAAATGCCGAAATATTTTAAACAATATTTCGAGAAAGAAAAATTCACAACAAAAATAATAATAATATCCTCCCTGTTGGTCTAGTGGTTTAAGTACCGGGCCGTGATCTCATGGTCCTGGGTTCGATTTCCGGGTCGAGCGAAAAGTATGTTTCGAATTTTTCGGACATAACTAGGGTTTGTGATCACCAATCCGTATTTGACAAGCGTAGTGATTAAGCCTAATCCCATCATAGTAGCGATAACTGGATTTCTATGATGGAGGCCTTTGCCAAGCAGTGGGACAGTTTAAAGGCTAATAAATATATATAAGTAGGTATATATCCTCCAACCGATTTCAGCTAAGGCGGCTAATCACAATCTACGATCAGCCACTTACGCAGGATATATTATTAGTGCTCAAGTGTGTGCGCAAACACAAGTGCACTCTCTATTCCCTTGCCTTCATAATCCGATGGGACACCAGTGTCCCAGTGTCCCAGTGTCTACCGGAGAGGAATAAGGAGCAAAACCAACGGCTTAACCTCCATTCCGAGGCACGGAGGTACAAGACCGCCAACTTCCAGACTCCGGGCTGACACTGAGAATTTCTTAACAGAAAAAGTCAGGTACAAATTTTGGCCCGACTCAGGGATCGAACCCGGGATGTCAAGCACAGCCGTCGCTTTAAAGTGCGTCGCCCTACCCACTGCGCCAACGAGCCAGTAAAAAAATAAATATATCAAAAGTCAACTCGTATTAGGAGGTGTATAAAAAGCATGCTTTCCGTAATAAAACACCTTGTAGAGAAATAAGCTGCTAAGTAATCAGTCACATACAGAACGTTGCAATGTACTTATTACAATTAGTTCAGAATCTTTGGTCATGAGTTCTTTATTCTTCTGGCGTATTAGTCACCACTTTCATCATTCTTCTGCTCATGTCAAGTTTGGCCGGAGCTCTTTACATGTAGGTAGTCAGGTTCAGGTTAAAAATAGATAAGGTTAGATTATAACTGGAGACCCTCAGAAGAATAAAAATCATGATGGCAAAATATTGTGTTGGTAAAACATTTCAACGTTATATTGGCGACTGATTACATTCTTAGCAAATTCTCATGTTTACAACGTGTTGTATTTCCTCCTTCTTACAATATGGATTCCTTCAAACGAAGCGTGAAGAAGCATCTCGCGGGCCAGTATGGCAGTGCCAACGGAGGTGATGCCTTGACATCGCTTCCGTTGTAATTGCTACTTGGGGTCTTCTCTTGCTTACCAACAGGCTGAGGTGAGCCAACTTACTGAGCCTCTATAAAAAAAGTGTTTTACTACAATGGAATTATACACAATTCCTATGTATACCCTCCTCCCCTTGTTGTGTAATTCCCGGTTACATTTTAAGCTGTCGCTCTGGATCCCGAGGTACGCTTAGACCATGATTCAGGATTTGGGGAGTCTGGTAATTAAAAGCAACTGCCGTCTGACACACATTTCCGGTAACATATCTACAGATAAAATATATTTACTGAAACGGTGAAACTTACCCTGTTATCGCAAAGTTTGTCCACAGCTTGGTCACTTTAAAAACGATTTCTTTCAGCCTGTCTTGCGCTTCATAACTATCTTTAACGTATCCTGTGTAGAACAAATAGAAGAGGTCATCTGCGTGGCAGGCTCCCTTCATGCTCGCCACTTCTGTAAACCGCTTTATCACGTTCAGCTCTGTATCGCAACTGAACCTGTTCAAATAGATAGGCTTATTACTCGCGTAGTACAAATGTGCCAATCTGTGTATGTTGTACGAAAAATACCTGTCTGTTAGCATATCAACAATACTTTCCGCAGTCTCATTACTATAACTCTTGTCACCAACATAAAACTTCTTTATTCTTTCACCGAATTCATCACTTTCACTTTCAGATAGTCTACTCACAAGATCTCTCGGCACCAAGTGAGAAGGGTGCTTGTTGTAACGAGCTGCCTTCTTCAAGGTATCAGGTAACATCAGCAGACCCTCATGTGAATTGTACCCAATCATCAAAGGCACCTTATTAACTCTATTAGATAAAACTAAATCGATAGGCTCTTCATTCAGAAAAGGTTCCACATTGTCAAAGTTCTTTTCTACCACAGGTACGAAATACATAGGCAGACCTCTGTTTTTTTCATCTTGAGTTTTTGTCTTAAATGTCAAACCGACTAAATCAGTAGCCGGAACGCTTTGAAGAAAATCTAACAATTCTTTCTTGTCATTTGTGTCTTTTCCCAAAAATTTGCCTACTCTGAATGCTCTTTCTACAGAACCTCGAGCTATGGACCAGTCTTCTAAGCAACTGCCACTCTGGGATATCGCTTTATGGAACAATCCTTTGGACATTGGAGATACCATGTGTTGCGTAACGGAGGAGGCGCCCGCACTTTCTCCGAAAATGGTGATATTATCGGGATCGCCACCAAATTGTGCAATGTTTTCTTTTACCCATTTCAAAGCTGCTACCTGGTCTTTTATACCAGCATTGCCTGGGACGTCAGGAGTATCTAGACATAGGAATCCTAGGACCTCAAGCCTGTAGTTAATAGTGACTAATATAACATTGTGTTGTAGCAAAAACTCTGGTCCCAGAGAATCAGAATCGCCGCTTCCAGACATATACGCTCCCCCATGGATATAAACCATGACAGGTGTTTTGGCGTCTGTTTGTAGTGTTTTAGTATACACATTCAGAAACAGACAATTTTCATTTCCTTCAATAGGTGTGGATGTGAAAAGATCAACTTGAGGACAAACGGGCCCATGTTCAACAGCATCATGTACTCCCTCCCATGGTTTAGGGGGCAATGGTGCCTGAAATTAAATGTGATCTATTAGCAAAAGTCTCTTTTTTAAACTCCATAAATAAAAACTGTAATTTTCTTTTTTAGAGCGAACGTACATTGAGTCACTGGTGGCTAGCAGGCGACCACTAGTGATTTAGTCGCCGCCGCTTAAGGTGACGGGTAGGGCACACTAGCGACGCCAATCGATTTTAATTTTTAACTACTAAACCGGATATATTTTAAGCAATTTCGGGATTACAATCTCTCGGCAAACACTTATACTATTTATAGGTAAATAACCATGCACAAATGTTGGGTCCGTTTTTGTACGCGAAAAATTGACTCACGCCAAAAGCGGCCACTATTGGCGGCAATCCAAAATTCGAGTGCAAAAGTTGACCAAACAGTTAACTATAAGTATTAAATAAATAGTATAGGCGTTTGCCAAGAGATTGTAACCACGAAATTGTTTAAAATAGCAAAAGCAAAAAATTAAAATCGATTGGCGTCGCTAATGTGCCCTACCCGTCACCTTAACGGGCCAGAGATCGCACACCAGGTGTAGTGATGCCACCTTCGGCAATGAAACGACACAATTCCATATCAACTTCGAGTTACAGTTTTCGTCACGAAAAACGTTAATTTTTTAAAAGTATGAACGATGACTATGCCTTTCATAGAGAGTCGTGGTTCGAATCCAAGACACGCTCACTTGGCCACTGGGTTAAGTATATCTTCGGGATGGAGAGAAGGTGGGTACTACTGCAACAGAGAGTTTACGGGGCAACTACGAAGCTCGCTCTAAGTGGTCATGTTCGGCAACCACCGTAGCTTGTAGCTCGAGTGTGACTAAAAGACCATGAGTTTAAAAAACTGTTCTCGCTATCGAAAACTATCGCTTTGTCCCTTTCACTGTGGTGCATGTGAAAGAGACAGTGCAATAGTTATGGATAGCGAAGATAATATTTTAAACTCATGGTGTCGAGGACTAAAACCTCGATGCATGAAGCCTCTTTTGTTCATTTTTATGGCGCGAAGAAAACTTTATTCTTTTTTTAAATATCGGCGCTCATTTGTTTTTATATGCTACTAATTTTCTAACCTTCGGACAATGAGCGTACTTTTGTAATGTTTACGCATTAAATAATTATTTTTATACAATTTTACATTGTCTGTCATTTACAAATACCGCACATACGTTCCTAAATCCCGCCGGCAGAGGCCTGCCGGTACACATGGTAAGGCTTCTGTTTGCTTAGATGCTCTCCCTCATCTTAGCGTGTGATTCCCGGTTGCGTCCAAAGCTGTCGTTCTGGAGGCCGGGGTACGCTTGGACCGTGATTCAGGATTTGGGATTACCATACGGTAATGACAATAAGTGACTGCCGTCTGACCCTCGTAAAACTGAATCATGGTTACACGTTTCGGAAACTATCCGAAACGTGCAGGTTTCATCACGATGTTTTCCCTAACCGTCGAGCTAAAGGTAAAAATACGCACATAGATTTGAAAAATCCAAAATTGCATGCTCGAATTCGAGTCACTACCCCCCGTATGGAAGGTACGTTCCGAGCCACTGAAATACGTTCGCTCTTTGTTTAGTGCTCATAGTTTACGCAGATGCTATACCTGCAAAATGGATGAGAGATTTCACCTCTGGCTTGTAATCGTGTCTAACCACCACCAGCAAATAAAAGTGCGATTGACATGACCCGTCATTGTCGTGATTGATTGACCTGTGGGAGAACTACCTTACGGCGTGAATGGGCCCGGCTCGACCGATGTGCAGCAGCACTGTTCTGCGTTTCACTGCGTAAGTGAAGGTACCGGAAGCCCAATTCGGTGGAAAGGGAGGTTTCCAGGTTAGCAGCACACGTGACTCCACTGGTGTCACGGGTGTCTATGCGCTTCGGCAAACGCTGACAATCAGGTGATCCGTCTGCTCATCTGCCACCTATCACATAAATGAAAAAACCTTACAATAATAATAATTATAACATAAAAAAATATGCCACAGGTACCTTAAATCGGAGTTTTCCAATTGGAGGCTGAGCGTAAGGAATGCCCTTAAAGCTGTAGTATGTAGAACCATCTAGAAGCTCTTTGGAGGCTCCTCTTAGCTGGCCCTGCTTCACTCTTACTTCTGGATTTGTCTATAAAAAAAAAGTTATTGGTTGTTACTTATAATACCCAGTTGCAATTAAATTGTTTGATAAAAATTAAATTTGGTTAGATAAAGATACTTTATAATTATGTTTTTTAAAACTGAATTAATAACACAAGTCAACAAGAAAACACAACCTGAATAAAAATATGATAAATATGAAGAGCTTAATATGCTGAATCTAGATCTGTTATCAGAATTTTCATATCACGTCAAGTTATTAAGTTACGGAAGGTCGAAAATATGAAAAGTAGCATTTAGTGTTTTTTTTGGGATTTATTTAAATATGTATCAATTGGGATGTAACAAAATTCAATAGATATTTTGAAAATAAAAACCCCAAATTATGAAATGCTTTTTAATTTATAATTTTACCTGATTTCCCTGCAACGCTACAGCCAATTAAGCTATCTTATGTTTTTTCCATTACAAGAATTAAGTGATGATTTGTATGCGCTATAAGTACACGGATGTTGATATGAATATTACTCAATATAGATTAAAGACTACAAAATAAATCTTATTGATATATATAATTGAGAAAATTAGCTTTACTGATATACCGAAAACATTTTTTTAAAGTGCTTGTACTTGTTTTGAAATTGCCAATGAAAAAGAATCTAAAACCAAATTTTGAGATATTTGACTCTCTATAAATCAAATACTAAACGAGGTATCAAAATTTTGAAAACAGATTCATAATCAGAGAGTGCAATTTAGTAAAATTATGGACCTCTGTTATTTGTTACGAAAAAAAGTTAAAATTTTGTTGACTAGTGTAATCAGTTGTTAGCCATTGACATGTTTTAAATAATATAATATTTTAATATTATGTGGATTATAACAAGATAGATGTTAGCATGGACTAATGCTAGTGAGTATTCTACAGTCTACACATTCTCTTGGGCAAAATTTAATTTTATGGTAATAAATTACTCAGAGACATCACTTAAGCTAAATGTTCATTAATTTAATGATAGGATGTCTTTATATGTAATGACATAAGAATCAATATTTTTTCTTAAGTAACCATTAAAGTTAATTTGACATCTCTGAGTGTGACAATTAGTAAGTCACATCTCTCATAAGGTTTAAATAAGCATGCACAAAAAAAGTAACTACTCAAATTAATTTTATTTATTTAAAAGCCACCCAAAACAAATTGCTACAATAGGAGGGAGTAGTCTTAGAATTTCAAGGGGAGATACTTTTGAATGTACGATTTTAAACTTTTGCATTGAATCATACATATAATTAATTGGTGCAAGAAAATAAAAAACAAATTTTAATTGAGAGCGAGAAGGGAGAGATGGGAGATAAAGAAATATATAAGAATATGGTGATCTGATGTAGTTTCTGGGTGACGGTTTCTATTTAGTATCCATTGCACTGCAAAATGTTGAAAAATATTGTTATCTATATATAGTATCCGGGTGACGGTTTGTATTTAGTGTCCATCGCACTGCAAACAACAACATCAAGAAACACACATCTTCCAAAAGAAGTCCTTTCTTACCTGTTTAGCTCCATCAGATATACTCGCTACGAGTAACCCTTGAAGAAACGGCAGTAAAACCCGCTGTCCCATAAAAAAC
Organism: Marasmia exigua; assembly: GCA_019059595.1. Taxonomy (NCBI): domain Eukaryota; kingdom Metazoa; phylum Arthropoda; class Insecta; order Lepidoptera; family Crambidae; genus Marasmia; species Marasmia exigua. The sequence goes on from CM032466.1 coordinate 27,276,278, forward strand.
ACAAACTGTTAAATAAACCATCCCAACAGAACACCACATAAAAATAATAGTTTCACAATTTTACACAATACAAATTAATGTAAAGACAAGTGACCAAATGCAGACAAAAAAAGTAAATAAGTAAGTTGTCTTTTTAATCTTTTTCTTCATTTCAGCAATGAAGAAAAAGATTAAAAAGTAGGAAAGGTTGTGAATTTGCTGATGCAGTATGTATGTATACTTAGATTAAATCAAAATAGCGGAAGATATATGACTCATCTTTACCGCATGGACCGCATAAATTAGGTCCCGATCCCCTAATTTCATAGACTAACGTAGCATGCACGTAGCACGTTTGATGACTCCTTCAAGCATATGTCAAAACAAATAGGTCTGTTTTCAGTTGTCTCATTGAATGGATGTGCCGTATCTTCAGCTATTTTTATTTAATCTAAGCTTGTATTTAACTCCTAAATTACAAACTTTACTTATTTAATCTCCCGTGTAAGTAAATTGTTTATGAGAGCAAAACTGTGACCTTAAGCAAAATAATTCTATGAATTCTGCTTTTAAGTGCTCGCATGATAAAGTTTAGTAGTTTGTCTTTGAAATTAATCTAAGCACATAATCTTATCATTTTAATGCATATATCACCCAAACCAACGTTCCAAAAAGTAAATTAACCAAACAAGATGGGAAATCTTGGGGTGAACAACAATTGAATACTTATAATATTATAATAATTCAATTAAAATATTCGAATAATACAGTGATTGAAAATAAATAAACACTGAAAGCATTATGTACGAACAAATAAAACCGTACTAACATTAGGTACTTACCATTGTGTTCGTCGTAGTAAAAAAGTGGTTCGGCTTGGGCCGAATCAGGCTCTCTAGTTTGCGAAACAGGAACATCGTGGATTTATTTATAGTGGGCGCGAAGTGACGTTACAATGCAGGTGGATTTTCCCTTATCCACTCATCGCTAATACAGAAGTCCATAGGTCACCACAACTCACAACACAAAACAAAATCGATTCAACATAAATTTAAGTTACGTATTTCTTATAACTACAAGTGTCAGAAATATAGTCAAAATATATAACATAAAATTAAACTGTGTTTTATCTTAATTAGGGCTTGACTTGTACATAATTAAATAGGAAAAGAAAAAACAAACTTTAAAAACATTATAATATAACCTATAATCACGACTTTTTTTTTAAACCGTGACATTGACATTAAATCTGTCAAAGGTATCGTTTCGTTCGTCATTGTTATTTAAAAATCGATTTCAAATTGATAAGAAAATATGCCATGAAACTATTTGAAGTACTCTAACAGTTACAATTGAATAAAATATATGGTGACTATTAGAAAATTCATATCATTAAAGTTATTTTTATAAAATAAATCTTTGTGGGAAATTATGTTTGAGCAACGAAACATAAACGAATATGTTTGACAGAAAAGAAAACAAAAAGTTTGAAGCGGGAAAGCAAAAGCTCCAACGAAAAGTGAATAGGATTCGGCGGGTAGGGCTAAAACAATCCGTGTGGGCTGATGCGATTCAAAGGTTTTAAATTAGTGTCTAGTCAACTTAGACAATTGATTAAGCTATACTCGAAACTGGAATTCAAGACCAAAAAAACTACGACAGATAGGTTACTGTCAAATCTATCGTCACCTATGTCATTGCCAAATCAAATTTTCAGGTTTTTCGTAGGCGAAGCATTTTTTTTCACTGTTGGGAATAGAAAGGAATCGCATGAAGCCAGTTCAGGACTGTACGGTGCATGAGACACCAGCTGAATACCGGAATGATTTAAAAAAATCAATCTGGCTGCCGTGTTGATTTTTTGGCGCGCTATCCTGGTGAAAAAAATTCAACAAAGGCCTGTGGCAGACAGACTTCGGTATACCTCAGACTAGTTACTGTCTTCTAGTGGATTAACAGCTACGGGGCCTCTGCGACGGAAGAAACAGCGATCATCTTTTTGTTTACCTACGCTTCGGCCGCGGGCAAATTGTCATCTTGGAACACCCACTGAGCCGATTGTTGTATCCGTAAGCGGATTGTAGCAATATATCCACGATTCGGGAGTTCTGAGGATATTTTTTATGCTATAGGGGACAAACGAGCAAGCGAGTCACCTGATGGAAAATAATTACCGCCGCCCATGAACATCACATCAACAATCAGAGAGATCGCTAACGTATTGCCGGTCTTTTTAAAAAAGAGTACTTACGCTCTTTTCTTGGACCGTTCCGTTAAAACCGTTCCACAGAACTGAGGTACGTGGTAGAAAATTCCGCGAGAAACGCACAGTATTAGACGGCCATCCATCTAGGACGTAGGATATAGGACACAGCTTGCGAACTGCCTCCGTTAAATTTTTCCATCATAAATTGACACCAATCAACGCGACGGGCTTTTTGCTCGTCGGTGAGTAAATGCGGTATCCAGCGAGAAGCAACCTTCCTAACCTATCTTAAGGTCATGCAAAATTATTGTAACTGCCTGAGTTCTAATCTGCAGTTCATCCTGAATCTCGCAGTGGGTAATATTTCTTCGTTCTTTTATTAAGGTGACGGGTAGGGCACACTAGCGACGCTAATCGATTTTAATTTTTAGCTACTAAATCAGATTTATTTAAAACAATTTTTAAATAAACCTCTCGGCAAACACTTATTCTATTTATTAAATAACGGTCTTCCTGGTCGAGGTTCATCTTTGCCACTCTATCTACCCCGCTTAGACCCACAATAGCAGTACGTGACGGTGGCTAGTCTAAAGGGGCAGTTTCTCCAAATGCCAGCTTTAAATTTTTATGAGATTCGTGAAATGTTATCCCTCTTTTAAAATCGTAATAGATCATGCCACGAAATAACTCGCGCGTCACTTCCATTGCAGATCGATCGATCGATCGGTAGGTTCATACCTACCTTGAAGACGCCCTGTTGGTCTAGTGGTTGAAGTACCGGGCCGTGATCTCGGAGTCCTGGGTTCGATTCCCGGGTCGAGCGAAAAAGTATGTTTCGAATTTTTCGAACATAGCTCGGGTTCGTGATCACCAATCCGCATTTGGCAAGCGTGGTGATTAAGCCTAATCCCATCATAGTAGCGATGACTTGATTTCTATGATGGAGGCCTTTGCTCTGCAGTGGGACAGTTTATAGGCTGATACTTTATACCTACCTTTATTCTGTGCTCATACGCCATCGATCCGGATGGCTCTACCATGGTAGAGCTATCCGGCCAGTCAACGTCGAAGATTTTTATAGATTACCAGCTAACATTTTATGGGTATGTTGTGTACCTTTTTTTTTTTTTTTTTACGGTATCTACATTTAAGTAGGTAGTTATTATTTGACATTTTGATTTGATATATTGCTATTATTTGACACAAATAAAATGTTAGATTGAAAAGTATTCAATATTTACTTTTGGTACAATTGGATCAATATGAAACTGGCCTTTGAAAACAGTTTCATACTCGCATTGGCGGGCGACACTTGCATAGAAACTAGCGCCGCGGTGCGGACCATTATAAAAACCGAACTCAACGAAATGTTTTGAGGATCATGTCGCGTTGGCAGGGTTAACTTTCAATAAATTAATAATGCCCTACTTTTATCCTACATATGTATCAACAATACGTCAGCTAGACAGTCATTATAAATAGAAAAGGACAGGACTACTTAGGTGATAGTTATTAAACTGTTCTATATTCAACATTTAACTAGGTAGGTAATTATTATCACCTGAATGCTTGTTGCATTATAGGTAACACGTAAAACATAATAATTTAAAAATCCATCCAAAGCCAGTCACAAAAATACATTGATGTTTGGCTGTCCGTAGTAATTAGTATAATTAGTCCATAGCTAGTACCTACACACCCAGTAAACTTCTTTGTATTCAACCTTTGGTGATAGGCGAGTGTGACGTGCGTGGCACATTGTCACCGTACCTACCCACCTACATTAATACTATTTTGGGGTCTAATAATTATCGGTGTCAATTTTCCTGGAGCACTGATTTAATTGAAATAAGTAGGTAGGTACCTTACTTTGACGTACTGTCTGCTCAGTTGTTCAGTAGAGATCAAGATTACTAGCTAACAACGATAGATTTTTGATGAACTTCATATTATAAGGAGAAGTTCTTTCATTAGATGTCGTAAAAATTATCGGTAGTTTTCGTGTCATTAAGGCTTATTACCAATACTCGTACCTACCTACGGACGTTTACGTAACTACCTACTTAAATGTAGATACCGTAAAAAAAAAAAAAAGGTACACAACATACCCATAAAATGTTAGCTGGTAATCTATAAAAATCTTCGACGTTGACTGTCCGGATAGCTCTACCATGGTAGAGCCATCGACGTTGACTGGCCGGATGGCTCTACCATGGTAGATCTATCGTTGTTAGCTAGTAATCTTGATCTCTACTGAACAACTGAGCAGACAGTACGTCAAAGTAAGGTACCTACCTACTTATTTCAATTAAATCAGTGCTCCAGGAAAATTGACACCGATAATTATTAGACCCCAAAATAGTATTAATGTAGGTGGGTAGGTACGGTGACAATGTGCCACGCACGTCACACTCGCCTATCACCAAAGGTTGAATACAAAGAAGTTTACTGGGTGTGTAGGTACTAGCTATGGACTAATTATACTAATTACTACGGACAGCCAAACATCAATGTATTTTTGTGACTGGCTTTGGATGGATTTTTAAATTATTATGTTTTACGTGTTACCTATAATGCAACAAGCATTCAGGTGATAATAATTACCTACCTAGTTAAATGTTGAATATAGAACAGTTTAATAACTATCACGTAAGTAGTCCTGTCCTTTTCTATTTATAATGACTGTCTAGCTGACGTATTGTTGATACATATGTAGGATAAAAGTAGGGCATTATTAATTTATTGAAAGTTAACCCTGCCAACGCGACATGATCCTCAAAACATTTCGTTGAGTTCGGTTTTTATAATGGTCCGCACCGCGGCGCTAGTTTCTATGCAAGTGTCGCCCGCCAATGCGAGTATGAAACTGTTTTCAAAGGCCAGTTTCATATTGATCCAATTGTACCAAAAGTAAATATTGAATACTTTTCAATCTAACATTTTATTTGTGTCAAATAATAGCAATATTGATAATATTTCTGCACCTGAATGGAGATACAAGGGCAGTATTAGGGCTAAACTTGTGTCGAGATACGAACATTGGAATTCACCAATAGAAATGCTCAAAAGCGTCTACCTGTTGGCTTATCACACGACCCACTTCACTCACCTTCAGTGTAAATAAAGGATTAGCTCGATTATCAATTTTATTGTGACCAGGAATCATTTTTGCCCGGCCATTATTTCGATAAACAGAGAAAGTCGGCCAATTGTGCAAATATTGGCGATATTTTTTGTATTATTTTTTATTTTTATTGCGATTAGTTTGATTTTTATATCCATGGGGGATTTGCAGGTGGTTTTTTCGCTAAGCGTATAAATGGTGCGCAGTGAGAAACGCCCGCGCTGCGTGCATGTTGCGCGTGCGACGCGGGAATTTGCTTATGACGCATGACACTCGCTCTACCGTATGCTACGTTACCTTATATACATGCAAAGATATTTCGTACACAGATCATTTATTTTAAGAAAGAAAACTTGGTATTTTAACAAAGTATACAAAAGCTAGATTACAATAAAATTAAAATTACTATAATTTTTTACTTAAAAAAGTTACAACACGTTTTAGAAATAATCCTAAATTGTCATTATGGACGTCTATGTCAGGTAGAGAAATGTTTGACCAATGAACAATCTCATTTTCTAATTTAGTGACTTTTGTAAACCTACACACCTATTTATGAAAAAATCGTATCTATTTTTATATTATGTTCTCGAAACAAATACTAAATTTATTCATGATGGACTATGCACGATCTTTTAAATTGTCTTTACATTTGCCATCTTTTTCGTAATGATTGGACAGCCTTCTTATTTTATTTACAACCATATTGCAGTTGTCCCGTAATATTTTCGACGGTTTTTATAGTTAATTAGTTACAGATTGTGCTCATCGTCGCAATAGTACTCAGGTAGATAATATTATGGCAATTAATGGCAAAATACTTTAAGCATTTGTTTTCAAATAGCTATGTAATGCATTTTGCGATTTTAGCAAGTTAGCAACCATAACCCTGTTGGCCTAGTTCCCCCGTTGTGAAGGTTAGGCGGCAATCGCTTAATTGTAATATTTACCTACCAGACTTCATAAATCCTGGTTGTCCTAATAGACGCCTTTGGACGCAATATGTAATGGATACACCAATTAATACCCATCCGTGAAAATGGAATCTAATCCCCTACTTTATCAGTAACATCGACTTTCTGGACTTAATATTTGAAAATGTTGTAAGCTCCTAAACTGAATTAATAATTTTGATTTCATTTAATACAGAAGTTTGATTTTATTCAACACAGGTTTCCATTGATTATTATCTCAGCAGTGGAAATGCAATAACATTATCAAAGTACCTAGTATGGTGATTATTATTTGAATTGGTAGGTATATTTTGTGTAGGTACTTACCTACTGTATAAAAGTAATTGCACAATTTATTTGCAAAGCAATAGAAAACGCAATTTACACTTCAGTCAAGTATGTAGACAAAAATCTGCAATGTTCATAAGCTTATTTGTATAGAGGTACAAAATAATATGGCAAAAAAATTAATAAACCGCTACGCTATCATTGTGCTTGTGCACACCTGACGAGCTGTCCATTTTTCTCACCGTTTTATCAGTAGAACATTTTTAATTATAATTATTCCATCTGTCATCATAACGTTATTTCGCGAATGGTCTTTAAAACGCATGATGTGTAACAATTAGTTTTTAGATAAATTACTGTATTCTTTTTAAATAATACTGTGTATAAGTTTATGGAAATTCAAGTGTTATCTTAAATAATTATTTAAGTGCTACCTGTGTTTTTTTAAAGTAGTCACATAAAATTAAAGAAGTAGACAAACTTAAAATACCTAACTGTTAATTATTTTCTCTTCCAAAAAGTAATGCAGTAAATACTAATATATTTTTCTATATTCTATATTGACACTTAAGGTGACGGGTAGGACGCACTAGCGACGCCAATCGAATTTAATTTTGAGCTACTAAACCGGATCTAATTTAAACAATATCGGGGTTACAACCTCTCGGCAAACACTTATAATATTTATAAAATAACCATGCACAAATGTTGTGTCCAACGCGTACGCGAAAAATTAATTCACGCCAAAAGCGGAAACTTTTGGCGTGAATCAATTTTTCGCGCACAAAAACGGACCCAACATTTGTGCATTGGTACTTAATAAATAGTTTAAGTATTTGCCGAGAGGTTCCAACGCCGACATGGTTTAAAATAGATCCGGTTTAGTAGCTAAAAATTAAAATTATTGGCGTCGCTAGTGCGCCCTACCCGTCACCTTAATATTAATAATAGGGATGCCACGAGTTGATGTCTTGTAACCTGTCAAGATAATGTCACATCGTATGTGTGACTAGAGGGTGAAATGCATCACATACAACTAAATTATGCAGCTATATTCATATAACATTTTAGTTTTTACTTTACTAACTACAATCAATAGGAGAACTCGGTAAAATATTTAAGCATGGTGAACACTTTGGTATTTCTTAGTTGTTTAATGAGGTTAATTCTGTTGGCCTAACATGCGCACCGGGACATAATTTTGTCTACCCCGTATCTCGTGGTTAATTGAATGAACGAAACCAGTGTAGCTATATAAGAAAACAAATGTATATTTCAGAGGGCAACACTGGTTTGTCTACACGAGTAATCCTTTGTCTACCACGAGAAATTTGTCGATCGTGATGCGCATGATAGAGAAAAAGACATATTAGTCGATATCGACAAATTTGTCGTATCTCTTCCGTGACATATCTCGCGATGGCATGTTAGCCCGACAGGAAATCGTTCAAAAATACAATTAAACATTTCCCATCTTTTTTTTATATTAAATGGGTTTGCACTTGACCTCATTTCACCTGATGGAAAGTGACAATAAGGTCTAAGATGTAGCGTGCTTACCCAAAAGAAGCCTATTCACTCTCGACTTAAAGACACCCAAATTGTAGCTCTCTGGGAATACAGAAGCCGGCAAGTTGTTCCATTCCTTTCTTATTATAAATCAGAACTTAAAGTTATTATTACCGTTCACTTATGTCATCCTGCGACCAGTAGATGATCTATTGTGGCAGCCCCGTAACCTATTACAGCACCTCATGCAGCTCCAGATTCCAGGATAAACCCGAGAATGGAGCTGATGGGGGAGCTCTTGATCTCGTCAGCTGAGATCATGTGTGCTCCCAGGTGCCGGCTTCTGCAGCGGTGCAGCGCCATGCACTCACCGAGGACGTGGATAATCGTTTCCTCGTCCTCGCGACAGAACCTGCAGATTTTGTGTATCCGTAAGGCCCATGTTGTGCAGGTGCTTGTTTAATTTGCAGTGCCCTGTGAGGGTCCGAGTGAGTGCCCTAACTATGTCCTCTACTCAGTTTTGTTATCTCTACAGCTCGTCTCTGTATCAACGCCTTAGACTGTTCTAGTCGAGGTTAACACGCAATGTTAAAAAAGGCTAGCACAAATTGTGTTCCAGGATTATCCTTAGTTCGCGATTTATAATAAGGATTTTCGTATCTTGTGTCTTAATTACAATTCAACGCATCCTATATTTTAGAAACTAAATTTGATTTCATAACTTGTTTTATTTTTGACCTTTAACCTAAGTTTTGCAACAAAAAAAAATATTTTTTATAGTTATAGCCCAATCAATCACATGCCATTAAAAGCTCCTACATGTCGGGCTTGCAAAGTACACTTATTCTAAAACACGACCCCTTACTTTTATGGGCGACCGTTTAGTTTTCTATAAAGAGTTGCGCGTCATTATTTACAACCCTTTGGACAAGCCCTTACCAACAAAGCGTTTTAACATTTTAAAACGGGACCCACAATGGATGCATTGAGTTTTTTCGCCTTGCATGGATTATGTAGAAGCTGGCTCGCAAATGTTTTAATATTTAAGAGATTAACGTCATGTTACTGCTTCGGAGTAGGTAAATATTGTACGGCTTAAAATGTTTCTATTTGTTCAAATGATTTTGATTTTTATATTATGCTAGGTAAACATCAAATTGAATGCTTATAAAGTATTTAAATTAAACTGTCCTAGTTGGAATTAAAGCAGCCTACTTAATGATCAGGTCCTTGCTTGTAATTGTATTTTATACGTACCTACCTATATAATACTTAGATATATAGCAAAGTAAATAGGTAGGTACCTTCTAAGTTACAGAAAAAATTATAAATTTCTACTAATATTTTTTGCGACATATTCATAGCAATTAAAATACCTATTAGGTATTATTTGTTAGAAATGGGGTTGAGCCCCGCGTCTCATAGCCTACTGCGACCAGTAGATGATCTATTGTGGCAGAGCTAATAGGTAAAATATCATAACTATAAATGACATGGATTTTTAGAAGAAATTTAGATTGTAGCCAAAATACCTTTTTTTTTCTAGAGGCGACCTACGAAAAAGTCACCTAATATTGAATGTGATGATCAGCGTCGCCCATGCACTTCTACGAGATGAGAATCGCTGACGCCTTGCCAACCTTTTAGTAATACGTTCGTGTCTTTAAAATACTTACTCCCAAAACGCTATTCTCCCGAAAACAAAGATGTGTTATTTGACACTAATAAAAGAAAGGGCCAGTTAATCCTGAAACAAGCGAATAATTATCGCATTGCTCGTGACGGGTTAAGTCCGCAGAATTATGCTCGGTGGCGACCCGGCCGGGTTGTTTAGACCACGCGAAGGGCGCGTGTGCGCCAGGGAGGGTTAACAGATATTAGTGATGTCGAAAATCTCGCGTTACCGTGGACTATGGATCAAAATATTTAACATAGATAAACACCTTATTTAAGTCTCGATCTAAAGTTATTACCGTACTAACGCTCAAGCCGTCCCATTCCAATACGCAATGTTAAAAAAGGCAGGCAAGAGTAATAGTTCCGGAACTTTACTTAGACAGCGTTATGAAAGTAAAGGGGGAAATTGCTTAGCCTTTAATCTGATTTCTTTGTTGACGGTACGTCAACCCAAATGCATTGGGTCAAAGCGATGGTCCTGACGTGTTGACATATGCCAGGGTCGGTTGGATAATGTCGAGGTCTCCTCCGATATATGTATAGCATATCTACTAAACCCCAGCAACTCCACCATTGATCCATCCTATCCCATACGAGAGGCATCCTTGCGCCTTCTCTGCCCACCGGTCCAAAACCGAGGCCGGTGTGTCAAATCCATTATTGCCGAGACTGGGAAACACCGCCGAACCAGCGTCTTAAGCATTGATTACTTACTTCTGGTGAATCTATTTGTGACCACAATTTTGCTCTTCAAAATTGCGCGCGACATCAGCTTTGAACATGAAGAAAAATGAGTCAAAAATGAGAGAAAATTTCCGAGTACATACACTTAGCCGAAAAACTTCGTGAAAACCGGCAAGTTAATGTAGAGCTGTAGCGAGAAGTACCTTTAGATCAGCACCAGTTGAGATTACAAAGTTAAATAGTTTTTATGAGGTGGGTAAGTATGTAGGCGCGCAATCTGTAGTCTTTTTTTTTTTCTTTTTTAGTGATGAGCGGGAGACAAGCAAACGGATCATCTGACGGTAAGCGATTGCCGCCATCTCTAGCATCCGCAACTCTAGTAGAGTCACAAGTGCGCTGCGAAACAATTCGATGGAAAGACCACGACAAGAAATTGGCTTTAAACAATACGACAAAAAAAATTCATTTTTATACGCTGTCATATTGTCCATTAGTGCAAGATCGAAATAGATGGCGCAGTCTGAAGGTGGCCTACGTCAGATTGGTCGGGACTGGCTTAGAAGAAGAAGATTTTTAACGCTTTAGATTTATATTAGATAAACTGGCATCGAGTTTACATCACTACTTCAACCCTGCACATGTAGAGGCGCATTATATCGCATTCATGGGCTCTCGAGCGTGGCGACGGCAAAGTAACTAAACGGACCCCAACCCGTTCGCTGTTATTTATTATTTTAAACGGCACAGTTATAATATCGAGATTTGAGGGGTGGCTGGAGCCTCACCTGATTTTTGTTTATTTTAAACTACGGGATAAGAAGTCAAACTGATTGCATCAAAATATATATCTCGCTAATCTACCTATATTTTATGCACAGTATTACTTTTAATTTAATATTTCTATTTTATAAAAGAAGAGTTTGCTAAAATGCATGACCATGATTCAGTTGGTTTGCGGTTGCGAAGGTTGCGAAGTTCAGACGGCAGTCGCTCCATTATATTTAGGTACCAGACTCCCCAAATCCTGGACAATAGTCTAGGCAGGACCTCTGGTTCCAAAGCAACAGCTTTTTTATGTGATAGGTGGCAGACGAACAGACGGATCACCTAATGGTAAGCGCTCTGATGATGTCTTTGGACGCAACCGGGAATAACATGCTGAGATGATGACACCTAGATAAATAGTATGTGGAACTTTTAGATGACTGCTATGGCGTATTTTTTGAGTAAGACCAAGAGGCAGAAACCTAAATGTTAATCAGATCAAATCAGCACCTCGCGACGCCATCCACGGCCCTGAAGATGGGACAAGCTGGCCGGAGATAGTCCAGGAGATATTTAGCCCAGGCGTATTTTAGCCCATATAATATTTAACCCTTCAAACGTAGCATGACGGAGTTAGTCAATATTTAGCGGAGAATCGCCGCTGAGGCGGAACCGGTATTGCTGTTGAAAGGTTCTTTGTGACTGTCCTCTAATCAGCCGTAAAGTATACCAATAAAGGGTTTGAGCGTTTAAAAAAACTGATTGTAATAATAGAAGATCATTAATTATCAACGTGATCGTGTATGAAATTAACGCACTGTCTCTATTTGTAGATGTCTGGATTTTTATCAATGTCACAATAAGACTTGAAAAATTTTATCCATTTTTGACAAAGTTCATTTTTTTTTAATGTCACGTATGTAAGACAGCTACATGTAGGGTTTACTGCCGTTGTATGTGTTTAACATTGCCTTAGTACTAGTATTAAATTAACTGCCTGTGTCCCTGCCGTGCCTTAGCTGAGTTGCGACTCAGTCGCAGTGAAGAAGTGTCATGTTGAAAATGAAATTGACCTATGGACCTAAATTGAGAATGTTCTTGTAGGATTACTTTTTATCATGATATTTTAAACACTATTTTTTCAATTTCTTTATACCAAAAGTGTTAGTAACTAGGTACTAAGGTAGTACCTACACTATTAGGTTCCAGGTATTTAATACAACTTAAATTAAAAGTACCACAAAACTGCAAACATGAAGCGTTTTTGGCAAATTTAAGTTAGTAAAAAAAATTATACAAGCGCCAGTATATTTCCTCTATGAAATACACACAATATCGAATTGGATGCGTGTCTGATCAAATATTTATGTAATTTATTGCACGTCGATACCGACAAAGGGTTGCCATAAAAAACGGCACAGTTTGCACACGCTATTAAACTATTAAATAAATTAAACCGTGCAATCGGTGGATGTTGTCACCCATATGGCTAAATGTATTAAGTGCGAAGTCAACCTGTTAGAAGTTGGAAGAAAAAACTGGATTCTCGATTCTTTGTTTTGTTCTTAATATACGTTTTTACCAGACTTCACAAATCTTGGATCATGATCAAAGCGTACCCCAGGCTACGAAGCAACCGCTTTGAAACAGCTGAAAACTGAGTACACGCTAATAGATATATAGATAAAATAAATACTCTTTATTGCACAACATACAATACTTAAAAGTTAGGTATACAGAGATACAATGTACAATTTAGGATAATATGTGGAGGATACAGCAATGTATAACTTTCATTACAGGAGGGTGTATCTGTGAACATTTATATCCGTTTAACCCGTGCTCTACCAACTATCTATAACATCATTTGTTCTACGATTTTTCGAAATTAGTCAATTTTTTTTTCGACTTCCCATACAAAATGATCAAGTCACGTGACGTGACTTTGTAAGAAAAGGTGTTTATTTTTTATTCTTATTGAGCAGTTTATACTTAATCTGTGGTTTATACAAAGGTTCCGCTATGGTATCCATGTGGTAAAAACCGATCATAGAAATTTAAGAGTCCTAGAAATGCCTGCAATTCTTTTATATTACCAGGGGCAGGAAAATTCCTAATTGCCTCTATTTTATCTCCAGATGGATGAATACTAATCTCATCTATAACACATCCTAAAAATTTTACTTCATTTGCTGCAAACTTGCATTTATTTTTGTTTACTCTTAGCCCTGCTTCTTGTATTTTTTTTAGTCCTGCATTTAGTTGAGCATTGTGTTGCTTTATATCAGCTCCACTCACTACAATATCATCAAGAAGTACGGCCACCCCCGGAATATGAGCCAACAACGATGCCATTAACCGCTGAAAAATTCCTGGGCATGCCTTGACACCAAGGCAACAGGCAGCGGCGTGACTGTGCTCCAGCATTGTTGATGTCTATGAGCGGCGGTTACTATTAACTATCAGATGGGCCGCATGTTCGTCTGCCTATTTTTTTCAACTTGTTTACCTAGGTTATTTGCAATAAAAAACCTAGGAATGCAAATTGAATAGGTAAACATTTACATCACTTTACCCGCGTCTTCTTATAACCCTTCTTTTTGCTCTATGACTTTTGAAAGAACGCATAAAAAATTTCGTCTTTTCATACAAAGTCGGTAACGTGACTTTAATTTTTACCGACTTCAAATACCGGTTCTACCGGTTCTATGTTCGACTGTATACAATCGAACATAGAACCTCCTCCTTTTTGTTTTTTATGAATGTTCACCGATTTCTCCGCCAATTGTTGACCGATTTGCACAATTATTTTTTTATTTGAAAGAACACACTTCCAAATTGGTCCCATTTTCATTCATCTCAGGATCTGATGAAGAAATACCAGAGAAATTGAGGGCAACCCTCAAATTTTATAGCTGCACCAGTATTTACGCCTGATTGTATTATTTTTGTGGTTCAGCTAATGATGGAAGGTCAACTCATCAACGGTTAGGAGTTAAAAGATAACTCTCTCCATACCGTTACTCACAATTAGGCTGATGGTTATTGGCGGGGGTGGGGCTACTGAAAAATGAAACGCTAAAAAGCATGAAAGGTTGACTGATAGAGAATGCCTCTGGGCATTAAGTATCGCTATTCGTCGCCTATTGTATCGTTTTGTGCAATAAAGTTTTAAATAAATATATAATAAAGAATGAAAAAAAAATCTACGAAAATAAACCGCCTTCAAAAACCACGAACTAAAAAGTGTAAAATAACATTTTTAACACTTTATACACTTTAATAACATTCTAAGTACACTCGAGAAAAGGTGATATTGAAGTCGGCGCCTAATCCCTGTTGAATAATTGAATGAAGTACTTATTACAAGATAGTCTTGGGCACCGACTTCGGTAACATCTTTTCACGAGTGTAGTGTTATAAAACGTTATTTAAGTGTTAAAAATGTTATTGTACACTTTTTAGTTCTTGGTTTTTTGTATATTGAGATGAATTTCCAAAAGTCGTAAATCGAACCCTGTTCATAGTTGGTAGAAGACGTGGTTAAAGGGATCTCAATGTTTACCGATACAACCTGTATGGGTTATAGATTTAAAAAAAATATTGAAGTACCTACTCGTAACAGACTCAAGAGTGGGCGTGTCCCACAGACGCGTCCCACTGGTGCAACAGGAGCCATAAAACAGGGTGCGAGGCGTCCCGGCCCACAGTGCGCACCACGCACGCGCAGTGCTCTAGTCAACTTTAGTGTAGTTTAGTTTTAGTCGGGAAACTTTCCGTGCGCATTCTAGTGTTATGATGGAACTTTAGTGCGGTGGAAACTAAGGTGGCGTTTGGCGTCGAGGATTGAGTGAGTATTTGTTTATTTATTATTCTCTTATGTATGTATGTAGTTAATTATTGATTTTACTGATGCATAACTTATTTATTAGTTTATAATATTGTGTTTTATTGCACCACCTACCCCTGCTCTACTATTAAATGTCATTTTCCGAAGAGTTCATCGAACCACACGCAGCGATTCGTCATTCCATTTCATCATCTTGATGGACGGCGGCGAATACTGTGCGTTTTTCGCGGGCGAACTTTCTACCACGTACCTAGTTTTGTGGAAACAGTTTAACATATGGAGTATTACCGACGGCTACGACTTAGGGACATTCAAGAGAAGAGTGTACTCCTTTTAAAAAGGCCGGGCAAACGCATTAGCGATCTCTCTGATTTCGCGGATGTTAATGGGCGGCGATGATTGCTTTCCATCAGGTGACTCGCTTGCTCGTTGTCGCCTCTAGCAGAAAAAAAAATGTTGCTTTCAGTGATAAGACCGCCGAAATTGTACACAAAATTCTTCTGTAATGCCTAGTATTTACGTTGTGTATTTTGATCAATAAAGTATTTATACGCCTATAAAAAATGTACTGATAATCTACTTTACTTTCCATAAGACTTGATAAGAACAATTTTCTACTAGGTATGTATTGTGGCAATACAAGGTACTAAGTTTGAAGAATCTACATCTGATGCAGGAAGTAGTTACACTTTTAGATGCTAAATTAGTGTAACTCCTTACACCTTTTCGTACACTTGAACCTTAGGTAAGAATCACGTCTACTTACATGAGAACATTATTATAAACTACTAGTGTTCCGCCCTAACTTCGTTTCGTGACATTAATTCAACTTTATACCAATAGACGGCGCTAGATGTCGATTACAACGCGCTAGCGTTTCTTGTTTTTGGATTAGCTATAAGCGTTGCCGCTATCTGCAGGATTTACCTCTTTATAATCAGTATAGATAGATAAATTATAAAAACAATTAGAAAATAACCAATAATAGGCTTGTGTCCTATTTTTTTTCTCTTGTTGGTAATATAAGAACCCCTCAAAAGTGAAAACATCGGTGAAAGAATGGATTTGTTATCTTGGAAACTCTTTGAGATAGGACAATTTGAAAATCACTTAAAATAGTTAATACTTGCCCAAAACGCTCCATACAAACAGTGATGCGAGGCGTGACGTCAGTCCTCACTAGTTTGTGCGCATCGCGAGATAGCTTTGTTCGATAGCTATATGAAATACTTAATGCGTTTATGAAAATGGTTTCTTAACAAAAGTTGCTATAAATTGAAAAAAAATATCGATTGCTATATAAATATATTTTGTAAATTTAAGAATTAAAATTTACTTTACCTTTGCCTTTCAGGGCTCATAACAAAAATAATAGGTACATAAGGTTTCAAGTTGAAATTTTGTACATAACTCCTTTTGACCGTTATTTCTCAGTAATATTTTAAACATCTGCCAACCTCTGACCTAGTACACAAGCCTATTGTGTAGGCAGATTCTTAAGGTGACGGGTAGGGCACACTAGCGACGCCAATCGATTTTAATTTTTAGCTACTAAACCGGATCCATTTTAAACAATTTTGGGGTTACAATCTCTCGGCAAACACTTATACTATTTATTAAATAACGATGCAAAAATGTTGGGTACAACGCGTGCGCGAAAAATTGATTCACGCCAAAAGTGGCCGCTTTTGACGTGAATCAATTTTTCTCGTACAAAAACGGACCAAACATTTGTGCATGGTTATTTAATAAATAGTATAAGTGTTTGCCGAGAGGTTGTAACCCGAAATTGTTTAAAATAGATACGGTTTAGTAGCTAACAATTAAAAACGAATGGTGTCACTAGTTAGGGCTACCCGTCGCTAGCCTTAACACAGGTAATTTGCAAACACATCGGCTTGCTTGCCTGGACGTTGCATTATCGTTAGCTAGAAAAACCGATATTGCAATAAGTTAACGAGCTAAGTAAGTAGTTTATTACGTGGCATGTTAGACGTTAAAATCTCTTTATTGATTGCCTTTGCTATGATTTGCACGGAATTTTTCAGCGGTTATTTTGATTAACGTGCTCACTACACACAACTACTACAACTCGATACACGAGACATACAGTTGAGCACCATGTAAAAGGGTGCTATAGTAGATATTCTGAATTTTCAAAAAATATAATTGGGCTTTGAATAATACAATACAATGCTAACGACCAAAACAACCCCCCTTTGGACAGAATCGTGTAAAATTAATTGTTTAAATAAATTATTTTCCAATACGTTGACTGTGGTTACGTATTTGCCCCGTGCTTTTACAGAGCTAAAAAATGTGCTAAATGTACAATTATGTCGTTAGACTCATGGAAATAAATAAATAAATATTTCACAACATCACATACATTGATCTGACTCCGAGATAGGTAGCTCAAGCACCTGTGTTACGGATATCAGAATCAACAGTGGGATTACAAATATTTACATATAATACTTTTCTTTTGTAAATACATACTTATAATACAAAGATAACGCCCAGACCAATACAAACAGATATGTTCATGCACACAAATGTTTGTACTGTGCGGGGATCGAACCCGCAACCCTTGCACCAGAGGCAGCGTTCACTACCACTGTTCCAAACAGGTCGTCTAGTAAATAGTTTTCAATCTAGCACTAAAGTTGCAGAATTGGCCACACTGCCGCAGCTCAGGGTACGCTTCGACTATTTAAGGACTGCCGCCTGAACTTCGTAAACCTTAGACAGGGGAACCAGATTACGGTGACGTGTTCAGAATTACCGAAACGTGTAGGTTTTTTCATGATCTTCTATCACATGGATATTCAACTAATTGTGAGAAACGACGTACTTACATAGATTTGATAAATGCATAGGTGGCACCTATGGACCTATACCTAGTACGATCTTACGTTCGTATCGTATCGTGTGTGTAAGAGTAAATCACGTATTTTGTTTGTATGTCAATCAAGCAATACAAGAGTGATTAACTTCCAGCCACGCTCCGCTGCGCGTGGGCAAATGCGATCGCGTGCCGACGCGTGGCCGGCAGGTGGCCGTAGCTGCCAACAAGTGGCCAAGCGATTAAAATGTAGTTGGCAACTAATTTGGCAAAAATTTGAAACTATTGGTTAAAATCTTTTATTGATTGCTAACAGAAATATTGCGATTGTTGTAAATGAATTTGTTTTTTTTTATAAACCAAAGTTGGGCAAAATTTCAAAGATGGGTATATTGAAATTTAATTTGGTAAAATGATAACCTATACACATTTTAAAAAATGTGTATAGGTTATCATTTTACCATGTCATATCTAACCGTATATATATATTTTTTATGTATGTTCACCGAATTCTCGGCCAATTATTGAGCGATTTGCACAATTCTTTTTTTATTTGAAAGAACACACTTCCAAGTTGGTCTCATTTTCATTATGTCAGGATCTGGTAAAGGAATCCCAGAGAAATTAAAGAGACACTTCAAATAACATTGTATAACAGTACACTCGAGAAAAAATGTTAGTGAAGTCGGCGCCTGTTGAACAATTGAATGAAGTATTTATTACAAGATAGTCTTGGGCACCGAGTTCAGTAACACCTTTTCTAGAATGTACCTACGGTTATAAAATGTTATTTGAAGTGTTAAAAAATATTATTTTATACTTTTTATTTCGAGGTTTTTGAAGGTGGTATTTTATATAAACAAAATTCACTGTTTCATAAATTAAATATTTTTTACGAATATGACCCATTAATCAACCATGGAAACGTCTTGATTTGTGCATAAATTACCTTTCATTTATGAAACAGTGAAGTGGGCATGTTAGTTACAAATAATTTAAATTTTATATTGCCTACCGACAGCATATTGTATTCATTCAATTAAATACTAACATACACATTTCTACCATCAGTGGATCTATGCGATGGGTGGATACCATATTGGCTCACCAAAACTTACTCGAAATTGTTATTCCTACCGATTTTTTATCCGAATAATCGCTTTCTTTATATGAAAAATACTATAAGTGTATACTTATTTGCTCTCACAGCAAATTGAATAAAGAAATTAAGCCCCGATTTGAACACGCTACACAAAACCCCCTCAGAAATCACAGGAAGTGGGAAGTGATAAAGTTCAACTGACTTTCGTGGCATACGGTCCGTACGGTCACGCGAGTCTAAAAGCGACCACCTGTCTCTTCTGACAGGGAAATTACTCTCTCGCAAACATAGGGTTGACTTTATTTAGCGTTTGGAAAGATTGTTAAGTAGTTCTAAAATAACTTTCAAATACTTAACGTGACGGGTAGGACATAACCGGATATATTTTAAACGATTTTCGGGCCTCAAGGCAAACACTTATACTATTTATTAAATAATCATGCACAAGCGTTGGGTCCATTTTTGTAAGCAAAAATTGATTCACGCCAAAAGCGGCCACTTTTGGCGGTAATCCAAAATTTGAGTGCAAAAGCAGACCAAATAGTTAACTAGAAGTATACAATAAATAGTATAAGTGTTTGCCGAGAGGTTGTAACCCCGAAATTAAAATAGATCCAGTTTAGTAGCTAAAAATTAAAATCGGTTGGCGTTGCTAGTGTGCCCTACCCGTCACCTTAAACAGTTTTTTTGTGGACTTGATCACAAGTTCAGCGACGAAATGATTGAAAGTTTAATTTTTTAGATTTACGCGTTGCATTATAACTATAATTCATTAAGAAGGGAATAAACACGAAATTTATTAAGTGATACAACAGTATGTACTCACTTTAGGAGCTTTTTAAACTAACATATGAGCAGCTATTTCTTTCAAAGTTACTTTATGATAAAAACATATATTTTTATACTAAAAAACTATTAGCAGGTATCAATGAGAGAGTTTGAATTCTTAGGTATATGAAAGATTTTTAAATTTTAGAGAAACTGACGATTTGCTATTTGGTGGGACTACCAATGAGAGTTTTCGCGTGTGAAAAGTCCGCTAGATGGCGTACTGTTGGACTGAGGTCCAACATCAACCGCATTGGTTGTTTAGTTTGTCAAATTGACATTTTGTCAGATCACGTTCAAAAATAACCAATCACATTGTATATGGACCTCACTCCTTTTTGACACACGAAACACAATATGGCTAAAATATTTTTGAAGGGAATAAAAGTTCGTACTCTCAATTTATTGATATACTTTATTGCACTAAATACACAACTTAAAAAAAAACTAGACGTTACTTACTTATTATTGTCTAAAAGCATAATGTGTGTAGGTACATTTGTGGCTTATAAAACCTTTTCTTGTTTCAGATCAAACCATGTTCAACACCAATTTCGATGACTACTGTGATTTCAATGACAGCATCTGCAGCAATGACTCGGGCTTTGAAAGGTCCTACGCGGATTCCTTGGCGACACCGACGTCTGCGCATAGTACCCCACTCAAACACGACACGTCAGACCTGGGCGTATCTCTGACTCCACACAAAGATCACCATGCCAGGAGAAAGCTCTTCAGTGACGACTACGAGTTCCCATTTAAAGATCCTATAGACATCAAAACTTTTGAGGACGATCTACACCCTACAAACAACACTTCAACTCCAGTCAAATCAAAGGAAAAGAAACCCAAGGACCCAAATAAACCTAAAAGGAAATACGCAAATGGGAAAAACAGAGTAACAAGATGCAAAAGTCCATCACAGATTTTACGAATCAAAAGGAACAGAAGAATGAAAGCAAATGATAGAGAAAGAAATAGGATGCACATGTTGAATGAAGCACTGGACAGACTTCGATGCGTACTACCAACTTTCCCTGAAGATACAAAGCTAACGAAAATAGAAACTCTTAGATTCGCACACAATTACATATTTGCTCTTAGTGAAACTTTGGAGTCTCTAGACAACATAAACTCCGGAAATATTTCGTCTGAAAGCTTTTCATTGAACTATGAGAAACTACATAACTATTCGTCATCTGGGGAAAAAAGTACAAAAGATGCCTTCAGAGACATGTTTTCGGTGCCTAATAAAAGTGAAGAAAGTAATGGAGATGGCAGCTACAGAAATTTCCAAGGGTTTAGTAAGCCTTTCCCCAACGGTTCCAACTTCATGCAGACTCCTGAAGGTGTGCTCATAAACGTTGGTAATGTAACCGTGTCAGTTAATAATAAAGGTGGAAACTGTATAACTTCAACTACAGGTAGCGGATTCTTCACACATCCATCTAGTTTTGGAGACGATGTGAATCAGCCAAGTTATTACCATCATGAATCGGTAACTCCTTCCAGTAACTACAATGAGGTTTATGAAAATGGTTACCAAAATGGACCAGAGGGGTACTTCAATCAAACGAATTACGAGATATTCAGGAATGCATTTGAAACTGCGAAAAATAAAAGATATACAAAAGTGAACGATTGTGGCACCAACTATGCCAGTTATGCGAATAATTCCTGTTTACGGATATAATGAGAAACATTATTATGGCGGAGATACTACATATGCCCAAACGAATTTTTACTTCAACCAAAGATATAAAGATTTTTATAATCGATCTAATGTAATAAATGCTCAGATGTGAGTTTAAGTTAGTTTAATTAATAAAGAAAACCATTGTAATATACATGATGCTAGTCCAGTCATTAAATGTACAAATATTTTAAAGTTTTGATATACACTAGGATAAATAACTATGAACATTCTGTAAGACAATAAACTTTTATGAATGTATAATTTAAGTTGTAATTGCCAAAGTTTAACTAGTCACATTTTGTACTTTAATAAAGAGAGTTGTTTTATAAATTGTTATTTTATTTGTTGGACAACTATGCACTTTCTAATGACACAAAACGCATTACGAATATAGAAATCTTCAAAGCCAGTCAAAACAGATATACCTTCTTCTTAACAGAAAACTAACAGAGACCTAGTTAATTTATTTATTTTTCAAATATAAATAGACCCCATAAATGTTGACGTTAACGATAGAAGCTGAACTGAATTCGCACTTGATTTACCAGCGAGTAATAATAAAAGCGAGAATCATGAATATAAATCAAATTGGAACAATGGTGGCTAAAGAGCGAAAAGTGAATGCTCCCGCGCATAGTGCTGCACCCCAACGCCAAACCATTGTTCAGACTGTAGAAACGTTACCAATTTACAAACGGACTTTTCAATTGTAGTCTTTATGCAGCCTGATTATAAAGATGACTTTATTTGTTGTTGCTGGTTGTTTGGTGAATATAGGGGCACCCGTTCTCGAGTTTCGTAAACGAATGTTTGCTTTGGAAATTCGTTACGGGCTATTTTGCCCGACGTCTGTGTTTGCGCCAATGATTCGGGTGTCATGTAGTTTGTGCATGTTGAGGGCTTGTTGACTGATTATGGTCTTAGCTGACCGTTAAAATTGTTTGGCTTTAGCTTTTCATTTTATTAATGTTAAGATTATTTAAAGCAAAAGCGGCAACTCAACAATAGAATACATTTCTGTCACTATTCAAACGCCGACCAAGCGTACAATGGACTCCAAACCGACGGCTTTGGACACAACCAGGAACGACACTCTGAGCTTATGATGAAGATAATATAATAACTGTTATCATATCAACATACAAGCCAATAACAGCATCAGATTGATCATCAAAACCTAAATTTTCACTACCCAACAATAATCAAAATTTTGTTAAAGATAATGTATATCTCAATGTAGCATGCAATAAAAATATTACTACTATTACAGAAGTCCTGTAGTATAAGTAGGTACGGTCATAATTAACAGGTCATCAAACAGAATGAAAAAAAGAAATATTGTGTATCAAACCTCGACTTTGTAAGAAATTATTATTAGATACACAACATTTAAAATCGTCACTAACTTTTAAAAGGAAATAACATCTATCACCTGCTGGCCAGTCGTAGCTGACATGTCTCCAATTATTGTAATTATAACACAAATCCGCGCTTTCGTCACGCGTCACTGTGTGTTTCAACCACACCAGGAAATTGACTTCCGATACGGTTGAGTGTGAAATGAACTCAAATTTATGACCATATTGCAGGGGGAGCACTTGAGATGCAAAATAAAAAAATCTCCATACATCTGTTCAAGGAGAGTCACATTTGCAAAATAAAACATTATAGTCAAGTGTAAAATTTGTGAATCATAATCATATTAAT
The DNA here is from genome assembly GCA_019059595.1 of Marasmia exigua. Classification (NCBI taxonomy): domain Eukaryota; kingdom Metazoa; phylum Arthropoda; class Insecta; order Lepidoptera; family Crambidae; genus Marasmia; species Marasmia exigua. The sequence continues at coordinate 27,299,491 of CM032466.1, forward strand.
GTCAATATACAAAAATGATAGGAGTAGAAGGTAATTTTAAAAATTAAAATAACGTCTGTAATAAATAAATTCCACAACATCACACATTGATCTGACTCCGAGATAGGTAGCTCAAGCACCTGTGTTATGGATATCAGAACCAACAGCGGAAATACAAATATATGCATTTTAATACTTTTCTTATGTAAATACATACTTATGATACATAGAAAACACCTAGACAGACATGTTCATGCACACAAATGTTTGTACTGTGCGAGGATCGAGCCTGCAACCCTTGCACCAGAGGCAGCCAGCAGACTGGACAATTTTACCAGAGCTTAATAAAATACCTTCCTTCTTCTCCTAAATATCTTCTTACTTATCTTCTCCTCAAGCAAAAAGCATAATGAACTCATAGGTGGTCTGTTTTCTCTAAATTAGTTAGGGACGTACTACAAAAACTAAGGGTTACCTATTACAACCTTTCACGTCAAGTAGTAGACGAAAAGTTTCCGAAAAGGTAAGGTTTCGCGTATATACATAGTAGTTCGCAAATATTCTAAACTATAATGCAGAGTAGATCCCGGGACTTGCACCCAAATCTAGTGAATTAATAGGCCAATACTTAATGTCATACTTACCGTATCTCCCCCATCGGAATAGATTTCTATCAAACAACCTCAAGCTCGCATAATCCCGAATCCCGCACGTTTACCGAATTTTGCCGCACTCCCCTACGCCAGGATCAATCAATGGTTTTGTTGGTAATAATAATAGGAATAATCTTACTCGCACTTTTGTATAGAAAACGAAAGCTAGTTAAGCTAACAATTATCTCAGAATAAGAAATATATAGATTACTTGCCTAACAAAAACAAGAAAATAAACTACTCTTTTCAAAAGATGAGGAACGAAATATAATTATTAATAGTTGTCTTTACCCCACCTAGGCTAGCGACCAGTGACCGCAGATTCAATGTCGGCGGCCTTAATCTGGAATAAATAATAAATAAATATTTCACAACATCACATACATTGATCTGACTCCGAGATAGGTAGCTCAAGCACCTGTGTTACGGATATCAGAATCAACAGTGGGATTACAAATATATACATATAATACTTTTCTTTTGTAAATACATACTTATAATACATAGCAAACACCCAGACCAATACAAACAAATATGTTCATGCACACAAATGTTTGTACTATGCGGGGATCGAACCCGCAACCCTTGTATCAGAGGCAGCGTTCACTACCACTGTTCCAATCGGGTCGTCAAATGAATGATTTTTGCCATTCCGGCACTCGCGGGCACTTACCCAATTATACTGGATGGCGGCCCGGCGTCTTTGGTGTGTGTACACCAGTAAAATAGGTACTTAAGTTTTAAGATATTCAGACACTGGACAAACACATGTACTTAACACCACACCACACTATGAAGGTGACCTTATCACTAAAAGTGATCTCTTACAGGCAAAATTTGAAAAAATTTGGTAAAGGAAGTAGTAAGTTCGAATCCTAATGCAGACCTCAATTATTTTAAACTTTATCTATTTTACATATTGCGTACAGGACTTGTCAGAATTTGACCACAAATAAGTACATGAGATACTTAATGACTAGAAAAATAATCCTTAAATCTGTTGTAATAAAATTCATTGCAGTTTTCTTTACAATGAATCCCTCACAGCAAAATAAATCAAACTGCCAAAAATATAGAGTCCGTTTTTGAGCAAACCACACGAATGTGTCTTATATGTACCTTAACAGTAAAAAAAGAACCCACGGCTCTTGGAGTTTGAGCGTGAGGAAGGGTCATCACCAAATGCACCCCCCGGGCCTTACGAAATCTTAAATAAAGGTTCCTATTTTGCAAAGATTTGCTATGCAGCTATGCTACGAAGATGTGAAACGCGCGCTACGAAACTAAATAATAATAATAATAATTCTCACAACATCTCATACGTTGACCTGATTCCGCACTAAGTAGCTTAAGTACTTGTGTTACAGATATCAGACAACAGAGGAACACAAATATATACTTAAATACATATATTACACCCAGACACCGAACAAACACAAGTGTTCATCGCACGAGTGTTTGTCCAGGGTGGGGATCGAACCCACGACCTTTGGCGTAGGGGGTCACTACCAATTGCGCCATCCACCCATACCATAGATGACCGTTTCCACCAGAGCTAAGCTAAGTAGCTGCTGTACGAGGAAGATGCGGTATACAGGGCGTCCCATGAAACCCTTTAGTTACCATTTTTACTTAAGGAAAACATCACTTTATTCTTAAACAGAAAAATAACTGCATCCAAAGGTTATTTATTGTGTTCATAAAAATAAAATAGTTTTTTTTTATTCATAAAAATTAAATTGTTTTTTTTTATTCTGCTAATCGATACAGCGTTAAAATAACTGCATCCAAAGGTTATTTATTGTGCTCATAAAAATAAAATTGTTTGTTTTTTATTCATAAAAATTAAATTGTTTTTTTTATTCTGCTAATCGATACAGCGTTAAAATAACTGCATCCAAAGGTTATTTATTGTGTTCATAAAAATAAAATTGTTTTTCTTTTATTCATAAAAATATTTTTTTTTTATTCTGCTAATCGATACAGCGTTAAAATTTCTCTATGAAACCTTAGTCCTTGGACTCGTCAGTCGTGAAAGATATTCGAAGTACCGAAAATTGGTGGAAAGGCACCCTCTAGCTGCAAGCTATGCTGCCAACCTAAAATTCAATCCTGTCAACTTTGTCTAACTAATCAAATATTAAACCACATGTCTGCCTATCCTGTCCGCGGGCTAATTGAGCTATTGTCTGTTTGTCTGTCCGTCCTGTTTAAAATTCATCACAGCCCGGGGCCAGTGTTTACTTAACTAAACCAATACACTTGAATTACCTTTTTAATGTGGGGTTGTTTTGTTAAATGCATTTTTATTAGTTTTGTGGTGAATGGAGATCATTTTAAACTTAATTTTATGAAGGAATGACTTTTTTATTACTTTGTTATGTATGGATAATGAATAAATTCTTTATTACCAGTATACATTTTTACAACTATTACATAAAGCTGGTCCTCACACACTAGGCTAAGCCTGTCCTGTGAGGAACAGTAGACGATTTCCAAGAGAAATTGTTACAGTATCATGCATTATTGTACAATAAGAGCAAGTTTGGTATAATGTCTAGTGAACACAGTTTTGTATTTTTGTGGGCATAATGTAAATAGTAAGTGTACATGTGAGTGAGTGAGTGTAAGTGTGCGTGATTGAGAGAGAGAGAGAGAGAGAATATAATTCAAAGCAGGAAGTATCACAATATAGGTTTAAGTAAATCTTCCACCTCATTGCATGTATTTATGTCAACAGATACTTACTGTGTACATATTTCGCAGATGTTCATGGATGGCAATGATTATTTGCCATCAGGTCACAAGCTTGCTGGTTTGTCGCCTCTAGCATAAAAAAACTTTTTTATTTATTTATTTCACCTAGTTATTGTATCTTTACAGGTTAGTTACCTAATGGGATAGAATCAATCAATCAATATTTCACAACATCACATACATTGATCTAACTCCGAGATAGGTAGCTCAAGCATCTGTGTTACGGATATCAGAATCAACAGTGGGATTACAAATATATACATTATAATACTTTTTCTTTTGTAAATACATACTTATAATACATAGCAAACACCCAGACCAATACAAACAAACATGTTCATGCACACAAATGTTTGTACTGTGCGGGGATCGAACTCGCAACCCTTGGACCAAAGGCAGCGTTCACTACCACTGTTCCAAACGGGTCATCAAAGTAGACTATAAGTACTAGTTTTACACTAAGTATATAAATATAAATAATGATAAAATATTTCACAACATCACATACATACATTGACTGACTGACTCCGAGATTCGGATGTTACGGATATCAGAACCAAAAAAAAAAATGCTAATGTTAGATATCTATTTACCTAATAAAAAGCGGAACATACTCGTACATAAAGTTAACAGTTAAATTGTTTGGGTTAGGTTTCTACACAAGCAAGCAGCAAGTAAGGTCGACAGCGCAATTGCGACTCCTATGGTATTTCAGGTGTCCTTGGGCAGCGGTAATCGCTTACCATCAGGTGATCCATCTGTACGTTTGCTCCCTATCCCACAAAAAACACAGGTAAAATATCAATTGAAGAATGGCTTCAGTTATTATAGTAACCCAACCAGTGGTTGATTGTACATCAGATGAACATGAACAAAAACGTGGTCCTTTTCTAACACGTCATGATGGAGCGTGACGATGAGGTATAAATAATAATAATAATATATAATATTTATTTTCCAGAAACATATAATGACAATAAATCAGCTTGTGATTGGGGCCTCCTTTTAATCATAATAATGCCTGTGCCAAAAGACTCCGCTATTCCATATCATTCACACATTTAATTTGATTTTATATATAAGTAACCTTAAGGTGACGGGTTGGGCACAGTAGCGACGCCAATCGATTTTATTTATTAGCTATTAAACCGAATCTATTTTAAACAATTTTCATTACAATTTTCATTTCATTTCAATTATTTAAAATATATTTGTGTTGATAGCTAACAATTAAAATCAATTGGCGTCGCTAGTGTGCCCTACCTGTCACCTTAAAGATGCCTGTTCAGTCTTGCCTAAAAGATATTATAATCAGAGAAGAATGACCTTGACGAAGAGTTACATTCCTTATTTTTTTGTAGTTAGCAGTGCGCATTTAAAAAAAGTATGCTAATTTTCGTATTCTTTCTTTTTCAAAACATTTAAGTAAACAAAGAATAACGTTTCTCTAAATATTCGTAGTAAAATCCAGTAGCAACCAATCTGCCACCCTCTATTCAGCATTTATTATAGCTAATAAAATCGATTCCGTCGTTTCTCGCATTTAATACCAAAAGATGAATCGATGGGACCACAAATTGGCCGTACATCTGACATTTTATTTACTTAAATAATTAATACACAAAAATCAACTCTACTACTGCTACTTAAAGTTTAGAATCACTCGTCTACGCTTTTAATCTGACCAGTTTAAGGTGATCTTTGGGTATAGTAGCTGTGAAACTAGTGATGCTTTTAAGTAGGGGATGGTGTAGGGTCTTATTAGTTTGGTTTGACAAATGAATTCGGGGGATATGAGATGTTTGACAGTGAGCAAATATTATAAATTAGCAGTGGTAGAGTTTTAGTGTTGACATACAAACTAAGTCTAAGCAAATGGAAATAATGTAGCAAGATTGTATTGTATCAGTCCGGGGCAGTGGTCCAACTGTTCCGTCCAACTAGTTGGACCATGGGTCTTTAATAGGGGCACTTGTCCAACTTTGTATCTATACGCTATACTGGTAAATTAGCAATTGTGATGGTAGCTCAGTAGATAAGTACCTACGTACGAGATTCGAAGTATGAATGAATGACTAAATTGCACAGAAAACTTAGAAACTTACAACTAGATATTACAGGAGCAATGTACAATGAAGGCGACCTTATCACTAAAAGTGATCTCTTACAGGCAACATTTGAAAAAATATGGTAAAGAAAGTAGTAAGTTCGAATGCTAATGCGAACCTTAATTATTTTAAACTTTATCTATTTTACATATTGCGTACAGGACTTGTCAGAATTTGACCACAAATAAGTACATGAGATACTTAATGACTAGAAAAATAATCCTTAAATCTGTTGCAATAAAATTCATTGCAGTTTTCTTTACAACAAATCCCTCACAGCAAAATAAATCAAACTGCCAAAAATATAGAGTTAGTTTTTGAGCAATCGTTCGTATCTCAGTTTAAAGGGTGGGTCGAAACTGTTAACATTTGGCAAAGTTGGTGCCCTGCCTCTTGAGGTTGATTGAAAACCAACTGTAGCTTTTGTGTTTGTTGGTAGAGACAACAACAATGACGTCATGCAACTTGAGGGGGCATCTGTATGCGCAAAGTTGTATACTGTTTTTTTTATTAACTAAATATAATTAAAAGTATAAGTTAATATTGTGTTACAAGTACACATATATCATAGATAGATAGATAGATATATACTCTTTATTGCACAACATACAAAACTTAAAAGCTAGGTATACAGAGATACAGTGTACAATTTAGGCGGTCTTATCGCTGGGAGCGATCTCTACCAGACAACCTTCAGGTAAAGGACATTAGATAGAAGAGGGGAGGGTGGTGCAATCCTTTTGATTTTGAATACCTATTGATTAAGTAAATTTATAGTATAAATACATATATCTAGATAATAAATAAATAAATAAACACGTTATCATACACTAATATATACGAATGCTAACTTACTATAATACAATATAACCTACACAAATTATATAAAATTATATAAAATATACTAGTATAAGGTTATATATATCATCGTATTTGATATACCTATCATCATTTATTTCTATATGGTGTCATGATAACAAAAGATAAAATGTATTTTTTTATATCTCTGGCACCAAAATTATTTTTATCATCGTCTTTCTATATTTCAATACGTGGAAGTGCAATCATCCTCCTTTAAACGCAGAATGGGACAGTAACTCCTACGCAAACCAGCTATAACAGAGGTAGAGTTCGCCACTATCCGTGTTTTGAATCTTTACCTATACCCTACCTATACCTAAATTTTGACTCTAATACAATCCAGAAATCGAATTCCTTAATTTTTCACGGGTCCGGATATGCTAGGTATAGCCTCGGCTTGAGGGTCAAACATGGTTACCAAGAAAAAGTAGCGTCTGAAGTCTGAGATTTGATGGATCTGTCGCAATTATTTATTTAGTTATCATATTAATTTCGCATCATGAAAGCGAATTACCAGCAGATGCCTAAGGACTCACTTTCACAACTTAACCAGCTGTATGATATCCAACACGCCTCGGCACGTGTCTCCACTCAAACACTTAGTTCGCTAATATCCACCACCTCTGGATCATAATCTCGGCGTATCGGTGACATGCGCGTGAGTGCGAACGCGCGCGCGGCGCGTGCAGGTCACGTGACAAGGAAACGATTACTTAATTATGTTGTGGGAGGAAAGAAGTGTTTCGGTTGACTACTTACATACGTAGAACCGATTACTGTTGGGGTAAACGAATTCTAGAGTAGAGACCGCGTCTCAGGAAATGTAGCGTAATAGGACGCACTCTTGATGGCCAGGTGATGCAACGAATTGCGCAAGTAGCTGGCAGGATTTTGATACGAGTAGCCGAGAAGCCATGTGGTATATATGTGGAAGCCCTATGTCGACTACTATGGTCTGAAGCTCATGATGATATACAATGGCCGTTCTTAACCGTCTTCCGATGTAGCAAGAAAGTTGGTTCTTCTTTCCGAACTGTGAGTTTCACAACCAGGTAGGTTGTAAAAAAAGAAAAATCTATCGTCTTTGGCAACTGTTTGAGCAACGAGAATGTTAGTTCTTCTTAGGCAACTGGTTGTGAATCTTAGTTGCCAATGTGGCCGGAGGGCTTTTACGTCGGTACGACGGCTATCGTTTTGTACCTATAATATGAATGAATGAATATACTTTTATTACACTCTAAATAAAGTATGAAAACTTAAAACTAGGTATATAGGTATAGATATCCTGTTATGTACAATGAAGGCGGCCTTATCACTATGAACGATCTCTTCCTCGCAACCTATATGTGCGTCGTTCGCCGTCATATGTGAAAAGCTTAAACATATAATAATGACTTTGTCACATTTTGCGATAAATAGGTACGTATAATGAAACCGATTATCCCGTTATACCAAACGACATGCGTGACATTTCTATGAGCAATTCGTCATGCGTAGGAGTCGATCGCTAACCGTGAAATTGTTGTTATTTGTATAACCATACTCATTTGACGGTTGTTATGTTGTTATTAACCTTTTGACGGGGACTGGGAAGTAGTTACAATATTGTTAATTAAGAAAGTATTCGTTTTTTTTTTATTTGGACCACCGACAAGATCATTCAGCTTAGAAGCTAAAAGATACAAATTGTCAAGTACATACGAGTACATGCGGTGGTGCTGCTTTAAATACAGATTACTAGGGAAAGCACAAACAAAAGTAGGTTGGAAGCACAAGGCATTTAAAAAAATATATTTTGTTTATAATTAATACTCATCTGAAGACCAAAAATACAGTAGTTAGGTAAGGTAAAAAATCGATTGGTAAGATTGTGTTATTACATTTTGAATAACCCTAATTTGAAACTTTCTATCAGTAGACCTAGATTCTTTGATGCAATAAGTATTTTTATGCAATTTAAGTCTGCCAGCGCGTCAGTACACAGTACATCAGTTGAGTTAGGCAGGGTCCAAGCCTCAGGTAATAAGAGGAGTTTGCGAGTCAAGCGCATCCCAAATAAAATAAAAATATTTGAGCCAATACGTAATAATCATTTTTGTTATAGTTGAGAACGGTCTATGTAATTTGTAAGCTCAACCCTTGGGAATTTTTCACACTCACAGTCTGTACTGTAAAAATAACTTGAGTGTACTTTGACACCGATTAAAAAGCAACTAAGTAGCCATATAATTTTTATGACCGTGCGAATTCATCCATTCCGCTCGCTAATCTGTGCCTAAAACCACACTTGACCATTTTTTCTTTGGCCGATTGTCACCGAAAACTCACAGAAGTGGCACACGCACAAACTCAAGTGGGATAATATCAACAATTACACAATATTTAAAGAGTCGTCGGTATTTAGGGGTTAATTTATTTATCAGCGTCGTGTGAACCCGAAATTTTTAATAGGGATTAATTTTTTTACGCTTTTTGAAGTGGTTATGATGGTACTAATAAAATAGTTTGTTTTGATTTGTGACACGATCCCGTGGGAATATTATTAATATAAACTAACAGCAATTACTTATGAGTAAAAGTAAAGTATCAGCCTATAATATGTAGGTATATTGTCCCACGGGAGGGCACAAGCCAATAGAATTCAAGTGATCGCCAGTGATGGGATTAGGTCTAATCAACACGCTTGGCTAAAACAGAATGGTGATGATCACAAACCCGAATAATGTTTGCCAAATAATAAACATAATATATTTGTATATATTTGTAATTCCGCTGTTGATCCTGATATCCGTAACACAGGTGCTTGAGCTACCTATCTCGGAGTCAGATCAATGTATGTGAAGTTGTGAAATATTTATATTTATTTATTTATAATTATGTACTTTTGCTCGAACCAGGAGACGAACTCAGGACCCGAGATCACAGCCTAGTGAATAAACCACCAGATCAACAGGGCGTTACGTATTTGTAAGTTCTTAAAAAATTTAAGTAACAAATATTGTTGGAATTCAACCGTAATACATTCTACTAAGTTTAAGTAGGTTTCATGTTTGTCATGGATGGAAGTCTCACAAAATAACTTAATGTTAGGCTTTGCTTAAGTTATGTAGGTACCTACTAAACATAGTCAATTATATCGTAACACAGGTCGGCACAGGCAAATACTGTGGTACACCGACAAGAAGTCTCATTACCAGAGAGGTCGGAATTATGTAGAGTTATTTATGTACTGATTTTAAGCTACGAAAGAATACAGGTGATGTGCCTTAAACCCGAGATTAATTTTAAGAAGCAAAAAATATCCCGAGATTGTGTAAATAAAACAGCTTTTATGCAATAACTATCTATTTTGTCTGTACCACGAATAGACGCAATCTCATGTTCTTCAAAGAAATATGGGGGTGATGATGGGGGTAACAATAACATGGGAGTTTTATAAAAGTGGGGTAAACATTATTCAAAATGTATGTATCTGCAGTTTTTTTATGTTAGAGGCGGACAAACGAGCAAGCGAGTCACCCGATGGAAAGTAATCAACGCCGCCCATAAACATCCGCGAAATCAGAGATTACTTACTTCAGAGATTATTTACTTCAGAGATACTTACACCTGGAATATCATTGAATATCCAGAGAAGATCCATTTTAATATCAACATTTCGATGCAAGTACCTTAATAACTCTACCCTTATTCTGACCTTTGCTCATTTACACACAAACCAAAAGGTACGAAGTAAGTACAAAAGGTTAATTTAATCAAGTCTGACCAGACAGCGCGAATGTAAATGTATTTTATAATATTTTTTTTATTTATGATAATCAAAAGTCCTCTCAATGATAGAAACATCGTTGAAAGAATTACTTGATTCTCATTTAAACTACCTGAGATATCACAACTGTAAAATCACATTATTTTGGGCAAACCCAAAATGCTCCATACAAGTGGCCACTAAGATGTGACGTCACACCTAAGTAATTTGTATGCATTTCATATAAATTTTGTATGGTAACTATATCAAATGTTTCATTTATGTCAATGGTTTTATTATAATAGTTGATGCAAATTGTATGGGTTATTCAATGGTATAATATTTTTTAAATAAAATCATAGTTTTAAAATGGACTTGCCCAAGAATCTTTGAATGACCATAAACCCGGCTAGACGTTATATTTTTAATTAAAACGTTTTGCTATTGGCACATATTTTATATTATTATTTTATTTACCTATATACAAATTTTATTTTATTTACCTATATTTTGATACAATATCTAGAGCTTAGTCAAATACCCTATTTAAATTAATATTTCAACTGTAAACACTAACAAATTGATTCCTATTTTCATGTTTGTATTTTATATTTTGTAAGTTGTAATTAATAAGTATTGCATACCCGATATGGGCAAACTGTTGCACTTAATAGTGTTTCAATGTCACCCGCAAATTGTAATGCCTACAGTTACAAACAATAAAGATTCTGATTCTTAATGATATTCTTAGGTAAGTAGAGATTTTTTTGTAAGTACACCTCTATTATACATTTAACGGGTATGTACTTACTGAGCAAAAGAGCGAGTGGTAAGGTCACTAATGCACTGGACCTGTTAAGTAAAATTTTCTCTTAATAGTCCACTCCACGAATGGCATCAGAATCGAAACCAGAATATCTTTATTTGCGAAACGAATGTTACTAGAAAAGTATCTTTGCGTGAGGAGTGGCGAAAGATTGTGAAGCAAGCCATAAACGCAAATGTGACGACCACTCTATTACTTTTGTGTTTCGCTGCGTGAGTGAGGGTACCAGAGGCCCAATCCGAGGGAAAAGGGGGATTTAAAGGTTGGCAGCGCACTTGTGACTCCACTGGTGTCGCGGTTGTCCATGGGCGAGGGCCATCGCTTACCATCAGGTGACCCGTCTGCTCGTTGGCCACCTATCACGTAAAAAAAACTCTGCCAATAATGTGTCTACAAAAAATAACTTACTTATAAGTAGTAAGTATAATTTATTACTGACGGGAATTAACACGATATTTATTATGTGATACAACATTGTGTACTCACATATTTTGCTCGACGTTTCGGCTACGTTACAGCAGCCGTGGTCACGAGCGGACTGGCGGAGCACGGCGTCGTCTGCTGAGGCCGGGCTGTGGATCTTCACCCACTGGACACCCTCAAATTTTTTGATATTAATTCGCCACTAGATGAATTGTCAGTGAAGCTACTCCGACTCACTAACACCAACAGTATATTCATCTAGTGGCGAAAAAATGAGGGTGTCCGAAGATTCACTGCCAGGCCCCAGGCGAAAATAAAAAACTATTCATTTATTAATGCTCTGTAAACATAGACTAATGATATCGGGACGCATTTATATTTTCTACGAGTTTTCATTCCTTCACATCATACATCTACCTCCATTTATATTATACTCGTATAACTGACCAATCTAAACGGCCTTGTATAATAAATCCATATAAGTAGTCGCAATAAAATCGAGCCGTAGCTGCTATACAGAGTCGAAGCAATAACCGAGCAGTAGTTACTAACTATTTTTGTATCAGCCTATAAACTGTCCCACTGCAGAGCAAAGGCCTCCTTCATAGAAATCAAGTCATCGCTACTATGATGGGATTAGGCTTAATCACCACGCTTGCCAAATGCGGATTGGTGATCACAAACCCGAGCTATGTTCGAAAAATTCGAAACATACTTTTCGCTCGACCCGGGAATCGAACCCAGGACCCCGAGATCACGGCCCGGTACTTAAACCACTAGACCAACAGGGCGTCGGCGTTACTAACTATACCGAGCCATAAAGGCTGTAATTAAATCTTAGATCCGCAAGGGTGCGCAAGCGCAGGGGTGGCTGTACAAAGCGTACGCGCCAGGTGACGAGCTTTGAGGAAAGAATAGATCTTTGCTAAACGTTGGTTTAACTTTGTGATAGTAATGTGGTAAATCTATTATGTATGGTACTAAAATATCCAAAGCGGTTTATGTTTCATTTTCTTACTGTGTACCTACGTAGATTACGTCCGTAGATTGAAACGAACTCGTATTCCTTACTTGTTTTTATTTCATACTTTCGTAACCTGAAAAATATATAACATATGGTTACGCGAAACGTGCGGAGGTTCTTTCACTGTGCGTTGACCGTGCGCGCTCCATTTTTGCATTTTTTTTTAATCAGCCTATATACTGTCCCACTGCAGGGCAAAGGCCTCCATCATAGAAATCAAGTTATCGCTACTATGATGGGATTAGGCTTAATAACCACGCTTGCCAAATGCAGATTGGTGATCACAAACCTGAGCTATGTCTAAAAAATTCGAAACATACTTTTCGCTCGACCCGGGAATCGAACCTAGGACCCTGAGATCACATTAAAACTCAGGTCTCAATGCCGCGGCGGCGGTCTTCTACAAGTCGTCTCTAAGCCCTCCTTCTGCCACTCTCGTCAAAAGTCCATATTCAAAAGCAATTTTCTTGTAAATTATTGACATTAAACCGACAGCCAGCAACGAAGGAGTTCACCATCGTTACAGTATCTATATGTTGTCTCTTAGTTACTTCTTCCTATAGCTAAAACTAGTGAGCTTCAAAATAAAGTTAAAGAACTAAAACCGGCCTACCAAAAAACACAAACATCTTTTGGTAGTCGGGTTTTAGTTTTTTAACTTTATTTCTATTTAACATATTGTTAGTTATGTAATTAAAATTACATATTTAATAAATGCTTAAAAAGCTCCTTTATTTGATACTCCACACGATCACGATACCGTTAAGCAAAATTTTGTTTTTAGTTCCTTACTCTCAGTCCCCTAAAGGGCGTTTTAGTCAATTTAACGTGACGTCATGTCGCCTATGACCAAAAGACAATCAAGACGCTTAACGACACCTCATTTGTTCAAGTATGATAACGAGTTTAGAGGTTACGAGGGAACAGATTAACAACTATACATACATACATAAAAGTCAAAATCATGACCCTCCTTTTTTCTACGCCGTAGTCGGGTAAAAAATTACGATGAAGTACTTTAAAAAAAATACATAGTGTATCTGTTAACATTTAAATCCCTCTAGCGTGTTCTACCATTCTGAACAACATTTGTTCGTCTTTTCGAAATTCGTCGAAGTATTTTTCGACTATCTATACAAAATCACCAAGCGAATTTCCAAGGTTTTTGAAAATATATAATAATATACTAATGTACTATATAATAATGTACTGTGCGGGGATCGAACCCCGCACAGTACAAACATTTGTGTGTATGAACATGTCTGTTTGTATTGGTCTGGGTGTTTGTATGTATTATAAGTGTATATTTACAAAAGAAAGTATTATACGTATATATTTGTAATTATTTCGCTGTTGGTTCTGATATCCGTACACTGGTACTTGAGCTACCTATCTCGGAGTCAGATCAATATGTGATGTGAAATATTTATTTATTTTTATTTTTATAAGCACAAACTAAGTATTAATTTTAACTAGTTTAACAAGGTATTTTTTGTAATGCTTGTGTATCTTTTTTTGGAAATAAACTTATTATTATTATTTAAAAAAATTGTTTATTTTAATATTAGTTGGTAAAATGTAGTAAAAGTTTACAGATACACTTTCTCCTTACAAGTGTTGTGTGTGTAGAGCCCAGGGTCCGTCCGCTATTACGAATAAAAATATTCTGTAGAAGCACCTACCGACTACCCAGAATTAATAATGGTACTTTTATTACACTCAAAATAAAGTATGAAAACATAAAACTAGGTATTACTTTTACCCTGCTTGCTCGTCTTAGATTTTGTGGATAAAAAGAAAACTTTTTATAAACGATTTTCAACTATTCGCATTTTTTCCATTGTCTCATGAGTTCTAAAAGGAAACATTCTAGCCAATAAAAAGTGCGTAATTAAAAACACAATAACGTACATATCAAATTTTTTTCACAAAACGGACCCCACTTAGCTCCCGACCCAGATTCTCGCCGCATTTTTTGGTAAAAAATCATTTTTTTGATAAAAAATATTTCGCCGCATGAATGGATGCATTGTTCCATGCATCGATGCATCGCTGCAAGCGGCAGATGGCGATAAGGGTAAACGGTTTGACACCAGTACAATCGGTCAAACCGTTTACATGGATTTTGGGACACCCTGAGCTACTGATGGCTGCAGTTTTCGGCTAGATTTTTAAATGCATATAGCAAATATGACGAAAATAATACTGGTCTTTAAATAACTTCAATAAAAATATAAATTATTCTAATTTATGGCAAGGTAGTCTCTTTTTTGATATTCCGAACCAGCGGTAGATGATCCTATTTGTACGGTCAGCAACGAAAGTAGCTTAACATTTTAGTACCATGTGAAAGTAGCATTTTTACGTACCCCTTAGAAACTGACTATAATTGGCAGAATGGTTACTTTGACATGGTACTAAATTCTTAAGCTACTTTTGAGGCTGACCGTACCTATTTTGATATTCATACATTGTATGGACCTAAATTGAATAAAGATCTTTCTTTCTTTCTTTCTTCCAAATGAGATTCGTAGTGTGTAATCCTTTATTATTTTGATGTTAAATATTAAATGCTAAAGATCTCCTTTCATCATGCAACTAAAGAATCACGGGCTTTGTACAAAATCTTAACACAAATTAATTAATCATCAAACATCCCATTCCCTCATCCCTCGTCCCACCGGGAATCATCATGAATAGCAATGGCCCCCACGACCTATCTGATCCGGATTAGCCGGTAAAAAGCGCTCATTATTCCGCCTCTGTGAGTGAAATTGGATTTTTTATTTTGCCCACACCTCCGCCATTGTCGGTGTGCTGTCACTGGGCTGTGTAATGTGGATTTTGTTGGAGAAAAAATGGTATTCGAAGGCTATTTAGCTGGATACAAAATACGATAAAACGGTTGATACGCATCTTATAACCTAACATACAATCAGCCACAGAGAAATATGTGTACATAATATACTGTGTACATAATACATTTTGATATACCCGTTTGGAATAGTGGTATTGAACGCTGCCTTTGGACCAAGGGTTGCGGGTTCGATCCCCGCACAGTACAAACATTTGTGTGCATGAACATGTCTGTTTGTACTGGTCTGGGTGTTTCTTTGTATTATACCTAAGTATGTATTTACAAAAGAAAAGTATTATATGTATATATTTGTAATCCCACTGTTGATTCTGATATCCGTAACACAGGTGCTTGAGCTACCTATTTCGGAGTCAGATCAATGTATGTGATGTTGTGAAATATTTATTTATTTTATTATTTTATAATATCGCAACGTCACATAGTTCTTAGACGATTAAAAGTATATGTTTTCTTTTATTTTATTATGTGATAGGTGCCAGATGAGCGGACGGATCACCTGATGGCAAGTGATTGGACACCCGCGACACCAGGGAGTCACAATTGCGCGGCCTCCGGTACCCTCACTCACGCAGCGAAACACAGCAAAGTACTACTGATTCACACCTGTTTTCTGTGAGGCCGTGGTATCACTCCGGTCGAGTCGGCCCATTCACGCCGAAGCGTGGCTCTCCACGGTCGAATATAAAAGTACACTGTGATTTTTTGAATACCGAGAATCTTCTCGATGGCATCCACCAATGAAAACATTTTTTCCCAAAGAACTTTTTTTATGATCAGACTGATGGTAAGCAAGAGAAGAGCCCAATGTTGCAATTACAACGGAAGTAATGTCAAGGCATCACCTCCGTTAGGACTGCCATACTGGCCCGAGAGATGCTTCTTCACGCTTCGTTTGAAGGAATCCGTATTGTAGGAAGGAGGAAATTCATAGGGTCTAATCTTTAAAAAAATCGCCATCCCATACAAATTACATCAATCAGCTGGTTACTTTAGTATGAGGAGATAATTTTTTTTTAGGGTGATTATTATTTTCACTAGTCCTTTTAGAAGTTTTTAATCTAATGAGGTTTAGAACATTATAAGTTAGGAGATAGGGCCATGCAATGTTGGGGAGGACTGGAGCCTAAGGTAGATAATCCTGTATTTCAGGACTCCAGGGTCTCCCACCCGGACGGTTATAACTAACTTAAATGAATTATAATAAACTAACGTACCACCAGAAATAATAGCAATACCTACTAAGATCTATCATCTAATAATAAAGGTTATGTTGTGGTGTGTATTATTATGTGTTCGTGAGTGTATGTTTGAGAGAGTGTGTTTGAATGTGTGTGTGTATGTGTGTGTGTGCGTGTGTGTGTATGTGTGTGTGTGTGTATTTGTGGGTGTAGGAGAGGGCGTATGTGGGTCGAAGAAGAAAGAAAGTTTTAGAAGTTTTGGGTATTCAAAAAGTCACGATGTATATCTAAAACTGCTTGAAGTTTTGGCTAAGTTATAAGGCAACTCAAAAATTAAATAAAATCTCTTAGACGACCCGTTATCACAGTGGACCGAGCACTGTAGATTAAAGTGGCAAACATAGAGGCCTAGGTCTAGCAGAGAATTGCCCAATCAACATTAAAATCTGTTTCAAGTTTGTTGTGTTTCTCTGCTTGTGATAGGATAATGGGGAAAGTGGTGGTAAGAATGAAAATGTGTATTTGTGTGAGAGAAAGTGAATATGTGTATGTGTGTGTGTTTATTATGACATATTGCTTGTTATGACAGTTCAAATGGTCAGTAGGCTTAAAGCGAATCAACTATCTATTATATTCGAACCAAAGATTCGTGGCAGTCGGAGTCATATTTATTATTAATGATTGAAATATTCTTCCGTTTGCCGCGTGTCTTTGCGTTGAGTATAACATTTCATTATACTTCTAAAAATATATCCAAAGCTGGCCATTCACCGATGAAAGATAGTATCTCAACACATTAGTGAGTGTAACTGCGATAGGATCGCATATCCAGTGATATCGCCTGCTGCGATCTACCCTAAGTATTCGGTGACAGTTATTTGTCACAGTTCCGTCAATGGAATAGCTGTTAATCACAGTATTATTTACGAATTCTTAGTGAATATAACTGTTAGTAAAATAAATAAATAAAAAATAGATCTATAGGACTAGAGCTATTTCTTCTAGGCATAAAAGCTTGCAACGCATGTGTGATACCTCGGGTAGGTATTACAGATATCTTTGGGCGGCGGTGATCATTTACCATCAGGTGTTCTGTCTTTTTTATACTAGAGGCTATGGCTAGAGGCGACAAACAAGCAAGCGAGTCACCTGATGGTATGTAATCACCGTTCGTCCATGAATATCTACGAAATCAGAGAATTTGTAATGCGTTGCCGGCGTTTTAGAAAGAAGTACGCTCATCTTTTGAAGGTCCATATGTCGTAGCCGTTGGGAAATACTTCTGCAGCCAAATCGTACCACAAATACTTTCTACCACGGACTTTACTCAATTATTGAGTTAAGGTACGTGGTACAGTCAACTTCAAAAATATGTATACACCTTAGGACCTTGTCACAATACTTACCTATAAGAAAGTAGAGGTCTACTTTCTTATATTATATATTGTGACAACGTCCTAAAGTGTATACATATTTTTGGAGTTGACTGTACAAACTTCCGCAAGAAACGCACAGTTTAAAAAACATGCACTGCTATAATGATAGAAAGAGTTTTTTATAAATAAAAAAAACAGCGTCCATAAAAAACATTTGACAGTAAATAAAACAACAAATGCAATTTTTAATCAAGTCCAAATTATCAACGGCCACAAATCAAATCTTCTCCTTTGTACCAATCCACTATTAAGTGTAAACAACGGATTGTCATGCAAAATATTGCGGTGACAAAAGTCACTCCATCTGGTTATTTTGAATATTTAATTGCGTGACATTGTATTATGGCAGCACAGGACACGGACCATGGTAGAATACGGACCGTGGCGGGCCACGGAAAGAGGCGAGATAATGCATTCGTCACGTAGTCGGATTGGTTGGTTGGCTCTATTATGCGTGGAGATGCAGATAATTATCATACTGTTAATACATTTTATTTGTACACAGTAAAGATATGGTTAATTATTTTAATATAAATCATCATCATCATCATTTCAGGTAATAGATGTCCACTTCTGGACATAGGCCTCCTCCAATGTTCTCCTACACAGATCCGTTCTGTGCCGCCCGCATCCAATGGATTCCTGCGATCTTCACCAGATCATGGGTCCACCTTGTGGGTGGGGGGCATGCCACGGCTGCGACCTCCTGTACGTGGCCTCCACTCGAGAACCTTTCCGCTCCAACGACCGTCCGTTCTCCTCGCTATGTGCCTTGCCCATTGCCACTTGAGGCATGCAATCCTTTGGGCTATGTCTATGATCTTAGTTCTCCTGCGGATCTCATCATTTCTGATACGATTACTCAAGGAGACTTCGAGCATAGCCCTCTCTATTGCTCTCTGCGTGACTTTGAGCCTCCTTAATCAGAACATTAGTGAGCGGTCTGGTTTCGGTTCCGTATCTCATCACTGGCAAAACACACGCATTAAAGACTTTTGTCTTGAGACGTGACTGACTGCATTATAAATGCTTTATTTCAAAAATAAACTATTGGAAGGTTCCAAAAATGTTTTGAAACCTGCCAATTCCAAGGATTTGTTTTTACTTACAAGGTAATTTTATTGAATATACCTACTGCGCACATAGTATTAAAACTAGAAGTCGGGGTTTAAATACCCTGAATAACCAAACAATTTTTCCACTTTCTTCTGTCGTCGGTTTTCCTGGATCACGCTACTCCAGCTTGAGCCTTGATGTCATCGGACCATCTGGCAGTTTGTCCGCCAACACTCCTCTTTCCGTCTCTTGGTCTCCATTCAAGGACGTCAACCTTAGTTTAACCCACCACAAACACCCAGTTACCCAGATCAAACACAAATAGAACAGTTATTACTATCATCAACAAACATTTGCGTTCGTGCAGGAATTGAACCTATGATCCTTGTGTCTCAACCGACGCTCAAACCACTCACTCAGTGGTTTGGGCGGTCGTCAAATCTAAATTATGGGGTGTAACTGTTTTCGGGTAGGACGGTGGCGAAATGAAGCGTTTTTTTTATGGGAGCTGCTATCGCTTTCTAAAGTAACTTATTTAAGATTATATAACAATGAATGAATAAGTGAATAAACAAAGGTAGAGTAAAAGAAGTCAGTAGAACAATCCATCACACAGTCACGTCGATCCTAACGAGCGGCGAACATGAATGCAAATTAAATCACCGAAATGCACCAGCTCGCGAGGGGCAGGTAGGGTTGGCAATTTGTCCATTCAACATCGCGATCAGACATTTATTAATTCGATTTCTAAACAATGATAAAGCTAGCAGTCACTGTGATCAGATTTTGACTATTGATAGAATTTGATTTCACAAAAATAATGATCTTCAACTACCTACTTAGACACGCGCATGGAACTAACATAAGGCGCTGTGCTGTAAATTATAGTCCGATCCACGGTATTTGCCACGTGGCAAAATTCAGGAACTAATTCTGTTTTGACATTTTCGCATAGAAAAAATGTTGTACAACGCCCTCTTGTTAATGTCACTGAAGTGCCTTCTGATCTTGGTCGATCTCTACCTGTAGTTTACCGCGCGTAGTAAAACTGTGGAATCAGCTACCAAAGATAGTTTTTTCGCAGAGATACGACCCGGTAATCTTCAAGAAAACAGGCTTAGAGCTGGCAACGCATCTGTGAGGCCTCGTGTGTGGGCGGCGGTAATAACTGACCATCAGTGAGCCGAAATCGATTGGAGGAAATTATTATTATTATCTTTCAAAGTGATACCTACCTCCATGTTACAGTGGCTATGGTATTTTTGCCTAATCGTTAAAAGTTCTAGGCTGGATTTGCAGTCAGCTCAATTTTGAAAACTTTCTTTTCAAAATTGGTTTTGATTTAATTTTAGGATATCTATAATCAGCTATTACTCCCAGTGAATTGACTGGAGCATTTTGTTTAAAGTAGACAACCCTAAGCCCCCGCCCAGCAGTGGGCCCTTCGATCGGCCATTGTCCTGTAATAGCCCTGCGTTGGGGGCCTCCCCCGCCTCAGTGCCCCACTTGCCGTACTTGTGCCACTTGCCACCCTTCACAACTTCGGCCACACGGGACAAGAAAAAATTACGTACACATTAAAATTTGCACTATGAGGGACATTAAAGCAGAAAGCAAAATAATAAGCTAAGTAAGTATAGTCGCGAAAGGATTCACACTTAATTTGTTTTATGGAAAAGAGTCGCATCTTACACTTTTTTTGGTGAATAGGTAGGTTTAAACGGAAGACGTTTAAATAAAATTTCTAAAAAAACCGCCTTCAAAAACCACGAACTAAAAAGTATAAAACAACCTTATTAAGACTTCATGCACTTCAAATAACATTTTATAATACACTCGAGAAAAGGTGTTACACCAATAGGTACGGTCAGCATCAAAAGTAGCTTAACACTTTAGTGCCATGTCAAAGTAACATTTATACGTACCCCTTAGAAACTAACTATAATAGACAGAACAATTACTTTGACATGGTACTAAAGTGTTAAGCTACTTTTGATGCTGACCGTACTATCTTGTAATACAACATTCAATTATTCAGCAGGGATTAGGCGCCGACTTCGGTAATATGTATCGTTTCTCGAGGGCTTTGTTATATAATTTATTTATTTATTGAGGATAACAAACAAATTTACAATGTGTCTTACTTTAAAATACAGTTACCACATAGTATTTAGTAATATAATATCCTTATTATGGTACCATTCATAAATGGCGGTTCAAAGTAATCGGCGAACAAACATAAAATAAATATATATATCGAGTCGAATTGAGAATCTCCTCCTTTTTAGAAGTCGGTTAAAAAATACAAAGCCAAGTGGATTTCGGAATAAGTATGATAATAATATTTTTTGAAAGAAGTCCCGTGAATAACGCGCTTCAGTCGCCATCAATATTGAAATTAGAACTTTATGCTCATAGACACAACGAATTTAAAATTTAAGTTCCGTGTCATGCCGCGGGCTTTATTTCGTGGCGCGGACTATAAAAAGATTAATTTGTTGCAGATAAAAATAATGTAATGCAAACTTTTTATAGAATAAACTCTAAGCGTTGTATTAGGTACTTACCAGAACTGGCAACTTATACATTTCAAAGCACGCCATTTGAATATTCAAAAATGGAAAACAAATAACAATAGATCGGAGCGGTCCATCAGACGGGCATGATTCGCAATTTTTTCTAAATTTTAGTCCGGACAAAATTTTTGTTACTAAATACCTTTTGATTTAATAGTTTTTTGTATTTATTTTTACATCGGAGCTATCAAAATTACCAGTAAACATCATGGTAAGTGTTTCTGATGTTATTTTTGTGAGATAGTTGGTATTTTTTACCGAGGCTAGGTCTTATGTTCGAATTTCATTTCTAAGCAATCTAGGCTCAGTTTTGAAGATATACTCAGTATTAAACAAGCTCTATTGTGAAAATATTGTACTACCTGTGCGGATAAAGAATGGGATCAGAAATGGCGGCGCATCTTTTCACTTCTCGCTCGCACACTATTTGCGTCTATACTCGCACTCGTCATTTCTGATCCCATTCTTTATCCGCACAGGTTGTAAGTTATTGGTTAATAATTAGCGTATTTTAATTTGGTTTGGCCTATTAGGTATGTACCTCTAAAATTATTAACAAGCATATCCTACTTCATGTTTCGCTTATTGAATAATTGTAATTGATTTTTTATATTTACATACTATGTAAGTATTTGGTTTAACGTGTAACTTTTGATTACAAATTCATCTTAATGAAAAATAAAAATGAAAAAATGTAACATTGTGTCATTTAGATTCACAGCTTCTCGTAGTTTTAACAAATTCGGTAGTTGTTGTATGACGGTAGCCATTTTGTCTAATGTCAAGATTTTGAAAATCCAAGAAGGTTAATACTATGAACTTCGTTTGAAAACCTGACGACGTCCTGTACCTATGTGGGGGTATACCTGTGTCTTGGGCAATGATATTGCGAGTCGTGAATGAGGAATCTTCTTGTAATAGATAATACTCAACGCAAAGAGTCTTGGCAGTCGATGTCATGTATTACATAATGTATGACGTCGCCGGTCAAGTTTTTGACTCGCGTACAGTAGGTATTGTTAGATACTGAGAATTGTAATATTTGTAACCCGTGTTCCCATAGGATTTTGATCTTTTCACAGAAAGAGTTGATGACACGCTCATTTATTTCTTATTTCATGTCGTCTTCTATCTGTAAGTCGTTTTTTTTTATTTTTGTCCCATACACGATACTACAACCGGAATCGAATCCGAGATCTTGCGCGCTTGGGTGCTACCTACATCTTATGTATTGCGTTATTATAAGGTTGTGAAAATGTTTTGTTATAATTTCATTAACACTTCACTTGCCTATTTAATCAAGCAATAGGTAGTAGAATTGATTTCGGGTAATCGTTCAATTTTGTTGAATCAATCCATTTGGTGGAACTGACTGAATCATACATTTTGGTTGAATCAAACATCCAAACATTTTAGTTGAATCAAACATTTTAGTTGAATCAAACATTTTGGTTGAATCAAATATTTTGGTTGAATCAAACATTTTAGTTTAATCAAACATTTTGGTTTAATCAAACATTTTGGTTTAATCAAACATTTTGGTTTAATCAAACATTTTGGTTTAATCAAACATTTTGGTTTAATCAAACATTTTGGTTTAATCAAACATTTTGGTTTAATCAAACATTTTGGTTTAATCAAACATTTTGGTTAATTCAAACATTTTGGTTTAATCAAACATTTTGGTTTAATCAAACATTTTGGTTTAATCAAACATTTTGGTTTAATCAAACATTTTGGTTTAATCAAACTTTTTGGTTGAATCAAACTTTTTGGTTGAATCAAACATTTTTGTAGAATCAAACATATTTGGTTGTATCGAAAGACATAGTTGAATCGAACATTTTCGAAATTGAACAATATTGGCTAATGTTTGTTTAAAGTACTTTCTTAGCCGCGTATGAGCAATAACGTGATAACATTTGTACGCGAGCAGAGGGAGTGCATCTCGGTGCACGTGGGCCAGGCGGGGGTGCAGATGGGCGTGGCGTGCTGGCAGCTGTACTGCCTCGAGCACGGCATCCGGCCCGACGGGACCCTGCCCGCCTGCGAGGCGGACCCCAACGCCACCGACTCGTGCTTCAACACCTTCTTCTCGGAGGCAGATCGGGGGAAGATGGTGCCGCGAGTGGTGATGGTGGACTTGGAGGCTACTGTTATTGGTGAGTGCTTTTATGGTGTCACTTTGTTCCCAATAGGTTACCAGTTATTGGGCCTTATATTTATTATGTGATAGGCGGTAGATGTAACCGACGGATCACCTGTGATGGTAAGCCATTACCGCTCCAACCGCAACAACAGTGGAGTCACAGGTGCGCTGCCAACCAATAAACCCCCCTCCACTCTGGCCGAGCCGGTCTATCCATGCTTAAGAGTTGCTCTCCCACGGTTAAAACAAGGTTTGCGCACAAACTTGAGCATTATAATATATCGAGTAGGTACGTGGCCGACCTTTTAGATTGGCCCTGTAACCGTAATCGGTTGGAAGAAATTATAATAATCATTTTTAGATTTGTCATGTCTGTCCGTCTCTCCGTCTCTCCGTCTCTCCGTCTCTCCGTCTCTCCGTCTCTCCGTCTCTCCGTCTCCGTCTCTCCGTCTCTCCGTCTCTCCGTCTCTCCGTCTCTCCGTCTCTCCGTCTCTCCGTCTCTCCGCGTCTCTCCGTCTCTCCGTCCCGTCTCTCCGTCTCTCCGTCTCTCCGTCTCTCCGTCTCTCCGTCTCTCCGTCTCTCCGTCTCTCCGTCTCTCCGTCTCTCCGTCTCTCCGTCTCTCCGTCTCTCCGTCTCTCCGTCTCTCCGTCTCTCCGTCTCTCCGTCTCTCCGTCTCTCCGTCTCTCCGTCTCTCCGTCTCTCCGTCTCTCCGTCTCTCCCGTCTGTCCTTGGTAAATAGGTGTATTTTGTTAGCCGCGTTACGATTTTTACACAAAAAAAGAAAAATCAAATTTTTTTGGTGGTCCCCATACTTAGGACAATTATTTTCATCATACCTATACGTGTGGGATATCTATGAATAGGTCTTTAAATATGATGTTGCGCAAGAGACTCTACCAAAATGGTAAAATGCGTGTCCCCCCCACCCCCCTCCCCTCTAACTTTTATAATAAAAAAATATTAAACTAAAAAAAATATATGATATATATTACCATAAAAACTAACAACGAAAATTGGTTTGAACTAGATCTAGTAAGTAGTTTTTTTAATACGTAAGCCGTAAACCGCAATTTGCCTTCCATAGATCTTACTTGTTTAAATTATCGGATAATCGGGTGTTAAGAAATTGCTACCTTTTCACAATCGATCACTAATTGGAAATTAAATATTCAACAAGTAGAATCCTTCAGTGTGTTACAATATCCGTTTCACTTCAGCAACTACAAATGAGCCTCTGTATCCGTTAATGAATCGAGAACATGACTTATATGCTTCATAATTTTAATTAATTCATAATTACTGTATTCTGTTAGTAATACTCGTATTTTCTATTAACTACTATTTGAAAATAGTAACTAAGTTTCTCTCTCTCTGCAGCTCTCTGAGCATTTCAAACCAGTGATATTTGTAGGGGCACGGTTTTGTACGAACCAACATAGATTTTTTTAAATCTATAATAAATAACAATAATGCATAAGTTTACAAAGGCGTTATTAAATCTTCATTGTAAATTTTGTCTTTTGGGTAAAAATGTCCTAAATATCTAGCGATATTTAGGACATTTTTCATGAAATAGGGGACAAACAAGCAGACGGATCACCTGATGGTAGGTGATAACCGCTGCCCGTGATGGACAACTGCAAAGTCACAAGTGCGCCGCCGCGCCGGCCTTTTAAAATGGGTCGTATCGGTGCGAAAATACCGCAGGCGATATTATTTATTTATTTACAGAGCATTGCTCCAAACACAAGTGTTTAGTTAAAAAGTCAAAATGGATTTGAAATACAATTGTTAAGATTAAATAATTAACAAAATAAAATAAAATTTTAATTTAAAACTAAATAAATGTCAACATGTTTTAAGAATACATTCGTTCTCAAGTAAGATTCGATGTAAGTAATTTAAATAAATAGTTCAAAGGATAAATAAGAAATACCTGCCAACATTTGCTTTAAAGTTCGAGCCACTGTAGACACTGTGCCACGAAGGCGGCCTATTTGCTGTATGTACGTACACATAGGTCGTGTGAGTTAAATGCAGTAGAGCTGTAAGTATAGACTTACCAGCGTATTTCTATCACTAGCTCGGCGGTGAGCAGGAAACCTGCACTTTTCGGATAATATATCAAACGTGTGACCATGTTTTAGTTGGTCTGGTTCTCCTGATAAAGGGTTTCGAAGGACAGACTCCAGTCGCTTCATTGTAATTACCAGAATCCCCAAATCATGGTCTAAGCGTGGCTTGGGCGCTTTTTACGCATCCGCGAGCTACACGCTAAGATGAGGAGAACTTTCCAGGAAACATAAGCTCTCAATCCTATTCAGCGTGTGATAGCGTATCTTAAATTCATCTTAGAATTAAGGCGTTAAGATTCAAACATCCCGAAATTTAAAAGCATGTACAACAAGAATATAAAATGTAAACACTTCCTAACTTTTCAGACGAAGTCCGATCAGGCGAATACCGGCAGCTATACCACCCAGAACAGCTGATAACAGGCAAGGAAGATGCGGCAAACAACTATGCGAGAGGCCACTACTCTACGGGGCGGGAAGTGCTGGGACCGGTTATGGAGAGGGTCAGGAAGCTGGCCGACCAGTGCACAGGACTACAGGTGCGACAGAATACGCTAGGATTGTCAAAATTCATTTAGAAATGCCTCGGTTACGCGTAAGTAGGGTAGCAAGGTAAGCCTTTAATTCTGACAAGAGAGTGGACCCTTGCAAATTTTTGCGCGTGAAAAATTCGCTAGATGGCGTACTGTTGGACTGAGGTCCAACATCAATCGCATTGGTTGTTTAATTTGTCAAATTGACATTTTTGACAGATCACGTTTAAAAATAACCAATCACATTGTATATTGACCTCAATCCTATAGTAGGTACTCCATCTAGCGGATTTTTCACACGAGGAAATCTTCAAATTTTTATGTACAGAATTACTTATAATAAAATGTATTAGATAGATAGATAGATAGATATTCTGTATTGCACAAAAATAAAATACAAGCATGATACAACAGCAACAGACAGTACAATAAGGCGGTCTTATCGCTTGTAGCGATTTTTCCAGACAACCTTTGGGTAGAGGAAAGAAATATCGTATTCGTAATAATAAGGGAAGGCAGTGCAAAGTAGTATTCCTCATAAATTTGTATGTTTAAAGATTTATGCTAGGCAGTCGTGGTTTCGTATTGTGTCAAGGACGTCTCGCGGTTGGTATCATTACCTACCATTGGGCCATCTTAAAACGTGACCATTATATAATAGGCACAACCACCATGACCAGATTTTCTTTTTGTTACTCCATTGCGTTGATGTTGTATGAATTGATAGCAAGCATGAATTTCCCACAGGGTTTCTTCGTATTCCACTCATTTGGGGGCGGCACAGGGTCGGGCTTTACGTCGCTGCTGATGGAGAAGCTATCCGATGAGTTTGGGAAGAAGAGCAAACTGGAGTTCGCCATATATCCAGCACCACAAGTGAGTAACACTTACCAGGTCATGAACGTGGCTATGGCATAATATAGAATAAAGGAACAAGTCGAACAAAGGAACAGAGTTCACCGTGGCGCACCATTCTTTGGCATGAACGGGTCGGTTCAACAGGAGTGATATACGGCTTCTCAGAAATCAGGCTTGAAACAGCGTCAGAGCTCTGTCCTGGAGAAGAGGAGTTAAAAGGTTGGTAGCACACTTGAATATAATAGATAAGGGCCGATTACATCTGTAAAGATGTCCATCGGCAATCGCTTCGTATGCTCTTTTGCCGCCTGTCCACAGCATCATTCTAGCGTGAAACCCCGTTTAGGTTGTTGGGGCAAATTACTAGCTAATGTCTTGGTTCCAATATGTAATTCTAGATAATGTTAAGGTGTAGTGTACTCTACTTCATAAATGTTTCCCAGGTATCAACAGCAGTGGTAGAGCCGTACAATGCAGTCCTCACGACACACGCGACCATCAGCCACTCGGACTGCGCCTTCATGGTGGACAACGAGGCCATATACGACATCTGCCGGCGGCGGCTCTCCATCGAGCGGCCCTCGTACGCCAACCTCAACAGGCTCATATCACAGGTATGAGCTGTGACGTCATCGGCTTATAGGATCAGACACCGTGCGCCTTCATTGCGGATAATGACGCCATCTCGGGATTTACTAGAGTCCTTACTTATTTTATTTAAGGAAACATAGTTTTTTGTATATATTTCATTTTTAAACTAAATTATAATAGATCCGATAATAAATCTATGGTGTAACGCTGTCATACCATACGATTCGTAGCGGAATCTTCTTCTTTGGCCTCGCATTTTCCCGTTGCGCAGGGTGGGCTTTCCTGGTGTAAAGGCGTCACGTATTCCGCTGGAGTGTGTCATTATCTGAAAGCTCAACTGCTTCGTCCTAGATTATTCTTGGATAGAGATTGGTATAATCGCGCCTAAATAGGTATTATTTATTCTTAATTGCACAAGAAAATAAAGTACAATTGGCAGACTAAATGCTATACAGCATTCTCTACCAGTCAAACATTAGCCATGTTCTCGGAATTCAGTGATAAGTATGAGGTACTCGTAAGCTACTTTTGCTATGTTTGGAAAAACTCAATGTTATATTGAATCAGGTGGTGTCGTCAATAACGGCATCGCTGCGGTTCGACGGCGCGCTGAACGTAGACCTAACGGAGTTCCAGACCAACCTCGTGCCGTACCCCAGGATACACTTCCCGCTCGCGGCATACGCGCCAGTCGTCTCAGCAGACAAGGTAGAACCACTTTTTGTCCATATATTTAGACATGGATTCTTTCAGCTCTCTCCATATTATGCGATCATGTGCTTTTTTCATCCATTCCTGTATTTAGTGTCGTCAACTCATCTTATAAGTTAAACCTGCACGTTTCGGATAGTTTCTGAAACGTGTAACCATGATTCAGTTGGTCTGGTTCCCCTGTTATAGGGTTGCGAAGGTCAAACGGTAATTTTTGCATGTCTGCGTACAGACATCTGGTAAGGTAATCAGTAATAAATTATGTAATTACCAGACTCCCAAAATCAAAGATCATAGTCTAAGCTTACCCTGGGCTCCATAACAACAGTTTTGGACGCAACCGGGAACTACACTGGTTAGTCTTTTATCTGATTCAAATTAAAGTAATTCAGGGCCCGCTTTTGGCATAGTATTTGACTGGTGCGTTATCTTAAGAGACATCTGATTTAGCCGTGTGGTCCCCGGCAGAGTAGAATAGGCCACCCTCACTCTTACCGAGGTGTCGTAAAAGGCGACTAAGGTAAAGCTGCTGGCATGATCATCAGCACCCAGAGAAGGAAAACTCTGCATTTACATCAAAACCCTCGCCCACCCGTCTGCCAAGCGTGGTGAGTATGGCAATTACCCCTCATGTGATTGAGGGAGGCCCGTGCCCCAGCAGTGGGGACTCAAATGGGCTGATGATGATTTAGGATATTGGATCGAACTAATTAAATGCGCATCACCTCTTGCTTGCTCCTGTTTTTCATCCTGTTTTTTTATCTCAGGCGTACCATGAAGGCATGTCAGTGTCCGAGATCACAGCAGAGCTGTTCGAGCCCCAGAACCAGATGGTGAAGTGCGACCCTCGCGACGGCAAGTACATGGCGTGCTGCCTGCTGTACCGCGGCGACGTCGTACCCAAAGACGTCAACGCCGCCATCGCCGCCATGAAGGGGAGGGCCGGTATAAGATTTGTGGACTGGTGTCCGACTGGTTTCAAGGTAAGAGAGCCACCACTTTATTACCTGTGAGATAGACTCCGTTTTGTTCATTCAGTGGAACGCCGCCGGTCGGGAAACTCCCAACTGACCAGACTATGCAGACTTGAGGGGTTCTAAATCTCGGGGCCCGTTCTTTTCTAACCTAAATGGGAAGGAGATATTTTCCAACGTACGACTACTACTACTAATGCTGGCAGCTTCCTCTCAATGTGCTCGGAAAACTTTTAGGGTTAGATATTCTAAGATGTGAAAAAAGCTTTCTGAACATTCAGGGTTACGGGGTACAGTACACTGCAGTGCTGGTAAAAGCTCAAGTTTTATCCAGCCTTTACGGGGATATTTACCACAGTATCTATATATCATTCGATCAAGTCGGAATCAGATAGTGGATAAAACCGCTGTTTTATGATAAAATATCTAGGGTGCCACTACTTTGAAACCAATGGAAGATCATTTAGTCTTCCAAGCAAATTACCATTTAAGGAATATTCCTCCTTTGTCGTTCACACATACAGCTTGACAGAACGATGTTGCAATTTCGTGTGCTAATGTGCCCTACTTGTGCGGTTTACAGCGTCTCGTCGTCAGCGACAAAGGAATTTTAAGGAATATTAACCCTAGGCTATTATTTCCAGGTGGGCATCAACTACCAGCCGCCGTCCGTGGTGGCGGGCGGCGACCTCGCGCAGGTGAAGCGCGCCGCGTCCATGCTCAGCAACACCACCGCCATCGCCGAGGCCTGGGGCAAGCTCGACCACAAGTTCGACCTCATGTATTCTAAGCGAGCCTTCGTGCACTGGTGAGTACCAACATTATCTACCAGCCCCATTTAGTGGTCCGTTCCCCTTCATGTTTAGTAAGAAATAACGAATCTACTGGGCTGTTTGAACCTGAACTTGTTGAAGTCGCAAGAAATTATGACAGGGTATCAAGTGCGTCGACGCTATGGGATGAATTGACGTTACAGGATGAATCGACGCTATAGGGTGCATCGACCCTATAGGGTGCATCGACGCTATAGGGTGCATCGACGATATAGGATGCATATCGACGCTATTAGGGTGCATCGACGCTATTAGGGTGCATCGATGCTATAGGGTGTATCGACACTGTTCCGCCCATTTACGCTGTCAGTTGTATCATAACCAACAGTTGACGCGCCGTTTTTTTATTATTGTTTACTTACGCCATCCATCGCAAGTCGCAAGAAATTATGACAGGGTATCAAGTGCGTCGACGCTATGGGATGAATTGACGTTACAGGATGAATCGACGCTTTAGGGTGCATCGACCCTATAGGGTGCATCGACCCTATAGGGTGCATCGACGCTATAGGGTGCATCGGCGATATGCGGTGCATCAACGATATGGGGCGCATCGACGATATGGGGTGCATCAACGATATGGGGTGTATCGACGATATAGGGTGCATCGACGATATAGGATGCATATCGACGCTATTAGGGTGCATCGACGCTATTAGTGTGCATCGACGCTATTAGGGTGCATCGATGCTATAGGGTGTATCGACACTGTTCCGCCCATTTACGCTGTCAGTTGTATCATAACCAACAGTTGACGCGCCGTTTTTTTATTATTGTTTACTTACGCCATCCATCATTTCCGTCAGGTACGTCGGCGAAGGCATGGAAGAAGGTGAATTCTCCGAAGCACGAGAGGACCTGGCAGCCCTAGAACGGGACTACGATGAGGTCGCCATAGAGACGTCCGACATGCAGCCCGGATGCGACGATGAGCTTTGACGTCAGCGCGTGACGTCACGCACCCTGTGACGTCACAGCGAGCTACCCGCGCGCGGCGCAGTCCGCCAACACCTCTGGTACAGTCTGAGCATTCGCTGACAGAGCATGAACCTGCCCGACCTTACCTAATTGTGAACTTAGCAGGAGCTACGCTGGATTGCGTTTTCTATGCTTTGGAAGAGACTGGTAAAGATTTTCGAATGATACTATGGATCTTTAAATCATATCTGATGCATGTTGCATACACAGAAGTCTTCGTAATCGTGCATAAAAAATGAAAATAACAAGCGCTGGTTTACGATGGTATATTTCGAATTTCTAGAGCTTGCCACTTACAGAAGAATCCTAGAAGCTTCAGGAGCATTTTTAGATTTTTTTCATTATGCATCAGAGTTCACAACGAACGATCCTTTAGCTTCCGAAGCAAATCTGGGGTTTTCCCCTCGGAACCGAATGATATTCGTCAGCCTCCAGTCGTCAGCCTCCAGTCCCCGAGCAGACGCGCTGCGCAGGCGCCGGGCAGCGTCGCCGCCGAAGCGGACGCCCCAAAACCGCGGCCGCATTGATAATGTTGATTATGGCAGTTCAGTCGAAATTAATTAAAGGTTCGAAAATGTCCGCCGAGGTAGGCCGATGCCCGCGCGTGAACGCTCCCCGCGTGGCGAGGCATGGTCGTTCTGCGTATAGGTAAAGTACTTTTGTGACCTGTCATGTTGACAAAACCGTGTTGACGTATCCGTACTTGGTGGTGCACATTTAAATGATAAAATGCTGGACATTTTGAGAAATGCTGGACATTTTGAGAAATGCTGGACATTTTGAGAAATGCTGGACATTTTGAGAAATGCTGGACATTTTGAGAAATGCTGGACATTTTGAGAAATGCTGGACATTTTGAGAAATGCTGGACATTTTGAGAAATGCTGGACATTTTGAGAAATGCTGGGACATTTTGAGAAATGCTGGACATTTTGTGAAATGCTGGACATTTTGAGGAATGCTGTGGACATTTTGAGAAATGCTGTGGACATTTTGAGAAATGCTGTGGACATTTTGAGAAATGCTGTGGACATTTTGAGAAATGCTGTGGACATTTTGAGAAATGCTGTGGACATTTTGAGAAATGCTGTGGAAATTTTTGCATAGGTCGTGTCAACAATATAGTGTTATAAAAAGGAATCTGTCGCAATCGACTCAATTTGTCACGTTTCCACGCGCATCAGTGTGCTCCCTCGTCTGTCTGTTTCTTTGCCCAGCAGTCTTGCGACGTCGTTGATTTTATTTCTTGCTTTGGAGTGTCTGCTAAATTTTCACAGCAAATACCGGGCAAAGAAACGCAGCATTTTTAAAGAATTTTACATTTTTACTATTTATTTTTGAACGTGTTTTGTAGCGAACCACGCTGCGCGCGGTGAGTGCTGTGTATTGTAAGTGTAATGTGTAGTTTTGTGTCCGTCCGTTTGTGTCGTAAAATATTAAAAAGTAAGGTGTTCCGTCTGATGTCCGCGTTAATAAATCGTTTAATTCATTAAGCACGAGTTTTATTTTAAACTTTCTTATTCCCACATGATCCAACGGTTTTGCGCCCTCCAGGAACATATAAAACTTAATGTTCAATCACATTGCTCCAATAAAATGAAATTTGGAGCACTTGTTTTTTCTAACGTAAAACAGTAGGAACCTGTATACAACAAAAAGCGTTGGACCACGAAAGATTGGAAAGCAGTGAACTAGGGCTACAAGCAGTGCTGGGCAATAAATGATCTAAAATAAGTGACTGAAGTCTAAAATAGAAGTGATGTCTGAAGTTTGAAGTAAGAGGGAATGTCTGAAGAGGGAATGTCTGAAGAGGGAATGTCTGAAGAGGGAACGTCTGAAGTAAGAGGGAACGTCCGAAGTAAGAGGGAACGTCCGAAGTAAGAGGGAACGTCCGAAGTAAGAGGGAACGTCCGAAGTAAGAGGGAACGTCCGAAGTAAGAGGGAACGTCCGAAGTAAGAGGGATGTCTGAGATACTAGTGAAAGACTGAAAAACAAGCGATAACAAGGGAACGTCTGAAATGAAATCGAGGAGTAGGTAGGTACATATATATATACAAACATAAATGAAATAAAAGAAACTGAAATAGCTAAAAGAGCTGTTTCCTCGTGGTCCTCAAGTTTGACTTGCCCGATGGCGCATTGGATACAGAGTGACTCTGCCTTATGCGCCAAAGAACGTGGATTTAATCTCATGCAGTCATCTTTTCACCTCTTAGTAGGTAACTACTTTATGTCAGCCTGGTACTCATTGAGACGAAAGTGGTCGATGGCGCATTAGATAGTGACTCTGCCTTATGCGCCAAAGAACGTGGATTTAATCTCGTGCAGTAATCTTTTCACCTCTTAGTAGGTACCTACTTTGTCAGTCTCTGGTACTCATTGAAACAAAAGTGGTGAACCATCAGTTTTAAAGGATCTGGGTGGCACAACTGAATCTATATATATTTATAATAAATTAAATCTCATGCAGTCATCTTTTCACCTCTTAGTAGGTACTTATATCAGCCTGGGGCTGGTAGAAACGACAGTGGTGAACCATCAGTTGAATTTCAATGGAAGCTTGATGGCATAACTGAATAATATAATATCGTTTATTTCTCACCATAATCCTAGTCCACATATATTTATATCTCTATGGATAGGTACCCATAATAATACATGCCCAATAAAATAAATACATAATTAAAGGATCCAGGATATCAGAAATATGGTTAAGTTGGAAACAGCATCATGATAAATAAAATAGATCTTTATTCATAGGTACATACCGATGGTATTTACGAGCATGTGTACGTATCAAGTAGGAACAAAAGTAAAAATAAGCACTATCTATTGATTCTGACATCCGTAACACAGGTGCTTGAGCTACCTATCCGGAGTCAGATCAATGTATGTGATGTTGTCAAATCTATGAGCAAAAATTCCGATCAGCGCATTATGCAATTCATAAGATATTTTTACCAAAATTATGATATTATGGTTCTTCTTCAGATTAATTGAGAAAGATTAATAATTGTTATTTTAGAAGAATGAGAACACAAAAACGTTAATGATTTTTTTGCTTCATATTTTTATTTGTAGTAAGTTTGATGTATGATCCGAAATGTTTTAACTGTCCTATTAACCTTCACATACTAAATGGACTATAGTGGGCGCTATTTATTTCACTTAGAACTAATGGACATTATGACTTAATGCCTAAAAAAAAATAAGTAATATCATTTATTGATGTGCATAAGAGTGTGATTGTTTAGATGTCAATAATAAAGGTACTGTTACATATACTTATTTTATGCTTAAAAGCATGCTACTTTTGAGCAAGTGCTACTTAGTAGCATGTGTGGACGGACGTGCTACTGATAAGCATGCTCAAAAATCGCACGCTGTCCGATTTATAAGCCTGCTACCTGTAGTGCGGGTAGAAGAGGAAGTGTGGCGGAGTGCTGTAGCACGTGTAGACAAGTTTGCTTATTTTTGAGCATGCTAATAGCATGCTTATTGATAGCAAATGTGGATAGTTCACTAAGCATGCCAATATTTGGCATGCTTTTTAAGCACGCATGAGCATATGTAACCGTAGCTTAATAGTAATTTATTGTCAAATTTGTGTTATTTCGAAATAATCACTTGCAGGTACATAATGCCTTATATTTTGTTTTAAAGTAAACGTACAAATTTCGTACATTTTATCTGGCTTACCGCAAAGTCAAAATTAATAGTTCTAAGCGAATTAAATAGCGCCCGCTAGGAAGTATTCTTCCTAACGGTGACATGTTGATAGTTGTTTTTTCTTAATACATTAATGTACATTTTTTATACAGCGTACAATTACGTACGAATGATCTTCATACATTGTCATGACACCGCTAGAAAGTATGACACCAACAGTGGGATTACAAATATTACATAATACTTTTCTTTTGTAAATGCAAACTAATTATAATACATAGAAAACACTCAGACCAATACAAACAGACATGTTCATGCACACAAATGTTTGTACTGTGCGGGAATCGAACCTGCAACGCTTGGACCAAAGACAGCGTTCAATACCACTGCGGCCCTCTAATTCTATGTGCTGGTCACATACTGTCATCTGTGGGTCTGTATTTTTTTCTATGAAGCCTGACTCGCCTATTTACCTATATGTAATTTTCATTTTTGAGAAGTTGTGTACAGACAGCCACGAATCAGTTTACTAGATCCTGTCAAAATTCCTCTATATATATTCAGCCGAACGTGTTTGACATCAAGGTGAGAATCGAAAAGGAATCGAATGAATAAATTTTACAGTTTTTTATACTTTGATGTGTGGCTGTACGTACACAAGTGCGTGTTGGGCTTGTGTTAAAAAAAGCACTTTGTTTTAATTTTATTTATTTTTAACAACAAACTTTTTCGTACATACATGCTTACCTATATAATGATAATTTATATGATAATACACTATCACTACATAAGTATTAAATGGCTTTTTGAAAGTCAAATGTCTGAGGCCTTAGCGCGAAGACGTCCCGCAACGAACGAGAATATATACCTGTCGCATCCAAACTCCGATTCGGTTGTAACGTCCAGTTCACGCTAAGTCCCCTGGTTTCGTTCCTCTTCTGCATTTTGTTGAGAAACATAACTAAAATAATTATGTATTCTACTTGCACATACAATATTCCCAAATAAACGAATAAGTACTCGCGAGCAAAAGTTTGGTCTCGATACCTAATTTCCATACATAAATAATTACTCAATATGAAGATTTACCGGTCTCATTAAACACTTGCTAATGTTATAATTATTAGTGTTTTTTAGAAGACCAAATCTATTCACGTAAAAATTAGGATCCGATTCCAATTTTTTTTGCTCGTGAGTATATTTACACGTTACCCTCGTTTGCATGGAGTGCTGGGATGGTCATAATTCCACTCATTATTTTTCAACTTCACTAATTTAACTGTTTCATACCACAGACGCTTTGAGATTTCCTCATCATAAACATGCTTTGGATGGAAGTGAAACCTGAAGGTTCTTGAAGTATTTCCCGCTCATTTGTCCGGCTCGGGCACTCAGCGACACATACAAAGCAGTCTGAGCTCCCTCCCAAGGAGTCTTGAACAAGATAGAGAGAAGAAAAGCCAGAAAACTGCCAAGAGTCCGGCCACTCGACTTAAATATGGCCGTTCCCACTGCACCAGGGTCCACTACGTTCACTACCACATGCGTGTCATTCAACATTGTACTCAACTCCCTCGTAAACATCACTACACACAATTTGCTGTTTCCATACAAAATCATCTTGTTCCAGTAATCCACTTTGTTCCAGTTTTCGTAGTCCACTTTTCCAAACTTGTGCAGCACAGATGCTGTGTTTACTATCCTACTCGGTTCCGACGGATCTCCCGTCTTTTTTAGAAGCGGTAGGAGCAGTGTGGTCAGAAGGAAGGTGCCGAAGTAGTTGACTTGCATCACGAGGTGTAGGCCGTCGCCGGTGATGCGCTCGGGGGGCGTCCCGATGCCAGCGTTGTTGATCAGCACGTCAAGTCTCTCTTCCGTCCTCAAAATGTCAGATGCAAACTTGCGCACTGATGCAAGAGAGGAGAGGTCGAGAAGTTTAAAAATGACTTTGTCACTACCCGAGCTTTTCTCTATGCGCTTCTTAGCTTCGAGGCCTTCATCCAAAACGGGGCACGAGATGATGACTTTGGCTCCTCGATGGGCCATGTCTGCCGCTATCTCCAGCCCCATGCCAGTCGTGCCCCCGTTCACTAGCACAGTCCTCCCGAACATCGTCTTCTTAGACTTGCATATTAAGTTTGTATTTTTCTGGTACAGCCCCACTACCATGCCAGCCACCACGACTAGTTGTACCAAAATGAACATAAACCTCGGTACAAAGTAGAAACCGAGGAATAGGAGTCCGAATACGACAGTTTTGATTTTGGTTGCGGTGTTCATTTTGAGATGAAGTTGCATCGTGCGATTGTACGGGTGGATGCAGCGCAGCGCGCGCGCATCGCAGCAATGGCGTGACGGGCGTCCGAGCGGCGGACACGAACTGCTGCCTACTTTTACTTTTGTCGGAAACTTTGGTCAATCGCTAAGATTGCAGCTTGCCCTGGAAACTGGAAATTGTGAGGTGGGAGGCGTAGAACTAGTGCGTGTTGTAATGTTGACCCTACGGGGAACTAGGAAGTTTTAATTCTGACAAAGTTAATCGTAGAAAGATTGGTATTTTGAGGAGCATCTAAATACCTAGTAAGTTTTGAACACCAAGTTGAAAACATACTTCCACAGTGGTAGTGAAAAGAAAAGTAAACACATTTCAGCTAACGTTTAATTCTTAAATACATTTGTAATTTAACAACTAAATTAGGTACAGTAACACTTTGTACATAGAGTAATGCTAAACATAACAACTCAATAATCAATAATATTAACTTTAAATAAAATTACATTATGCATCATAGGTAACTGTATTTATTTAGGATTCGTAATGGAACCGATTAAAAATTAAATTGTATCATTATATAAAACTGTTATAGTTATGTAGGTACCTATAAAATTTAATTTAAATAAAAAGCAAACAAAAGACGATTCAGATATCAGGTAAACAATAACTTTAAAGGCTGTTAACATATGTTTATAATAAAACATTTGGTTTATATTAGGTATCAACATTTTCGGTAACTTTATTAACGAAATTATTAAAAAAAATATAAATATTTCCAACTGTTCCTACTAACGGTACGGTATAACTATGTAAACAAAATAAACATTTCTATTAATAAAAAACATTAATATAAACATTATTCTAAAAATATATTACACAAATTTTGATAGTCAATTTAGTTGAGATATGATTCTTCCTGTTTCCTTTTATTAGCAAAGAAAGTTATTTCTAAAATGATATGGATGAATTTAAGAGCGAGGATACGACAAAACACAAATATTTCGATTAATTTATTTGAGTTGCTAAATTCGATATAACAAGGTTTCTACATAGATAAGATAAGATATCCATATATACATCGATATCGATCAAACTATCATGTAGAGACTATTCACCAACTTTTACGCTCATTTTAGGCTGATGATGACAAGGCTTCTCTTCCCAGAAAAAAATTGTACAATTGTAATTTGATTGTTTAAATAACAAAGATGGGAACAAATTGGTGGGTGGAAACTAACCCTAACAAAAACCACCGAGATATCCATCTTAGTTAACTGGACGAATAATGAAACAGCAGGTATATATCTCTTAAGATGAGGACAACACGAAGTTATTCATAAGCAATAATTTAATTACACTTACTTACTAAACTATTCAACATCGCGAGATAGGTACACCAATCTTCATACTAAAGCAGACATACTATCACCTACCACATTTATATAAATATATCTGTATTATTGTAGGACACGTTATTATCCGAGTTTCTTCATATTGTTATATATAATTGAGATAAAAAGACTGACTTTTATATATTTTACTATGCGTTTATTACGAGTATAATCATAGTGACTACTGCAAACAATAAAGTAAGCACGCAACAAAGCAATGATTGCAACGTAGTGCAGCGTTTCTTACTAAAGGATAAGATCTTTACCTAAGGATATGTAAGGTGTCCGCCGTCTTATGTACGAATAAATATTTGAGATATAATCCAATCTCATTATCTCAACAACAGACCATTTAATTTTAGGAAACGCTGCACTGGGCTGATCTTTTTTTGGACCAACAATTTTATAAAGCAAATAAAATAGATCATAATCCTATTTACAAATAACTCTGACAAATATACCACTCATGATGTCCAAGATCAAATGGCCGGGGCTATTTTACGGACACTGGTCACTGCAACAGATCTTGAGCTACATACGTCTACTAGAGTAGACCAAATACTGTTACAATAAACTGAGTCTGTCGAAATAGGTAAACTACTACAGATGATAACGGTTTACTAGAAATAAGTATCGGCTTAAAGAGAAGTCCATAGTCTTTTAGAGAAGACCTTTGTCTAATACAGAAGACTTTTGTCAAGACAATTTTTGTCTACCAGTGAAGACCGTCTTTTAGAGAATACCAACGTATTATACAAAAGACCGTCGTCTACTGAGTAGACCAAAACATAAACCGTAGTCCAGTAAGTAAACCGTCATCTCTGTAGTAAACCATCTACCGAAGTGGAATGGTCTACTCCGGCAAAGAGCCCCCGGCCATCAGAACCCCCTACAACTTCCTCGGCGGCGGCGAGTCGGACGCGCTGGGCGTGAGCGAGAGCCGCCGGATGTTGGGCTTGTCGTACTCCTCCATGGACATGGCGCGGGACATGCGCCGCTCCACGCCCGGCGGCGGCAGCGACGTCAGCAGGCCCTGGCCTTGGCAGAACAGGAGTAAGGACTGGGCGACCTTTGCAGGCTAGGAACAGAAAAATATACAATTTCAAATTAATGAAGACTATAAGATTTTAAACTTTCGCGTTGCATTATATAAATAATTAATGTACACGGGACAAAACGTTATTATTATATGTAAGTACATACTCGTGTAAGTACTTGCCGCGTGGTCCCTTTTTTTTTTTTTTTTTTGACGCTGGGGAATGCCTCCTTATGCATACCCTCTTGCCGGGGGGCAGGCGGGTTATGTCGGGCTCTCCTCTGGAGGGGGCTTCTCCTAGCGAGAAGCCGGCCAGAGGCATACCGACTAAACCCCAGCGACGCTCCCTCATGGCCAGAGTGGGGAGGGGACATGAGTACGGGTTAAAGAACCTTACTTCACGTCCCTCCCCAGGCGGAGGGCCCACTTACACTGCGGGCCCGACACTGCCTCCCCCAGTTAAGCTGGGGGGGCCGCGTGGTCCCTGGTTGCCGTGACCACACGGCAACCAGGGACCACCCTGGCAGAGTAGAATAGGCCACCCTCACTTAAGAGTGAGGGTGGCCTATTCTACTCGGTAAGCCGAGGTGTCGTAAAAGGCGACTAAGGTAAAGCTGCTGGCATGATCTTCAGCACCCAGAGAAAGAAAACTCTGCATTTATATCAAAACCCTCGCCAACCCGTCTGCCAAGCGTGGTGAGTATGGCAATCACCCCTCATGTAATTGAGGGAGGCCCGTGCTCCAGCAGTGGGTACTTAAATGGGCTGACGATGATGATGATGACATACTCGTAGTAGCATATACTCACAGCTTGACGTTTCGACCGCGTCACAACGGTCGTAGTCACAAGCGGACTGGAGGTGCATGGCGTCGTCTGCAACTCCCGGCTTGTGAATCTTCGGATACC
Source organism: Marasmia exigua (assembly GCA_019059595.1). Taxonomy (NCBI): domain Eukaryota; kingdom Metazoa; phylum Arthropoda; class Insecta; order Lepidoptera; family Crambidae; genus Marasmia; species Marasmia exigua. Next base: position 27,339,976 of record CM032466.1, read on the forward strand.
CTCTCATTTTTGTTATTCACACTGCCACTAAATAAAATGTCAGTGAGGTCACCCCGACACACTACACTCACAGTATCCGGGTTGTAAGTAATTTGAAGCGGCAAATTGCGAGGTTTACATTTGTCAATCACTTCGATGATAATTTAAACCCGTCCCACCCGATTGAAATTCTGATACTTCTTTATCTCAATCGCTTCACGTACTACTCTCGTGTGGTAATGACGATCAGTGGAGAGGATTTTGGGGGCGTGGAACTCCATCCAATGAATAACACCGCTTTCCAGCAGATGTTCTGCTAAAGCCGACTTGTTTATTTGTCTGTTTTTTACAGCTGCGATGTGTTCTTTGACACGTTCAGCAATTGTGCGCTTTAATTGTCCGATGTATGAACTACCACAGCTGCAATCGAATTTTATATACACTCGGAGTCTGAAGCGGTATCTTATCCTTCGGCGACCGCAGACGCAGAAAATTCTTACAACTAAATAAGCCAAACCTTCGTTTAGTGACTAGTGCTCTAACGCGGCATGGCAGTTTTAACAGACATCTGTTCAATATAGGTGTTACAGACAGCCCTCTATGCAGATCATGCATGGAGAAGGAAGAAACGGCCGCTCATGTACTGTTGCATAGGGGTGGCCAGCAACCGGGCACACTACCTGGGAAACCCAGGCAGTCTCCAGGAAATCTTCAGCAACACCAAGGCGCTGATAGGTTTCCTTGAAGAACTCGGCTGGTTGGAATGACACCTGCCGACTTCGCCCTCTGCACGCGAAAAGGGCACAGTGCTGCCTGATTGCGGAAAAGCCCGCACGACGAAGAAGAAGAAGAAGAAGACCGCAGACGCTTAGATATTTGGCATAACGGAGTATATATACAGTCTTTATGGAGAGATTTCTCAGTACTGATCCAATTTTATATGCTACTACGAGTATGTACTTACATATAATAATAACCGCGTTTTGTCCCATGTACATTAATTATTTGTATAATGAAGACACAAATACCCAGATCCAACACATACATATCTGTTTCGTCAACAAACATTTGTGTTGGTGCGCGAATCGAACCAGCGACCCTTGCGTCTCAGTCGGCGCTTAAACCTCTGTGCTGAACGTCGTCTTTTTTTGACGGTTATTTTTTAAATTTATACAAGGAAAGACGCATGATCTAAGTATAGTCTACCTATAGACTCTTCTATCTAATGTCATTTTCCTAAAAGTTATCTGGTAGAGATCGCTCCCAGCGATAAGACCGCCTAAATTGTACATTATAACTTTTAAGTTTTGTATGTTTTGCAATTAAAAGTGTCTGCCTGGCACACTTTGTTACAACAATCTGTCGAAATTTCTCCGATCCAAATCTTTTGGCGTCAAACACGGAAAAAGTAAACAGCATTAAACTCACAGCCTCTGCCAACACATCTCCCACGCGTTCCATCTTCAGGATGGTGACCTTTTCCTTGTCCAGCTCGCGGTAGAGCTTCTCGACGACGCTGGCGTACGGGCTCAGGGTGCCCGTGATCAGCAGGATGTCTGGCTGGCAGCCCTTCAGGAGAAGATCCTTGCGGCTGGAAAGAAGTACGAATCAATGTTTACTAAGGGCCGATTTATCGATCCGTAGTTAAATTGAACGAATGGTTTAAAAAGTAACCCATGGTCAAATATCGCCAAAATGTGTATTTTTAACAATAGCTTTTTTTTTCAACTTTAGGCTATCGTTTGACCACAATCTCTCCTGAATCTGATGCAAAGCTGATGAAAGAATCATGTAAGATATAATGCGTTCGCCGAGAAGATGCCTGTTCACTCTTGCCTTTAAGTTGTCCAGATTGTAGTGGTCCGGAAAAACAGACCCTGACAAGGAGTTCCACTCTTTAGCTGTCCGCATTATGAACGTGGAAGCAAATCGCTTCGTGCGGGTAAGGAGTAAGCCAACAACGTATGGATGAAACCCCTCACCGCGCCTTGTTGTTTATTATATTAGTTATACCTATTACAAGAAATGACGTCACTTTGACGCTGTCACTTTGACGCTGTCACTTTGACGCTGTCACTTTGACTACTGCTATTGGTTAGACAGTTGGACTATAATTAATTTAACCAAAAGGTACTAGTAACTACGGGTCAAAAAATCGACCCTAACGGTGTTACCAGACAAACCGATTGAATTAAAATATAACACTTAAAATCCTGACGTACCTACTAAGTAGATTATGAACTTGTGTTACGAATATCAGACAATAGAGGAATTACACAGTTGTATTTAAATACATTATGTATATTACCTACACCCAGAAACTGAACAAGCACAAGCATTCATCACAAGAATGTTTGTCCAGGGGATCGAACCCACGACAGGCAGGGTCACTACCAAATGCGCCACCGAACAGTCAAAATTTATCGAACTCAGCTCGGGCTTGTGATGATCAGTAATCCGCATTAGGCAAGCATAATTAAGCCTTATCCCATCATAGTAACGATGACTTGATTTCTATCATGAGGCCTGGTAAATATAGACCTTGAATACACGAGAAACTTCTCAATAGAAGTTTTTCTCGATGAAAACGGTCGAATCTCAAAAAAAAAATATCACCTCTCCATAATAAAGTGACCAGCTGAATGCGATTTGTATGGGAAGTCGGATTTTTTTAATATTAGACCCTAACCACCTTATTACAAATCGCGATCTAAAGTTATTACCGTGCTAAAGGTCATGTCATCCCGTTCCAACACCCAATAATAAAAGGGGCTGGCACGAATTTTGTTCCAGGACTATCCTTAGTTCGCGATTTTGAATAAAGGAGTAATAGGTTATGTTTCTTGGGGGAAGCACATTTTTTGTTCAAATATGATAACTAGTTTAGAAGTTAGATAAATAGATAGATAGATACAATTTATTGCACAAAATTTACAGATCTTCGCCTAAGTTATTATACTAAAACAATGTAGGCGGTCTTATCGCTAATAGCGATAAGACCGCCTACATTGTTTTAGTAATCTCTTCCAGACAACCTCAGGGTAGAGGAAAAGTATAGCGAATTAAGAAAAGGGGTAAGGCAGTGTAAGACAGAAAAAGAGAGAAAAATAAAAAAGACATTGTATAAATACGAGTATGGTATATACATACATACATTATATTGAATAAATATATACTAGCTATAAATACATATATATAATATAGTTTAGAAGTTATGAGGGAACAGATGAACAACCATACATACATACAGGTCAAAATCATAACCCTCCTTCTTGCTCCGCCGTAGTCGGGTAAAAAGGCACAGTCTTTTTAGGGTTCACGTCTATGGTACTTACATATAAAAATAACATTAATTATTTGTAACGTATAACTATTTTTATTAGCGACTTACTTGATGAACGCCCGGACGTATTGCTTAATGTTGTGCGTGTTGAGGTTCCCGCGCAGGCGCGAGCGGTACTCCGCCAGCATGCGCTCGCGCTCCGCCGCCTCGCACGAGTCGCTCGACATTTGCTATTGGACACACATTCAATCAATTAAATCAATTGAGACAACATCACTTACACATCACAAGACCGCGCGAAGTGGAGGAGTAGAAGTAGGAAAGCGGACCCCGGGCTCCGAAGCGACAGCTTGGGACGCAACCGGGACAAAACGCTAAGATGATGATGGTGGGGTCTTAGCGCGAAGATGTCATCGGTCGCCTCTAAATAAAAGGAGAAACACAGCGGGTGTGAAAGGGAGGGGAACTCTGGTGGCTTAAGGTGACGGGTAGGGCACACTAGCGACGCCAATCGATTTTAATTTTTAGCTACTAAACCAGATCTATTTTAAACAATTTCGGGGTTACAACCTCTCGGCAATCACTTTTACTATTTATTAAATAACCATGCACAAATGTGGGGTCCGTTTTTGTACGCGAAAAATTGATTCACGCCAAAAGTGGCCGCTTTTAGCGTGAATCAATTTTTCGCGTACGTTCACGTACGCGTACGTTTCAGGTAGATACCAATTTTGGCCCGACCCGGGGATTGAACCCAGGATCCCAAACGCAGCCGTCGCTTTAAAATGCGATTCACTACCCACTACGCCATCGAGACAGTCAATAATAAATTATGTTAAAGAAATATATAGAATCATTAACTACAGTGAATAATGTTCCTTTATATAAAAAGAAAACAGTTTTAGGTAGGTAATACGTAATTCATAAGTGTTTAAAGAACGTTATTTACTGACACAGTAAGCATTCAGGAAGAGGAAAGCTAAGCTTCAAAGTACTACTAAAAGCTCTTAAAGCAAATGAAACTAAAATATCTAAAGGCTAATAAGTATTAGTGGGTTAGTAATAAAAGAATAATAGATAAAAACGAATGCTGCAAGCATCTACACTAACAGAAAAATAAAGAACCTTGCCAGAGGATTGTTGAAGAAAACATATAATTTAGGTCACGCAAATTATAAACTAGTAATCTTTCTACATAGAAAACTTATTATTAAAGTATAAATCGCATCAGCGACACAATTGCAATCATTCGTTAATTTTATAAATTCCCAGACAACCATACGTAGGATTACTATCACTACAATCTGTAGAGATCTTTAATTAATATTGGCATTAAGTTAAGAAAAAAAAATGTTTTTTTTATCATAATTATGGTTGCTGTAAGTAAGAAAAAGTCACAAACACGTCAACTCCAAGAAAACATACTTTTATAGAAGATCACAAACTCATTAAACAATATTGTATTTAGTAATTTGGTCTTTAAAGATTTTCACCTGACTGTAACTCTTAAATCTTCTCAAGTCTCCCATCATTAGTACATGTTAGTTTACAAACAAAGAAGAAGAATACCTTGTAGCCGTAATTTAGAGGCTCGCGATCATAACTCACATGGCCAAACTTGTGGTATATCAGGAAGTCTTCCTCAGACTGCGAGATGTCAGCGCCCTTCCATCGGGAGAACCGGGTGCGGAAGGCGTCAGCTACCGATGACGTGGAGCCCGTGCAGTTCACCAGGATTAGACCTGGAAGTAGTATTATACACTAAATAGGTACCAAAAGAAATAACAGAAGATTGAGGGGTCTTTCACCATTAAGGCGGACCAACAAGTTGAAAAACTCGTAGTCCTCCAAATTCTGCACCGATGCTCAGGAGAAAAATCGTAGGCAGAATCGCTCCAGATGCAGCCCTGGTGTTGACCGTGGTCCTCAGACATGAGACCAATGTTATCTAGTTACCTGTTTAAGTTAACACGATTAGAAAGAAGTATAAGACCAGGTAAAACACTTTTTGGAGAGACGGAAACTGGTAGCACACCAGGGCTTAACCGCCAACACGATAACAATGAAAGAAAAAGAGTACCTAGAAGACGTCGAGGATGCGCCAGCCCGCAGCGAGCCAGGACGTTGGCGCCAGCACCTTCACCCAGGCCCACGGCATAGCGAACGTGGAGAAAGTCCAAGACTGTGATCAGATCTTCGCCGAGTGTTTGGAGAGACGGAAACTGGTAGCTGTAATGTGGAAAATGCATAATTTTATTTTATTGCAAATAATCTGTGGACGCCCTCCGTCCAATGTAGGAGTCAAGTAAAATAAGTAAAGAAGACAATGAATCAGTTAAGGTTGCGAAGGTCATGCATGCGGCAATTGTAATTACCAAATCCTGTGTCTATATATTAGCGATCAATAGTTTACGACCGAATCGACGACTTTGGATGTTTTATATGACCTTCTAAGATGATGACGATGAGACAGCAGCAGTTCGCAGAGAGCAGTTTTGACTTTGGATATTGTTGTAACAGCGAAAATGATCATATCGATTAACTTATCGATAGTATCGATGCTATAGACATTCCTCCTCATTAAGATGAGCTTGAACCTAATTCCCGGTTACGTTCAAAGCTGTCAGTTTAGAACACAGGGTACACTTAAACCATGATTGAGGATTTGGGGAGTCTGGTGATTCCAAAGACGCGACTGCCTGACCTTCCTAACTATTAAATTGGGAAATCAGACCAACTGAGGAGATCTGTTCAAAAGGTCCTATTTCCCTATATAAAAAAATATTTTTTATTTTGGTTTCCGATACTCTAACTTCAATTTCGTCCATATTTTTAAAAATCCTGATAGAAAAAGGCGTATTTCCGATGTTAAAAAATCTTAAACTTTGACGTTCCGATCAAATTTCTATGTGTAAAACATATTCAATCAAAAGGTTTGTTCAAAAGGATCTTGTTTCAATGATAAAAAAATGTTTCCTGTAAAATTTTGTTTATCTTGAAATAAGACCTTTTTTTCTTTTTTTTATATGATAGGTGGCAGACGAGCAGACGGATCACCTGATGGTAAGCAATTCCGCCGCGCATGGACACTCGCAACACTTGTGGAGTCACAACGCTGCCAACCTTTTCTCCTTCCTCCCCATTGGGCCTCCGGTAACCTCACTCACACGGCAAAACACAGCGCAGGCGCTGCTTCACGCCGGTCTTTTGAACAGACACTCCTTAACTGAATCATGATTACACATTTCACAAACTATCTGAAACGTGCAGATTTCCCCACGATGTTTCCCCTCACCTCCGAGCTCACCACAGGCCCGACTCTCGGGCCATGATATACATACTGAATTCGTCTATTGTATTGACGAATGTTTCATTTGACTTCTATATCAGGTGCACGATAAGTAGTCTTCACGACACTCGGATGGAAGGCGCGTTCTTATCCAATGAGCTAATATCTCTCTCTCGGTCTCTCCGTCGATGCTATAGATATTGTAGCTAGGTTAGAGTCATCATCATCATCATCATTTCAGCCAATAGACGTCCACTGCTGGACATAGGCTTCCCCCAATGCTCTCCACACAGATCGGTCCTGTGCCGCCCGCATCCAATGGATTCCCGCAATCTTCACCAGATCGTCGGTCCACCTTGTGGGGGGCCTGCCACGGCTGCGACTTTCTGTACGTGGCCTTCACTCGAGGATCTTTCCGCCGCAACGGCAGTCTGTTCTCCTCGCTATGTGCCCTGCCCATTGCCACTTGAGGCATGCAATCCTTTGGGCTATGTCTGTAACCTTAGTTCTCCTGCAGATCTCATCATTTCTGATACGATCACGCAGGGAGACTCCGAGCATAGCTCTCTCCATTGCTCTCTGAGTGACTTTGAGCCTCCTTAATCGGCACATTGTAAGCGGCCGGCAGGTTAGAGTAGCGTGACAGAAGCATAGAGTAGACTAGTAGACTTACTTATTTAACTCCTGAACCAATATGTCTATGACTATGTTTATGTCAACACCTTGAGTTGTAATACCACAGACTGTATACACGTACAACGAGAGTCTGAGCGGAAACAAGGGTACACATTCCTTAGCTTCATTGATTGCGTCATCACGCAGCGGCAACTTTTCATTAATGGATGTCGATGGGTATTCCGCCCCAATTAGGGACCGACAACTGGACCACATGCGTCTTGTATCATTAATTAGTTGCTACTAGCTGGCAACATTGGTGACTGTTCGGTTTTACACTATGACTTGGAAACCTAACTTTTTTTCAGCATTAATTTAAAAATCCTAATTTAATTAATTTAATATTCCTAATATATTTTTCGAGATTTAGTGTACCTAATGATAAGTTATTTTAATGTTGTTATATTTTGTTTTATTGCAAAATTAATTTGTTAATTTAAGTCCTTTTTCTTTTCGTTTCTGCCCAAGATACAGGAAATTCCTAGTTTAGGCAATCAACTTAAAATTGTTCCCTTAGTTTAAATAGATTGTAAGTATTTTATATTTTAAAGATTTTTCAATAAATTTTATTATTTTTATTATTTATAAACACTAGCGGTCGCCCGGGCTTCGCTCGCGTGGAATTCGATTTGCCAGCAAGTAGCCAATGTTATTCTCCATCCCTTAACTATCTCCACTTAAAAAAATATGTGAATTAGACAGTCAGACAAACACAGATTCAGATTTACAATATAAATAGGGACCGTTTTGGACCGTGTGAGAGAATCAGAAATCATTTAATGCGGTAAATGTGGTTACAGAAAGTTACATAAAATTATCGTTTAGATTCTCACATTTAACCGTATAATATCGGCATGCAATAACAGAGTTAGCGTCGTCTTAAGTTCTAATAAAATCTGTGACATAGTCAAAATAAAATCGACACAAAGAATTAGTCAGTCATAAAATAACTAATATATGTCAAAAAAACTAAACCTTGTAAGGTTCAGTTTTAAGGAATGTATTCCTTAATTCATTAATACTGTAGAAACATCTGTCACACACATTTATGTAAACTATTTTTGATTTTACATAAATGTATATATGTCTTTCCAATCCGGCCTAGCAAAGAAACTGCCCTCGTACACCGACCGCCTCTCAAAGTACCATATGTTAAGTTTGAAAGATAGACACGAAATGCTAGATCTTCTCTTCTTGCATAGGTTGGTTAGTGGTGGTCTAGATTGCCCGGGCCTTCTTTCACAACTACAGTTTCACATCCCTCTCCCAATGCCAAGAATGGGTAAACTCGTCCCATTTGCACCCAAGGGGTCTAAAAGCAATCTCGGCCATCACTCACTAATAAACAGACTTCAACGTCAATACAACGGATTGATGAAGAAGTCGGCAGGAGTTGATGTTTTTTCATGTGAGGGTATTTGACTAAGCTCGAGATTTTACAAAATATAAATATTTTATCAAAATATAGGTAAATATGTGCCAATAGCAAAAATTCTCAATCAAAAATATAACGTCTAGCCGGTTTTATGGTCATTCAAAGATTCATGGGCAAGTCCATTTTAAAAGTATGAAATTTTAAAAAAAATATTATACCATTGAATAACCCATATAATTTACACCAACTATTATAATGGAACCATTGACATAAACGAAACATTTGATATAGCTACCATACAAAATTCAACTGAAATGCATACAAAATACTTGCGTGTGACGTCACATCTCAGTAGCCATTTGTATGGAGCGTTTTGGGTTTGCCCAAAATAATGTGATTTTAAAGTTGTGATATCTCAGGTAGTTTAAATGAGAATCAAGTAATTCTTTCAACGATGTTTCTATCATTGAGAGGTCTTTTGATTACACAAATGAAAAAAAAATAGTCAAATACCATTTGTAGGTGTCTGGTGCAATTTGGCTATTTTTAAATTTTGTTATTTTTTATTTGTTATTTAAATTTATCTATTTAGTCTGCTCACATTTGCATGTCGTGAGAGCCTGTAAGAGAATCTGCACTTAGCCTTATTATAGTACTTAAGTCAATACAATGTAACTAGTGTAAGATTTGTTGGTTGTCCTGAATAAATAAATAAATAATTTTTTTTTTATTGGTGAATCCTTTAATGCTTCTGGCAACTAATTGTATAGTTTGACAGACATTTAATGACAATTTTTTTGGTAGCTCGTTGTTGAACAAGATGGCACCACCGCACGCACATATCAATTGTCTTCAAATACTCAAATTTTTTTTTTTTGTAAAAGTGCATGACGCGAAAATATACATTGATGGCAGTGTTATATTTTTTGAAAAGCGGTCTGCAGGAATGCTACGCTTCGGCATGAATGCCGGCTCAAACCGGCGTGAAGCAGCAATGTGCTGTGTTTCGCCGCGTAAGTAAGGGGAACCGGGGCCCAATCCGGGAGAAAGGGGTTTTAATATTGGCAGCGAACTTGTGACTCCAATGGTGTTACGGGTGTCCAGTCCATGGGCGGCGGCAATCGCTTACCATCAGGTGTTCCGTCTGCTCGTCTGCCACCTATGACATAAAAAAGGGCATCTCTACTTATATTGTGAACGTGTGTCCTGAGGGGCAATTCTCGTGGACTCGACATTAAAGTCGAATTCCGAGATTTCATACATTCGTCCATAACTAACTAACTAACTAGGTTGGCGCAGCGACCCATAGTGAGTCTTGGCCTCCCTCTGGTATTCGTTACGTTAAACAAGCTCCACTGAAACCATACAAATCATAGTCATTTTTTTAAGTGTCAGGTGGCAGACGATCAGACGGATCACCTGATGGTAAGCGATTGATACCACCGCAGTGGACTCACAAGTGCGCTGCCAACCTTTATTTCCCCTTTTACCCCGGATGGCCTCCCTCACTCACACAGCGAAACACTGCCCAGTCCTGTTTCTCGCCGGTTTTCTGTGAGGCCGTGGTATCACTCCGGTCGAGCCGGCCCATTCATGCCGAAGCGTGGCTTTGCCACGGTAAAGTCCTTTCTTTTTCCGTTCCGTTCCGTTTTGTAATAATTCAAAAAAGACTAACTATTATGACTCTTAACAAATAATGGATAATTTGATGTTTTTTGACACTGTCAAGAACTTAATATACAATTTAATATGTACTCACGGCTTATGTGTGTCCCCGGTGTGGTCCCAGAGTAAGCCGTGTGGTCCCCAGCAGAGTAGAATAGGCACCCTCACTCTTACCGAGGTGTCGTAAAAGGCGACTAAGGTAAAGCTGCTGGCATGATCATCAGCACACAGAAAAGGAAAACTCTGCATTTATATCAAAACCCTCGCCAACCCGTCTGCCAAGCGTGGTGAGTATGGCAATTACTCCTCATGTGATTGAGGGAGGCCCGTGCCCCAGCAGTGGGGACTTAAATGGGCTGACGATGATGATGATGATGATGATGATGTACTCACGAGTCAGGCAGATCTGGTGAGCTCTCTTCGTGCCCTGGGACGTCCACGTGGATGAAGCAGGAGCGCTCCTTGATCTCGCTCATGGCCGGGCTCGACACGAAGTCCACCAGGGACGAATCTTGAAAACAGACAGGCCAAACATTTAGACAGAATAATCAGATCTGCTTTTGGGTAAACTCGCTTCATCGTAGGCTTCCTCAGAGTTCAGAATAATAAATAAAGACATTAATTAGGATTAGTACACTGCACATCAATGATTAGCAATGTAACTACCGAGAATGTGTTCAACCTTAAAGTCTCAATAAAGTACCTAATAATAATGTCTTCCAACCGGTTTCGGCTAAAGAGGCCAATCTCAACGATCAGTCACTTGTGAAGGATATATTATAGTGCTCAAGTGTGTGCGTAAACACAAGTGCACTCTCTATTCCCTTGTCCTCATATTCCGATGGGACACCAGTGTGACACGACCGGAGAGGGATCGGGCGAAGGACCAACGACTTAACGTGCTTTCCGAGGCATGGGGGTACAAGACCGCCAACTTCCAGACTCCGGGCTGACACTGAGAATTTCTTAACAGAAAACCTCTGAAACAAACTTTGGCTCGACCCGGGGATAGAACCCGGGATCCCAAGCGCAGCCGTCGCTTCAATGTGCGCAAACCACTGCGCTGCCATCAATAAAGTAAAGTGAAGTAATATTACATTTATGGAGCAACAAAAAATGTGGAGATCGAAGGAAATGAACAAGTCATATATGTATTATGAGATGTAGTCGGTATAAAGGCTGAACAAGACACCTCTACTTAAGACATAAAAAAAGCCCTGAGCGGTTTTTGTATCTGCAAATAAATAAGCAACACTCCGGTAGCCAATATAGGCTAGTTGCCACTATTTTTATTATTTAATAGAACGGTTCATTACAAATATATTACGTCTTAAAAATATAAAAATTTTTTGAAGCACCTTTCCTAATATATTTCAAATAATATTTTCCCTATACAGCCATAAAAGCCGTCCGCCACGATGGTCTGTTAATTATCTGCGCCGTGACGTCACTGTTATTGTAAGCAATACGCGTGACTCTCATAACCAAGAATAACCTGAAACTGACGATTCACGTTTTGTTGTTTACAATAATGGTGACGTAGAAACCTGGCGGACGGTGTTTTCAATCAACGGAAAAAAAGTAAATTTATAACGGGTGTCGATAAATAAGGGATTGATGTAAAAATTCAAATTACATTTTACAGCAATCCCTTATTTATATTTATTGAAGTTTATATATTTCGGACCTTTGTACGGAATAATATTTCAATTAAAAGTTATTTTTATAAATGGTGACATGAGGCAACTTACCTATTACGCATCAAGGCCGACTCGACCCTAGTAGTTAGAAGTGGAGGTGTAAGATTACGTAGGAGATACCGTAATACCGTGTAAGCAGCACTTGTAAATACTGTGTAAGTACAAGCATCTTTGCATTTATAAGCTTACCTGCGTATACAGATACATTATCATCGTCATAATCATTAGCCTGTATTTTAAACCTACTGCAGATTACTGGCCCCTTCCTGAGCTCGCCATTCAGAAGGGTCCTGTCTTAAGCCAGTCTTCTCCAGGACTTTTCCACTTCTCTGTTTATTTTATTAGCTCATTACGGTTAAAGGGAGTACTGTTATTACAGCTACATTTGAAGGAAATTGAAAATCGTGGTTCTCACAATTTTCTTGAGATCATTGTTCACATACAGGTGACAAACGCGCAGATGGTGATCCGATCACCTGATGGTAAGCGATTTCCGTCTCTTATGGCCACCCGCGACACCAATAGAGTCACAAGTGCGCTATCCATCTTTTCTTTCGTCCTCCTCCCCGATTGGGCATCCGGTACCCTCACTCACTCGGCGAAACAAAGCGCAGGCGCTGCTTCACGCCGGTCTGAGAGGCCCGTGCCGTGAAATCATTCCGGCTGAGCCGGCCCAATCATGCCAAAGTGTGGTTCCCCCACGAGTGGTTCACACAATGTTCTTGGGATCATAATATGTATTTTGACCACTACTTGATCGAAATCCTCAATACTCAATCGTTTATTGAAAAACTATAATATACAGAAGGGGAATCTGGCGCTTAACCGCTTTCAAACTGAAATCTCTTACACGCATGACACAAAAATAGTGTCATTTTAAACAAAACTAAGCATAACAAACTGCAAGCGATGTTTGCGCCAGTTTCCCCGACAGTAAAGTATCAGCCTATAAGTAAACTGTCTGACTGCAGGGCAAAGGCCTCCATCATAGAAATCAAGTCATCGCTACTATGATGGGATTAGGCTTAATCACCACGCTTGCCTAATGCGGATTGGTGATCACAATCCCGAGCTATGTTCGAAAAAAATTTAAACATGAACCCGAGATCATGGCCTGGTACTTGAACCACTATACCAACGGGGCGATTGATTGGGGCGATGCCCCGACAGTAGGTACAATAAGCTAATACATATAATGATGGAACAGTGTTATGGACCCTGTCGGACACGCAATTTTAGGGCTAGGAAGACGATGTAAACAAATAGAATATCACTCACGGTTAGTTCCAAGGTCGTGGACGGTGAGGAACACACACCTCTTGTCCTGCTGGCTGAGGTCACCCTGAAATTGTAAGGTTTCCCTTAATTACCACCTACCAGGATTATGCGTGAGAAGGGTTGCCAACTAGACTAAAAGAGTACTGTATTATGTTCTTTTCACTGCGTTATACTTTTATCTGTTATAAAAAAATACGAACTGCAAAAAATATAAGTTTTAAATAAATTAAAATCAATATTTCAGAACATCACATGCATTGATCTGACTCCGAGATATGTAGCTCAAGCACCCGTGTCACGGATATCACAATCAACAGTGGGATTAAAAATATATTATTGACTACATACTTTTCTTTTATAAACACATACTTATAATACATAGAAAACACCCAGACCAATACAAATATACAAGTTCATGCATACAAATATTTGTACTGTGAGGGGATCGAACTCGCAATCCTTGGACCAAAGGCAGCGTTCCAAACGGGCTGTCATATGTATGAAACCTTAAAACCGTTCTTAAACTGCTCTAAGGGGCTGGGTTTGAATAATTTGTTGAATTAGTGAAGATACTTTCGGTCAATATTCCTATTACACCTATAACATTTCTAGGTAATCCTTCAGAAATATGTTGGCAACCCTAAACGTAAAGATAACGCAGGTATTTAATCCAAGCTACAAATAAGCCTCTGAATGAGGATTTTAAATGATGACCTCAATATCCCAGTGGTTCACGCGTTTAGCCCAAAGACAGAATGCAAATGGTTCGATGCCCAGTCTAGGAAATTTATAAAAAAAGCATACTTTTTTGGGATCTTGGTGTGCTAGGTGATTGAAGATTATGGATCTAACAAACGATTCACCTAAATATATTGAACCACATAACATCTTTTTTTTTTACCTGGGTAAAAGTAAATTAAGCTACTTTACTTGAACAAACTTTCAAAGATTCAAAATTGATTTAAGTATATGCAGTTGAGATAATCATCAAAGGTACCAGATATTTTTACTTAAAGTATCAGCCTATATACTGTCCCACTGCAGGGCAAAGGCCTCCATCATAGAAAACAAGTTATCGATACTATGATGGAATTAGGCTGAATCAACAAGCTTGTCTAAAAAAAAGAAAATGTTTCACAACGCCACATACATTGATCTGACTCCGGGATAGGTAGCTCAAGCATCTGTGTTACGGATATCAGAATCAAGAGTGGGATTACAAATACATACATATAATACTTTTCTTTTGTAAATACATACTAATAATACATAGAAAACACCCAGACCAATACAAACAGACATGTTCATGCATACAAATGTTTGTACTGTGCGGGGATCGAACCCGCAATCCTTGGACCAAAGGCAGCGTTCACTACCACTGTTCCGAATGGGTCGTCATTGCGGATTGTTGTCTAATGCGGATTGGTGATCACAAACCCAAGCAATGTTCGAAAAATTCGAAACATACTTTTTGCTCGACCCGGGAATCGAACCCAGGGCCCCCGAGATCACGGCCCGTTACTTGAACTCTCTATTTTTACTTACCTGTCCATGTTTTGGGATGATCCCCTTTTTGAGGCGTGTAAGAAAAAGAAAGTTGTGTAATTACAAGGAGCCCAATAATACATGATTTACTCCATTTTAAATACTTATTGGTATACATTCCTTTTTAAAACTTAGACATCACATCACGGCGAAAAACCGTATCTTTAACATAAATACTTAATACCAAAATTAAAATAGCATTGTCCCTAACATAAAATACAACTCGTTAAGCGTTCATAATCCGGCGTCTAAGACGCGGTTATATTGGCCATTTTCCCGCCATATTTACGAGGGAAATTGAAATGTCAGACCGTCGTTTTTTCTTTTTCGCCCCGGAGGGAGACTTTACCGGCCAGTTAGACCATCAAAAATGTTTGAAATAGGTTTGTTCTGGCTGGCCTTCGATCAACAACATAAAATGGTTTGAGAAAATTATGATAATAATAGTTTGGATTTGTAGAGCTGTTTTATATCATAGGCATGGACTAAAAATAGTCCATAAGTAACAATTACCTAGTCAAAAGATATTTTTTCAATTCCTAAAGACATAAGTTGTTTTCGCAACATTTTGTTTATCTAGGTAGCATTTTATTATTATAGTTACTTAGAAATGTAATGCACCCAAAATGTTATGATATGAACGTATCAAACTAAAATTCATTTGTTTTTCTAATAACGAAAACTACATCAAAAGAATAAGAAAGTAAAAGTCAGTTGTTTTTTATCCTGCAATGTGAATATTATGTTCGCATAGATCAGTAAAATAAAATTCGAATGTGAAACAAATGATGGAAAAACAAACGGATAAAATAGAAAGTTCTCCTGCAACGAGAACTAGGTGTCATATTACTCAAGGAAGCAGCACGTGCCAGTTATACGTGTGTCGGTATGTACGTATGTATGTAGACCCTGTGAAATCCGATTTGTATTGTGAAACTCAACACGTTGATAATCCCTTTTATTCAATAGAGCATGAGAATATATTTGTACCCAATACATTGAAAATGTATATTTATTTAATAAATAAAGTTTAAAAACTAAAACCCGACTACCAAAAAACATGCCGTATTATGCCGTATTGACCACGGCAATACGGCATAATAATTTCAGCAGAGACAGTTGCTTTTTAACCATCTTACTCCCTTAGCGTGGGCATTATATTGATGATAACAAAAAAAAATCCCCAAAGAAAATAGTACTAATCAGCTGTTTACTTCTGAATGAATGAATATACTTTTATTGCAATCAAAATAGAGTATTAAAACTTAAAACTAGATGTTACAGGTACTGTTGTAATGGAAGGTGATATTTTTTTCTGAGATAAGACCCTATGTTCCTCGGGGGGAAATGTTTGTTATCATCAGTATAATGCTCTAGATAAGAAAGTACGACGGCTAAAAAGCACGGTGTATAGTTAAACTCGAATAAACTATTATACTGTTGAAATTTTTGTATGTGAAATTTCAATACCTAAATATGCATGGAATAGATATCAGGATTGCTCAAATTTATTATGAGTAGAAGTCATTTTAAAAATTGTCTCGAAAAAGTCAAACTGTATTATTCCATAACAGAAGCACACAACAACTTTATAGAGTAAAAAGAAAGTTAGCAAATAAACAACTACCTGACATATTTCTTCTAATATCCATCTCTATTGTTAAAATGATTTAGAAATATTTAAGAGTGCAGCCAAATAAATAAAAAAAATCGGTTAGATTTTCATGCTTTGATAGGTATTTCTTTTTGTACCAGTTTCAATTCGCCTGTATACTAATTGAATGTTACCTGGACATGTACGTGGATGTCTCCACTCCGATCCGTGCTGACGACATATTTCTGGAACAAAAGAAACAGCATTCAGACAATATTCTAAAAAGATCCTTACATTATAATAAAAAAATCTCTGCACATTTGGAATCTCTGTTATACGTAGCAACGTTTTTAATAAATAGATAGGTCGATTTTGTACTCTTGCACAATATATTATACAAACTTAAAAACTAGGTTAACAGAGATTTAATAGTCAATATGATCTCTATAGCTATTTTATTTTTAGACGGAAATGCAGATTTAGGGTCGACTAAGCCTACTATTATGTAAAATAGAATAAATACTATTTTATTTATAAGATAACCCGGCGCTTAATGTTATAGGTACTTCAGTTCATCTAAAGTGAACGATTGATGACCTAATTAGGTAATTAGGTCATCAATCGTTCACTTTAGATGAACTGAAGTACCTCTAGGATATGAATAAATATCAACAACAAAAGCACATATGTACATCGACCCCAAAATAAGTAAGTAGCAAGCACTTGGGTTTCACATTAACGAAGGAACCTTAAAAAACAGATATTCATTACACAAATATTTTGCACCTGGAGCCCAATTCTCTTGCTCGTGACATTTATTTTCATACGACATATATCACTAAAACATGGTTTTATTGTATGGTTTTCAGGTGAAATCCGCCATGTTTTCAAAATATCACAAGCCCGAGAATTGGGCTCCTGGCCTAGGACCTGTATCATAGGTATGAGCGGAGCGAGCACAGCACTACCAAACCATTTTGCAAAAAATGTACACGTAGGTTGACAGAAACGACCGAACTACAAAAAAAACCTTTCTTTGATATCAAACTAACATAATCCCATATCAATCGAGGAATGAACCCGACGTGCAACGAATAGTTGACTGTTCCATTGCTATTTATAGTCTCAATCACAGTGACATTCCCCGATGTAACAGCCGTAAAGTCGTTAAATATTTGTACACAGTAATACGACGTGTTGACGTGAGGAGACTTGTTTGTACGTCACTCGATAATGAGATTTGTACTAGAGACGCCCGGACGGCATCAAACTTTTTTTATGTGATAGGTGGCAGACGAGCAGACGGATCACCTGATGGTAAGCGATTGCCGCGGCCCATGGACACCTGCGACACCAGTGGAGTCACAATTGCGCTGCCGACCTTTAAACCCCCCTTTCCCCCGGATCGGGCCTCCGGTGCCCTCACTCACGCAGCGAAACACAGCACAAGGCTGCTTCACGCCGGTTTCCTGTGAGACCGAGGTATCACCCGTCAATCCAGCCCATTCATGCCGAAGTGTGGCTTTCCCACGATCAACGTTTAACAACCACCAAAGTACCTACCAGACCTATGCTTTTCATAGCAGGTAGTTTAGCACTATCTTTTTAGGGTTCCGTAGTCCACCAAGGAACCTTTATAGTTTCGCCATGTCCATTCGTCCGTCTATACGACTGTCCAGCACACGCACTTGGCCACCTTTTTATGTTAAAGACGATCAACGGACGAGCGAGTCACCTAATGATCGAGATGGAGAACAGATGATAAGCAGTCGCTGATATTTTGGCATTTTAGCTGGTCTCTTTAAGGTCCCTAAGTTATAAAAGGAAATACTGCCGCGGCCAAACCATTGCACCAACAGATTTCATGGTGTCATATCCAATTTTCCCGATAGCGCCCAAAACCGATGTCATGCGTCATTTCAGAGCCCGGAGCATACTTGGGACATGATCCATGATTGACGAGTCTCGTAGTTAAGTGACTGCCATTTGATGATGGCAATTCGCAAGGCATGTCGAGGGAAGCAGGCCGATTGGAGCATAGTAAAGTGCAGAATCAGCCGTGTGGTCCCCGGCAGAGTAGAATAGGCCACCCTCACTCTTACCGAGGTGTCGTAAAAGGCGACTAGGTAAGGCTGCTGGCATGATCATCAGCACCCAGAGAAGGAAAACTCTGCGATTATATAAAAACCCTCGCCAACCCGTCTGCCAAGCGTGGTGAGTATGGCAATTACCCCTCATGTGATTAAGGGAGGCCCGTGCCCCAGCAGTGGGGACTTAAATGGGCTGACGATGACGATGAAAGTTCAGAATCATTTTGGGGAGAAACTATAAAAAACGAACAGATTTTCTCACGATGGTGGAAACGCACTCAGATTTAAATCCAGGGGTGCTTGCTCGCATTTGAATCTACCATAGATTTAATAAGAATCTACGTTCTGAAAACGAGGGTTATCCATATAACATAAAAAAAAATCAACCACAAATTTTCTGGAGCAATTATATAGTAAGATTAGTTTCAATATCCCAATCCCAATTGGCAATACAATAAATCTCTTAGGAATTAGGACAACTAGTACCTATTTCGCGACACCAAAAATGTCAGCCGAAGGAATGGCGGCATTTGCTTTTATCACCGCACCGCAGTTTCACGTTATACCGGCCATTAGCGTCGGGTGCGTTACGGTGTATTAGTTGGATTGCCCGTCTCATCTGACAGAAACTACCTGCTGTGATATCTACGGTGGGTGAAATCGATGTAGATGTGGGATAATAAAGAGTATTGAAGATGACAATGGGGTGGAATACGATAAACTGAATCTTTTGGCTTTAAGTATGCCTATTTTACAAGTTTTATTTTATTTAGTTTTACCTGTCCCGAAGTCTGTGTTAATTTGATCTCTACCCAGTTACCAATTCAGCTAAAACTTTACTATTTCTATAACTACTTAGGTTATATAAATAGGATGACAATGCAAAATTATGGTCATGGAGCCGATCTGATACTTAAATGACAAATCGAGTTTCCTATATTAAAAAGTACTATGTAGCTTAGGCTGATTTGATTTGTCTTAACAAGTACTTTGGTGCTAAATGGTAATCTAATCAAATTTCTTGCCGGTTCTTCTCGATCAGAAAAAACTTTCCGAGCCGGTGGGGTAGCATTATGTTTATTTATTTTTTACATATATTATGTCGATACATAAACTATACTTATTTTATGTATCGACGTAATGTATGTATTAACATGTAAATTTTAATGTATGACGAATTGTAGATGCTGTGTCTCAAGCCTTTACAAATAAAGTTTTTTTTTGTCTTGATTTTTATATAAGCGTTGGCCTATAGCTCATAAAAAAATAAAACTGTTTACTTATACATAATTTAAAACCAGTATACAGTTTATCGTCATCAGCCTGTTGCAGTCTACTACTGGACATAGGCCTATCCTAGTGTTCGCCACTACGATCGATCATTAGCTACTCGCGACCAGCTCCAGCCAGCCATCCTGCGTAGATCGTCACTCCATCTGGCCTGAAGGCATCCTTCACTACGGATATAACACCTACTAGTACTGTTACCTAACATTAGTAAGTAACAGTACTATTACAGTTTCAAGCTCTTATTATAGGAGGGCAAGACTCACTTTGGGTCACTACGCCAACAAAATAAATAAATAAAATAAATAAAGTTAAGTAGTTTATAGAGTGATTCTTCGAGATGTGACTTTCGTGGCCGTCCTCAAATCGGATATTATTTCCAAATGGATATCATCTTAAAATGCACTTTATATTGTTTACACCTACAAGATGCCTTTTAGTTACAAAAATAAATTTATAATTAGAATGCAATTTTCAGAGTAATATTAGATTACACTTTCGTGGCAGTTCACGAGAATCGAATCTAAGAACTACCCATTACAGTTAAATGGAAACTCATCATTGTAAGTACCATGAATAAATACACGTATACCTATTATAACCGAGCGCGTCGCAAGCGCACGCTGCAGTCTATTTCCGCGCACAAACAACGTTGTTTGCGACCGCGACCTGCGTCGATATACACCTAATGCTTACGTATTCTCTGATTGACTCTCCACATTGTTGCTCGACGATGGAAAAAATACTTATCAGCAGCACAGTTGATAAAAGGGCCATGTATGGGCAAGAGAAACGTAGGCAGACCACCAGACAGATGGTCGGAAATGATCTACGTAGCCACGCAGGTATCCTATGGATCAGGAAAACTAATGACCCCACCGAGTGGTGCTTCAGAGAGGCCCAACGGTGGGCGAAAGAAGGCTGATAAAGACGAAGAAGACAAAATAATAAATTGACACATCACACTAGTTACCTACATTGTCTTGGTTCCAAACTAAGGTTTTCCCTTGTACTATGGAAACCAGGAACAACGAAAGTACACCACCAACATCCATACCTAACAGAAATATCTGTTTTATCGACATCAAAAATGTATTCCTGCAGGAATCGAACCCATTAAACCACGCTAAAAGAATCCAATTAATCAACCCCCTCTTTCAACCAAGAAGGGGTGGACAGCGGGAATTTTTTAAGTACTCGTTTCGATGTCCACCCGGGGTGGACTAGCAGAGGGTGGACAGCGGGAATAAACCCATATAAAGACCGTGTCAGAAATTTTGAGATCCGCAGGAAAATTTAGGTCATAGACATAGCCCAAAGGATTTCATGCCTCAACTGGTAATGGGCAGGGCACATTGTGAGGAGAACAGACGGCCCTGGCGCAGAATGGTCCCCGAGTGAAGGCCGCATACAGGAAATCGCAGCCAGGTAGGCAACACAAGGTGGACCGACGATCTGGTGATCGGTGGAATGCCTTGAAAGCAACACAGGACCGATCTGTGTGCAGAGTATTCGGGGAGGCATATGTCCAACAATGGGCGAAGATGAAGGTCAGTCGGCAATCGCTTCAATGTTATTGCCGAATCCTGGATCATCCTCGAAGTGTACCTCGTTATAGGTATAATTTATTGGTAGATAGGAGAAGGTTACACTAATGAATTCGTAAGTAAAACCTTCGTACGTAAAAAAAGGGAGTGTCTTTGCTGAAAGACCACACCTCTAACGCCATAAACTATAACGACCAGGACAATTATCGTACTAAGAGCTGTTAGATTAAGCTATCGTAAGTAATTAGCTTACATTACATTGGGTACTGGCGTTGATCTACGTCTGCGGAAACCATATGACTGATGAGATGGATCGTAATTTTGACGACCCGTTTGGAACAGTGGTAGTGAACGCTGCCATTGTACCAAGGGTTGCGGGTTCGATCCCCGCACAGTACAAACATTCGTGTGCATGAACATATCTGTTTGTATTGGTCAGGATGTTTCCTATTTATTATGAGTATGTATTTACAAAAGAAAAGTAGTATATGTATATATTTATAATCCCACTGTTGTTTCTGATATCCGTAACACAGGTGCTTGAGCTACCTATCTCGGAGTCAGATCAATGTATGTGATGTTGTGGAATATTTATTTATTATTATATTTATTTATTATATTGACACATCAACTGTGATAATTTGTTGTTTAAAATACTGTCGATGATTAACGCCTTGTTCATGTAGGTAGGTATGAGCTTTTACTTCTATGGTACAGGGTACACGAGTCAGTTTGTGTAGCCGTAAGGATTCGAGATAGCTTGGACGATATGGTGATAGCAAGACAACGTTGTTCTGCTTGATAAGACTATTTTATTTTAAATTTACGTCCTCATTCGGCTTTTGTAACAACTGCGCCATTAGGAGGTGTCTATCTAGTACTCGGTAGTAAAAGCGTCATTCTACAGTTAGTTGATTACTCTGACCTGTTGTATTTTGAATTTGAGTTTATTACAACTGTAGAATAAGGTTCAACTTTGACACCAGCGTTCCCTTTTTTTTAAGTTGAACCTTATTCTACAGTTAGTTGTAATAAACACAAATTCAAAATACCACAGGTCGGACTAATCAACTAATCATAGAAAGACCTTTTACAAGATCGCTAAGGTTTAATGAAAATACAAGTTCTAATTATTGTTCTTAAGTTGTATAATTATCCCCACAATGGATCTATTAACTAATGCCGCTTTTAATAAACATTTCTACAACTGTGTTAAACTATACAATTTTGACTGCTACATCCTCATCAGTATTAATTTCGAACTAAATACCTTCAGATTACAAACATAATAACTCTTATGTTGTCAGTGCGTCCGTACCGGGCGCTGCATAATCGGAGAGTTTGTAAACAGACTTATTTTAAGATCCTCAGAGCGAACGCTACGAGAAAACTTCGGCATAGCGGTACAAAAGTTCTGTACAAGTCGATGCCCCGGGAAATGCAAAAAACATTTCAAAACCCAAAGGTATAACTAAGCTACATGGCAATTAGTCTTAAGGAGAGCGGACAGTTAGGTAATGTGGGTAAAAAATGTCTGACCATATGACCCGAGCTGATAAGGCTGTGCGAAGCAGAGGGGATATTGTGGCAGGAAAGTCAGTGGGCCTCGGGCTGTGAAGCGATAGCTTTGGATGCAATCGTGAAGATACGCTTAAGTTAAAAATACACTTAAGTCCGAAGACTGTCTAAAAATTTTTAAATGCATTATTTACAAGAACAAATTGCAAAAAATTGTTATACCCAAAAGATACGCTTAGTTGAATAATGATCCAATATTTTTATAATTTTTGACCGCTTCGGCATGAATGGGCTGGCTCGACCGGAGTGATACCACGGTCTCACAGAAAACTGGCACTGTGCTGTGTTTCGCTGCGTGAGTGAGGGTACCGGAGGCCTAATCCTGGGGAAGGGGGTTTGAGGTTGGCAGCGCTTTTGTGATTCCACTGGTGTCGCGGGTGTCCCATCGGGGTACCTAGGTGGCGGCAATCGCTTACCATCAGGTGATCCGTCTGCTCGTTTGCCATATATGACATAAAAAAAATGGTAGATGCGACAAGAATTGGCTTGCCGTCAAAAGGATGCGTGCTGAGATAATTTAATAGAATATCTCATACATTGACCACATTAGAAACTATAGCATAAGCACTTGTGTTACGAATATCAGATACCTGAACAAAAAGTGTTCAACACACGAATTTTTGTTCAAGGCGAGCTGCGAATCTACGACCTTTGGCGCATGAGGCAGGGTCACTACTAAATATCTTGTCAATCATGATGGCCAGATCTTACACATGATGATAATAACTTCTCATTCCTTCGACACACACAAACCTTACATGTTACAACAGCAGATAAACTAATCAAAGGTTTGTTAGCATATCACCTATCAAAATAGACACCTAGAATACACTACACGTAAACATCCACCTAATAGTCATTCGCTGATAGACGCAGACGAACGTTTATTGTTCTTCAACGCAGCAATCATTGAACGCCCACAGGAATCGTTCGGGCTAATAGAGACCAATGGAGGGAATTGTGGATGAGAAACACCTACAAACAGATGAAATATTACAAAAATAAATAAATGGATTGTGAAGAGTGCCGCTGACATTGTTACTACGAGTAAAATAGTTTTTTTTTTCGAGTATCTAACTGCCCGATACCGGCATGGCGGCAAACGACCAGACTAATCCTCTGGTGCTAAGAAATTACCACAGTCCATACAAAGCCGCGAATGGAGCCACAAGTGCGCTGCCATTCTTTTAAAACCATTTCCCCGCGATTGGATCTCCACGGATGCTTCGGTACCTTCACTTATTTTCTGTGAGGCCGTGGTATCACCCAATCAGGCCGAAGCGTGGCTCTTTCACGGTATCCCTACTTATGTCACCCATCTCTATCTAGTTTGGAAACCCCTGTTGCTTTTTTATGCTGAATTCTTGCAAAGCACAAATACTTGGTTTACTTATAATGTTGTGTGTCATTTCTTTCCTACTTGTGCATTGAAATAAATTATTATTATTTTTTTTTTTTATCTACTAAAACCGCCCTGTTACTATGAACATACCTACTCAAAAATATCTAAAACAAAAAAGTTCAGACAATTTCAGACCCTGATGTTCTTCTTGCATTAAGGCTTTATAAGGAAGATTTATATCCAGAAATTACCACAGTTTTTCTATGAGTATAGAGTAAGTTACTATAAGTTATGTTTGTTTATTTTTATGTGACGAGAAATATTTATTATTTTGGACGGTACAATAAATATTTATATTCTATAAATCTAATTACATATTTGAGAAATATTTTAATACTACTCTAAGTGAACTGAATTTAGAGATCTCCAGTCGTTATAACTATCCCATTTTATTATACAAAGCCAAAGTTCGTATTCGATTATTTCTGGCACCGCTCGATACGGCGGAGCTAAAAGCGGCTTTAGCTCAATAAAACTACATATTTCAACAATAGAACTTACACTGGAGAAATGTTTATGATGCGAATAAAATTTATTACACTTATAGTGTTCTGTGCTCAAGTTGTGACCAGGGGACAGCTGTGAAATCGTCTACAGGGTCAAGCATAAGGACTTGTGACTTGCTATTAACTAAAGTAGGTACATTTGAGTAAACGAGAAACTACTACTAGTGATAAACGAGTTCAGAGTAGGAGACTGCGTCTCGGTAAACGTAGTGCCAGTAGCCAGGAGGAGTGACGATCTGCGATATGGCTGGCTGGAGCTGGTTGCGAATAGCCAAAGATCGATCAGGAGTGGCTAACATTCGGAGAGTCCAATGTACATCCAATGTACAATGTACATTCACCGTGTGGTCCCGGCAGAGTAGAATTGGCCACCCTCACTCGTACCGAGGTGTCGTTAAAAGGCGACTAAGGTAAAGCTGCTGGCATGATCATCAGCACCCAGAGAAGGAAAACTCTGCATTTATATCAAAACCCTCGCAACACGTCTGCCAAGCGTGGTGAGTATGGCAATTACCCCTCATGTAATTGAGGGAGGCCCGTGCCCCAGCATTGGGGACTTAAATGGGCTGATGATGATGATGATGATGAATGTACATCAGAAACCAAATTTGAGCATTAACAATTCAATAAATGAATTTAAAAAAAAGCCAGTGATTTTTTATTGTTTAAAAGTAGGCAGATGAGCATGTGGGCCATGGTGATTGATGGCGAATGCTAACCCCAACACATAGACATCAATAGTACCTAATTAAGTTATTATTATAATTTTGTAACAATATATTTTAACATTTATTCAAACCATGTAATTATTTAGATTGACAGATATTTTTTTAACATTGTATTCGTATATTATTGTTAATATTGACTATTTTGATATTTATTTTTTTAATTGTCCATATTCGTTATGGCATTTGACTATATACTGTGAATGGCATCCTGATTTTTCGGGCATGCTGTTCGCATGTAAGTACCCATACTCGGCTTTAGGTCCAGGTAATGTTTTATACAATTTTATGTTAATAATAAATAAATAGTGCTAGCGCACGGTCATACCACTGCCTACCGTGAAAGAAATTCAAATTCAAATAATTTATTGCAAGTCGATCAAGATGTTGATGATGATGCAATAAATTGATAAGAGCAAACATTTGACGGCCTGTCAAACCCCGAAGAAGATCTCTTTTCAATATCTCCGTCCACTGATTAACATCATCCTTTATGCTTCCTCATGCAGTCACTCCAAGACGTCTGCTCCTTCGAATGTCAGGTTATTTCACTCCGACTTAAATTAATTGAATTCCTATCCTACCACTTAAAGGAACGCTTATAAATAGATCCATCGCTGGATGCACTCAGCCAGACTTGTGCATAATAGATTGCATCAAGGTCAATTGATATAGTTCCAAACTGTTTATGAACCAGTTCTTTATAGCTCAAGAGGTGTAATCATCATCAGCTTGTCTTGGTCCGATGCTGAACATGTTGCCTTTTCCAAAGTTTGTTTCATTTTCACCAAGTAAATACTTAAAAATTAAGAATTACAACAAACTTATAAATTGCATCTCGTGTTCAGGCGGGACCCGAACGCTAATCTTCACTGGTGGTCAAATATTTGTAATAATATATTGACGAGACTATCGACAGCTCTTGTCGAATCTAGCACTTACAAATTTCGTCGGCTTAGTAACACGTTCAGTGGTTTAATTGGTAGAACATGCTCCCGGATTGTGGAGGATGTGGGTTCGAGTCCCGCCTGAACACGAAATGAAATTTTGTGTATTATTTACTTAAGAATAAATTGCAAAAGATTGCTATAAAATAACTACTATTTCACCAAGTCTTCAGCTTGACGCATCTAGTTTATACCATCGGTAATTCGCTAATCGCCACTCTATCTTACCGTCCTGCCTTACGCTACGCTTTCAGATTCGCTTTCTCCACTCAAGAACTCTTCTACCCTAACGGCTGTTATCCCTACATAGCCACTAAGAGTGGCCTAACTCTTAATTTAATACTTTGGTGGTACAATATGGGAGAGCCACGCTTAGGCATGAATGGGCCGGCTCGACCGGAGTGATACCACTACCTCACAGAAGACCGGCGTGAAGCAGCGCCTGCGCTGTATTTCGCCGTGTGAGTGAGATTACCGGAGGCCCAATGGGGGGGAAGGGGAAAAGGTTGGCAGCGCACTTGTGACTCCACTGGTGTTGCGAGTGTCCATGGGCGGCGGAATTTCTTACCATCAGGTGATCCGTCTGCTCGTCTGCCACCTCTCATATAAAAAAAAAAGTGTTTTGCATAATGACCAAAACCGGGAAAAAAAGATCCCCGTACCTCGATATCATTACAAACAGATGTTAAAACAACTCACTCATGAGAATGAACTAGTTCGTACAAACAACTGTGGAGAGACTGCAAGTAATGGTCTGTTTGAGGTCAATTAGGGCGCGTGACGTCATCGCAACGCACCCGGGACACAAGTGCCGTTCAAACACACGCCACTGTGTGGAAGAATAGGATCAACATAAATACAAGTTAGGGAAGGAATGCGAAAATAGATGAAGAAAACACACAAGCACCTTTTAAATACACAATGTTTTTTTAACTGTCTCACAAACTTCTTGGGACTGCTGCAAACACATCAGTGAATACACAATTAACTCTGCCAGTATCGAGTGATTGAAACGACTCGTTATATTTATAGTTACTAACCAGCGTTGAGGGTTTATTGTTTTTATCTTTATTTTTATTTATATTTACACCACATGTGTTATATTATTACTTTATTTATTTTTATTAGTATTGTTACTGTACACATACCTAATGTTTTAGTAACTAAAGATAGCTGTCGTCGGTTGAGGCCCATACCTTGGTTGGAATCCGCAGAATACCAGTGGCTTAGCGTAGCATTGCATGACACGATAAGCCGTATACTGAGCGGAAACCATTTTGGTACCTGTTTTATTAAATAAGTATTGTGTTTTCTTTTTTTTTAAGTTTGCATGTGGATTCTATTTTTTGTTGATTTTCTGTGTTATTTTATTTTGGTACCAAATAAACATTTTTTCTTTCTTTCTTTCTAAAACAAAACATTACACATAGACGTTACAATATTAGAGGGTATTGAACAAACAGTTTCGATGAATGCCGGAACACATACGAGCAGGCCCTAACTCGTATTCAGGACCTCGAAGTGGAGCTTTGTGACGCAAACAAGACCATCAGACTGTATGAAGAGGACAAACAATGTCAAGAAGTTTTGAACACTCACAGCCTTTATGAGGAGTTGATAGGGTCACCAACCGGGCGGGACATCTCTCATATTGATTGTCTTACTCTAAATAATAGTCATACTAAGTTAAATAGTAAAAATAAAATTAAGAAATATATTAAAATAAATAAATACATTACGAAAACAAATAAATTAATTAAAAGGAAAAAATGTTTTAACCAAAACATACTTTTAAGAAAGGAACGGATAGATTTAATTGATAGTTTAGAATTATATAGTATAAAATTAAAAGAAAGTAGGCTTAGGTACGAGACTGATGTTCGAGAACTACAGACTCAGCTCGAGCGTCTGGAGAGGTCATTAGAAGTAATGACTGGAAATTATACCTCAGCCCAGCGACAGATACATGAACACATCCTCGCTGCAAGTAGGTACATGGCCCAGTGCAGCTGCAATCTGGGTGCGGCAGACGAGCCCCAGGTTCCCACTGTAAGTAGCGGCACAGAGGAAGGTAAGTGCAGTCAGGGTGGCAGCCCAGCTGCCCAGTACCAAGTGCCAGATATGTCAAATATCCTCTTAGACACCAATAGGGATGTACCGAAGTGTACTATGACTACTACTAGTACTATAAATACAAACAATAATGTACTAGTATTTTCAGATTCAATTGGAGTTGGCTATGCTCCCCTTTTACACAAGCAACTCAATTGTAAAATAATTAATTATTGTATGCCAAAAGCATCTCTTACCCAAATAATAGATAGGGTGGTAAATTGTAATTATGATAAAGACTCAATTATTATATTAATGCTGGGGAATGGATTAAATTCAAATAAAAAGGACATCATTAAAGGGTTCTCCCGTTTAAAAGGGATTGCTGTAAAAAAAAATAGTTGTTTGTGCCTTCCCATTTTCTAGGCACTACTTATCAGAACAAAATAATAGTATTCACCTATTGAATACTACATTATATAATTTAGTTACTAGTCATAGCGACAACTTTGTGTTTTTTGACACAAATAAATTTATTAATTATAAGTTGATAGTGACTGGCAAAAAGTTTTATTTGCCTTATAATGTAAAAAAAGAAGTAGCTACTTTGTTAGCATTTAATATAAATAATATATATAGGCAGACTTTGGAAATTATTCCAAACAATTTAAATTTAAGTCTAAGACAATAGAGGACGCCTCTAGCAATTTATTGACCAGGGAAGATAATTTAAAACTTATTCACCAAAATATACAGGGTCTTCCTGGTAAAGAACTAGAACTAGAATTATTTTTAGAAGAAATAAATGTTGATGTACTATGTCTCACCGAACATTGGTTAAATAAACATCAATTAATTGTTACTATTAATAATTACAAAATTATCAGTTCGTTCACGAGAGACTCTGCAATAAGAGGAGGGTCACTCATTTTGTTAAAAAGTACTCTTAAATGTAAAAAACGTAAAGATATTGAGTCACTATCTATAGAACGAACTATTGAAATTTCGTGTGCAGAGCTGGAGCAGCATATCATTGTCTGCGTTTATAGACCCCCTTCTGCCAATTACGACTCATTTGAGACTAGCATGGAAGAAGTCCTGAGAAAAGTATGTGCAACTAGTAAACAAGTTATCGTGTGCGGTGACTTTAATATTAACATCCTGGAGAATTCGCAGAACTCAGTTAGGTTTCTGAATCTTTTTAAGTGTTTCAATCTGGTGCACCTCTTCAACGAACCTACCAGAATCACCCCCACTTCAGCTACATGCTTGGACAACATATTCTGTGATTGTATTGTAGGGAGAAATCTATAATAAATTTCATAAACTCTGATCACAGTGGTCAGCTGGCTGTTATCGACTGTCATCGAAATGATCGGTCTACAAGTTTTACATGTAGGCCTATTACTAAAAGACGTATAGATAAATTCAAAGATAATATTTATAATAAGGTATCCTTAATGCCTGGTAATAAAAATAGTGTCGACCAGTTGTATGAAAGCCTTTTCGAAATTGTTGAAAAGGAATTTAATGATATTTTTACAAAAAAGACCATTAAAGTAAACAGTTCTAAAAATAAATTTAGTGACTGGGCCACTCCAGGGATTCACATAAGCAGGAGAAAATTGTTTGAATTATATGATATTAAAGCTAATTCACGTGATCCTGCGATAGTTGAATATGTTAGAAATTATTCTAAGTGCTTTAAGAAAGTATGTGCAGTTGCTAAATCTACTTACATTAAAAACAAAATAAGTAAAGCAACTAACAAAAGTAAAATCACGTGGAACATCATCAACAAAGAGACTTGTAAAAATAAAACACAACAACACAAGTTCTCTCTAAAAATAAATGGCAAATGTCTTGACTCTGATACTGAAGTGGCAAATGCATTTGAGTCGTTCTTCACTAATATACCAGTGGCAACAACAAGTACATTAAATTCAAGTTCGTATCTTGCTATCTCGTTACTTAAAGCAAATGTTGACGAGTGTCAAACGCCTTTCAAATTTTACCATGTAACCTCCGAGATAATAGTTAAAACTTTCAAAGATCTGAATATGAAAAAAACTGAAGATCTTTGGGGAATATCAGTGGACATTCTAAAAAATATAATACTAGCTATTGCACCCCATTTGGCAACGATATTCAACAGATGTATTGATGAGGGTCAGTTTCCTAGCTTAATGAAGTACAGCAAAATCATACCGTTATTTAAATCAGGTGAAAAAAGTGACCCTTCTAACTTTAGGCCTATTTCTATATTACCAGCACTGAGTAAAATTTTTGAAAAAGTCATATTTGTTCAGTTGCTGTCTCATTTTAAAGTTAACGATTTACTTCATAATAAACAATTTGGGTTTACCAAGGGTAAGTCAACCACTGACGCAGGAGTTGCACTTATCAAGTATATTTTTGATGCATGGGAAAACAAACAGGATGCAATTGGTGTTTTCTGTGACCTCTCGAAGGCGTTTGATTGCGTTGAGCATCAAACATTGTTGTTGAAGTTAGCTCACTATGGTGTTCTAAATAATGCATTAAGTTTGATAAATTCTTACTTATCAGATAGACTTCAGAAAGTCAGTGTCAATGGAACTGACTCTTCAGGCGCCCCTTTATTAATGGGAGTGCCCCAAGGATCAATATTGGGACCTCTGCTCTTCCTGATATACATAAATGACCTCCCTTACTTTGCACAAGATCTTTGTGAAGTAGTGTTATTTGCTGATGATACCTCGTTGATTTTTAACGTTGACCGTCGAAAAGATACGTTTGACGACGTAAATGACACCCTCTCACAAGTGCTACATTGGTTTACAACTAACAACTTGCTTTTAAATGCCAAGAAAACCAAATGTGTAAAATTCACTATGCCCAATGTAAAGCAGGTCAACACTAACGTCGTTATGAATAATGAACATATTGAAGTTATTAATTCGACAATTTTCTTAGGTATTACACTGGATTCCAAACTGCAATGGAAGCCACACTTGGCAGCCTTGGCGGGAAGACTTAGTTCCGCCGCATATGCGGTTAAGAAGATCAGACATCTGACTGATATTGAAACCGCGAGACTGGTTTATTTTAGTTATTTTCATAGTATAATGTCATATGGTCTTTTGTTGTGGGGGTCGGCGGCTGAGATACAGACTATTTTTGTATTGCAGAAGAGGGCCATCCGCTCCATATACAACCTTAGGCCTCGCGATTCGCTGAAAGAACTGTTTAAGAATATCGACATTTTAACTGTAGCTTCCCAATACATTTTGGACTGTATTTTGTACGTGCGAAAGAACATTGATATTTTTTCTAAAAAATCTGATTGTCATGGTTTTAACACTAGAAATAAACACAAGCTCGCGATTCCAAATCTGAAGCTCCAAAAGATTAATAGTTCATTTGTTGGTCAAAGTATTAAAATGTACAATAAGTTGCCACAAAATGTTATTGAGTTACCAACGCATAAATTTAAATCCCACGTGAAAACCTGTTTAATGAGTAAAGGATACTATACAATTGTAGATTACTTAAATGATAAGGATTCATGGACATGATGACCTCCGTGCCTGCACACATGTAGTAATTGTATAAATATTTACTGGAATCATTATTATTATATAATTAATCATTTTTAATAAATTAGGCTTAGCAGCATTTATTAATGTATACAAATTGATTAGTATTGATTAATCAAACAATTGACAAGATGCTAACCACCTACTATTGTACACCTCGTCCTGCAGTTTATTAGTATTGGATTAAGTACTCTGTGACCTATGAGGGGAACCTAAGTAGTCATGCTCACTCAAATGTCTCTGAGGTGGTGGCGTTATGTGGCGGGTCATTACATTCCCTCTAATATGGTTGAGTGAAATGATGGCTGACACATACGTCATACTTGTGAACAGGTGCCACCTTTGGGGACTGGTCCGCTTCGGTTTACCTCATATTTAGCTTTTAATTTGCTTCATTCTATTTTGTGTTGCATTAGACTGTATGACTTGGTATGAGGATAATAAACCATTGTAAAAAAGTTGGCGATTAAAAAGAGTAACTGGCGAGTTTCTTGCCGGATCTTCTCGACCAGAAACAACTTTCCGAGCCGGTGGTAGAATCGCATTATGTTTATTTATTTCTTTAGTATATTTTATGTATCAACATATATATGTATTAACATGTAAATTATACATAAGTACTTATAAATAGTTTTAAGTCATTCAAATGTATGACGATTTGTAAGTGCTGTGTACAAGCCTATGCAAATAAAGAATTATTTGAATTGAAAAAAAAAAAAAAAAAAAAACATTTTTGTACAAATAATATTATGGTAAAAACTAAAAAAAAAACAATCATATAAAGTGATCAAGAAAAGGCGAATATTTTAGCAAAATGTTTTCAAACTGATTTACTTTATATTTGAATTTTATAAGATGGGGGCAGACGAATAGACGGATCACCTGACGGTAAGCAATTATCGCCGCCCATGGACATCTGCAATATCAAAGATAATCGAGTCTATTTAGAAAGATAATCGAGATCCTAACCCCAAAATCCGTAATAAATAGTCGTTATAAACACTTGAATACTTGTTGTACTTACATATATACTTGTATTGATAGCACTAATTAGCTATCTTAGTTAGACGCGTCTTTGAAATAATGTTTTCCCAAATTGTTATATTCATATTCTTTATTGCACTCCATATAATATTACATACATTCCCAATACAGACTTAAGACTACGAACCAAGGTGTTGGATATTGGGAAACGAGTGATGTCACCCAAATGGCAGTGGGCAGGGCACCTAGCTCGTCGAGGTGACGGTAAATGGAGCCAATCCATAACAACCTAGTGGCCAAGTGGCAAGGGAAACGAAAAAGTGGACGCCCGTTAACCAGATGGGTTGACGACATAGACAGATTGGTGGGTAAGACCTGGATGAGGCTGCCACAGAACCGTTGCGAGTGCGAGCAAAGAAATAGGCCTATACCCTGCAGTGGGATCAAAATACAGGCTGATGATGATGATGATGATATGTTACAAAATGTTCTAAGAAACGTATACTATGTAGTATAATATAAGTACATTATGGTTACTCTTACCCAATTCGACTCCTACGCGCTTCGGCCCCGAATAGTATCAGTCAATATTATTTTGTTTGCTCGATTCGATTCAGCGTTTAGAGTTTATCAACATCGAATTTATTATGTTGTGGTTATAAAAAATATAAAAATTGAGCATTTATGAATATTAAATATGTAGATTCAGACGAACTACTCGGTTTACGAATAATACTATAAAATAATTTCAAGAGTTCGATGGATTTGCATTACCTATTTTTTTTGTAGCTAATGTTTGCCCTTAATCGCACCTGACGGAAAGCGATGATAAAATAAATTACTCAAATAAAGTAGAATAAAAAAAACCGTGCAAAAAATACGCAAAGACATTTTTTCGTCTTTTAATAAACATTCAACGCAGAAATTACGTTACACAACAGGAAAATTACTTCCAAAGAGATTCTGTCCATGGGCTCATAGTACAAAACAACACCAATATTTCCCCCTCCGGGACCATAAACACAGGAAGGGTGTTGTGGGGGGCCATTGAGCCCGACTAATAGGAGCGATCCCTCAAGATGGTCTCCCCTGGCTCGTTAGCACGCGTTAACAGCTACGTCCTGAGACCGTTATAGTCGTACCTGACTTATCTCACTATACTTGGAGATTGTGTGAGTAATATTTCTGTCTGCAGGTTTATTAAGATTTATGAATGGAATTTATCTGTATATCTAGTACTATCTACTGGGCAAAGGCCTCCGTCATAGAAATCAAGTTATCGCTACTATGATGGGATTAGGCTTAATGACACGTGCCTAATGCGCATTGGTGACAGCAAACCCGAGCTATGCTCGAAAAATTCGAAACTTACTTTTCGCTCGACACTTGAATCGCCCAGGACCCCGAGATCACATCCCGGTATTTGGCCATTCAAAGAGGTAACGCTGCCAGCATTCTGGGCACGATGAGTAGCGGGGCAGATGTTTTATCTCATCCATCATCTCTTGTAAATAGTGTTCCTGTGTTTTTGTTTATTTTTAGCATTCAGTAAATAGGTACTTTTTTATATTCATTTTTTATTCTGTGTAATACTAAATAAATAAATATGTAAAAACACTAGACCAACATCGTTCAAATCAAAAGGATTGCATCACCCTCCCCTCTTCTATCTAATGTCCTTTACCTGAAGGTTGTCTGGTAGAGATCGCTCCCAGCGATAAGACCGCCTAAATTGTACATTGTATCTCTGTATACCTAGCTTGTAAGTTTTGTATGTTGTGCAATAAAGAGTATCTATCTATCTATCTATCGTTCCCTCCGAAATGACAAGTCCTCCTCCTCCTTAGTGGGCTCTTGACAGAGTGGTGGTGGTTGACGATGTAGCATTTTCGTGTGCTGATGCGGCTCGCGCAATGTGTCGCCCTTTTTTGCGTTCTACAGCATCTCGGAGGTTTTGGATAATGGATGTTTGTGTTACAGCCCTAATGAGGTCTGTCCAACACGTTGGTGAACGCCCACGCGACCGCTTGCCTTCCACCTGTGCCTGGACAATGAGTCGCTCCATGGAGTGTTCGTTGCGAACAACGTGGCCAAAATATTTGAGGATTCATAATTGCCCAGTTGACGATGACCTCTGCTTGATTTTCATTTCTTCCAGAATTGAAACTTACAAGTCTCCGAACTGCAAATTCAGCCATCAATATCTAAAGTAACAAGCGAACCCCCATCCCGGCTCGACAGTAACTTCGAATTTCACGGTCCAATCACGTAACAAGTGCGACGCAAAGATCGCTGCGTGGGGTAGAACCCCGGGGGACTCGCGGGATCCGACCTTAGCTCGAACCGGACGTTACGACTGAATCGGAGTTCCTCTCCCTTTCACACGCACTGTGAGTCTACTTTATTAGCATGCGACAGGTATATTCCCGTTCGTTACGGGACGTCTTCGCGCTGAGGCCCCTGTGCTTATAGGTACCCAGGGTTGGCAGATTGGAAACTGTTATTTACGTCGCGGGCCCGAGGCACATTTCGTTCGCGTCTATTTGGTTTTCGTTGCCCTTTTTTACGACTTCCAGTACAAAAATGGAGCCTGAGATCCCTGAAAAGGACTATATAATTTTTTTTTATGTGATAGGCAGACCAGCAGATGCATCGCCTGATGGTAAGCGATTGGCGTCGCCAATGACGCCAATAGACACTCGCAACACCAGTGGAGTAACAAGTGCGCTGCCAACCTTTAAACCCTCCTGTCTCCCATATTGGGCCTCCTTGGTACCCTCACTTACGCAGCGAAACACAGCATAGTGCTGCTTGACACCGATTTTCTGTGAGACCGAGGTATCACTCCGGTCGAGCCAACCCATTCATGCCGAAGCGTGGCTCTCCCACGGTCAAAAGTATGCACATATATGGAGGTCAATGGAAAGAATACATGCTGCATAGCTTTATAATATACCAGGTTATTATCATCATCATGAATAGAAAATACAAAAAACTTCATACAGATCGACACCATTGACAAAAGGAAGTACCTAGTTAAAGTACTTTATACATGTATTATGTTTTCAGTGTCAATTTTGTAGTTTCATAGCCACTAAATATTACAAAATTGTATTAGACCTCTGATGTCTACCAGGTAAATAGGAACCGCCAGGGCTGAATTAATAGAAATTATTATTCAAGAAAATTAGTTATTCAATGTATCATATGTATATTTGTAATTCCGCTGTTAGTTCTGATATCCGTTACACAGGTGCTTGAGCTACCTATCTAGAAATCAGATCAATGTACATATGAGATGTTCTGAAATATTTATTTATTTATTCTTATACTTCAAATCTGGTCTCTCATTACGTCAATAGAATCAAAGGCAACCTGTGATAATCTGATAATCAAGCCAGTGCAAATGTTTTCTTATATGTTAGGACTATTTGATTAAAAATCTCAACCTTTATGTTTTTATTAATTATGCTTTTTTATTATTATTAATTTTGACATTTATATATTATAATAATCTTAATGTAGGTGTAGGTGGTTTGTAAGTGTGTTTTGTTCTTTTATTTAATTTTAGTTATAGCTTTTAAATTACCTGACATTGTATTTTTCTATTGTATTTTGACTGTTATTATTTATTTAACTATTATTATTCGTCTATTTTTTTTTTGCTTTTATTTTATAATTTACGTTTGACATGTAATTTTCTGTGGAAACTTTGCTGATTTGTGTATTATTTAATTGTGTAAATTATTCAAAATAACTAAATTGTTTGTTTCCCAAATAAATAAATAAATAAAACTGAGTTTAGCGTGTAGAACGGATGTTCGTTAGAATAAAATCTACTAGAAACATGGCAATAAAGTGGACGTGTGTTTGTAACTTCCGATTCTAGTCCTTCTACTCTTTAACAATTTTATTCTTAGTAATCCGTAATCAACTAAGTGTTGACAACCCTAGATATCCGTACTATCCCACTCGCTATTTGCATCTTTATAGGAAAAGTAGTGAGTAGTGATATTTGTAGTCTAGCGCTACAGATGTCATTGAAAGTAATATCTACGTGATTCACATTAGAATATCCAATACGAATCCAAGGAACAGTAGTGTAGTTGCAGTATCTATGTTGATTTAAAGATAAACTATACATCTTGTTGTAATTGTATTCATGTTTGTGGTCAATAAATGTCTTACTTACTTACTATCATCACAAGTGTCACAGTATCTCACTCGGATCAACCTGTATTGTTATATGTATTTTCTACTTGTAAATTATTATAATTTATTACTAATTATTATAGTCACCGTAACATTTTGTCTGCTGAAAGGATTTTTGCAAAGTGTGTAC
Source organism: Marasmia exigua (assembly GCA_019059595.1). Classification (NCBI taxonomy): domain Eukaryota; kingdom Metazoa; phylum Arthropoda; class Insecta; order Lepidoptera; family Crambidae; genus Marasmia; species Marasmia exigua. The sequence goes on from CM032466.1 coordinate 27,377,397, forward strand.
ATTAATTATGTAAGGGTTTAAATCTAGATCTTAAGTCATAAATATATAGCTTGTTATGCCTATTGACTGTAACCTGTTTTGTACATCAATCATCATCATCATCATCAGCCTATCGCAGTCCACTGCTGGACGTAGGCCTCTCCAATTGTTCGCCACTGTGATCTATCCATGGCTTCTCGCATCCAGCTCTTGCCAGCCATCCTGCGCAGATCGTCCCCCCACCTAGCCAGAGGGCGCCCTACGTTACGTTTGCCAAGACGCGGTCTCCACTCCAGAACCCGTTTACCCCATCGGTTTTCGGTTCTGCGGCTAATATGGCCAGCCCACTGCCACTTAAGCTTGCTAATCCGTAATAATTGTACATCAATAAATAAATAAAAAATATATAAATAAATAATAATACATTGTATGCAGAGAACGTGCGCCTAGACGGACCACTATCAAATGTGCCATTAGGCCAGTTATTAGTTATCTTCTATACTATTTATTAAGAAGTAAATTCTATAGACAACGCCAACGCATAAAGGTAAACTGAAAATGCGGAAAACTTGCACGATGTAATCGACGCTCAGCGCAATCTATTGGCACTTTTTGGAACTAATGTCCAAAACTAAGTGAGATCGGGTCTCAACTTTTTTATAAAATTCTTAACTGCTGAAAAAGCTAATTAAGTATGAGATATAGTATAATTCTATACTAATTTTATAATGAGGAATAAAAAAGAAAAAAGTAAAGTATCAGCCTATAAACTGTCCCACTGCAGGGCAAAGGCCTCCATCATAGAAATCAAGTTATCGCCACTATGATGGGATCAGGCTTATCATCACGCTTGCCAAATGCAGATTGGTGATCACAAACCCGAGCTTTGTTCGAAAAATTCGCTACTTACTATTATATTTTCATTCGACCCGGGAATCGGACTCAGGACCCCGAGATCACGGCCCAGTACTTAAACCTCTAGACCAACAGGGCGTTTAATGAGGAATGATTGGTATTATATGTGAAACGAATTAACTTAAACTAGTGTACCAATTTCGAGTCGTGTCTAAAAAGTTCTTTCCCCATTAGAATGCGGCATTATTACTGGTTAAAATCTATAAAAGGAAGTCGTGTTAGTTACTTTTAATAACTCAGGAACGGCTGGACCGATTAGGTAGAAAATGGAGCTACCTTTCCATTTTCTACCTAACCGGTCGGACGTCATCGTCATCGTCAGCCCATTTAAGTCCCCACTGCTGGGGCACGGGCCTCCCTCAACCACATGAGGGGTAATTGCCATACTCACCACGCTTGGCAGACGGGTTGGCGAGGGTTTTGACATAAATGCAGAGTTTTCCTTCTCTGAGTGCTGATGATTATGCCAGCAGCTTTACCTTAGTCGCCTTTTACGACACCTCGGTAAGAGTGAGGGTGGTCTATTCTACTCTGCCGGGAACCACACGGCTAACGGCGGTCGGACATAGTACATGACAATACATGTAAATAATTAAATAAATAAATAAATAGAACTTTTCATCCCGAAAAGATGCCATGTTCTTGTGGGACTTACAAAAACGATAACTACGCGGGCAACGCTGCGGGCCAAAACTGGTATGCAATATTTTAGTATGAGAAAACATTACAATCCAGGAATTCCAGGATTACGGTTTAAGTGTAATGCGGGGTCCAAAGCGATGACTTTGGACCCCAAGGTACGCAACCGGGAATAATTCGGTGAGATTACATCATTAAATCACCTGTCTGAAAGTAATTTTATCCGGTCCTTTCCTCCTCATTTCACGCGTCACTAAACTCTATCAAACGTTGGTAAACTTAGCTTTGACAGCAGGTCTAATAAGTAGGTGCACACAGGGCGTATCAGTAAACAGCTTTGAATAGAGCTTATTCAAAGGTAGTACAATCACCTAAAGCCCGCAAGGTAAGGCCCTAAGGCCTTTTTTTAACCAAAACAATTGATTTCTATTGTGTCTGCTGTCTGGGCCGTAAACCATCAGATTGTCCAAAGATTCTAAGCAACGTTTGATGGTTTTACTACTTTTGAAAATTATTTGAAAAATTTAGATTTGATTTTGAACATGGTATGAAAAGATGAAATTTTTTATGCGAATTTCCAAAGAGAATGAATGAAAGAGATGGTTAAATGATACACCGTGTACTATCTCTCTCAAGTTTCCCAAAAAGGTCACCGCTACAGACGAGGGCGGATATCGAGACCGGTGTCGGCATCTGCATCAATCATTGTATAACGAGATGCGAATAGATCATTACGAGGGATGACGGGCGAAACGGAGGCGGCAGAGTAAGCACCTTCTACGGAAATACAGAAGGTATTTCGGAGGTGAAAATGAATGAAAATGGTAATAGTTTATTCAAATTAGGTCCATACAGAACACTTATGAATGACAACATGTGTAACACTGGTTCGGAATGTAGTTTCACCTGCCTAGATGACAAATGTAAGAATCTTAGCACAATAATTTAGGGGCATACCTATTAGTAACACAAAAATTGAACTTTTTTTAAAATTAATGCTGACATCTTGAAAAACACTTTTTTTTAGGAGTAGCTCTTTAGAAAGAGCCGGGATACGCTGGACCATGATCCAGGATTCAGGAAGTCTGGAGGAAGGTACTACCCAACGCAAATATTATCTATTATATGCTGCTTTATGTTTTTTTTTTCAGACACATTGGTTTTTAAAGTGCTAAATACCTATACACAGTGCTTTGTATATGGCCATGGAATAAAGTAGGTAATAAATCAGGACTAAACCAACTAAATCATAGTCAGACACGGGAACAAGACCAACTGGATCGGAGTTGACTAACAAGATCTAGGTACACAATTTAGTAAGCCTATATCAAGATACAATCTTAGATTTCATGATCTTATCATTCATAACATCATGATGAGTCAAATATTTAAAAAATACGTTTATTGCTTATAAAGAAATTTAATTTAGACAGTGTTTTTTTTTTTAATCATAAAACTTTTACTCCTTTATTACAAATAGCGAACCGAGGATAGTTCCGGAACAAAATTCGTGCCGGCCACTTTTAACATTACGTGTTGGAACGGGATGACATGAGATTTAGTACGGTGATAACTTTAGATTGCGATTTGTAATAAAGTGGTTATTGAACAAAAGATGATGGATGGTGGATTATTTCAATACTCAATAGCTTTATTCCATCTATCAATCAATTACTGCTCCATTTAGTGAAATTATCGAGCATTTTATGCAGTGAGCAAATCAACAATATGTTCACGTCATATACACAATGAGAAAAGTACAAGACTTTGTCGATAGTGCTCACTAGTGCTCACTATCTTGCATAGTGCTCGCATTATTCTTAGTCGGACGCACGCGTCTGTCGAGACGGTTGCGGAAGTGACGGAAGTCCGCCTTCGTAGTTTCTTCATGTTGCACTGTTTATATCTACTTAAAGAGTAGGTAGATGAAAAGATGATCTGAGGTATTGAATTTAAAAAAGTTTACAGTGTTTTAGTCATCGATTCCCTTACTAGGTTTCCCTGTGTTATGGGATCAGTATCTCTCTATCATCCGCTTTATTTTATGATGTAGGTGGCAGACGAGCCGACGGATCACCTGATGGTAAGGATTACCGCCACCCATAGACACATGCAACACCAGTGGTGTCATAAGTGCGCTGCTTACCTATTCACCCCCCTTCCCCTGGATTGGGCCTCCGGTACCCTCACTCACGCAGCGAAACACAGCGCATGCACTGCTTCACGCCGGTTTTCTGTGAGGACGTGGTATTACTCCGGTCGAGCCGGCCCATTCATGCCGAAGCGTGGCTCTCCCACTGTTCAAATATAGATATTAGGTAAATACAGCTATATTAATAAACATTTACATTTAATTTATTTAATTAATAAATAAAAATAAAAAAGTCACGTGACCTACGACCAAAAGAAATAAAAAAGTCACGTGACCTACTTTGTATGAAAAGTTGTTTTGTTTTTGCGAATTTCCATAAAAAATGTCATGCCTAGTCATAGACAAAAAAATTTTGCTCAGAACGGTCGGCAGAAGAGGAGATTAAATGGTTGTAATTGTTTACCGATACATCCTGTATTCTAATATGGTAAACAAAATATTAAAAAAAAGAATCTTGCCCCAATATAACAAATGTATAAAGATGTGAAAATCTTCCAACTTGTATAAATTACACCTTTTCTGATGTCCGTCCGTTTGGGAATTATGACAATTGATTTTTCATTGAAGATTATAGAAGTCCACAAAAATACTTCGGATGGGGTACCCGAGAGCTATGGTAAAGGGTCTTTGAAATAGATGGCTATATTAAAGGCGAATGAATAATGCATAACGTGGCAGGGTATTGAATGTTTGATCCATTCCATATAGAGCATTTTCGTGTTTTTGAAATAGTATGCAATTTACGTCCCACTTGACTGAGATAAAAAAGAAATATAACGTAATAGATATGCCTATCTTATAGGTATACATAGCACTCTATATTTATCTTAAAGCCAAATTGTTTTCATTGAAATGCAAATGTGGATGTATCGGAATTTCTAACGTAATAACATCTGTACATCTGACCAATCCTGAAGAAAACTACTAAATGGAACAATTCAGACCAATCCGATGTTGGTATTGATGTAAGGATAACATCAATATACTTATTGTGCTTTCCGAAGCACGAGGGATTCGAGACCACCGGTCGTATCACACTAGTGTCGCATCGGAATAATTGTTTTTATGTGATAGGTGGCAGACGAGCAGACCTCATAGTAAGCGATTGCCGCCGCCACAAGTACGCTACTAACCTTTCCCCCAAATTGGGCCTCCGGTACCCTCACTCACGCAGGGAAACACATCACAGAGGAGGCCGTGGTATCACTCCAGTCGAGCCAGCCCATTCATGCCGAAGCATGGCTCTCCCACGGTCCCAATATGAGGGTAAAGGAAATAGATATATTTGCACACACTCTTGTGCACTATAATAACATATGCTACATAAGGTAGCAGAGTTTAAAATTTGGCTGCTACTGCTGTGAATACACACTTATACATACAAAATTGAAAACTTCCTCGGTATTAATATAACATAGAGAATACTAGTAATAATTATGGATCATTAAGGTAAGGCGTATTGCACTGATATTTCTTGTTATCAGTCTCATTAAACGAAATGAAACTAATAAACACACCTTGCCTGACCCGGGCAATGCACCCGCGACTCGGAGATCATAGGTCAATCATTAAGCCTTTCAGCGATCGAGTATTATCTGAAGTTTTGTAAACATCGTATAAAGATTAGGTCATCGAAGGTAGAATATAGATAAGTATATTGATTTGAGAGTGATGTAATTATTATTTTTTATTATTTTGATTAGGAATCTTTTAAATATGTACTTAAGCACACACAAAAATAATGCAAAAATAGCCCCAAAGTTTGCTTGACAAAATAAGAATACAGCATGAGGTTCTTCAAAAAAGGGGTGTTAAGATTTTTAAGGGGTCGGCAGCGCGTATGCAGGTTCACTGGAGTTGCAACCGTCCATAGGCTGCGGTAATCAGGCGAGCCGCACGCTTGTTTGCCACCGACGTAGTATAAAAAAAAAACCTGACCAACAGTTTAGAAATATAACCTTTACTTGACAGATTAAATTGACAGTCTCAAATAATTACATAAATAAATAGAATATGATTCTTATAAACAAGTCTTTTTAATGTACAACACTTGCCACATTGTAAACTCATAATTTTGTTACTATATTTACCTACTCATAATTTTAAAGTAAGCCGATCAACAAACTACCTAAACATAACTGTCATCATAGTTTTTAACTGTTAAACAAAACATCGCAAAATAGCCATACATCTTCCAACCTTTTAACAATTAGCGGGCGGGAAAAATAAACTGGAAGGAAACATGGAGCGTCTTTTTCTTCTAACTCATTTTTCCCGCACAAATAATATTGTGAGAAGTATTCCAGCCAATAAAAAGTAAATTTCCTTTCGTAACGCTAAAATCTCAGACTTCCAAAATTAAAAAAGAGTCACAAACCTGGAATCCCTTTTCGTCCGCCTCCGACATCGCACCCCACTGAGTTGCAACCGAGCGAATGCGAGAATGAGAGGGCTCCTGCGCGAGGCGACCTCTTGCCGGGAGTGATCCGAGAGCAGTGAGGGCGCCTCCAGAGGCACGGAGGGACGCACATTGGGACTCTTTTGACAACACTTTTCGTTTGATTGTTTAGATTATTTTTCTTGTACTCTTTTTTTCTTTAATATCTGTCCATTACATCAAGTAAATAATGCACTTAAACATTTTTTGTCAGTCTTCGGGTGGGACTCGAACCCACGATCTTTTACTAACCGGGCAACTGCTTTACCGACTAAGCTCCTGGAGACCTTGGTATGTCGACGAATTTTGTAAGTGCTTTTTGCAACGCCATTAATATTTATATGTATTAATATTTATATATACTTGTAGGTACATACATTACATAATAAAAAAATCATGACCATTACATTGTTTAACACTGCTCCACCTAGTACTCGACGCTATTTCTATTCTCTACATATGTCAGGTTGTCTGGAAGAAATCGCTACTAACGATAAGAGTTGATTTTTTTATGTGATAGGTGGCCGACGAGCAGAGGGATCACCTGATGGTAAGCGATTGCCGCCGCCCATGGACACCCGCGACACCAGTGGAGTCACAAGTACGCTGCCAACCTTTAAACCCCCTTTACCCCGGATTGTGGAGTGCTGCTTCACGCCGATTTTCTGTGAGGCTGTGGTATCACTCCGGTCGAGCCGGTCCGTTCATGCCGAAGCGTGGCTCTCCCACGGTCATTACTTTTTTATGCAATAAATAACATAGACGCAACAACCACTACTATCTTTGTTTTATACGTTCTTTCTATGAATCTTTACATAATGGAGACCAAGATGAGTTGTATAGGGATCTTGTGGACTACCGGCCGATCAGAGCCGTTATATATACCTTTACTCTTTACAAAAAATCCTTTACCGCAAATTGCAACTCTTCTCAAATAAACTAAATGTAGTAAGATGCGCAAAGACTACCTTCAAACAAAACTGGAAGTTATGAATCATTTTTTTTAAACATAAATGTTTGTTCCTTTCTCCTATTTTGTTGGTGTAGGGTCTGCTCCCCACACTTCTAAGAGATAATTATGATAGAGAATGATATGTTATGCTAATGATATGATAGGGAGACTCCGAGGAGTGATAAATGTAATCGGTTTGTTAGGTAGTTAAACAAGAGTGACTTTATTGCTAAAGTAAAGTTGATTTGCTGGCATACAAACGCATTAATGGACATTGTTCACTAATTTTATTTTTTAACTATCCTTAAACTCGGTTAAAAATAAAAAATATGATTGAAAAAATGCCTACGATACGTCATGTAGTTTCCGAGATATTTGATTTCAAAATACACGGGTTGAAATGTGACGTCATCGCCGTCCCAGTACTTCGCAACACTAGCTTGGTCCACTCACCCGGTAATACATCGCCCGTGTCACCATCAACTTGATTGAAAATAAAAAACATAACTGAAAATATATTATTACGATACGACGTGTATTTATTTTTATTTTTTATAGAAAGGCCAATCAGGATGACCTCACTCCACCCCCCCGCCTGGGATGATGCCGTGTTGGTAAGTGGCTGTGAAATCCAAGTATGAGGCTGACAGGCACAAAAGAACTAACAAAGTACCCATTGAGTCTGCCATCCTCACCCTGATGGCCTGCTGAGATGCCGCTTCACGCCCCGCCTAAAAGACCCCGGATTGTATGAAGGAGGAAACACATGAGCTGAGAGGGCATTCCATGTCTTGATGGCTCGGGGAAGGAACGAGAAGCCAAACCTATTGATGCACGCCCCCATTGTCTGGATGGTATACGGATGGCAACGCTGTCCAGCACGTGTTGTTCGGAATGTGGAAAGGGGAGGTAATATCCGAGTTACTTAATTTAAAAAAAGGTTAAACGGGTACGTCACAATACTACTTAATTTTCTGTAAATTCATTAATACTTGGTCTTTTATAATGAAAAAAAACTTGTGTATTTGTATAAATAATTAGCTCTACTGGGACTATAGTCTTAAGCAATTTTGTACCCAATTATCGTTCTCCATTAGGTCAAATGAAACGCAGTGCAATTATCTCTATACAAAATTATGAAAATGTACGTGGGTACGTTAGGTCGTACTCTAAGTCGTACATCAAGGTGGCGGGTAGGACGCGAAAAGTTGATTTACGCCACAAGCGGCCACTTGTAGCTTGGATCAATTTTTCGCGTACAAAAACGGATCCAACATTTGTGCATGGTTGTTTAATAAATAGTATAAGTGTTTGCCGAGAGGTTGTAACCCCGAAATTGTTTAAAATAGATCCCATTTAGTAGCTCAAAATTAAAATCGATGGGCGTGTGCCCCGTCACCTTAATTTGAGACCTGAAGAGAGCCAAAGGAACCCGCCAGGTGGTTTTTCCTACTGTTATAGTTAAGTTTTCATTCATTCATTCATTTTCAGTCACTTTAAAACTTCTGATATAAAATAAAATCTCAAAATGGCGTTTTAACACTTTCAGACAGATAATGTTACCTTCTGTCTGTGTGTTCATTGTGTAAATGGAGCCACATATCCGTTTACTCCCACAATCTCTCTGCTTAGCGACTTTAGAAGCCTTAATAACGAACTAGAAAATTAATTGAATGTCAATGACAGTTGGATCAATATTGAGTTATGCTAATAGGAAACATTCTCATTTATATTATTATATTACTGGTATTGGTTTCCATTTCCATACATCTGGTTTTTTTGCAAGACTAGTGCAGACACATGTGCGCTGAAAACCTTTGAACCCTCTTTTCCCCGGATTAGGCCTCGAGTATCCTCACTCACTCGGCGAAACACAGCACAGACGCTGCTTCACGCAGGTTTTCTGTCAGGCCCTGGTAGGTATCACTCCGCTCGTGCTCATGTCGAAGCTTGGCTCTCGTACGGGCAATCCATTTGGTATGCCGTTCATTTATTTAATTAATACGTATACATTTACAAATGAAGTCGAAACATTTTACTGCTTTTGAAAACACTGATCGTCTTCCTACCGACATTTTGACTATGGCAGCCAATTCAACTATCAGATATTAACGCAGGTAAATTATAATGTACGTCCGGGGGAGGAACCGCCAAGTCCGCCCTATAGGCGGACATCCGCCCGGGGAATATCGTGGAGGGAGGCTTCGGCTATATCACCATGTATTACCCAATATGGGCCATGAGGGAGAACCGCAGGGGGCTTAGTGGGTGTGCCTTTGCCTGGCTTCTCTTTGGGAGAAGCCCCCCGCCAAAGGAGAGCCCCACATAACCCGACCGCCCCCCGGTGGTATCTGGTTAAAGAAATTTACTCTCATAAAAGACAAGTTATAGTCACTTACATGAGAACATAATGACAAATATCAGTAAATAGTTAAAAGCAAATAAATCGTATAAACTGATATTACTATGTACATTCCAAAATGTGTTTTGCGAGTTGTATTTTGAATGCACTAAGTGAGTTTAGGTACATTTTTTATTTCTGAGGGTATTTTGTTATACAATTGCGCTCCCTCAAAAGTAATCATTTTTTTGCCGTAATTGGTTCTGACTTTGGGTAGTGCGAGAAAACTGTGGCGACGAGTGCTCCGTTTAGTAAAGTGCTTGACTGTGTGTAATGATATGCTAGTATGGAGAAGGTAGTCGGCTCATCTCTTGAGCCGGCGGCATTTCCCCCTGCGAAACCAAAAAAATTAAAAAAATAAAACAAGGTAAATTATAATGCATAAGTGTGTGCGTAGGAGACACAGATGCACAATCTATACCCTTACTCTCATATTTCGATGGGACACATGTAAGAGGATCAGGCGCAGGACGTTTATAAAACTTGTTTGTATTTCTTAGGTAATCCACATTTTACGATCTGTTTTGAAGCACTGTTTTCGGGCCCCAGTGTGCGTTCATCTTGATCCACGTAATATTCGTTTATAGGTTAGTCGAAAATCAGCTCAGTCGGGCGGACTACACGTTTGTTTGTGTATAGCAATCAGTATAGTAGGTAGTGATACATAGTACCTACAACAATTGTCTAAGCCTACAACCATTTTTGTGTTAAAAAGAAGTGGATCATTTAATTATTTTTACATCATAGATGACGACCCGTTTGGAACAGTGGTAGTGAACGCTGCCTTTGGTCCAAGGGTTGCGGGTTCGATCCCCGCACAGTACAAACATTTGTGTGTATGAACATGTCTGTTTGTATTGGTCTGGGTATTTGTATGTATTATAAGTATGTATTTACAAAAGAAAAGTATTATATGTATATATTTGTAATTCCGCTGTTGATTCTGATATCCGTAACACAGGTGCTTGAGCTACCTATCTCGGAGTCAGATCAATGTATGTGATGTTGTATAAAAAAAAAAAAAAGAAAAAAAAAAAGACGAACAGATGGCAAGAGATTGTCGCTGCCCATGGACCTCTGCAACACTAGTGAAATCACAACTACGCTGCTAATCTTTAATGTCATGGCCCACGGTCAAATACGCAATCTTCTACTACACAAGGTGGCAGACCAGCAGATGGATCGCCTGATGGTAAGCTATTGCCGCCACCCATAGACACCCACGACACCAGTGGAGTCATAGGTGAACTGCCAAACCTTTACCCTTTCGCTCGGATAGGGCCTCCGGTACCCTCACTCACGCAGCGAAACACAGCACAGTGCTGCTTGGCGCCGGTTTTCTGTGTGGTATCACTCCGGCAATCCGAAGCCGGACTGAGTACTAATACCTACTTAGGTATCATTTGGTCTAATACTATCATTTCATTTGACGATGAATTCGACAAAGCAGACATAACATATTTTATATTGAACTCTGCTCTCATTTCACATTTATATTTTTAATTGGTAAATAATATTGGAAGATAAAAGCTTAAGATAAAACAATACATACATGATAATATCATATATGTATTGTTTTATAGTTTTTTAGATTTTCGCGTTGCATTATAACTATAATGTACAAATATACATTATATTGGACAAACGAAGCGGTCAATTGCAGAACGTGTCAAGGAACATATCGCAGCTGTTAAAAATCGACAAGCGAATAAATCGGCAATAGCAGAACATCTACTGGAAAGGGGAGTTAATCATTGGATGGTAGGAACTACATGACCCGAAAATCCTCTCCACCGATCGTCATTATCATACCAGGATAGTACGTGAAGCGATTGAGATCAAGAAGTATAAGACTTTCAAGATTTAAATTATCATCGACATGGAATCCAGTAATTAACAAGTGCAAACCCCGTGCTAGGCCGTTACTAACGCAAACAAACACCGATACTGTTAGTGTAGTGTGTCGGAGTAGCTTCACTGACATTTCATCTAGTGGCGAATTAATATCAAAAAATGTGAGGGTGTCCGAAGATTCACAGCCCGGCCCCAGCAGACGACGCCGTGCTCCGCCAGTCCGCTCGTGACCACGGCTGCTGTAACGTAGCCGAAACGTTGAGCCAAATATGTGAGTACACAATGTTGTTTCACATAATAAATATCGTGTTAATCCCCGTATTGATACATTATGTATTGTTTTGTCTTAATATATTATACAAACAAACAATTAGGTGTACTGAGCATTAAAGAAGACAATAACTATAACATGACAAAAACATACATTTAATACATAGTGGTAGCTAGTATTATAATATCTATGGTAGTAGTATAATATAAGTACTTAAATATAATACAGTACCATCCATAGTTTTAAATTAAATTATTGGAATACCCCGACAGGGTCATGCGTACATACCGCTAGTTATTACTAATAAGAATATTTAGTTTTAGATTTATGTGGCACGCATGTGCTATTAAATTAATTAATAAATGTTGGCTCTAAAATAATCATAAAGATCTTGACAATTGAATTCAGCAGTTGCACAAAGGGACCGACAGTATCCAGTAGTCATTTATGGCCATGTTGACGGCAACCTTTATTGGTCCCAATGACACAATTTGAGTGGAATTCGAATTGACCGCGCTATCAAGATCTACCACTTTTTCATACACCATCAAATGTTACCACTTCGTACGAAAGTGAAACAAAAACACGATTGAAAACCTTATTGCTTTTTCATGTATTATTGTTGTTTGGTGAAACTGTTCGCTGCTCCACATCAGGTGATCCGTCAGACGGACGAGCAGACGGATTCCGTCTGCTCGTCAGCCACCGATCACATAAAAAAACAAATATTTTAAGAACAAATAAACGTTTGAACACTTCTGCGGAATCACATTACGTCACGTTATATAGTTTTTTTTTTATTTTGGATATCTGATAGTTCCGCTTTCGGAGCTAAACATCTCTGTTATTTAGTTTCCTACTCAGAAACACAGTTAGCAGCCGACTGCAATACTTAGGCCGCGACCACATGAATAAATAATTGATGCATGTGCCGCGACATAAGCACTTTTGTATTTAGTGCGGAACCACGGTAACGGATATTTTTTAGTTCGGTTATCCGATAGTTCCAGCAACGGAGCTCCAAATATTTTTGTTATTGAGTAACATCCACTCTTGCAGATAAACTTTTCTCCCTCTTCGACTTTAGACGCCAATCTTCCCAATCAGCCAAGATCACAGGACCTACCTACTATATATTGAACGATCGTGTGCGCTGACATTCGTGCACTCGCTATGTATTATTCCCTAACCACTAAATAAAGGGATTCAGTGTGATGGGGTGCCGTGCTGGTCGTGTGGTCCCCGGCAGAGTAGAATAGACCACCCTCACTCTTACCGAGGTGTCGTAAAAGGCGACTAAGGTAAAGCTGCTGGTATGATCATCAGCACCCAGCGAAGGAAAACTCTGCAGTCAAAACCCTCGCCAACCCGTCTGCCAAGCGTGGTGAGTATGGCAATTACCCCTCATGTGATTGAGGGAGGCCCGTGCTCCAGCAGTGGGGACTTAAATGGGCTGACGATGATGACGATGACGATGAGTGTGATGGGGATCAGGACTGTTCCTGATCCCCATTAGATCTATCACACTGAATCCCGTACTGTTACCAAGTTGGTACTGTTACCAAGGACTTATCGTCTTTCCGAGGTACAGGAGATCAAGACCGCCAACCTCCAGAATCCACTCAAAAAACTCTCAGGTACTTTAGGCCCGGAAACCAAACCAGAGACCTAAAGCGCACCGCTGCACCACCGAGCCAGTCAGTTCCTGCTATAGACATACACCCTAAATAGACTGTGCCTTTTCATAGAATGCCCGTATAGATTCTGCGTCAGAGCTGATTTGAGCTCTTTCACACTCTGTGATGTTTTTTTCCGAAAATGGCACATTCCGCTGACTTCTAGTTCCATGGTTCTGCAGCTAACTCGGTTAGCGCTGCAACGCTCAGAGAGCGACACAAACATTCTATATTTAGTGCAGTATCCCTGGTATTTATTGTTTGACCGATATTTTATGTAGTGTTCGAGGAAACTAAAATAGTCTGAGAACGCCCAATTTTTTAGTAAATAAACGTACCGTTTAAGAGATATAGTATAGTAGAAATACAGAGTAAAGTAAGATACTTGATAGGGACAAAGTAAAAATATGATGATGCTTTAAAGAAATAACCCTGGCCGAAACGTGAACTAACACGTTATGACCTTAAAAAAATTGTAAAAGGATCGTGAAGATTTTAATTGTTTCTGTATATTTATCGAAATCTTCACTAACCATCACCGAGACTATTCTTTCAAAATAGATACCTACTCATCTCAAATCTAAAATGGCAAATAGTTTCGTATATGGACGCCTTTTACGGTGTGATCATAATTTTATTTTAGTTAATATCCTCAAACCGATTACAGCTACGGCGACCGATAGTAACGATCAGCCACGTACGCAGGATATATTATAGTGCTCAAGTGTGTGCAAACACAAGTGCACTATCTATTCCTTTACCCTCATATTCTGATGGGACAGCAGCGTGACACAACCGAAGAGGGATCGGGTCCAAGACCAACGACTGAATGTGCTTTCCGAGGCACGGGAGTACAAGACCGCCACCTTCCAAACTCTGGGCTAGCACTAAGAATTTCTTACCCAAAAGGTACAAATTTTTGGCCCAACCCGGGGATCGAACCCGGGATCTCTTGCTTAGCCGTCGCTTTAAAGTGCGACCCACTAACTATTGCGCTACCGAGGCAGTCGATCGTAACGATGAATCGTACCTTACATTTTGGTCCCTTCAATGATCTTAACTTTAGAATTATTCATAACAGAATTGCTACTATGTACAGGACTGCCACGCATCAAAGTAGTTTTTTTTTTTATATGAGAGGTGGCAGACGAGCAGACTGTATCACCTGATGGTAAGGCAATTCCGCCGCCCATGGACACCCGCAACACCAGTGGAGTCACAAGTGCGTTGCCAACCTGTTCCCCTTCCCCCATTGGGCCTCCGGTAACCTCACTCACACGGCGAAACACAGCGCAGGCGCTGCTTCACGCCGGTCTTCTGTGAGGCAGTGGTATCACTCCGGTCGAGCCGGCCCATTCATGCCTAAGCGTGGCTCTCCCACATTTAAGTATAGAAATGTAACAAATCAAACATGTTTGGTTCAATCAACCTGTCTGTTGTGTGTAATTGTGGTAACCTGATAAGTATGTGGCTGTCTGTCTAATTTTTGAGTTTTTGATATTTTAGCGCTGTTGCACAAGCGCCATGGTCGCAGTGTAAGGTGTGATATTAGCTTATTTTAGTTTTAATCATTACTCGGTAAGTGAGCAACGGGCCTGAGGAGTGCCCCCGATGCATCGCCCACTAATAAGTTCATATTACCCCTGATTGCATCGCCCTAGAAACGGCAACCGCGGGGCCTGCGCTTGTTACTACTACACTAACTAAGTTTTGTGTCTTGCTGTTTACCCTGTAGTGACGGAGTTCACCGACTTCTAAAACAGTATAATAAAACTTGGCAATTTGCTTGACATTACATTACGAAATATTGTCAAATCTATATTTGACATATGACCGACTGAATGACTGACCGGATGGCGCAATTGGTAGTGACCCTGCCTCTTACGCCAAAGGCCGTGGGTTCGATCGCCACCCTGGACTAACATTCGTGCGATGAACACTTGTGTTTGTTCAGTGTCTGGGTGTAATATATGTATTTAAGTATATATTTGTGTTCGTCTGTTAGATAACAGACGAACAGTTGTGTTACAGATATCAGATGATATCTGTAACACAAGTGCTTAAGCTACTTAGTACGGAATCAGGTCAACGTATGAGATGTTGTGAGAATTATTATTATTATATTATTTATATGTATGTTAAACTCTGACTGCCTTGTTGGCGCAGTGGGTAGAGCGTCGCACTTTAAAGCTAAAATTTTTACCTGAGTTTTTCTGTAAAGAAATTCTCAGTGTCAGCCCGGAGTCTGGAAGTTGGCGGTATTGTGCCCCCGTGCGTCGGAAAGCACGTCAAGCCGTTGCAACGGCTTGATGTGCTTTTGGTCCTGCGCCCGATCCCTCTCCGGTCGTGTCACGCTGGTGATGGGACACCAGGATTATGAGCGTAAGGGAATAGAGAGTGCACTTGTGTTTGCGCACACATGTGAGCACTATAATATATCCTGCCTAAGTAGCTGATCGTTGAAATTTGCCGCCTTAGCCGAAACCGATTGGAGGTTATTATTTTTATAAACTTGCCACTTGGAGAGCGATGGCAGGTCAGTGGATAAGAAAGCGCTTCAATGCGAGCGGTCGTTCGAATCCGAACATGCACCTCTGCGTTTTTCAAATCTTTGTGCGTCACAACGTCAAACCAGAGGGCCTAATTTCAAACAGACGTTACGACCGAATCGCAGTTTCCCTCTCTTTCACACGCGCTGTGTGTCTCCTTTGTTTGTATGTGACAGGTATATTCTCGTTCGTTGCGTTGCGTCACCAGTTCAGTTGGTCTGGTTCCCCTATTAAAGCGTTGCGAAGTTCGACGCCAGTCGCTTCATTCTAATTACCAGACTCCCCAAATTCTAAATCATGGTCTAAGCGTGCCCCCGGCTTCAAAGGGAAAGCTTTTGACGCAACCGGAAATTACGCGCTAAGATGAGATGAGCTATTATAAAAGTTGGTGAACTCTACCGTAAGTCAATATTCATTCATTTATAAGCCAAAACTTGATTGTCGTACAGTACTACAGCGTCACGTAAAGTTTTTCTTATTGGACTTTGGACCGTCCTTATATCTGAGACATAAGTGCTATTCTTTCACTGCGGGTTGGTGACTCAACTTGGCGCCAATCTGTACAGTTTTCCTGTTGTGTTGCCGATATCCCGGCTGAGGAAGTCTCGCAATTAGAGCGCCCTAATTAGGAACAATTGGACGCGGCCGAGGAGCTCCGGCAGAAATAGAAATCATTTCTGCTGCTATTGCGTTGGTGAGGAGAGTTTTAGTCGGTAGGGAGTCCGACATAACCCGTCCGTCCCCCGGCGGACGGCTATGCGTAACGCATTTTCACAAGGTCAACAAAAAAAAATATTCACAACATCACATACATTGATCTGACTCCGAGATAGGTAGCTCAAGCACCTGTGTTACGGACATCAGAACCAACAGCGGAATTACAAATATATACATATAATACTTTTCTTTTGTCAATACATACGTATAATACATAGAAACACCCAGACCAATACAAACAGACATGTTCATGCACACAAATGTTTGTACTGTGCGGGGATCGAACCCGCAACCCTTGGGCCAAAGGCAGCGTTCACTACCACTGTTCCAAACGGGTCGTCAGAGGGTGCAAAAAGGGTGCAAAGCTGCCTATTTTCTCCAACGTGCTAATTATTATGTTATTGAGCCTTATATTAAATGAGCGAAAGCGACTGCCGTCTGACCCTCGCAACCCTTAGACAAGGGGAACCGGGGTTCAGAGTAATTATTTAAATATTATAGGTATCCATAATTTTGAGAAACTATCCAAGATGTTCAGGTTTCCTCACGATGTTTTCTCTCACCGCCGATCTATTGGTAGAAATGTGCATATAGATATGAAAAATCCAGAGGTGCATGCTCGAATTGGAACCACGTATGGAAGGCGCGTTGCTGTGCACTGTGCTAACATCGTGCTACTATTCATGTTGTTGAAAAACCAACTATTTGTAGGTTTGAAAGTACATTTCTGTTGCGTACTGACTAAGGAATGGAATTTGCTGTTAACTGCACTCTGAAAGCTATGGTTTGAGCAGTTATCAAGATAAGGGTGTGTAGGCTCCATGACCCACCCTTGACCACACTATCACTGACCATCAGGTGAGATTGCAGTCAAAAAGAAAAGTGCCTATTCAAAAAGAAATGCACTTTTCAATAACAATTTACCAATGATATTAGTTCATAAATTTAAAGTATATTGAATTCTAAATTTCACCGCACGATTAATCATATTTTTTGTATCATAGTTTTCTCTTTGAATTAATAATAGTGATATTTATGATAACGGGCTAAAAAAAGTCTTAAAGAAATACGTGAAATATCCAAGACTGGTAGAGAAGGCGTTTTGGCATTATTTTTGACTTTTGTATAAACATTATATACAATATAGTTTTAAATAAATAAATAATAATACCGCAAAAAGATTGTAAACATTGACTAATGTACTTGTGTTTACAATACGATAGAAACCCATTTCAGTGTCATTCTTATGTCGATTCCGTTCTATTTTTATTTACTTATATGCTTTAATGAGGGCTTACATTTCAAGCCAAGTGTCCTGCAGTAATAATGAAATTAGTACACTATTACTAAAAACATAGCCTGTAACATGCCTTATTCTCATTTATGTTTTTATTTTGTGTATGTTTGGAGCATCATCATCATCATCATCAGCAACCCACACTCGTCCACTGCTGGACATAGGTCTCCCCTAATGCACGCCACTGCTCCCGATTTTCGGCCACTCTCATCCAGCCCACACCAGCCAGCTTTCGAATGTCATCATCCCATCTTGTCGCAGGGCGTCCTACACTACGCTTACCGAGTCGCGGTCTCCACTCAAGGACTTTACGGCTCCAACGGCTGTCAGTTCTGCGGCTAATATGACCAGCCCACTGCCACTTCAGTTTGCTAATTCGGTGTTAATAATGTTTGGAGCAGAATACATTATTTTATTCTTTTATTATTATTGTCATACTTTTTATTTGTCCCCAACATTCTAGTGATGTCTCTGAACAAATGAAAGAATAGTAAAACTTTTATGCCCACATCCCTTTTGCCTTCACCACAACATGTAGGTATAACTACGCCATACCTTTTAGCCTTTGGTAGAAGTGAGGCACAACCCGGAAACCGCATATCATGCTAAGTACTTATTTCAAATCGAATCGAACAGCCGATCTCCACCACGTGATAATAATAATATACTCCAACCTATTACGGCGGCCAATCTCAACGATCACCCACGTGCGCGGGATATATTATAGTGCTCAAGTGTGTGCGCAAATACTAGTGCACTCTCTATTCCCTTTCTCTCATATTCTGATGGGACACTACTGTGACACGACCGGAGAGGGATCGGGCGCAGGACCAACAGCTTAACATGCTCTCCGAGGCACGAGGTTACAAGACCGCCAACTTCCAGACTTCGGGCTGCCACTAAGAATTTCTTACCGAAAATTTTGGTACAAATTTTTGGCCCGACCCGGGATTTGAACTTGGGACCTCTTGTTCCTCCTCCGTCGACCCACTAATCACTACGCCACCGAGCAACGTACAGTGGCGGATACATCAAGCTATACAAAACTGTCAAATTTCTTCATTCGATTATAAACCTTATAGTGTTACACGTTGAGTTCGAAATCGATTGAGGAAATTTGACAGTTTTGTATAGCTTGATCTGTCCGCCACTGTAGTTATACAAGATATTACAAACGTGTGCGCAAATAAAAGTGCATTCTCTATTTCTTTACCCTCTTATTCGATTGTGACACTAATGTAACACCACGGGAGAGGGATCAGACGCATAAACAATGTGACGCACATCACATTCTTTCCGAGACAAGAGGGCCACATGACCAACTTTAACGCTGACACTAAGAATTTCTTACCGAAAATTACATAAGTTTGTAATTTTTGACTCGGCCCAGGGCTCGGATCACGCCACCGTCACCTGTCACCTTGTACTTGGCCAGTGGTTCAGTCGACAAAGTAAAACTTAAATAAAGTCACTTTTATGTTTTCGCCAATTGGACGCACGTTCGCATTTTCCCCGAGGTCACGGCGATGCGTAGGTGCTTCACGGTCGGGGGAAATACACACAGCTAAATTTTGTGTCGAAACATCATGATTCATTCATGAGACACGGGGTGTTTAGGGTCTCAAGAATTTGGGACTGCGGTCCAATCGCCCAAGTGCTATTTACGAATGGATCGCAGCCGTTCAGGGTTGAAATAGCTTGATTTGGATTCTTATAGTTAAATTCGATAAGTCTTGTTCATCAATATGTATTTTATTTTAGAGCTTTCAATTTTTAAGTACCAGGAGAGCAGAAACAACATGAAAGTATTCGAGGTCTGTTTTTCCTGACCACTATCATCTGGACAACTTTAAGGCAACAGTGAACGGGCACTTTTAGGCAAACGCGTACCACCCTAGACCTCATCGTCGCTTTCCATCAGGTGCGATTGTGGTCCAGCATTAGCCTATTGACCAAAAAAAGTAATAGGTGGTTATTCAGCGACCCAGGTGCATGCTGATTTATCAGTTATACCATGGGTTAAACACATCCATATATTCTCTTATATGTTATTATCTACATATTCTCTTATATGTTATTCTCTACATAATAGTATTTGTGGTTACGAAAAAGTAGATTTGATTATTTTGATAACAAACAACTTAGATCTGATTAGACTAAAGTTTATTCGAGAATAAAATCCTCTTGTTATATGCAATTCGTAGTGTTATTATCTTACTCTATGCGTTATAGCATAAATTATTATCGGATAAACGGAGTCGAAACGGGCTTGCGTATTATTTGACAGGGCTTGTCTATTTTCCCAGTGGCGCCATCTCTCACTCTGCCGGCGCGTTAGTATTTCCTGAAACTTTCAGCGCATATACGCCTTCTGCTGTAATTTCAGTATTTTCCGCTAGACGCCACCATGGGTTTATCGCGCCATTTTTATGACTTGTTAGTCTCTATAGTTTGTGGTGAGGCATCGACGAAACTAGCGCCGCCAGTAGATTTGTATTACATATGGCGATTATAAGACACTTTTTTTAAAATATGTCATAATTTCTTCCTACAAGTAACCATATTTTTTATAATTGCTAAAAGTGGCCACTTTAGGCAATAACAAGAATAGGGTATTTGACTAAGCTAGAGATTTTACAAAATATAAATATTTTTTCAAAATATAGGTAAATATGTGCCAATAGCAAAAATTCTCAATTAAAAATATAACATATAGCCGGTTTTATGGTCATTCAAAGATTCATGGGCAAGTCCATTTTAAAAGTATGAAATTATTAAAAAAATATTATACCATTGAATAACCCATACAATTTGCACCAACTATTATAATAGAACTATTGACATCAACGAAGCGTTTATATAGCTGCCATACAAAATTCAAATGAAATGCGTACAAAATACCTACTTGCGTGTGACGTCACAACTCAGTAGCCATTTGTATGAAGCGTTTTGGGTTTGCCCAAAATAATGTGATTTTAAAGTTGTGATATCTCAGGCAGTTTAAATGAGAATCAAGTAATTCTTTCAACGATGTTTCTAGCTTTGAGAGGTCTTATGGTTTTATGGTTACTTGTACGAAGATTATATTATACAAGTACATCTTAAAAATATCCTAATACCTACTCCTCGCGTCCCGCGGACCATAGGAACGTCGACTTGACCGTGGGAGAGCAACAATTCGGCATGAATGGGTCGTCTCGACCGGAGTGATAGCACGGCCTCACAGAAAACTGGCGTGAAGCAGCACTGTGCTGTAAGTCGCTTCGTGAGTGAGGGTACCGAAGGCCCAATCCAGGAAAAAGGGAGGGTTTAAAGGTTGGCAGCGCACTTGTTAGTATTCGCCGTTATACTTTTATTAAAAATGTCTCATAATCGCCAAAATTAATACAAAATAATAACATATCTATTCGCGGCGCTAGTTTTGTCGATGCATCACCTTACTGTATGGTCTCTATTCATGTGTTGTTTAGTTACTGAACAAGAAAAAGACACTTTCGAGTGTATTTATTACATTGAAAATTTGTAGGATTGAGCATTAGAATGATTAATAAGTTACCTCAAAATATCATTGATTTACCTGTAGGTACATAAGTTTAAGTTACATGTAAAAAACTGCCTAATGCAGAAAGGCTACTATAAAGTAGATGATTATTTGAATGATAAGGATTCTTGGACATGTTGATCTCTTCGCCTGTCCTCTAATGTATAATTCATTTCATAATTTTTCTTTGACGATTTATCTAAACGATATTGATTATAAGCATTGTATATAATACTGTCACTGTAATCATAATTTGTATAAGAATGAAAATTGTAATTACCATATTATTTCAAAAGAGTATCTACTGAGTTTCTTGCTGATTCTTCTCGGTAAAAATGGACATTCCGAATCAGCGGTAGATTACATAATATTTGACATTCATAAATGTTCTGTATGGACTTAAATTGAATAAATGAAAAAAAAAAGAAGAAGCCTACTGCAGAAGTCATTCGTATAATTTGACTATAATTTTTGTCGTCAATAAAACAATCATCGCTCCTACAGCAAAACACGGCACAAGGTCAATCCTCTTAGACGCGTATGTACGTGGAGATACAAATCTAACACAAAGAGGCCTCTTTGAGACACAATAATGAAAGTGGGGTGAAAAAAAATACTTCTAGGGGATACTGTCTTTGCCTCCACATAATGTACAGTGACGGACAGGTCAAGCTATACAAAACTGACAAATTTCCCCAATCGATTTCGAACTCAATGTGTAACAATATAAGGTTTATAATCGAATGAAGACATTTGACAGTTTTGTATAGCTTGATGTGTCCGCCACTGTACACTGTTATTTTTTATCGTTTACATTTCGGGATGTAACAACCACGGGAACCGCACAGTAGGAATCGTGAATTAAGTTGATCTAACATGTTTAACATTACAAAATAATAACATGTATAATAGCATGTTTAACAAAATAAGCAAAAAAATATCTGCTGCTCTATACATTATTGCCGGGTGGATATTCCCCCTGTTTTCTCGTAGTCCCAGGATTTTGTCCCATTAATGGGACCACAAGGGACACCTGTTTCTCGTAGTCCCATTGTTGTATACCTACATCCTGTACATGTAAGTGGTTACCAAACAAGGCTAACTGCCACTAGTTCCGTTTGCAGTTCCATGATGAAACTACTGATAAAAAGTAACAAAATTTGTTCCATTTAAAATGGATCTTGAAATAGTGGACCTAATTAATATATTTTTTTGGTACCGTTAGATCAATTTTATGTAACTATTTAGTAAATACTTTTTTTTTAATCAAAATGGGACTAAAATACGGTTGAAAGGCCAAATAGTTAGAGAAGAGTAGAGGCTGTCGGTCAATGTTGGAAAAACCCAGGCGATTGCCGTCAGTGATAAGCGGTGCCTCCCATTACCACGTTCGGCAACACTAAGTACTTATGCCTAGGCCTCCTCGGTGAAACACCTAAATGTCTCTGCGATCATAGCAGTTACGGTAACAATGAAGGAAGAAAAGAAATATCAACTTTTAAAAATGTTATATAAAAATACCTATATACAAGATGATAAAATAAATAAATGAATAAAGAAATAGGGCTACGAGAAACAGTTCTTCCTCGTGGTCCCATTAATGGGACAAAATTCTGGGACCAAGAGAAAACAGGGGATATTCCGTTTTGTATGGAGCAGTTGATTTATTTTCGCTTATTTTGTTGATCTAATGTGCTTGAGGTGACGGGTAGGGCACACTAGCGAGGCCAATCGAATTTAATTTTTAGATACTAAATCGGATCTATTTTAAACAATTTCGGGCTCGGGATCCGTTTTTGCCACGCCAAAAGCGGCCACTTTTGCGTGAATCAATTTTTAGCGTTTGTACACGGACCCATCATTTGTGAATGGTTATTTAATAAATAGTATACGTGTCTGCCGAGAGATTGTAACCCTGAAATTGTTTAAAATAGATCCGGTTTAGATATCTAAAAATTAAAATCAATTGGCGTCGCTAGTGTGCCCTACCCGTCACCTTAATGGATTTCATTCACGATACCTACTATGTGGTTTTCGGATGTAACGATAAATCAAATACCGGAGTATAACCAAAGATTATCTATTACTACAGTGGCTCAGAACGCGCCTTCCGGTACGGGGGGTCCAGGTTCCAATAAACATACATTTCTGTATTTTTCAAATCTATGTGCGTATTTCTACTAATTAATTTGGCGTGAGGGAAAACATCGTGAGGAAACTCACATGATTCGGATAGTTTCTCAAACGTGTAACCATGATTCAGTAGATCTGGTTCCCCTATTAAAGGGTTGCAAAGGTCAGACGGAAGTCGCTTCATTGTAATTACCAGAATCTCCAAATCAAGAATCATGGTCCAACGCACCCCGGGGTGGACCCCGGGGTGCGTTGGACCATGATTCTCCCATGATTTTGAGGACTGACCATGAGGAGTCTGACCATGATTTTGAGGACAATGATCCCAATTGTGTCCAAAGCTGTCGCTCTGGAGAGCGACAGCTTTGGACACAATTGGGAATTATAAGATGAAGATGGAGAAGATGTATAGAGGGATCACTGCCACACGGTCTTTAGAAAGGTATACTCCATAGTAAAAAGAATACTGCTTCTTGTTAAAACTGAGTGAAATGCTATGTACCTAATACAAAGCGCCAGGTTTTTTTATGCGATAGTTGGCAGACGAGCAGACAGATCACCTGTTGGTAAGCGATTGCCGCCACCCATGGACACCCGCTACACTAGTAATGTTAAAAGTGCGCTGCCAACCTTTAGACCCCCCTTTCCCCCGGATTACCATTAGGTATAAAGCATTTTACTGAGTTTTAAAATATGGTTACTTTGTATTAACAAAGCCCTAAGACAATTTAAGGTGACGGGTAGGGCACACTAGCGACGACAATCGATTTCAAGTTCTAGCTACTGAACCGGATCTATTTTAAAAAATTTGAGGGTTATAACCTCTCGGCAAACACTTATACTATTTATTAAATAACCATGCACAAATGTTGGGTCCGTTTTTGTACGCGAAAAATAAATTCACGCTAAAATTGGCGGTGATCAATTTTTCGCGTAGCTAAAAATTAAAGTGTGCCCTACTCGTCACCTTAACGATGTCTAATACAAAGCCCCAGGTTCGCACTTAGGCAGTTTTAGAAATAACAAAGTGACGGCCGTCAGCTCAATCTCAATGGGCGCAGAAGAAAATTTCGTTGCATAACAATGCAAGTGCACCGCTCCTGGGGCCTCGCGTATCCTGATTAGGCGGCGTATATGCCACGTCTCCGTCTTAACAAGCGACATAGAGCAGGTACATTTTGTTTGATGCCTACGAGCAGTTTTGATTGGCACTTTCAATAAAAAAAATATTATAGGTGCCAAATGAGCTGAAGGATCGCCTGACGATAAACTATTGCCGCCGTCCATAGACACCCTTGATACTAGTGGAGTCACTAGTGCGCTGCCAACCTTTAAATCTTCCTTCCCCCGAATTGGGCCTCCGGTACCCTCACTCACGCAGCGAAACACAGCTATTACTAATTAGGTGGCCGTAGACGGTATTTTGACTAAAACTGTGGCGTAAAACTGATCAGTTTTTTTTGTCGACACGAAGAGTGCCCAGCTATATTTGATTCGGCGGGTAGGGCTAAGACAAGCCGCATGGGCTGATGCAATTCAAAGGTTTTAAATTAGTGTCTAGTAGTTTTTAGTGTACAAATTTTGTGTTTATTTGTGCAGTGAAG
Organism: Marasmia exigua; assembly: GCA_019059595.1. NCBI lineage: Eukaryota > Metazoa > Arthropoda > Insecta > Lepidoptera > Crambidae > Marasmia > Marasmia exigua. Next base: position 27,402,514 of record CM032466.1, read on the forward strand.
TGTCGCAAAGTGATCCTAATAATAAGAATCGTTGGATTATATAATTTTTAACACTGCTATTGTGTGTCGAGTGCGTTGTCGCGTGACAACTTGCTTGGACCTAATAGAGTCTTAAAACCCGCGATTGCTTTTAGAGTGATATCCGCTGAATCCGTAGGTCGATAAAAAGTAATACACCGGCGTTTTATTGAGTGACTGTGACTTTGACTGACTCCGACTGTTGACTACCTACTTATTCTCAATAAGTAACTTGACTTTGGCGAATTGTCTTCGGGTAGAGCCATAATAAAAAAAAATAGTAGCATAACTTTTTGATCGCAAGTTATTAAGCCTTGAACACAGGCGAAAGGTAGCGTGTCTTTCGGTATTTTACAGGTTGCATTTCAGAGAGTGTACAAAGGAATTACATCATCTAATTCCACCGGCCCCCTTTCATCATCGGGACACAAAACGGAGAAGGGGCTACCACCCTTATGTGGTAGAAATACCGGCAATACGTACCAAACGGTTCAAATGTACATTCATGTTGCGTACGTCTAAGGAATGGAACTCTCTGCCGGAAGATGTGTTCCCTGAACGCTATGATCTGAACTTATTCAAGAAAACCGGCTCAACCGGAGTGATACCACCGCCTCACAGAAGACCGGCGTGAAGCAGGTCCTGCGCAGTGTTTCGCCGTGTGAGTGAGGTTACCGGAGGCCCAATGACATATTAAATACACTTAATAATAATAAATGTATGGTAGCGTTATGTATAGATATGTCCAAGGCATATGATCGTGTTGTACATAACGTATTGCTAAACATATTAGATTCGCAAGGCGTACGTGGGCCAGCATATGCGTGGCTAACATCCTATTTATCAAACAGAAAGCAATTTGTTCAAATAGCACATCTGGATCAAACACATCGTAAACTTGAAGTCTACAACTCGTCGGTCAAAGAAATTATAGGCTCCATACCGCAGGGAAGTGTATTAGGGTGCCTGTTATTTCTAGCTTATATCAATAACCTCCCATCTGCGGTATCCCAGAAAATGGTGCTCTTTGCAGACGATGCGACCCTACTGATTCCATGTGGCTACGATGAGTTAGACCGACTGAATAGCATGATTGGGGAATCCCTTACGGCAGTAACTAATTATCTAGCAAGTATAGGCCTTATGCTGAATCTAGAAAAGACTAAACTCATACAGTTTGGACCGTACCAAAGACCCAGAACACCCTTAAGTGTAACTCATGAAGGACAGGAAATTAGTGAAGTAGATGCTTTTAAAATACTAGGTATTACAGTAGACTCAACTTTGTCGTGGAAAGCACATATACAGGGCGTGGTATCTAAACTTAGCCAATTTTCTTATGCACTACGTGAGCTAAGGAAGAGCACAAATGAAGAGTGTGCGCTCACTGCGTACCACTGCCATGCTGCTGCATGGATAAGGTACGGGATTGTTCTCTGGGGTAATGCAACAGACGTACATGATGTTTTCATCCTACAGAAACGTTGCCTCAGAATAATTACATTGACGCCCACGAGAATATCTTGTAGACCATTTTTCATAAGGCACAGGATTTTAACACTTACTTGTATGTATATCCTTGAATTGTGTCGACTTGTAAGGAAACGCATAGAATACTTCCAAAGAGTTGGAGATAAACCTAGACGCCACATTTCACGTCGCGTAAACGATATAATTCTACCAACTCCGCATCTAGAGTTGTTCAAAAAAGGCGCATACTACATGGCTATTAGAGCTTACAATCACCTACCAAATAAATTAAAAACCCTCCAAGGTAGTGAATTTGAGAGTAAGCTAAAAAAAGAACTTTTGCTCAAAAGTTATTATGACATGAAGGAATTTTTTGACGATAAATTTTAGTTAATGTTTATTTTATTTTTATTGACATAAATGAATTTATTTAATGTATATGAATGTAATCTTTAATGCTATTTTATCTATTTTAATCAATGTAATGTAATGTAATCGAACCTTTTTCACAAGTGCCTTGAAAAGGTAATTTGTAGCATGGCTCTGTCATCTGCCTTTTTTACTATGCTTATTGTATTATGTACAGTGATGTTATGAATTTTATGTGAATAAATGAATATGAATATGAATATGAATGGGGGGGAAGGGGAAAAGGTTGGCAGCGCACTTGTGACTCCACTGGTGTTGCGGGTGTCCGTGGACGACGGAATTTCTTACCATCTGATATTGTAAACATTCAGTTTTCAAACATAGTTGCTTCACTAAACTTGTACCTAATATTAGAGTTGACCAACATCAAAACAATCAATACATTTTACTCCTACGTTATTCAAGCGACAACATTGAAAGACACATGAGGTGCCAAACTAAGAACACAACAAATTGTTCGCACGCGCGACTGAACGCATGATAAATAGATGCAATGTTATTCAGCCAGCATGCGTGTGCGCTGCATAAACAGATCGCCATCCAAACCGCGACCGTCCAAATGTTTGGACCCGAACAGACATTTATTACCAACACCTGTATATTGTATCAAAATGAATAGTGAAGTGACGTTAAGAAGATATTGTAGAACTGGTCCACAATATAAAGGGTGAACCCTATTTCAACTCTGGATGACGAAAAGATAATTATAAATTACTTAAATTACCAATAGCTCACGGTGATGGTAAATGTGGGAGAGCCACGCTTAGGTATGAATGGGCCGGCTCGACCGGAGTGATACCACTGCCTCACAGAAGACCGGCGTGAAACAGCGCCTGCGCTGTGTTTCGCTGTGTGAGTGAGGCTACCGGAGGCCCATAGGGGGGAAGGGGAAGAGGTTGGCAGCGCATTTGTGACTCCACTGGTGTTGCGGCTGTCCATGGGCGGCGGAATTGCTTACCATCAGGTGATCCGTCTGCTCGTCTGCCACCTCTCATATAAAAAAAAACATCGAAACATACATACATACATACAGAAAATTTACTTACGTAAGAGAACAAATTCTAAAGCACGTGTGAAGTTCTTCAATAAGCAGTGGACTAGCGTTGCCTAGCAACTAACGACAATTCACACGTGTGAGAAGGCTAGTGTCCCAGCCGCGGGTCATTAAAAAGGCAGTGAATAAAGTGTGAATAGCGTGAAGAGCCACGAAAACATTGCACATTCGGTTACTGGCTTTAACGGGCGTTCTGGAGATTGGAGCCAGCTTTCGAATTGTCTCCCTCATGGACGATTTAGCTTATCGGTTATTCATCCTTTGCGTTGAGCCCACAGCTATATTATTATAAAAAAAACAAGAGGTCCGCCCTGACTTCAATCGAGACGTCACGATGTACCAATGTTTCGCCTTTTCGGTTAAGCTATAAACCTTATATATAGAATTTATCTCTTTATAATATCCTCCAACTGATTACGGCTACGGCGGCCAATCTCAACGATCAGCCACGTACGCAGGATATATTAGAGTCTCAAGTGTGTGCGCAAACACAAGGGCATTCTCTATTCCCTTTCCCTTATATTCCGATGGGACACCAACGTGACACGACCGGAGTGGAATCGGGCGCAGGACCAACAGCTTAACGTGCTTTCCGTGGCACGGGGGTACAAGACCGCCAACTTCCAGACTCCGGGCTGACACTAAGAATTTCTTACCGAAAACTTAAGTACAAATTTTTGTACTTGCGCAGGTCGCTTTAAAGTGCGACCCATTAACCACTTATCTCTTTATAAATAGTATGCCATCAGCCATCCACAGACAGAATTATTGATGTTTCAGTAAATAAAATGCAGATACCTAGATCACACCACTAATTCCATAAAACAATATATTATTCTATGTCTGCGTTTGTTACAGCTGTTTACTTTCCTGCATTAACAATGTTGACATTTACACCCATCCATAAATGACAAAATTATGCTTGTTTCTTGAGTCATATTGTAGATTTATGTATGCTCTAATAGTTTAGATTTTGGGCAGTGTTCGATATAATAAGGGGCGTAGCATAGGAGGCCCGGTGCCTCGAAGCAGGCATACTTTGTTTATATAGAAACTTAGCACGCTCAAGTAGCCATGGACAGGTCATGTCTACTGTAGAACCGACAAACTGTGAAGCGACACCTGGAAGTGGAGACGTGGTTTGAAGGTGACTGCTGGTTTTAGCAAAACTGCGAGCATTGACCGTATAAGGAAAACCTGATAAATGACATTCAGCGGACGGATGCAGACTGTAGATTGATATTGTCAGGCTCTTCAGAATTAAGCGAGCATCGACTTTCGACTGACTTTCGACTGACTGACTGATTCGACTGACCCGATGGCGCAATCGGTAGTGACCCTGCCTCTTACGCCAAAGGTCGTGGGTTCGATGGACACACATTTGTGCGATGAACAATTGTGTTTGTTCAGTGTCTGGGTGTAATATGGGTATTTAATATATTTGTGCTCCTCTGTTGTCTGATATCTGTAACACAAGTGCTTAAGCTACTTAGTACGAAATCAGGTCAACCTATGAGATGTTGTGAGAATTATTATTATTATCAGAATGAGGGTACCGAATGCTCAATCCGGGGGAAGAGAAGTTTAAAGTTAGTAGTTACAAGTAACTACACTGAGTCGCCACTCGCTACAATGTATGACCGCTACAACAAAAAAAGCCTAATCTTGGACCCTATAGGATTTATCTTCAATCTCGCTCGAATGTGAAAGAGATTGAACATTTTAGTCTAAGAACGAAGGGTAAGTATATCTGCAGATATTCGGTCTATGACGGATCTAGACAGATCTTGTGGGCGTACAAAATTGAGGGGGCTCGTCCGTCTGCATGAACGGTCTATTTTTAGTTCCGGAGACACATTTATATGATCGTAATAGAGCGTACGTCGTAGGCGAATTGTGTCATATACTCATATAGAAGCGGAGAGATATACCTAAGTTTTATCAGAATTACTAATACCTAAGCGTAGCGAGGGGGGGAGGGGGTGTCGGGGTGTTGATGAATATGCTCATTTCTTGAAGATCACCAGGACGTATCTGTTCGGAAACACCATCGATCAAGTCTATAAGTAATTCATATCTATTACCTACTACATATAGACAACATCCTTGCGCGATGCAATCGAAACCCAGCGCTATCTATTGGTACTAATTTGGAACTAATAAAGTTCCGAAACGAAGTGAGTGCGGAACTGCGGACCACTAGTTTCAAAATACATAGCTACTGAATAAAAACAACCCAAGTAAGGAAGAAGGTAAATGTTGCTCTGAAACTACGAAATCTAAATACGAAAACAATTCCTTTCTTCTTTCGTAACAAGACATGACTTGTCCGATCAGACCAGGAGCCCAATTCTCGTGCTCATGATATTTATTTTCATACGACATTTATCACTAAAACATAGTTTTTTTGTACGGTTTTTAGGTGATATCCGCCATGTTTTCAAAATGTCACGAGCACGAGAATTGGGCTTCTGAAATATACCACGGCCTCACAGAAGATAAACGTTCATCGAGTGATTGAGAGTTGGTACTGGAGGCCCAATCCGGGGGGAATGGGAGTTCAAAGATTCAAACTGCGTGACATCAATTTGTTCGCACTTAGGTGTTCGCTTACGCATTATCATAACCAATCGTATATAATTCGACAGTACGTCTCTGTAACATAAAAGAACTACCTATCTCAGATGCCAAATTGGCACTAGTAAATTGGTTAAGACTTCTTGACTACGCAGATACAGAACATATGTATCATTAGTAACCTAACCAGTTGAAGTTTTAATGTTTGTTTCATGCGTGCAATTCTAAATTGTATTTGACTGACCGGATTGGTGCAATTGGTGACTCTGCCTCTTACGCCAAAGGTCGTGGGTTCGATCCCCACCCTGGACAAACATTCGTGCGATGAACACTTGTGTTTGTTCGGGGTCTGGGTGTAATATATGTATTTAAGTATATATTTGTGTTCCTCTGTTGTCTGATATCTGTAACACAAGTGCTTAAGCTACTTAGTACGGAATCAGGTCAACGTATGAGATGTTGTGGGAATTATTATTATTATTATTTAGTTTCGCAGCGCACAATTAATAATAATTCTATTATTAATTATTATTAATAATTTAATTTTTATCGTACGTTTCATTGTTCATATTTGTTATTTGTTTTTTTTTTCTTTTACTGACACTACATAATACATTAAATGATTTCTGGCCGTCCAAGATACAGGCATTGCCTAGTTTGGAGGGTCCTGTTCAATGTTTGTGGATTAATATGTGTGTGTAGTGCACTTAAATTTTAATCCTATGTGTGTAACTCAGTGGTTTTTTTCTGTGCAATAAATATTTTTTTTATCTTTTTTATCTTTATCTTTAATCGTGTAATTAGTTTACAAAGTTCGTCCATTTCGACTCTGTGACTCTTCGTTCATCATCATCATCATCATCATCATCGGCCCATTTGAGTCCCCACTGCTGGAGCACGGGCCTCCCTCAATCACATGAGGGGTAATTGCCATACTCACCACGCTTGGCAGACGGGTTGGCGAGGGTTTTGATATAAATGCAGAGTTTTCCTTCTCTGGGTGCTCTTCGTTACTTTCGGTTATTATGAAATCGTACTTTATCTGTCATGTTCTCCTTAATAGCCTCTACTGAGCTCTGATAACTCGTGAACTTGTGACTTTGTGAATGGAGCAGGTACCTATCGCATTGCTTGGCAGCGTTATTAACGGGAGTTACACTTTTTGTTTTTTTATGTGATAGGTGGCAGCTGAGCAGACTGATCACCTGATGGTAAGCGATTTCCGCCGCTCATGGACACCCGCGACACCAGTGGAACCACAAGTGCGCTGCCAAACTTTATACGCTCTTACCCTCGGATTGGGCTTCGGGTACCCTCACTCACGCTGCGAAACACAGTACAGTGCTACTTTACACCTGTTATCACGCTATTACATATTCAGTGACAAGAGATCGGTGGTACAAGTCTGAGCACCCACCTGAGAGCCTAATTTAAATCAGAAGTTACGACCGAATCGGAGGTTCCCTCTCTTTCACACGCGCTGTGTGTCATCCTGTCCCATGACAGGTATATTATCGTTCGTTACGGGACGACTTTTAATTAAGGCACCTGGATTATTCAACTTTATGTAGCTTGTCTGCTACCTATCACATAAAGAAATAATTCTTTAACAAGCCTTTAGTATTAAACCTCCTTATTAAATGGCCAGCAGTGCACTTGTCGACTTCTCTGGTGTTGCAAGTGTCCCTAGGCGGCGGTTCTTAGAAAAATACTTTGTTGAGGAATATCTTACACTAATTTTTATTTTATTTTATTTTATTTATAATATACATACAACACATTACAATCGTAAATAAACAAAGTGAGAAAAATAAAGTGCAGTTTTGAACCAGACTGCAATCCAAAAACAATGTGTACATAAAAAAAGAACAATAATTGAATTACTTTTAGATAAGACTTAGTTGCTTGTATATACATATATATTTATATATAAATACATTATATATATACATACATATTCATTTTATGTATTATTTTATTAAACGTATAATTTATAAGTATTTTATTATATAATTCGGAATAGGTATACACGTATAAACGTATTTCTATTAGAATAATATTAAGTTTCATCGTCAGCCCATTTAAGTCCCCACTGCTGGGGCACGGGCCTCCCTCAATTACATGAAGGGTAATTGCCATACTCGCCACGCTTGGCAGACGGGTTGGCGAGGGTTTTGATATAAATGCAGAGTTTTGCTTCTCTGGGTGCTGATGATCATGCCAGCAGCTTTACCTTAGTCGCCTTTTACGACACCTCGGTAAGGGTGAGGGTGAGGTGAATATTAAGTTTATGTTGCCATTATTGTTTGAAAATTGTAATAATTACATAAGTCCTCTTTTCGCCGCACCATTGTCCTTTCTGCATGACCCAAAGGTTGACTGGTAGAGAATGCCTCTGGGCATTAAGTTCGCCTATTAAGCAATAAAGTTTTAAATAAATAAATAAAATTATAATTACTTAGGTTTGTCGCACTAGCCGTATATAACAATATGACAAACCAATAAAAGACCCCAAGCTATGAACAATGAAACAACAGAAACAATACTTAAAATTACAAATATTAATTAATTGTACAAGTAATGCCTAGTTTTTTAAGTTGTGTTTTTTTTTGTGCAATAAAGTATATCTATCTATCTATCTATCTTAAGGAAACCTTCACTATACTCAAACCATAGAGTAACTTATACTATATACTGAGATAGAGACATCAGTCGGCTAGCCAGTGCTAGCGCCATCTAGAGGAACCCAATACTCAACTGCTATGAAGAACGAACGACCACGTTCGAAAATCCGAGGGAGCCGATTAAGGTGGTGGCGGAATTTTATCTTTCTTTTGTTATTTGAATCTTAATTCAAACCGTACCGCTATCTAATTTTAAGCGCAGTCAAGTTTGGCAGCAGTTTTGACAGCAGTCACACAAAGCTGTGAATAATAAAGTATGTACAGGAATCATTTAAGCCGATGTATCAACACTATCCCGTCGCTAAACTAAATACTCAAAGATAGACAGAAGTGACAAGCGTCGCCGCGCGGGGGCGGCACTATAAATAGAGACATTTGTCACAGTATACTAAATATAACATACTTATTTTAACCACAAATCTCCGAAATTATATGAGAATTTGACTGCCTCGTTGGCGTAGTGGTTAGTGGGTCGCACTATGAAGCGACGGCTGTGCAAGAGGTCCCAGGTTCGATCCCCAGTTCGGGCCAAATATTTGTACCTAAATTTTCGGTAAGAAATTCTTAGTGTCAGCCCAGAGTCTGGAAGTTGGCAGTCTTGTACCTCCGTGCCACGGAAAGCACGTTAAGCCGTTGGTCCTGCGCCCAATCCCTCTCCGGTAGTGTTACGCTGGTGTCCCATCGGAATATGAGGGTAAGGGAATAGAGCATGCACTTGTGTTTAATCAGTTGGAGGATATTATGAGAATTTCGAATATGAAATATGGACTCTGTTAAAAATTTTGCATCAACAGTCGGATCATTGATGTTATTAACAGGGATCATTGTACTATTTTTTTTTTATTACACACATGCCAAAATCCGTGTCACTAATGCGACAGTTCCCTCTTAAAAAACCGCGGTACTTGTCACATTACTTATAGAGTAATGCCGGATATAGGACCAATCCTGCAACACTTCCAACTTCGCTACACTGTAAACATGCTGCTATGGCGATTTCCTAAGACAACCAGATAGTTACATGGATAAATCCAAAAGTTTTTCTTCGTAACTAAGGGACGACATGTATTGGCAATAGCTTAACTAAATGAGTGCTAACCGCATGATATGGGAGAGACACTGCAGGGAACAATCATCGCCAACTTTCGACGTAACCAACCAAAACTATGTGAAAGTGAAAAAATATTTATTCAGTTTTTAAGTCCATAAAGAACACCTATGTGACATCTGATTCGGAATGTCAATTTCTATCTTATAAAAGTTATAATGAGATGATGGAAGCTTTAAGTGCTTTAAGATTCAAATGCAGATGTCCCACTGGTTGTCACTGCTCTATGCATTGGTCGCGCGCAATTACGATTTACAACAAATGCGCGCGCAGTGCGTTAGCCTCGCACGATTACGTGGGTACCTATACCTATAAAGTATACTTGTATGTATACATTATACTTTGAATCGCATCGCCAAATAAAAGTAGTTGATGTGTCCTCAGGTTATACTTTGGAATGGTAAGCAATTACCGCCGCCCAGGGACATCTGCAACACCAGAGGAGTCACAGGTGTACCGCAGTGCATTTAAAAAGGAATTCGCTCTTTTTTACTACGTTTATTGTGTAACTTTTTTTTTGATAAAGGGTTTCTTAAAGACTCTTGGCTTCAAACTGAAGACAAACTAAATAAATACATATCCTGGTCCAAAACTAAGGTTTTCCCTTGTACTATTGTTCCTGGTTAAACACGAAGGTACCACAAACTGTCAGACCCAACAAAAATATCTGTTTCATCAACAAATATTTGTTTTACTTCGGGAATCGGACCCGCGACCCTTGCGTCTCAACCGGCGCACAAACCACTTCGATAAACGGGTCGGCAATACTTCAGTTCTAAAACTTTTTATCGTTTCTATTTACGTTACGTTTACACCAATTTCCACAAAATCCTAACATCATTAGCGCTATTCCGCAATAAGTGAGCAAAAGAAGAAATTGTTCCGAGAAAAATTGAAAGCCGTCGTTTACATAATACGAAGTGATGAATGAGACGGCCTTCGGATGCACGTGTAGTGGAGCATTCTATGTTGCCAAGAAATCATCTGGACGTAAACATGTGAAAGTAGTCAGGTGGCAAGAGACAGGAGAGACTTGGAATAAAATTTTAAAAAATTAACTACTAACTTACCATAAAAGCAAGAACCAATAATCAGAAATTAAAAAGTTGTGGCCAACAAGTTTCAGCCTCAGCATATTCAACCGCTAAGCAGCCTCTGCAGCACTGCTTTTCAGGCTCTTTTTTTAAGTGGTTGATGTCAGATGTTCAGACGGATTTCCTTGATGGTAAGCGATGGCCACTGCCCAGTCTCTCACACCAGTGGAGTCACACGTGCGCTAACAATATTTTCTCTTTCCCTCTAAATTGGGGTTCCTCTAACTCATTCGGCGAAACCCAGAGCAAGCGGTGGTTCACGCCAGCTTTTTGTTTGTTCGGTGGTATCACTTCGGCCGACGTGTCGTTTTCTCACTAGAATACGCGTTTTCTAGTTCTATGGTTTAAAAAATATACCCGCCTAGCTAGAAAATACACGCGAGTGGAGACCAGGTTTCGGTTAACGTATTGTACCTACCCTCTGGCCAGATGGAGTGACGATCTACAGTGACTGGTTGATGATACATTGACACAATTGACTGGGAATGAGAGAGAAAATACCTGCTTTGTAAGTTGCGACCGACACATACATTACTTCTTTATCGTTTTCTTCATTGCTAAAGGTCGTGCCTTTCTTGGAATGCCTTTACCGAGGCGGTGACAAGGTCTACCCAATAATTCTTATCCTCGGCTTATCTTAAGGCAATCGACAAAGTGAGTCCGGTTACGTCCTTTATTTGGTCTAACCAACGAATAGGTGAACGGCTTCTTCGTCTTTTGCTATGATGCTTCCCCACAACAACCAACTTGTCCAAGTTGTCGGACTGTATCCGGTCGATATGGCTAAAGTAACCAAGTAGGTAAATATTGGTAACAGATAGTCGATAGTCTGGTTTTGGTCTTCAGTTGGTCGAGGATTGATCTATTGGTTCTTTTTGCAGTCCAAGGTATGCGTAACATTCTCCTCCACCACCACATCTTAAAGGCCTCTATCATCTTTCGGTCAGCTGCGCGGACAGACCGTGATTCGGAGCCGTACATAAATATCATCATCATCATCATCAGCCCATTTAAGTCCCCACGCTTGGCAGACGGGTTGGCGAGGGTTTAGATATAAATGCAGAGTTTTCCTTCTCTTGGTGCTGATGATCATGCCAGCAACTTTACCTTAGTCGCCTTTTACGACACCTCGGTAAGAGTGAGGGTGGCCTATTCTACTCTGCCGGGACCACACGGCAAACATAAATATCGAGAAGACCAAAGTCCATTACATACATTATATGACTATATAATTTTATTTTATTTTATTTCTTATAGCCATGTATACGTGAATGGCAGCAGATTGCTGAGGCTTCCTCCACCCGCAGGTGTATCCCGTTGTTTGCGGCCGCCGCGGCCATTGTCGTAAATTTAATACATTTCATATATTTTCATACGTCGTAACTCAAAACAATCGTCCTCCCACGTGCGGTTTAGCCATAAACTTTATATTTTATTAATTACATTGCTTGGCTTTTGCACCAGACCGGCGGGCGAAATATTTTACGCGATATTTATTTCAAGTGAGAAAAAATTAGTTCTTTTTAAATAACAATCGATAAAAACTAAAAGTGTAGCCTTATTTCTAAGGCTACACTTTGGACTTCATCCGAATATTATTCTGAAACAACATTAAAAACGAATCTTAATTGATATTGTTTTGCCACTGAAAACTTCTCCGCAGATGAAAAGGCACTACGAGAACCCCATTAAGCATCCAATATAAATAATATAAAGAAAAGTATTATATGTATATATTTGTAATCCCACTGTTGATTCTGATATCCGTAACACAGGTGCTTGAGCTACCTATCTCGGAGTCAGATCAATGTAAGTGATATTTTGAAATATTTATTATTATTATGTATGTCATTTGTTCCATAACCACGGGCAATTATGTCCCGGACTTTTGGGCGGCGTGCGTGGGACCGAAGCCAACACGTAGAGGCCCGTTCAATTGACAGTTTTACTATAATTTGATGTGCACCAGCCGGCGACTATCCCTGTATACACTACAGAAGTGTAGCCAAGGACAGTCCATGGTTGGCATAAGACTATTGAAAAGAATGGACAACAATATGAACTGGGATATTGGGATGAGGTGCTAGTGGACCGGTTAACTGGCAATTTGGAGAGACTAGTGCACCTGCCCGATCAATGATAAAAATCACAAAAAAATTGACAGGTGGTGACTCGCCACTCACTAGATGGGCCCCTATAATAAGCTGCCAGGAAGCCAAGCAAAAGCTGGCTACCAGATATAGCAAAGCGGGCAACATTGGTGTGAGCAGCTCAGGGTGCCGAGAGGTGTACACCGCTTTCTACCCAGTGTCTGTGGTTACAGACACTGTGCCAGCTCGCGACTTATGCATCTTTCACTTCCACCCTGCGAGCATATAACCCTGACATCCCACTCTGGCCGGCTGGTGAAGGCAAGCCAGAGGTGAGAGTCCTGCGGCCCCTGCCGGTGTCCACCCCAGCCGGCTAATAAAGGCAAGCCGGGGATAGGGGCCTGATCGACTCTAGGTATATGGGACCCAAGGGACGTCACTTCCCATTCAGCGCGCCACAACGCTGCCCTGGGGAGACTGACTGCACTGATGAGAGTTGTTGCTCTTAAGCAAGAGCACCAACTTCCACCAGCGGGCGATATAGTTTCAGCAACCAAAGCTCAGCAGCATTTGTTACAATGATTTCCAGAATAATGACGTTATTACAATAATCCTCAATACATTGCAACGTTTGCTCCGGAGCGCAACCAATTGCAATAAAATGACGCTTGGCCGTCAAAATAGCTGCAGACTTGGCTTTTACTACATTGTTATAGCTGGAGACAAATAAACATCCGTATATACGAGTAGGTAGGTAGAAATAGGTATTCAACTACGAGTATTTTGATAATGGAGAGATATAATTAAGTTGTGACTGTGAGTGGTGCACAAAATTCGGAAAAATATATTAAATGTCAGTATTCGAATATAGAAAAAAGCTTTTCAACCGACTTCAAAAAGGAGGAGGTTCTATGTTCAACTGTATGTTAATGTTTTTTATGTATGTTCGACTTCGGTAACACCTTTTTTCGAGTGTGTAGTGTTATAAAATGTAATCAGAAGTGTATAAAATGTTAAAAATAATATTTTACACTTTTCAGTTCGTCGTTTTGCGTTCGTCGCAGAAATGTTTAAATGTAAAAAGTGGGTTTTGCCGAGGCTGCTGAAAATTTTAATTTGCTATTCGTATTAGAGACAGATCTAAAAAAATAAGGAATTTTAATATTTATAAATAATTTATAGCACATTTTTGTAAACCAACCAGTTAGGTATTAGTATTTAACTGGTTGGTTTACAAAAATGTGCTAAAAGTTAAATAGTTTTTGTCCTAAGCAAAAAGCCGAAAACAATATTTTTCGCTATGTTTGTAATTTTTTAAATACTGCCTCATGCTCCTCATCTTAGCGCGTGTCTCCCGGTTGCATCCAAAGGTGTCTTTCTGGAGCCCGAGGTACGCTTAGACCTGGATTTAGGATTGGGGAGTCTGGTAATTACAGTAAAGCAACTGCCCGTCTCACCTTCGCAACCCTTTAAATCCAGACCATCTGAATCATGGTTATACACTTCAGAAACTATCCGAAACGTGCAAGTTTCCTCACAATGTTTTCCCTCACCGCCGAGCTAATGGTGCAAATACGCACACAGATTATTACAAATCTGAGGCATCCAGAGGTGCACAGTCCTCTGCGACGGTGAGTTCAGAACCACGCAGTAACATTTTTTACGAACCCCTTGGAAACTACCTATAATAGGCAGAACAGTTACTTTTACATGGTACTAAAATGTAAAGCTACTTTTGATGCTGACCGTACAACGAAATCTCATGTTTCCGTAGCTAACAGATGTTAACAACATTTAGATAATTTTGAAGCACATAAACAGTATGAAATGAATGACGTCAGTTACGATCCTATCACATTTATGTTTGATACCCTTTGTTGTCGGGAGTGCCGCCGGTTTGATGTCGGCAGGATGACGCTCAACGGTTTTACTGCCCGTAAAATGATTGGGTGTTAATGCGCATTATTTTATAGAACAAGGCCTCGAGGATCGACGCATACAATAATATACATTAAACACTTTTTTTAAAGGTAATTTCTAATTTACCTTGTGTGTAAACAAAATTTACTCCGAATAAAATACTCATATCTCAGTGAGTAGATTTATAATGCGCGCGTGAACATACTTCAAAATATCTATCATAAATGCAGAACATGTAACCAAAAAGGTGATGAGTGTAAATTTAAGTGGGTGGAGGAACGAAGGACGGCCGAAAAAGAGATGGATGGATTGTGTGAAGAATGGCATAATGGAAAAAGGGGTGGATGATTCAATGACAAATGACAAAGACGTATGGAAAAGGTGGTCATACTGCGCCGACCCCAGATAAACTGGGAAAATGGCAGGAGGATGATGAAACTGCAAATGTATATCTGCAAGTATACAGGTATTATCTCTCCATTCTCACCACGCTTGGTAGACGCGTTGGCGAGGGTTTTGATATAAATGCAGAGTTTTCCTTCTCTGGGTGCTGATGATCATGGCAGCAGCTTTACCTTAGTCGCCTTTTACGACACCTCGGTAAGAGTGAGGGTGGCCTATTCTACTCTGCCGGGGACCACACGGCTATTAGTATGTAGTGTAGTAGAGTATGGCAATTACCCCTCATGTGTTTGAGGGAGGCCCGTGCCGCAGTGGGGACTTAAATGGGCTGACGATGATGATGATGATGATCTCTCCATTACGCGACCGAGAGAATATTCGACGTTGTCTCGCATATCAATACATAAATTGGTTACGTAACGAATCACCAACTGTTAAGGCGACGGGTAGCCCTAACTAGCGACACCATTCGTTTTTAATTGTTAGCTACTAAACCGGATCTATTTTAAACAATTTCGGGGTTACAACCTCTCGGCAAACACTTGTACCTACTATTTATTAAATAACCATTCACAAATTTTGGGTCCGTTTTTGTACGCGAAAAATTGATTACCGCCAAAAGTGGCCGCTTTTGGCGTGAATGGAGAGGCTGTAGCCCCGATATTGTATAAAATAGATCTGGTTTAGTAGCTAAAAATTAAAATCGATTGACGTCGCTAGTGTGCCCTACCCGTCACCTTAACATCTTACTCGTCGACAGGCTGCGGCATCTCACTCGTTCAGTTGTATTTAGTGCTAAAGCAAGCACATGCCATTGTCGTGACAGATTTAGCGGGAGCAGCCAGGGCTTCACTGACCTAGCGACGATGAATTCGCCAGTAAATATTATTTCCCATTGATAGCTTCCCGTCCGTTTCCTTTCCAATACTCTTTGTGAAACTTCGACTTTTCGGAGTAAAACGTTAGTTGGGCCCTAGGTTTCGGGACCATACCTCTGACAGGGCATATATAGATAGATATACTTTATTACACAAAAAACACAACTTAAAAAAACTAGGTATTACAGAAACTTAAATGGGGATATTGTCTGAATTGGGTTTTGCATTCCAAATACACCCAAAATTCGTTAGTTCCTCAACGTTATTATGATTATGATTATGAACGTGATTATTGTTTATGTTGTTATTTTAGTATAAACTAACTATGATAGGTAATAATAATATGTTGATAAATAAATGTAACTTGTTATTCCGTCGTTATTTGGTACACTTACCTACATATCAGAAAATTGTTCCCATAGATTAAGTAAACTAAGATTGTGCAATATGTATCATGTGACTGTACTTTATTAAATTATTAATTAATTAATTAAACGACCTAGCATAGGTTAAGACCCCTAGAGCAACACATAGAAATCCTCATATGAGAATAGGACATTCACATTTAGTAGATAATAAACAATAAATCACCTTCTTTTTCATTAGCTAACAAAACAAAGAAACAACAAATAAAAAAACCCAAAGACCGAGACACAACCAAAGAATAATATTGTAAGACAAACATCTGTCACAGTTTCGTTGCCGGAACGATAAGTATTTGGCAACAAAGTAGGTATAATGACTTCACACATACGATGTGTTTTGGCGAAAAGGCATACCTGATAAATAGCTAGGTAACTATTGTTCAGAACTGAGCGAGGACATCACTGGATCTAAGCTATTGTATTTACAATCTTGCACTTATGCTTGTCTGAAATGTTGATGGCTCAAAACAACACGATGTTAAATTTCATCAAGAATAGTAGATGTTTACCTCAAATATTGTACTTTATATCAGAAATAGGTAAAAACCAACGGAACTCGTTATTTACCCTCAATAACAGCCGTGATAACAAAAGTGTTATTCTTAAGGAAAAATATAGTACAGTCAAATAAAGAAAAGGTTTATCGGTTTTTACTTACTACCTTTCATAAATTTGTAGGAGTAATACCTGTTGCACAGAAAATTATGCTTAACTGTTAGATCAGAAAGTGCAGATTTGCTTGTAACAACGTTGATTCCTTTTGATGTAAAGAAAATTTAAAGAAGGTTCATCATCATCAGCCCATTTAAGTCCCCACTGCTGGGGCACGGGCCTCCCTCAATCACATGAGAGGTAATTGCTATACTCACCACGCTTGGCAGACGGGTTGGCGAGTGTTTTGATATAAATGCAGAGTTTTCCTTCTCTGGGTGCTGATGATCATGCCAGCAGCTTTACCTTAGTCGCCTTTTACGACACCTCGGTAAGAGTGAGGGTGGCCTATTCTACTCTGCCGGGGACCACACGGCCACAAAGAAGGTTGGCAGATCTTTTTAAAACGGTATGTTGGTTTAACTGATTCTAGCCGTGCAACCTTTTAAGGCGACGAACCTTTTAATTCCCTGTACCGTACCTACAAGACAGGAAAAACTAAAAACATAGGTGGGTACCTACTACAAATAGATGGCATAGATAGGTACATAGATAGTAATTTTGGTTCGCAAAATAGAACAAAGTGAAAGTTATTATCAATTATAAATAACATTAGAATAAACCGTAAAATTTGTAAACTTTAACTTGGTAGAGACAATCGGAATATTTTTTACGGCACAGTGATTAATTCAGGTGATTATATAAATAAAAACATAAACATCTTTTGAGAATTATAATGCTGACAGATTGAACGAAAACTAGGCAGGCGTATCTAGGAGTACATAATTGTTTCTATCTATTGTTGTTGAGAACTTAAGTACAATATTACTGAGTATGTTGTAATTGAGTACCTACTCAAATTAAATACGACTACTGACTACAGTAAAATTACTAATAGTTTTACTCTGGTTGTGACAATTTGGCGTGACTACGAGTCAGTTGGGTAAGTTTTGCAATAGAAGATCCAGCAACAAGTAGGCAAAGATTCGGCAGTAACAGATTCGGCGGCGATCAATCCTCCACCACTCATTTGACATAATTGTCCTTCTTCACTTACTCAAAGGTTCCACAGACTTTAGAAAGGGCCCTTGGCAAAAAAATGCTTAAATTGATCGATGTTGATTTCAATAACTATAAAAGCAGAAGTACCTACTGTGAAAAAAAATCGAAACAAATGTTGCTATCCACAAACTTTGGCCTGGTACGCCAAGGGCGGGCGGACTCTTAACTTTCTCACAAAAGGATACAAGCTAAACAACCTACGTCAATCTCCTAAAGACTCATCAAAAAATCATGTCAGAATTCTGACATGCTTGACATAATTCGCAGAATTGTTAATACGTCCTACAAAAATGACGAAGACGGAATACTCCGTCAGCGACGTGTTTAGTCTGCGAGATATTTCAAACAATGCGTTTTTGATGCGACCTCGGTAATGTATTAGAACTGATTATGCTATTTTAGTAGACACTCGTCTTATGTTTGGTTTGTAAATGGCTGTAAAAATACTATTCAGTAGGAAGTGGGCTGGTATCAAAATTATCATAGTAAGTGCTCACGCGCGAGTATCTAACTGCCTATACTAGGTATCACTTAATTGTTTGAAACTTCAGTTGGAAAGTAGGTACTCTTATTCTGCCCCAGGTTTGGACAGTTAGAATAAATTCATGTTGTTTTACGTCGACTTACATAAGGAATATAATGGAAAACACTGAAGATTGTACATACAATATTACAAAAATGCTGAAATATGTATCAATAATTTTGACTTTGAATTAAAATATTTTACTTAGTTACTAATAACTACCTACATTTTTACACACTGTAACGAAATCGAATGCCTTCTCTCGGGGACGTCACATACTGGGGGCCTAACCCACGAAATCTTCAGTGGAGGTTTTACTTAACAGTAAAGTAGGTACAATGCATTATCAGATAAAACAAATAAACAAACAACAAATTAGATTAATGATTTTATAACATTTACACCTTCGATCGTAAACTTCATTGTGAAATCGATTCAATTCGAAAATAACAATTATTACCATTATTTAAAACCAATCAAGCTAAGCGAAAATTGCAAAAGCTAGTTAAATATTTCGATTCAATTTGGATTTATTTTAGACTGTGTAATCCACCAACTATTTTATTAACTAAGAAATTTTATTGTTACGGTTTTACTGCAAAAAACTCATTATTGTTCTGTAATTATAATTTATTTTTTAGAGGAGGATCAAAGTGTATTAACTCCATCTTCCGGAATAAATAGTATTATTATTAACTACTTAGAAAAGAGTTTTAACTCATAAATTATTTCAATTTATCAAAAAAAATCTAAGTTCATATGAACTTTTTTTAGACTATGTATCATAATAATTTTAATTAAGGCTTTTACAAAGACCAGTCGTTGATTTGTTTATTCCATCTTTAAATTAAGTACATAGACATTAGGTATGTCCCTTATCTCTAAAAGTAATATTGACGGAGATAGTACACTTTGATTTGTTACTCTATTATCATTTTACTTACGTTAGCATACACAATTTAATCTTCTACCCGGACGAAACGCTGGGTACAATAGCTGGTGCGTTGCGATGATCGTACGACAATGTACGGTATGAGGTACACAACACAATCATGATGATGGCGAGTATGTAAGTACATTTCACTGATCGGTTTCTTCAACTCAGATCTATGTGAGGAAGAAAAATTACGAATGTAAAATGACGAATCTTGATAAGTTACAATGAAGTATCGACTATCTTTCATCTAAGTACGTTTCTTATAACTTTAAATGAACCTACCGTCAAGTCAAACTAAGACATTCCCTAAACTTGACAGACGATGACAGATAAGATGGTAAGTAAGTACAATTTTGAAAAGTTCGTTAACACAATTGACCTGACCGAGACTCAAACCCGACCGGCTATCGAGAATCGTGAGAATTTATGTTCGTAAAGTATAACTGAATTTATTGAACAAAAGAAGAAAAACTTAAGAAAATTAAAACAATAACTAAGACCTAAAGCTAAGCTAAAAGCAAGTAAATAGGAAAGTTAAAACAAAGTAGGTCCCTGTGACAGTGTCCCGAAAATGCTGGCAGCATTACCCCGCTGGATCGCGATGGAAATTCGCTGGGCGAGGTAGCTGCCAGCCAGCCTTTGGCTCTCGTAAATCGTAGTAGTAGAAATTTGAACTTGGCAAAGAGAATCGGAATTATTATTAATAGTAGGTAGTAATATTAATATGCATAAATAATGATTTGTCAGAAATACAATACCTATTTACTTACTGTCAAAAATTAACAGACATGAAAATATGGTTTAGGTACAGGATTTTTACTTACGAGATACTAACATCAGAAAATTTTAGTTTCCCAATATGCTGATGATAATGGTGTAACATGGTTAAGCAATCGATGGTCAAACGATGGCGTGGATCAACGTTGAATGAGGGTCATGGCAGACTAATTTCTTTACGGCTAATAACCTATTAGTGTACTTTTCGCATAACTAAGTGGTATTTTCCACTAACTCGATGAAGTGAGTAGACGTGCAGTGGCCCAGACCATACTATATTACTGTGTCATGCAGTCCACGCCTCATCGCAACGCACCGACACCCAAAGCTAGCGTTGCCAATCGCACACGCACAATGACAACCGTACCTGGTTACAGCAGTGTCTCGGGCAGGGTACCAAATGGTAAATGTGGCTCACCGGAGTCAGCGGGCTCGGGATGCTGGAGGTCCTCAGCATGGACAGCTTCCTCCGCTGCTCCGCGGAGAGCGACGCGCGCCGGCTCCTGCCAACCCCATACCCGGACAGGTCAGCGGAATCGATGCTGCCGCCACGTATCAGCGACGGGCGGAACATGGCTTAAGCGGTGAATAGCAGACGGTATACTCGGGAAGCAAGTTAGGTAAACCTGTTTCTGAAAGTCAACTGTGGTGTGTTTGTGTTAAGATGGGTTGGTTTATTTTTCGTCGATGTTGTAAAATTTTCATTTATTTTCATTGCGTTTACAAATGCATATTTAATAATACAAACATGCAACATTCACAAAAAAATATCATTCTGAATTAAAAACATTTTAAAAATACACGCGTTCATACGATTGATTCGGTGATTTCACTGTACTAAAAATGAAAATCTCTGATGAAGGTACCTACTGATTTTGAATTTTATACAAATTCCACGAAAAGTGATGGACTTTTTAACTAATTATAGATGAATGACTCAAACTGAAAAAATCAAACAAATGAAAATACCCACGGCTAAGTAAATAAAAATATCATGGCTACCCTGTATCCACTTTATAACGTGTCAACCAGGAACAAATGGAAAAAAATAGAAAAAGTATTAAAGGGATTCGTAGTGGTAATGATGCTGATAGTGGATGTAGGTATGTTTTGTGAAGTTTTCTTAGAAAAATACAACTAACTGCCTAAATTTAATGTCCTTAATGTTTGTAACTATAAATGTCAATAAAATAGGTAGATAAACCATGCTCTTTATTAACAACTACCTGAAAACATAATGAATGATATGGGGAAATCTCAATTCGACTGAATTTTAACCTACCGAATAAAATGACATTCATCGTGATGGCTCACTTTTAAGAAAAAAATACATCGAACATTTCTAGAAAAGAATTTATTGAACGACAAATCGTAAATATACTTGGTGATATCTTATAAAATCGAGGCTAGATTTTGTTTGGCCTTCAATAGTCACGTGTCTTGAATCCAAGTCACATCAGTTGATTGCGGGTATTCATATACATCAAGCAATCGGAAGACATTCTTCAAACACACATGGGCTCTTATTAATGTTTATGTGAAGTAAAGTATGAAGGTGTATTATATTAGTGTCCGTGTTACGATGACTTTCAGAAAAGGCCACTAAGTTAATTACGTTTTTCATTAACACATTCAATTAATTGAAACTAAATGATTGAAATGAATGAGCTACACATCATTGATGGTCAAGTCAATAGATTAAATAAATGATTAAAAATATATCTTGAGTTGGCCCTGTTTTTCACTGAACAACATCGAATCACCTTTTCCTTTCCATATCTCGATCTGTCCAAGGGAATCGAAAAAGCACTTATGCACTTGTTTACTTCTAGTTCGAGACACGCATAGCGGCTGCACTCCGAAATAAACTGCACATTGTTGCGGGTGCCAAAAGTGGCGATTTAAAACACCCTTAATAAACTTGTGACGCGAACCGATTGGGCCGTTAATTTTCGTATATTAGGCGTAACAAAAAAAAGAAAATTAAGCTTGACCGTTTATTGCTTTGAACTTTTACGCGGGAACGTGAAAGTAACGCGACAACGCAAAACATGACACAAAACGTAATTTACTTTTTTGTTCTATTTTGAAAAGATATCTACTTCATTGAAAATATCGTGTAGCTAATAACAAGTTCGAATGACCGATGTGATTCCAGGCCCACTCGAAATGATTGGTGTAAAATCTTTCTGGCGCATTTATTTATTATAATGAAAGAAGTAACATAATAATGTATATTAAGTAATGCCATAAAGTAATAATTATTATGTATATGAAATAATTAGGTACTATAAATTATGTTTGTAACACTGCTTTAACATTTGTTTACTCTGTCTTATTTCCTAAAACATTACCTATTCTTTAGGAAAAGTTATTGACTCCAATAGAAACTCAACCGTGAGATCAAACAGTTTGTCACATCTAGGAACATCATTTATAACAAAAATTTACAGCAGACCCATTTTAGAATTGGGATTAATGCGAGAAAGTTTTATATTTGGATTGTCCCAGTTTAGCATACTCAATCAAATTATGGTTATTCGGGAAATGGGATCACATTGTAAGGAAACATGGTTTTGTGAATCGAAAGGAAATGGAAAAAGTTTTTGACTACTTTTTAATAAGTAAGAATAAAAAAGTAGCTAGCAAAAAGTGTATACTGCGCTACGAAAAGTTCAAGGTAGGTACGCTCAATCGGTCCTAAGTCACAATATTACAAAGAGGTGTTGATTCAAAACATTCATAGGTATAATAAAATAAATTAGAAATCGAATTCGAATACCCCAAAACCGAAAACCTGATTTAAAAAAGTGTAACCCAAAAAGTATTCCAATATCACTTAATACACTTTACGCCTGACCCAAAGTTCCGTCAATATGAAACTCTGTGAAAACTATCGGAGTCTATCGAAGTTTTTCGCGCGTCGCCTGATGCCGGCTTCGCGGATCGCGCGGACGGGCAAGAAACGCACACTGAAGTATTTCAGTATCGGAGACAGGTCTGCGTCTTGGCTGTGTTGACCGCTCGCCAGCACGTTGCACAATTATCTATCTGACATTTAAAATTGGATCAGACGATGCGTAGGCTAGTGCGGGAGTCCGATGAGGGAAAACCGCCACTTTCTTCTGTCAGTCATTTTTTTCTGTCACTTCACGCGTGTATAAACAACACGTGCCAGCTATTAGTCTCATGAATTTAATATTACTACGTCGATGATTAGTTTTGATATGTTTCAAATAGTTTTTTATTTATGTTACAACTGACAAGCATATGATCTCATTCACTCCTGAAGTTAGGTAGTGAAGATGAGGTAAATATGTGAATACGTGTTTTTCCTTCGGAAAACATAATTAAATCTGTGTAGAGCCGTGTGGCCAACGTTGGGGGAGGAAGGCTTTAAGTAATTTCATGTTGTAGTCAAAATAGGCTTGGAGAAATGTTTAGCATAGGTACCTACCTATATTTTTATTTGTTGAAGGATCCAATAAGCCAACATTTTCACAAGAGCTAAAGATTAACATCAAGTTTGTATTTCAAATAAAAAAACATACCAGACCAGGAGAACTAATAAATGAACCTACTCAGCATCAGGGAGTCTTGTGACCGGCTAAATATTATTAAACACTGTTTTTTTTTATTCGTATTCTTTTTTCTCCTCCCCCAATATGACAAGATTTTTAAATATTAAGTTTTTAAACTAACGATATTAATAGTTTTTTTTTAATCAGCCTATAAACTGTCCCACTGCAGGGCAAAGGCCTCCATTATAGAAATCAAGTTATCGCTACTATGATGGGATTAGGCTTAATCACCACGCTTGCCAAATGCGGATTGGTGATCACAAACCCGAGCTATGTCCGAAAAATTCGAAACATGATTTTCGCTCGACCCGGGAATCGAACGCAGGACCCTGAGATCACGGCTCGGTACTTAAACCACTAGACCAACAGGGCGTTATTATTAGTAGAATATTAATAGTTATGATTTATAAATAGACGCCTCTTGTACTTTCTGAACCTAGTGTGTCTACGTACTCGCAATCTCGGTCACCTGTTGTGCTTAGGTCAGCAAACGTCGTAAGGTTTCGCAAATTAGACGTAGTACGAGTAGTAATCACAATATAGCGTGTATTTTATCTAATTAGGTACTACATTTTTTTTATCTTTATGCACAATGGACACACCTAATGAAATTGCACTCGCCACCGATGTGTGCAAACACAAGTGCACTCTCTATTCCCTTGCCCTCATAATCCTATGTGATCACATCAGTGTGACACGACCGGAGAGGGATCGGGCGCAGCACCAACTTCCAGACTCCGGGCTGACACTAAGAATTTCTTAACAGAAAAACTAGGGTACAAATTTTGGCTCGACCCGGGGACCGAACCCAGGACCCCAAGCACAGCCATCGCTTTAAATTCGGCGCACTACTCACTGCGCCAGCGAGGCAGTGAACAATAATATTGAAGCTGTAAAACAGGGTCTCGAAACATTTTCAGAATTGACGATGATGAAGATGCTAAAGCAAGATGTCGGTTAATTCTCGTCTAGAGAACATCCAGCGGAAATTTATTAAGTTTTTATGTTTTCGTTTGAGAAATCCGTATAAATCGTCCGAATAACTTTACTATTGTAGGAAACATCATATCCTCCCTCTCGAACTAAGGCGTGAGATAGCCGATATTTGATAAAAATTGCTATTTTAGCAATTTTTAATAGATATGATAGCTGGGGGCAATCCCAGGTTCTTGCCAGCCTTTCCGAGTTGAATCTTAGGACACCTAAAAAGCCTAAGATTCAACTCGCCAATTTCCCTTCTTAGGGCGAAAACCAACTAAAGGCAGAATAGCTACTTATGGCGTGTGTGCAATAAGTTTAACAAACTTAGTAAGGAACTTGACTTAGGCCTTTTCAACACCAGCATACCGACGGTGAGACGACTCTGGGCGAGCGGTTCTTCGAACCGCAAAATATGTTAGACTTATATTATGCATAGAAAAATATATCATCATCATCATCATCAGCCCATTTAAGTCCCCACTGCTGGGGCACGGGCCTCCCTCAATCACATGAGGGGTAATTGCCATACTCACCACGCTTGGCAGACGGGTTGGCGAGGGTTTTGATAAAAATGCAGAGTTTTCCTTCTCTGGGTGCTGATGATCATGCCAGCAGCTTTACCTTAGTCGCCTTTTACGATACCTCGGTAAGAGTGAGGGTGGCCAATTCTACTCTGCCGGGGACCACACGGCTTAAAATATATAGATAGAAAAATATATAGATATATAAAAATAGCAATAAGTTGGAATTGATGTTAAGGAATGTTTCGTTTTGCTGAATATCCACATTTATATTCCAAGTTTATATCTGTTATACCTATAAGTGATTTCACTGTAACCATACTGATGTAAACATACATAAGAAATGTAAATCTGGTCTACCGTTATAAATAATAAATTAATTAATTAATCATTAAATGACAATACTTAGACAATACTTAGCATTTTATTTATTTATTAGATTCGTCGCGATCTAGAACTGCAGTACCCAGTTGGCACGCACTGGTGTTCCGTTGGCGCCACTCTTGCGCATGTCATCCGCTAGGCAGGCCGAAGACCTCGGTGCCATAGCTTGATGCATCAGTGAGATGCCCTTTATTAAGAGGTAAGATATTTATGATCTTACTTATTATTTACTAGATGGTATGATTTACATCGTACTCTCTCTATAGGCAAATGTAGATATAATGTGACAATTGTCAATAAATTAGTATACCCACGCTCAAAACCGTTAACCCCCTTTTTACGCCCTTAAGGGTTGAGTTTTCAAAAATCCCTTCATACAGCTCACTTTCAGTATTAAAGGAAACCCCCTGCCAAATTTCAATTTCCAGGGTCAGTAGTTTGGGCTGTGGGTGCATTCCTAGTCACTCAGGTTATCCTTATATATATTTTTATAAATTATACCCTTAAAGGGGTGAATTTTGTATGGAAGTTCGTCATCTTTGATAGGCAAGTGAAAAATTGTATATACCTATACGAATAATTAAAATAAGAAGTAATTCCCTTAAACGTTTTTAGAAAATCAGCCTTTGAGGAGGTAAATTATGTTTGGGCACCGGTTTTGAATAAAAAGTGAATTTTGAATTTTTAGCCCGTAAGGGGTAGTTGCGCGGGTTTAAAGTTTGAATTAAGACTTTTGTAATAAAGATTAAAACTGCGTGAGTAACGCCGCGGGCGCAGTCTAAATGATATATCTAAGTGGTCCTCCCTTATTACGTTCCAGAACCTAATATTGCTATTAGTTCCAAACTGAACCAATAGATGTCGCTCAGTGTCGACTACATCGCGCAAGCGTTTCCTCTTTTTGAAATATCAATAGAATTTACCTTTTTTTAATAGTATAGATATCTTGCGCTCTCCTCCCGCTCATCGCTAGTTTGTTGACTCCGATTTGTACACGAATGATATTAATTTTACGTTCTAAAACGGTGGCCGTTTATTTCGAACGACACGCTTTTGAGAAGACATTGTTTACGCGCGCGCCGGAGGGAGATGCGTGGGAGTTTTTATAGGGATGCGCGTACGATAAAGTAGGAGAGCTACGCTTCAGTATGAAAGCCACAGAAAACCAGCGTGAAGTTAGAGCTTGCGCTGTTTTGCAGAGTCAGTGAGAGTACCGGAGGTTTTTTATTTTATTTGATAGGTGGCAGAGGAGCAGATGGATCGCCTGATGGTAAGCGATTGCCGCCGCCTATTAGACACCCGCGACACCAGTGGAGTCACAAGTGCGTTGCCAACCTTTAAACCCCCTTTTCCCCGGATTTTGCCTCCGGTATCCTCACTCACGCAGCGAACCAAGCACACTAGTGAAGATGTCCTTCCGCTTACCAAGTCTTTATTTTGACTGACCGGATGGCGCAATTGGTAGTGACCCTGCCTCTTGCGCCAAAGGTCGTGGGTTCGATCCCCACCCTGGACATTCCTGAAACATTCGTGCGATGAACACTTGTGTTTGTTCGGTGTCTGGGTGTAATATATGTATTTAAGTATATATTTGTGTTCATCTGTTGTCTGATATCTGTAACACAAGTGCTTAAGCTACTTAGTACGGAATCAGGTCAACGTATGAGATGTTGTTGTATGAGATGTTGTACCTACTTTATAGTCCTAACATTTCTCACAGCCGGGGTGTAGGAACAGCGACAGACTGGCAATCAGTGGGAGAGCCACGCTTTGGCATGAATGGGCCGGCTCGACCGGAGAAATACCACGTCCTCACAGAAAACCGGCGTGAAGCAGAGCATGCGCTGTGTTTCGCTGCGTGAGTGAGGGTAGCGGAGGCCCAATCCAGGGGAAGGGGGGGTTAAAAGGTAAGCAGCGCACTTGTGACACCACTAGTGTTGCAGGTGTCCATGGGCGGCGGTAATCGCTTACCATCAGGTGATCCGTCTGCTCGTCTGCCACCTATATTATAAAAAAAAAAGTTTTAGACGCAAACGTGAATGACAAGATGATAATGCGTGTGATGATATAGAAGGAAAAGTTAGTAATAATGAAATCATAGGCCATTAAATGTGAATACAACCTGTGCGGATAAAGAATGGGATCAGAAATGGCAGCGCATCTATTCACTTCTCGCTCGAACACATATTTGCGTCTATACTTGCACTCGTGGGGTATAGACGCAAATAGTGTGCGAGCGAGAAGTGAATAGATGCGCCGCCATTTCTGATCCCATTCTTTATCCCATTATTTAAACGGGTTGTAGGTAGTTTATTTCCGGTTAGTGCCAGACATCTGGCAGCCCTGGGAGATTGAACAAGTGAAATGGCTCTAAAGATTGATCGATTTGTAAACAGACACCCAGTAAACAGTCGGTTCCAGTTCAAAGAAACATTTAGTTTAAGATTGGTCACTTCTTTTTAAAGTTTCAAATCGGTCAGGAGGTCTCTGAGCCTTAGTGACAGTCAGTCAGAACTGACCTTACGAAGGTCATCTTTCTTTCAGAAAATCCGATGATTCAAAGTCTCCCTGGTCCTAAACAAACGGGAACTGACAAAAAACTACTTTTTTTCATATCTAATGTATGTGGGACCTTTACCGTGAGAGAGCCACGCTTGGGCATGAATGGGCTGCCTCGAACAGAGTGATACCACGGCTTCACAAAAAACCGGCGTGAAGCAGCACTGTGCTGTGTTTCGCTGCGTGAGTGTACCGGAGGCCCAATCTGTGGGAAAGGGGGGTACAACGGTTGGCAGCGCACTAGTGACTCCACTTTTCACTGCGTGAGTGAGTGTACCTACCGGAGGCAAAATCTGTGGGAAAGGGGGGTACAAAGCTTGGCAGTGCCATAGTGACTCCACTGGTGTCGCGGGTATCTATGGGCAGCGGCAATCGCTTACCATCAGGTGATCCATCTGCTCGTCTGCCACCTATCTGTCACCTATTACATAAAAAAGATAAGTAAGTAGCTACCTACTTTATATTGATTCGAAAATGGGGTTGTTGTTTGATACAAGTTCAAATCATGAGTTTATGAGTTCTAGCAAAATTCTACTTGGCATTTTAAATACAAATTTATACCCTGTGAGTAAATAAATAAATTCACACAACATCTCATATACATTGACCTGATACCGTACTAAGGCTCGCTCAATCTTTATCCGTGCACGTCATATTTGTATTGAATGACAACGCTATACCACAGATTTAGTATCGGAATAAGATTGGTCGAATCGGTTCTAAGTAGCTTATGGTGACGGGTAAGGCACACTAGCGAAGCCAATCGATTTTAATTTTTAGCTAATTAACCGGATCTATTTTAAACAATTTCGGGGTTACAACCTCTCGGCAAACACTTATACCATTTATTAAATAACCATGCACAAATGTTGGGTCCAACGCGTACGCGCAAAAATTATTACCGCCAAAAGCGGCCACTTTTAGCGTGAATCAATCGCGTAAAAAACGGACCCAACATTTGTGCATGGTTATTTAATAAATAGTATAAGTGTTTGCCGAGAGGTTGTCACCCCGAAATTGTTTAAAATTGGATCTATGTTTACTAGCTAAAAATTAAAATCGATTGGCGTCGCTAGTGTGTCCTACCCGTCACCTTAAGCACTTGTGTCACGGATATCAGACAACAGAGGAATTACAAATATACTTAAATACATTGTAATTATTAAGAATATTATATTTATAGCAGGGTAAACAAAAATAGAAGCATACTTAAATGAGTAACATAATATAACTATTTTAAACAATTAACCAAATATTTTCATCCAATCTTTCCTCATCCAGTCACTGCCAGTTCCTCTTGTGGTCAGCTGTCCCTCGAGAGACAGGCATCCTAACACTACGTTTTACTAACCGCGGTATCCACCCCAAGACAAGTCTGCTTCAAAGATTGTTAGCTGATTACCTCATGGGTCAGACTATTAAACACGGTACAGGTAACAAAGTAGGTACGGGTAACATTTGAACCTAGGTACTTACAACCTGTGCGGATAAAGAATGGGATCAGAAATGGCGGCGCATCTATTCACTTCTCGCTCGCACACCCACGAGTGCGACTATAGACGCAAATAGTGTGCGAGTGAGAAGTGAATAGATGCGCCGAAATTTCTGATCCCATTCTTTATCCGCACAGTTTGTACACGGGATTTTGTTGCAAAACTAATCGGGCTTCGGTGACACTAAACTTACACAACTTCTTTTTAGTATATTAGATACAGACTAAATATAAGTAACTACATTTAATATGTTTATTTTTTCTTATTCAGTTCCATCAGCTATGACTCTAGCTAGATTTGTTCTGCGACGGTACTGTCGCACTGAGGCGAGCACTGGCAACGACACTCTTTTCATATTATCCTCCAACCGATTACGGCTACGGCGGCCAATCTCAACGATCAGCCACGTATGCAGGATATATTATAGTGCTCAGGTGTGTGCGCAAACACAAGTGCACTCTCTATTCCCTTACCCTCATATTCCGATGGGACACTACTGTGACACGACCAGAGAGGGATTAGGCGCAGGACCAACGGCTTAACGTGATTTCCGAGGCACGGGGGTACAAGACCGCCAACTTCCAGACTCCGGGCTGCCACTAACAATTTCTTACCGAAAACTTAGGTGCAAATTTTTGGCCCGACCCAGGGATCGAACCCGGGACCTCTTGCGCAGCCGTCGCTTTAAAGTGCGACCCACTAACCATTGCGCCACGAGGCAGTCAACGGACTTTTCATATTATGAGGATGTTGAATAGCAGAATATGAACTTATGTTTGCTTTGTTTAAGTTCTATTATTATTTACTTCTCCATAACGTAGTACCATATGGTTTTGTATGTTTTTATGGAATTTACGTTGGTGGTACGTCGCATCCAACAAAAAAAATCGAATTGTGGTTATATTATTTAGTTTTCTTTCAACCGCATGTGGAAACTTGTAATTTGCTTTTAATTATATACTTTAGAAACAAACATAACATTGTTATCAGTAAGTTTTCTTTAATAAAATGAAATATTAATAAAGTTAAATAAAAATAGATGCTACAAAACAGAATATTTTGAAACCAATCGACTCGACGAATCGACAAAAATAGCATAAACTGAACTGAAAGAGGCTTACACCCTAGAGGTTGAAAATGGCTAAATAAGAAAAGTAGAAGTGAATTATATTGTAAATGGTAATATTGTAGTGTGTGACGAACCTCGCCCTTAGGTTAGGCTAGTATATAAGTTAATTAGTACGTAATAAACAAAGAGTTATAACGCATCACTTGTTTTAATTAGACGTCCCGAACCTCCGTCATTGCATGGCGACCCTGCCAGTGCTGCCTATGGCGGCGCTGCGCACGGGCACATGTCGGGTTTGATTTTTTTTTGTGGAAAATAGTATTTTAATTTAAACAAACTTTAATGTAGAACATTGTTGTGGAAAAAGACAATTATGACAAATATATGGTGAATAAAATAAAGACAATACGGGCGTGCGTGCTGTAATACTATCGTGAGGAGTGCTGGGCGCAGGGCGCAGATGGAGCCAGAGGACGAAGTGTTTGCAGGCTGCCGGGAGATGTTGGTGTCCGATGTGGTATGATTGCCGGCAGCCAGGCGATGATGGAGTCCGATGGTTGGAGAGGAGACGCAGGGCGCCGGGAGATCGTTGGTGACCATGCACTTCGCATGGTCCTATGGGATTGGAACAGCCACCGTCGAAGATTTTTATTATTCTTTTTATTTTTTACTTTCTTTATATTTAAATTTTTAAATGTTGGCAACCATATATTTTTTCAGTAGATTTCATTTTTAGGTTTCTTGTCATAATATTTATAATTATTATCGTTTTACAGAATTTTACACTTTTAGAATAATATTGATTGTCACCAACCAACTAATAACTTGGATGTAGCTTGATTTTTTATTATTAAATTTGATTTCATTTTGAACGGAAAAACTTAGTATTCTTATAAGGTCGATATAATTTTCAAATTATAAATTTCAGTAATTTCAATAGATATGATTTGTTAAAGCACACATACATCGAAACGCTGATATAGCAACACGTGTGGCGTTCGTTACCATGCAGGCTTGAAGCGTAGGCATCGATTCGGGTTGGTATTTATTTTAAATCTGAACGAATTTTATTTTATTAACTTAATGTTATTTATTTATCACGGAGTATTGTTTTTTTAATTGTCAGATTGCGATTACCATAATTTTTTTAACATTTTTTGAATGGTAAATAATGTCAGATTGCCTCATTTATTAAATTAGTGAATTATTTTTTCAGTTTAGATTATTCAAAAGTTTGATATGGTAAGGTAGGACGCGTAGGTAATTAAAAACATTTAATTATTTTTTCTCAATTTGATTAGGTACTTAGGATTACTCGAAGACATTCGTTTTTAATTTTATTTTGTAATAGTTTGACTTTATAAATTACTTTTATTTCAGAAATATACTTAATATTCCAATGTTAAGTATTACGTTATTTTTTTATTATTTTTATATACATATACTATAGTTAATCATAAATAGTTTCAGTAAGTGTTAAAATTCATCGTTAAAATTCAGATTTATCAGAGTTCTTTCATATAATTGTAAGGATTGGATTCAACATTGAATTCATTACAAGATAAACAAGATAATTCTATACCATTTATGTGCAGGTTTGTATTTCTTTCTTTAGCGGTAATGATTTGAGCCGTACAATAACAAGTTGCATCATACATTTAGGTAAAGCGGTAACATGACGCTTGATGAACAATGCCACACGCGTTAGCTGGTTTTGCTGATTGTGCTGATTCTTCGAACTTTCCATATAATTTTTAAAGTAGGTCGTCTGATTTGAAGCATTTTTGCATTGAATGATTAGTGAGCCACAGTATAATGAAGGACAGTGATTGAGTATAGTAAGATTGAGTTATGGGTTGAGATGAAGTAAGCTGTTTTAAAAATCTTTTTGGAATTTTAGATAAGTATTCCATTAGGAACAGAACGTACTTTTACTCTGTCAAAAAGATATTTTAGAATAAATGTACCTACTCTAGTCACTCGTGATAATGGTCACAGCAAACAAATTTAAACACTTACCCTTTCCACGCAAGGCCTTCTCCTCCTAAAGAAGTCAGAGACACCACACAAGTACATTATCACCACTTAACCTCACAAGTACCTAACAATCTTCACCGAACTAAATGGCGTTAGGAGACACTGGCCCACGCTGAGGGTAGGCGAAGAATCCGATGGCATTGCGCCGTCAATAGTGCTTGATGCTTGATTATTGAACTGCGGGTAAACGATGATACAGGATGTTTGACATTTTAATGATATAATGTACTAAAATATTTAAAGTTTTTTCCTTTTAAGATTTTTCTCTGTCAATAAAGAATAAATAACAAACCATTTCACGAAAAGAATTGACATCCTAGTTACAATTTACTATTTTTGACCATGGGAGAGCTTCGTTTCAGCATAAATGGGCCGGCTCGACCGGAGTGGTACAACGGCCTCACAGAAAACCAGCGTGAAGCAGCACTGCGCTGTATCGCTGCGTGAGTGAGGGTACTGGAGGCCCAATCCGGGGTAGAGGGGGGTTTAAAGGTTGGCAGCGCACTGGTGTCGCGGGTGTCCATGGGCAGCGGCAATCGCTTACCATCAGGTGATCCGTCTGCTCGCCTGCCACCTATCACATAAGAAATAACTGTTAGATTTATTTTTAGATCATCATCATCATCATGTCAGCTAATAGATGTCCACTGCTGGACATAGGCCTCCCCCAATGTTCTCCACACAGATCGGTCCTGCGCCGTTCGAATCCAATGGATTCCCGCGATCTTCACCAGATGGTCGGTCCACCTTGTTGGGGGCGCCACGGCTGCGGCTTCCTGTACGTGGCCTCCACTCGAGGACCTTTCCGCCCCAACGGGGCCGTCTGTTCTCCTCGCTATGTGCCCTGCCCATTGCCACTTGAGGCATGCCATCCTTTGGGCTATGTCTGTAACCTTAGTTCTCCTACGTATCTCATTTCTGATATTTTTAGATAAAGTACTAAATATGTATCAACACTCTGTACAGTAATATTAGTTTATCAAAAACGAACAATGCTACCTACATTGTTAGTTTTTGATAAACTAGCACAATAGTATAGTAATGAGTAGGGAGGTTTCTACTTAGTTAAGTACTCATTATTAAATGATTAGTAAACTACCCTCTGTACGTATCACCGAGATATTAGGTCAAGGTACTCACATAAATTTAATAAATTCAACACTACTTATAACAGCTGGACCGAACTACAATGTACATTTAGGAAGTAAGATAGTCATATTTATTTTGTTGTTGTGGGCGATTCCTCCCTCGAATGAGATCGCACATGACTAAAGTGCACTGCTAAACATTTTTATGTTTTACTGATCATTTCTGACTAGACTGACCGGATGGCGCAATTGGTAGTGACCCTGCCTCTTACGTCAAAGGTCGTGGGTTCGATCCCCACCCTGGACAAACGTTCCTGCGATGAACACTTGTGTTTGTTCAGTGTCTGGGTGTAATATATGTATTTAAATATAAATTTGTGTTCCTCTGTTGTCTGATATCTGTAACACAAATGGTTAAGCTACTTAGTACGGAATCAGGTCAACGTATGAGATGTTGTGAGAATTATTATTTCTGTTGGTTCTGGATTTTCGTGTTTCATAGGCCTGGCTCGTTGGATGACCCTGCCTCCCGCGGTAAGGATATAGAAAATACTTATTCTTTTTTTTATGTGATAGGTGGCAGACGAGCCTCGATTGCCGGATTGCCTCATGGTAAGCGATTGCCGCCTCCCATAGACACCCGCGACACCAGTGGAGTCACAAGTGCGCTGCCTACCTTTAAACCCCCCTTTTCCCCAGATTGGGCCTCCGGTATCCTCACTCACGCAGCGAACCAAGCACACTGGTGAAGATGTCCTTCCGCTTACCAAGTCCTGGATCATAGTGAATCCACACACACAACAGCAAAACACAGCACAGTGCAGCTTCACGCTGGTTTTCTGTGATGCCGTGGTATGACTCCGGTCGAGGCGGCCCATTTATGCCGAAGCCTGGCCAAGCACGTGTCAGACTAAACACTTTTGTATGTTCAATGTCTGGGTAAATGTTTAAGATATTGTGTTATCTTCTTTAATGATCAAGTCGAATTTCATGTTTTCTAATATTTGGAAATACATAAGAAACTTGACGACCTCGAAGACGCAGAGGCTATGGTGTTGTACTCAATTGTGGAAGCGTTCCAGGTTCAATTCTCTGACGACGTTTTAATTTAGGAAAATTGGACAGGACTTGGGAGTGTAGGTAGATAGGTTAGTACAGCTGTACTACGTTTATAAGTTTAACATCGGCCAAATTCGTCTACGCAGAAGAGCAAGTTAAATCCGATTGATAACGATTGCGAAAGCAGTTGAAATACAGACTTTATTGCGTTACGTTAGGATTAAATACAAAAATCCAGAGAGGAATGCTATCTCTCTCTTAACCGAACATGGCGCTGCCGCATCAACCAATAAGAAATTGTAAATTTCAAAAATAAGGCTTCTGCGCAGGTTTAATTGGTGTAACTTATAAAAGTGGTAAAACTGTACTAGGTAGGTACATACCGAGAATGCCCTTGTTGGAGATGAGCTGATGGGTGTGATTTGTCTGGCGCATTTTATATTTATACTCTTTCAATCATATCATATAGAGATATCAAAATGGAAACCTCAAATCATCAAATAAATATGATGGTGGCGAATAGGTTGGACGCGTCTGTATTTGCCCGTTTCATCGCTTTGCATGTACTTAAGCAGGCAAAGCGATGATATGAGAGAATCCCTCACCATACTCCTTTCATGTATCACTTACATAGTTTTAAGGCCTTTCTATTACTAACCCATATGGACTTCTGGTCTTGAAATAAAAGATTTTTTTTTTATTTATTTATATCATAGAGTTGATACTCAATTTGAAATATAACATCCTGTATATTTATAAGAAGTTGGTTCCAACCGCCTCAATCCCGCGGGAACCGCCGCGCTAATTGTTTACAATCCGCGGCGCCTTCGCAACCGGCTGCGCGTGCGCATGTCATCGATGTGCAATGCCCGTTTATCATCATAATAATTCATATTAGTTCTTCAAATGTGAGGTTTCCCATATTAATCAATCTTAAGGTGACGGGTTGGACACACTGGCGATGCCAATCGATTTTAATTTTTAGCTACTAAACCCAAAATTTGTGCATAGTTATTTAATAAATAGTATAAGTGTTTGCCGAGAGGTTGTAACCCCGAAATTGTTTAAAATAGATCCGGTTTAGTAGCTAAAATTAAAATTGATTGGCGTCGCTAGTGTGCCCTACCCGTCACCCTAATGAGAGTGGCCGAAAATCGGGAGCAGTGGCGTGCATTAGGGGAGACCTACGTCCAGCAGTAGACGAGTGTGGGTTGCTGATGATGATGATTAATAAATAGACAGTTACACCAGAACCAGGTTCAAACCAATCTATAGACGAAAGAAGATTGTACTTTGTACTTACAAATTCTTCTGACTTATTTAGTATCGGGCAAATTTAGGACGTTGAGGCGGGCGGTTCTTGTAGTATTCATCTTCCTTCCTGACGCAATAGGCTTGGACGGAGCCCACGAGGTCCTGGCCTGGGTGCGCACGCGCCACCGCGTCGAAGAACTTGTAGCCCACGCCGCCGCGGAGGAGGTAGGGGGTGCCGCCGTCAGTTTCAATGGCTAGGTGAGTTATCTGGTGAAGGTAAATGCTGTTAGCTTACAATATAATTGTTGAACGAAACCATCGTATGGGGCATTTCCAGAATGATGTAACCTTCATACCTTCAAGAATTAGTGTAATTCCTTTAAAAGCGCACTTGTGACAACGACTGGCCGGATGGCGTATTTGGTAGTGACCCTGCCTCATACGCCAAAGGTTGAGGGTTCGATCCCTACCCTGGACTTGACATTTGAGGGATGAACACCTGTATATGTTCAGTCTCTGGGTGTAATTATGTGTATCTATACTATACACATAAAACTAAATGACGACTGACCGTCCGTAACACAAGTGCCTATGCTACTTAGTAACAGAATCAGGTCAATGTATGAGATGTATGAATTTATTTATTTTTTATTTATTTCCTACATGTAAATATGTATATGACATGTAGGTATCCCTGGGTGGCAGCAATCAAAACCATCAAGTGTTAGGTACTTCTGGTAATCTGCCCCTTTTTATCTTTTTTTTTACTACGTCGGTGGCAAACAAGGAGGAAATTACTCTGGAACCGTCCTGTGCGAGACTATTTGGCTTCCAATGTGTGAGGGTGGATGCTTTGCCGACGCAAAGCATAAAATGGCTGTCACATTAGGCTTTGGATTCTCACGTTTTCCCTTGAATAGCGTAGAGGATACAAAGGTGGTGTTATTAGGATTGGCCTGTGACGGAAGTTCTAAGAATGTAGTCCCACAGGCTGTGGGCTTCATCTTCTCAAACAGCTTTCCTTCTATTAACATGGTGTCTTGTGTTGTGTTAGTCCAGGAAAAGATTGCTATGGAAAAACACTAGGCGTTCACTTACAACGCAATCAAAGAATCCAGTGGCAAGGATTTTGTGGCCAATCTCCTCCGCTGCATACTGAAACCTTCTCCGGAAGACCCTCGTGTCGTTCGGCTTCCTCGAGCCTTGGTAGATGTTGTGAGCAGTATTCAGGAGAGAATCTATTGACGCGGTGGTTTTGGGCAAAGGCTGCGGGTGTTCTTTGGGATCGTAGAAGTTGAAGCGGCGGAAGTTTTTTCTGTAAATTGAAATAATTATGAGAATCGGTTGAACAAATTGGAGAGATTTGTGTGTAGGTTAGGTTACTAGGAACTTTATACGTTTTACTCCTACCTTTAGCGATCAAGAATACTCTAGGGCTATAATCATAACCGTTCAATAAACCTTTGTTAGCTAAAACGGTGTTATAGAATAGTTTTGACGTTCGAATCCAGAAAATTTCATAAAAAAAATTTAAAAAAGAATGAAAACAGCTTTATAACACCGTTTTTTAGTTAGTTAAACCTTAACCAACCGTTGATGATTAAGACCCTTAGGTTCTTAATTGTTTAGGGCAGAAGACTTGCGGGAAGTAGGTAAGGTATGTAGGTAGGTACTTCTACTTACGTGAAAGATTTACTCAACTCCCTCTGCAGCTTTTCAAAAGCAAAACTTTGACTAGAACAGACAAGACCTGTTAATTCTAAATTTATAAAAAGGTAAATCAATGAGAGATTTACTACAATTAGCTTCATAGTTTATAAATTTGCATTACGATGTAAAGGAATGCGTTCCCTAAGATTCAAGTTTATTTGCCATAAGTTATTATCGCATCTGTGCGATGTAAGTTTACAATAGTTTATTTTCTGTGATTTATGATCAGTTGGTTCATGAAACGAGAGTCTCGATACGCCTACTGACTTTTGCATTAAATAATTTATGACAGTTATAAAAGTTGTTATTACGAAGGACGTGCTTACATAAGTTATTGGATTAGTTAACATGAAAAAGAGTTGAATCTGAGTTTTTTATGCAGCCATAATTACCTGCTAGAGTAGTTTGTGGGTACACAGGGCGTCTAGCAATGCCCATAGCTAAAAGCACAAAGATTTGAAAAATCCAAAGGTACGTGCTTTGACCCCCCCGACATGGAAAGCGCTTTCCTATCCACTGAGCTACCATATCGCTCCGCAATGCCACCATCGCTCCAGCCTAAGAAATTGGGACAACACGACAATTTAATTTTTTTTCAAAATGAAAAACATCGTTTTCTAGATTAGCCTTAAGTATAGGATTTTTATGAAAATTGTTTTAGAATTTTTTAAAAGATATTTAAGGAGAAATTAAATAAAATGTAAAAATTCCCGTATGACATCACAGCTCGGCATGACAAATTAATGACTGCCTTTGCTCACGTTGACTTAAGAAAAAAGAAAATGGCTGACAATCACAGTAGTGAATAAGACAGAGAGAGAGTCAACTTTTTTTATTGTATAGCAAAGACATCACCTACGTAGTGCCTCAGGACTACGTCACCTCCTGCATTTTTATCTATCTTTTTTTTTATTATTCAATAAAAACACTCATTTAATGAAAACTAACAAATACAGGTCATCTTTTTTTTCTTTCTTTATTCGAAAAGCAAAGCATATAAAAATGGTAAAATATTTTTTTGTCGTATTGTCCATGGTGCAATAAGCATGGAGCTAGATTTATCTCTCGCTTCATAAAATTAGTGATGGTCAATTTTAATTTTCGGATTTATTTCCGATCCATACACACAAATTAAAAAAAAGCGTTGAACGTAAGTAAAATGGACAACATTTCAAAATTGCTAAGCTCTGAAACAAAAAATAACATTTCTTTATTTACTTTTCCGCTCCGCGAATATATATTTATTAATTTTTTATATTGCTTATTTACTGAGAAAAAAATTAAAAACTAAAAAACGTAAGATGACGTCATCGGACGGCAGAATGTAAAATATTTCTTTGCTTAGCACATTATAGTTTTAAATTTACGAAATGCCAAACCTATGACATGCAACTGTCAAAAAAAAGACAACTTGTCAACGTTGAATGTATCAATGACGTTGACAATGTTGACACTAGTATTATTTACCTTTGACAGTAGTACCTTTTTTTTATTAAAACAATGATAAGCAAAGGAATATCGCTGTATTCAGCCGTCCGATGACGTCATATGGCGCTTACGTCTATTTAGAATATAAAGAATTTCAATAATTATTTTATGCATGAAAATGGACAAATTTTGAAAAAAGAAAAAAATAAGGGTCCGTTCTATTTATGTCTATTTAACTGGTGAAACGTGTTGACTGCTAATTTATTGCAGAGTCCGCGACATCAAAGAAGGCCTGTGATAAGCGCCACTTCTGTGACGTCACCATTCAAATTTGAGCTTTGTCAGTGAAACGACTAGGAATCTAAAATTTTAGTTCCGTGTTTTGCCGCGGGACGGGACTTCTTTGGTGACGCTTTCCCCGCATGGCCCAAGATTTTGCCGCCATAAATAAAAATATAATGTCTTAATGTGAACAAAAGGTTAACAAAGAAAACCGAAAGGGACTTATTGACTTTGAAGGACAACAAAACTAAACGTAACTGACATTTAATAATTGACAGATGCATTGATTGTTCTTCGTCTGTTTTATTTCCATTTAATTAATTACTTTTGATAAAATAATGTGTGTATTAGTTATACGTTCTCTATCTTAAACTCAGTTTTTCCGTCTAGTTAATATTAACTTCCATTTCCCTTTTAAGAGCACCATGGATGGTAAGTCGACAATATTAATATTAATACTTTGCACTGTAGAATTCTACACCAAAACGCTGATTATTATGATTTTAGGTTCTTCAGCGAAGAAATCTACCTCTTTAGAGACCCTAGTCATTCAAAACATCACAAATTTAAACGATTTAAAGGTGAAACTTAATGATATCATCAAAAGTGGCAAAGATTACGAATACGAAGTTTCCCCTTGCCTCAAGACGTTACTGACTAGTTCTGACCAAGATATTGTAGTTCTTACAGTTCAGGCTATCTCGGAACTGGTGAAATGCGAGGAAAAAAGGGAAACATACTCTCAGAAAGAGGTTATAAATCCTATAGTAAATATACTGGATAAAGAGATGCATTCAGGCAGAACTGAACTGTTAAAACAGTGCTGCAGAGCTTTGGGCAACTTGTGTTGCGACTGTGACACGTCCCGGACAGTTTTGCAAGAATGTAATGGCATATCTACACTGAAGAAACTGCTACACCACAGTATAGACAAAAATACTTCTGCCTATGACGATATAAAGCTGCTTGTCTGTAAAACACTATTAAACTTTGGTATTGGTGGTCCGAAGTTCCTAGAATCAATGGTACAAGATGGTGTGATAGATTTGTTGCATAAAATTCTCTCAATTGAGTTAGCGAAGGATGACATGTGCGATGATATTGTGTCCACTGTTTTGGAGATAACAAATGTAATTAATGATTATACACCAGAGTTCATGTTTGAAGAGAAGGTGAATAAAGCAGTGCTTGATGTTCTGCGGGAGACCACTAATGTTGAGATATCAGAACTCTGCCTAGATCATTTGCACAATCAGGCTGAACATGGTAAGTGGTATAGTAATTTTAACTTTTTTTAATAGCTTGAGTGTCATGAATAAAGTCAACTTCTGCCAATGTCAAGAGAAAAGTTACC
This sequence comes from Marasmia exigua, assembly GCA_019059595.1. Lineage (NCBI taxonomy): Eukaryota > Metazoa > Arthropoda > Insecta > Lepidoptera > Crambidae > Marasmia > Marasmia exigua. The sequence continues at coordinate 27,443,413 of CM032466.1, forward strand.
TATTAAATATTGATTCTTTGTTAAAATAATACAAAATAATGTAATCAATAACAAATTCAATGTCTTTACTTACAATTAGGTAATATAATCAATTGCAGATTCAGTAAAAACTCTATTGGCAAATGAAGGAGGAATCCAACTGGTGTGTTTGCGACTGGAACAGTTGATGGCAAAGAGGGATGCTGGTGAACTCAATGCAGAAGATGCTGAAGTGGAAGCCATCATAAAGCAAGCCTGTGACCTCATCATCATAGTTCTTACTGGTGGTATGAATGTAATTGATTTGATAGATATTACTTTGATACAAAAAATTAGGGTGGAATAAAGTTTTCCCTCCACTAGTTTACTTTTTCTGCTATAATTTTCAATAAATCTGTAGAACAACTATCATTGACTGTGGAAGAGCCACGCTTCCGACATGAATGGGTCGGCTTCACCGGAGTGATAATACAGTCTCAAAGAAAAGTATAAAGCAATGTTTGCGCTTTCGCCGAGTGAGTACTACGCTGGCGGCGGCAATCGCTTACCATCAGGTGATCCGTCTGTTCGCCTGCCACCTATCACAAAATAAACTACACAGTACATATGCTGTACTTTTTAAAATCTCTTTTATGCTTACAATAAGGAAAAATCAAATAAGAGTGATGGTAGCTCAAAGGATACGAACGCGCCTTCCACGCAGGTGGTCGAGATTCGAATCCGAGCATGCACCAATAGTTTTGCCAAATCTATGTGCGTATTTCTACCATTACCATCTGCTTGGCATTAAGGGAAAACATCGTGAGGAAATGACGACCCGTTTGGAACAGTGGTAGTGAACGGTGTGCAAGGGTTGCGGGTTCGATCCCCGCACAGTACAAACATTTGTGTGCATGAACATGTCTGTTTGTATTGGTCTGGGTGTTCCCTATGTATTTACAAAAGAAAAGTATTATATGTTTGTATATATTTGTAATTCTGCTGTTGGTGCTGATATCCGTAACACAGGTGCAGGAGCAACCTATCTCGGAGTCAGATCAATGTATGTGAAGTTGTGAAATATTTATTTAAAAAAAAAACCTGCATGTTTCGGAAAAAGTTTCTGAAATGTGTAACCATCATTCAGTTGGTCTGGTTCCCCTGTTAAAGGGTGCGAAGGTCAGACGGCAGTCGCTTCATTGTAATTACCAGACCCTCCCAATCCTGAATCATGGTCTAAGCGTACCCCGGGCTCCAAAGCGACAGCTTTGGACGGAACCGGGAGTTACACGCTAAGATGAAGAAGAAGAATATAGAAAAATCATATTCTCTGGTATTTTGTAGATGAAGCAATGCATGCTCTATACAAGAACGGCCTCGGCGAAGTGTACCTCACGATGGTGGGCTGGCTCGAGTCGCCCGACCACCACCTGCTCACCACGGCGGTACTGGCGATAGGCAACTTCGCGCGACAGGACGACTTACTGCACACAGATGATGGAGACTAAGATATTTGATAAGTTGCTCGGTAAGTATGTTGTTATTATTGGCTGTACGTACTTTATTATTGTCAACGCCATGTGTACATCCTTTTTACTACCTCTTTTACCAAGCATATTATAAGCAACAATTATTGTTCTGTGACTTTTGATTTTTTATGATCTCAAAGTTTCTCGGTCAAAATTTCTAGTTCTATTGTAAAATTAAAGGCTAATAAGTATGTTGTCAATAGCATGACTAACGTGCCAATCTGATAGTTTTTGTTTTATTTATTACATTTGTCTAAGATATTTACATGCCATATTTTATTGGCTAAACATGAATATGCTTTTATTACTGAATAATTATTTGTGACCGTTTATACCATCATTCAAATAAATTAATATGAATTTGAATTTGAAAATTTGCCAATTGTCAATCGGGCAAAATATTTTTTTTAATTTTCTGGTTTGATTCCCGTGCAATACTTTAAGGTACTTTCCCTTCATGTCCCATAGTCGTGGGACGCCCTGTATACTGTCCCACTGCAGGAGCAATGGCTTCCATCATACAAATCATGTTATCGCTGCTATGATGGGATTTGTGGAATCAGCATTCTTGCCTAATGCGTATTGGATCACCAATCAGATCACAAAGCCAAATTCGAAACGTTCATCCCGGGAATCGAACCGACCGGGCGTTGCGCCAATGTCACTTTTTTCGCGTACCGCATAGCAGGGTAGATGAGGTAAATAACAAAAAAATTAAACTAAACTAAATGATAAAATACTGATACCTACTTTGAGACGTCAAATTAACTTTAAATGGTTAAAGTATAGTATCAGCCTTTAAACTGTCCCACTGCAGGGCAAAGGCCTCCATCATAGAAATCATGTTATCGCTACTATGATGGGATTAGGCTTAATCACCACGCTTGCCAAATGCGGATTGGTGATCACAAGCCCGAGCTATGTTCAAAAAATTCGAAACATACTTTTCGCTCGACCCGGGAAACGAACCCACGACCCCGAGATCACGGCCCGGTACTTAAACCACTTAGACCATTTGGGTGTCTTAATGGTTACTTAAGAAAAAATATTGACACTTATTTCAATACGCATAAAGACTATCTATAATTTAGGTTACGAACACCTGAGTTAATCTTTATGTTAAGTTAGTTTGATCGCAAAGATGGGTTTTGGTTCGGCAGACATCTTCGAAGTGTACCACGGGTTCAGCTTGCGCATGGCGGAGCCCGACGCGCCGCAGCCCGTGGACCCCGCCACCGTCACCAAGATCCAGCACGCGCTGCTCTCCGCCATCAGGAACCTCATCGTCTCCGTGCCTAACAAGGTAACTTTGTAAGTCTTTGGGACAGAGACATCAGACTCCAAGATCGAATTCGGAATTCTAAAATCCGTCGCAGGACAGGAAGTTCCAAGACTTAGGATCAAGAGTGATGGAGCTAAAGTGGGTTTGGGCAGGACACTTAGCTAGGCGCGGTGATGGCAGGTGGATTAAAATCCTGACCGAATGGTATCCTAGAACCGGCAGACGAAATCCGGGTCGTCCAGTATCCCGATGGGTCGATAACATCACCAAAATCGTGGGGACTACATGGCCGAGCGGCTCAAGACCGGGTACAGCCGTTTATAAGTTCATCATCATCAGCCCATTTAAGTCCCCACTGATGGGGCACGGGCCTCCCTCAATCACATGAGGGGTAATTGCTATACTCACCACGCTTGGCAAAAGGGTTGGCGAGGGTTTTGATATAAATGCAGAGTTTTCCTTCTCTGGGTGCTGATGATCATGCCAGCAGCTTTACCTTAGTCGCCTTTTACGACACCTCGGTAAGAGTGAGGGTGGCCTATTCTACTCTGCCGGGAACCACACGGCCAAGACTTTATTGCGTTACATTAATATTAAATACAATAAATCCAGAGAAGAATACTATCTCTCTCTCTTAAACGCTCTCGTACCGAACATGGCGCTGACGCATCAACCAATAAGAAATTATGATTTTTACATTTGCGCGCGTAAATGGAGCGTTTTGATTGGTTAAGATTTTGTCGCAGTTTTCGAAAATAAGACTTCTGCGCAGGTACATTGGTGTAACTTATAAAATTGGTAAAACTCTACATTGGCGTAATGGAAAGGGTAAAGGCGAACATTACAATTTTAGTTTGAGTAATATCACGTATCTGACCGACTAACTGTCTGTGATGCGGAAGAGACTATGAGGCGACGTATGACCTGATGGTATGCGATTGCAACACCAGTGGAGTCACAAGTTTCGTTTTTCGGATTACCAGGCTTGCCATATTCATTCAGGCATTTTCGGCAGATCTACCACAGTGTCTCAAGACGAAAGTCTTTAATGCGTGTGTGTTGCCAGTGATGACATACGGAACCGAAACGTGGCCGCTTACAATGTGCCGATTAAGGAGGCTCAAAGTCACCCAGAGAGCAATGGAGAGGGCTATGCTCGGAGTCTCCCTGCGTGATCGTATCAGAAATGATGAGATCCGCAGGAGAACTAAGGTCACAGACGTAGCCCAAAGGATTGCATGCCTCAAGTGGCAATGGGCAGGGCACATAGCGAGGAGAACAGACGGCCGTTGGGGCGGAAAGGTCCTCGAGTGGAGGCCACGTACAGGAACTCGCAGCCGCGGTAGGCCTCCTACAAGGTGGACCGACGATCTGGTGAAGATCGCGGGAATCCATTGGATGCGGGAGGCACAGGACCTATCTGTGTGGAAAACATTGGGGGAGGCCTATGTCCAGCAATGGACGTCTATTGGCTGAAATGATGACGTATCTGACCGACTAACTGTCTGCGATGCGGAAGTGACTATGATCCGACGTATGACCTGATGGTATGCGATTGCAACACCAGTGGAGTCACAAGTTTCGTTTTTCGGATTACCTATAAGCCTTGCCAAAGAATTTACATCTTTATTAAAAGTATACATATAGATGTAATTGGTTTGCAGCGCGTGGCAGCCGCCGGCGGGCGTGCCGCGCCGCTGCTGCTGGGCGCGCTGCCGCACGTGCAGCAGCACCACGTCGCGTACAAGCTGCTCGCCGCCATACGCATGCTCGTCGATGGACAAGGTGAGTTCTGTAATGTTGGTACTGCTGTACCACGTTTATAAGTTTTGAACTTATCTCGCCTTAGTGTAGCTTAACACTTTAGTACCATGTCAAAGTAACTGTTCTGCCTATTACTTCGACATGGTACTAGTGTTGAGCAACGTTTGATGTTGACCGTACCTACTGCTTTTGTGAAAATGGAGGTCGCGGATTTTACCATTATTATTGTTTTTGTACTTATTAAGAATGTAATTAATGTATCTAATTACATGGTTTACCTATTACTTACTGTTTAACACGTAAAATTACGTTACTGTTCTTAAAACTTAAGTGTGCACATAATTTTGAATGGCAATCCAGATCAATACTGTTTATTTTAAAACTAATTAACTTAGTTGTAATTTGTATTGTGTGAATAAAAAAACCATTCGTCTACGCAAAATAGCAAGAGCAATACAGACTTAATTGATTTACATCAAGATTAAATACAATAAATCCAGAATGGAACGTTAATCTCTCATAACCGCACTCGTACCGAACATGGCGCTCACGCACGCGTTAAACGCACCAATAAGAAATTGTCATATTTGGCGCGTATAAATGGAGTGTTGTCATTGGTTAAAATCTAATTATGTTGCATATAAACTGCTCGACGCTATTCGCATGCTAGTTGATGGACAAGGTTAGTTCTGTCGATGTTGGTACCTCTAGACACCCCGGCGGGAGGCAGGTGATCTGTTATATGAACAGCTTGCTTTATGACGTGACATAAAGCTTATGAGGGGCCATGGAAACATGTCAATACCGGACGTTATACGAGGGGCAGGGCTTTATACAGGATAGGAGTATCAAATAGCGCAACCCTAGCCATGACCCCATTTTTTTTATGGGAAGATCTGTAATGGACCCGGCTTGTAGGATAGGTTTATTCCGTCTTCCTTTTGCAGAATACAGGGTGGCCCAATTACAGTGGTCATCTGGCTGTGAACTACTTAATATACAATAATCTTAACATAAATATGTCAGACTACGGGCTGACACTAAGAATTTCTTACCGAAAACTTAGGTTACAAATTTTTGGCCTGACCCGGGGATTGAACCTGGGACCTCTTGCGCAGCCGTTGCTTTATACGAGTAGTGCTACCCACTAACCACTACGCCAACGAGGCAGTCTCAATTAGCGAATAACAGGCCTGTGCTGCGTAGCAAAATATTATTATTATTATTAATTATTCAGGCAGACAGTTCAGGAACTGATTATTATTAAATATCCCCGATAAGTAGGTATAATGGAAACTGATAGGTACTGTAACTGACTACTCTTGACGGGTAGAGGGCATATATTTACCACATATTATGTTGAGACATTATTTACTACAAAATCATAAAGAGAAAAATAAAATGAAAATACGAAATGAAAGGTAGACATTCTAGTTATAAATTATTTCAGCTCAGAAATCAAAAGGGTTTTTAGTAAGTTCATTTTAATTATGTGGTTTTTAAATAGCCTCTGCAAGTAAGGGTTAAGAGCCGGCAACGCATCTGTGATGCCCCATGTGTTGCAGATGTCTATGGGTGGCGTTAATCAATTACCATCGGGTGAGCCGTCCGCCCCGTTGGTCTAGTGGTTTAAGTACCTGGTCGTGATCTCGGGGTCTTGGGTTCGATTCCCGGGTCGAGCAAAGGTATGTTCCGAATTTTTCGAACATAGCTATGATCACTAAACCCCATTAGGCAAGCATGTTGATTAAGCGTAATTCTATTATAGTAGCGATGATTTGTTTTCTAAGTTGGAGGCCGTTGCCCTGCAGTGGGACAGGGAACGTTCAACGCAATTTTTGAAGATTTTTGACCACTAACGAATACTGACAAGATAACGAAAAGAACATTAAATGACGTACAATACAATTTAGGTATTCCTTGTGAAATATGAACAAAAAGGTTTGCCAACTTGCGAGAACATATTACAAATGACGACCAGATTAATACGATCGAGGGATTCCCCGTAAATCGTAAATGAAAAGGGTTGCCAATTTGGGAGTTTTAATTCCTTAATTTTTTCCTGCCCCTGTAACACCTCTCCCCCAAATGGACAATATGACAAAAAAATATTTTCCGAAATGAAAAATACGATTTCTAGATTAAACTCATAGAAATTTAAGAAAAATAAATTTTGAATTTTGAAACAGATATTAATGGAGAAAAAAAAAATAAAACGTGAAAATGTGTGACGTCATCACTCGGCATCACAAATTAATAACGCTTTTGCTCACGTTGATTAAAATAAGATCATAAAGTGACAGTAAGTAACTTAAAGTCACCAAATTTTTATTAGACGTATAGCACCGACATCACAATACGTTGAGCCTCAGGACTACGTCACTTCCGTCAAATTAATTAATAATTAAAAAAAATATATTTCAATAAATACACATATTTAAAGATAACTAAAAAATATGGGTCATTATTTCTCTTTCTTTATTGGAAAAGCGTATAAAAATGCTATTTTTTTTTGTCGTATTGTCCATTGCGTTACGTAATACCTGGACGGTCCCACAGTATACAACCTGTGCGGATAAAGAATGGGATAAAAATGGCGTTGCGTCTATACTCGCACTCGTGGGGTGCGAGTATAGACGCAAATAGTGTGCGAGCGAGAAGTGAATAAATGCGCCGCAATTTCTGATCCAATTCTTTATCCGCACGGATTGTATATGCTGATACTTTAGAGCCGTCTGCTCGTTAGTCCGCTATATTGTAAAAAAAACCAAGTACTGTATGTGCAGAGAGCGTGGCGTTGCAGCTGGCGCGCTCGCGCGCGGCGCTGGGCGCGGCGGCGCGCTGGGGGCACGCGGGCGAGCACGCGGGCGCGGGCGGCGAGGCGCCGCGCCTGCTGGCCTGGGCCGTGCGCCAGCTGCGCCGCCGCGCCGCCTACAGGCACATCCTGCAGGTACTAACCGACTAACACTGGGCGCGGCGGCGCGCTGGGGGCACGCGGGCGAGCACGCGGGCGCGGGCGGCGAGGCGCCGCGCCTGCTGGCCTGGGCCGTGCGCCAGCTGCGCCGCCGCGCCGCCTACAGGCACATCCTGCAGGTACTAACCGACTAACACTGGGCGCGGCGGCGCGCTGGGGGCACGCGGGCGAGCACGCGGGCGCGGGCGGCGAGGCGCCGCGCCTGCTGGCCTGGGCCGTGCGCCAGCTGCGCCGCCGCGCCGCCTACAGGCACATCCTGCAGGTACTAACCGACTAACACTGGGCGCGGCGGCGCGCTGGGGGCACGCGGGCGAGCACGCGGGCGCGGGCGGCGAGGCGCCGCGCCTGCTGGCCTGGGCCGTGCGCCAGCTGCGCCGCCGCGCCGCCTACAGGCACATCCTGCAGGTACTAACCGACTAACACTGGGCGCGGCGGCGCGCTGGGGGCACGCGGGCGAGCACGCGGGCGCGGGCGGCGAGGCGCCGCGCCTGCTGGCCTGGGCCGTGCGCCAGCTGCGCCGCCGCGCCGCCTACAGGCACATCCTGCAGGTACTAACCGACTAACACTGGGCGCGGCGGCGCGCTGGGGGCACGCGGGCGAGCACGCGGGCGCGGGCGGCGAGGCGCCGCGCCTGCTGGCCTGGGCCGTGCGCCAGCTGCGCCGCCGCGCCGCCTACAGGCACATCCTGCAGGTACTAACCGACTAACACTGGGCGCGGCGGCGCGCTGGGGGCACGCGGGCGAGCACGCGGGCGCGGGCGGCGAGGCGCCGCGCCTGCTGGCCTGGGCCGTGCGCCAGCTGCGCCGCCGCGCCGCCTACAGGCACATCCTGCAGGTACGCCGCCCTTGTTGCGATACAAGCTCACACGTGCTACAGACTAACAGGCGAAGCATCCGGCGCGGTTGCGCCATTCATATTATTTAAGAAAACTAACTGGCTCTGATAGGGTCCTATCTAAACGAGTAAAGAATTAAAAACCTGCTCACCAATAAATGTTACTACAGTATTGAACAATATCTAGCGGACAAAACATTACAGACATAAAAAAGTGAATAATTTGAAATTACAATACATTTAACACGCGTCCCCCAAATAACACGAATGCAATTGAATACAATAGTCTCGTTAACTCTATAAGATCATGTAAATTGTATAATGTACAGAAGTGTTCCTAGAATCAAACTACTTTAATTTAACAGCTTTAATTTAATATTACCTTTAACTTGACGGATACGAAAGTGTGATAAATACCTAGAACATATGTATTTGAATCTATTGTACCTAATTAGTAACAACAAAAACTTAATAACTCCCAATCCCAATTATTTTTAATGATTGAAATATTTACAATGAATTTAAAATGTACCTAATCCAATTACTCCCTATGACACTATACCTACTTATTTTAAAGATTTGACATTTTATACCCAGAGAACATAATATTTGCATGAAACAATTGTTAATGTATTAAATTGCGTAATCACTATTATCTATTAAGCTAATCACTAATGACGAAACTAGTATACTGTTAATCTTGCTACACCCTAACAGGGTACATGTATCTACTTACCATTACATTTAAAGATCTGTTGACATTGTACATGATGCATTACTCAATAAATAAATAAATAAATAAATAAAAAGCGGACTGTAGAAACATAGATGCTGGTTTATTGCCAATTCACGGATTTGAGATATCGCGGTTCGGTGGCGTCCCGGGGTGGTCCATGTGTAGCCGGGCGTAGGAGGCAAAGCAAAGTGGCCCGGGGAACGGCGACGCGGTGGACCACGGCGTAGTGACCGCTGTGACGTCACGGCCCCTCCGCACGTCTCCTCCCGCGCGTGCATGACCGGTTGCGGACAGCCTCATCGTATTATCTACCATTTTTTTCTATTGTTCGCCGATTCATCGTCAGCCCATTTAAGTCCCCACTGCTGGGGCACGGGCCCCCCTCAATCACATGAGGGGTAATTGCCATACTCACCACGCTTGGCAGACGGGTTGGCGGGGGTTTTGATATAAATGCAGAGTTTTCCTTCTCTGGGTGCTGATGATCATTCCCAGCAGCTTTACCTTAGTCGCCTTTTACGACACCTCGGTAAGAGTGAGAGTGGCCTATTCTACTCTGCCGGGGACCACACGGCCACGATTCGCCGATTACTTTGCCATTTATGAACTGATTTAGATGATTCTTTTTTAGTTGGAAAGTAGATAGTCCCGGAATGGTACCATGATAAAGATGTATCTGATTATTGTTTATTTATTGTTTTGTGGTTAATCGTACTGTCACCGGGATATTTTTGTTAAGTAGGGTTATACAGGTAATGTCAAAAGTCAAGAACAGCTGGGACAATGACAACGTCATTTTAATCTTCAGTTATTCTGTCAAAATTGGCGGTATAAGGATTTACCATTGGAATAGGTGTCGACTGTTGCATGAGTAGTTGGTAAAACGGATTTTTATTTTACACTGCCTATAACTGCGCTATTCCATAGATTTATCTTTGGATAAAGATTGGACGAAGCGGGCCTTAGAACAGTACTTCATAATATTGTTTTCATTCCAGGTGGAAGGCTGTGTATCCAGTTTAGTAAACATGCTAGTCGTCTGCCACTCGGTGATGCAAAACGAAGCGATTCTGGCCCTTACGCTCCTCGCGCTAGAGTCCTTGAAGACGCCGCAAGCAGAGACCCCTACTGACTTCGACTACGAAAAGAGTTTTATCTCCCAACTGCTAAAGTCGGAAATCGGTAAGCACGTGTCTGTCCTGATAGAGACGAATTGCGCTAAGATGCCGATGGAGGAGGCGGAGAATCTTTTAGCGTTTTTGGACATAACGTCGAGCAAGAACGAACTTGCAGCCGATTATAAAGAAGCCAAAGTTCACGAGTCTTTAAGGAAAATCAGCGATGCCAGAGCAGATTTCAGTGACGATCTGAAGATGTGCATAAAAGAAGTCGTGACTGCGATTTCGAAACGGTAAGGCGGAGTGAATCTCGATTCCTTAACGTTTGCTTATTTTTTGAAAACTTATCAAATCTTGTTCGATCTCTCGACTTAAAAGTTGTTTGTTGCTTTTCGTGTGAGATAATCGAATTGATTAAAAGCACTAAAGGGAACTATCGTGTGTGAAAAAGTCTAAGATGACATACTATAGGACTGAGGTACATCTGCAAGGTTATATTTGAACGTAATTCTACCAATGCTTTGAAGTTGGATCTCAGTCCAATATTATTATTTTTTCGATTACCGGCTTTATAAGACAACTCGGTACTGATGAAATTGTATCGAAAGGTAAGTTCAAATTATGTTGGGAATTTTGCCACTGCATGTCAAACTGTTGAGCTATGCCCCAGCTTTCCTGACATACTAATAATTACCAAGTCTGTCAGAGGCAAAAGACAGGAACTACTATAGGTACTTAAAAATACATTTCAATAATTTATTTATTGATTTAATAAATAAACAAATACATAAATAAATCAATTTCAATAAATAAAGAAGGTAAGAGTGAATTGTAGGATCCACCATCCAATAATCTACCAGGATTATTGCAAAACATAAAACTGAAATGATGAAATCTTTTAACTTTGAATATTCATTTTGACATCGAGTTAGTAATAACATCGAACACAGCCTCTTTTAAATTCACACTGAGTGGATTTCTAAACATTTAAAATTATTATTAAAGTAAGATTGATCGAAACCTATTTCAATAGCAGTTAAGTATAATTATTTTAGTAAATCTATGCATACTTGAATCGAGGTTGTATTTGGAAGTGCTTACATTTATTTGCTTCCTATCTTGACATAGTTTTAATTATTAAGCTGAATCGTTAGTCAAATTTGCTAGAAATTCCCTAAATATTAATATACCAGGTGTATAACATCATTTATTTTTGAGAATTCCTTTCGTATTTTAAAGTGATTTTACATTCCAAATTTGATGTTTGACCACAAAATTAAGTATTTTAGTATTTTAATTATAACTCTAAAATCTTTGAGTAGGATCCCCTAAATAGGCTAAGGTTGGTCGTTGAAATTTTTCGTAAGTAGGCGACTAATAACGTAATAGTTTTTTTATTCTGGTCATATACCATTAGGATCCTGTTTTAAATTATAACCCTTCACACAAATAAAACAGCAATACGAATAAAATACTCAAAAGTACAACATAGTCACTTGTTAACGTATTTTTAAATAAAGTAAATTAGCTTCTCAGTAATAATGATAGAATTAAACTAATGGGAAGATATGGACATACGGATTAAGAAACCAACCATGTTTGTATAATGGTCAAAAGACGAAATACTTTAATTTATCCAACTAATCACACTGATGCAATGGGCTGGCCACCTTCAACCGAAGGTTTCACGGCAGACGGTTACAGCGGAACTATTCCTCCAAGCAGATGTGTAATGGAGTGGAGACCCTAGTTTTGCAGGTGTTGTGTAGGACGCCTTGCCACTCATTGGACTTCTAACAGTAAATGGTTAAGTAAGTCCTGGGATAAATATGCAGGAGGATCAGTGTGATGATAAAGGCTTACAGTAGACAGACATGTTCCATTAATGTAAGTCAGAGAAACGCCATTTAAGGATGTGAATAGATATTGACTTGAAGTCGAAATGGTGCTTATTTCTTATATTTTTGACTTATTTATAATAAGCGGATAGCCATATCTTTTCAGTTGTTTAATCTAAGATATAAAAAAAAACTTCTCTCTTTTAAGATACTACTAGTATTTGCTTAAATTCAGACGTAAACACATCTCAGCCTAACATGTATTTTGTCTAGTTATAAGTTATCTATTACTATGTAATACGCTTTATTCTGATCTTGTACACACTAGCGAGCGATGTTGAAATACGGCTTGACTTTTGTTAACATCACTTAAATATCATTTAAAAGGCTAAAGAAACCAAAGTAGGAGCGAAAGCCTGATTAGGAATATAAAAAGCTACTCATTTGACGTTGCGATCAATTTTTTTTATGGTTTTATCCCGCGCACCGTTACAGCCGCGCGTGTGATAACGCCAATGTCATGTGTATAAGAGAGACACGTCGATTTTAAATTGACCGGTAATTTTGCCGAATGCTCGATCTATATTGATCAATTTTATGATGTGTGAATGACTCTTATTATGATGATTCATATTTCAGCAAAACTTAGTTTTACAAATTTTCACAGTAGGTAATAGCAAGCAGTCTATGCATGACTAAGCTTGACTTGATAATATATTCGGTATAATTTACCTTTATTAAAAAGGCTTCTTTCTCTGCTCTTAGCAACAGTTAAAAATACAAACTATTTGAGTTTTAACCCATTGCGTGTGCAAGACTTATCATAAAATGAATTTTGCATCCGTTTCTCAATCTTTTATAAAGGCAATCTATATCCTCAATGTAACAAAAGTTTTTTTTACTCCTTTTTTATACGATTTAGATGGGGTAGTAGCTAAAGTATCACGCTCAAGCGGAGAAATAAATATCCGGGTTTGATCGAGGGTCAATTTAGAAAAGAACTTTTGAATAATCTTTGGTAGATTTGTGCTTGGAGATACCGCAATTTAGCAAGTGTGCATTTATTTATTTTTCTATGAAAATTTATCGAATTCGTTTTGGGGCTATTGTTGACAGATTGAGAAACGGTGTCAATACTTACAAAGTACGGTCAAAGTTGTAATGCCTGTGAATATTGTTTTTAAACTCCTATTGATAACTTCCTATGATATTTCAATTCTTTCACTCTTTAATAATAAATTTTAAGATCCAATAGTGCACTTATAACATAGTTCAAATGCTTTTAAACTAATTATTAAGGTATAAGGTAACTTTACATCCACCGAATATTAACTTATTATAGTAGAATATTACTCGTACATTACAATGTATTGAGCTTGATTAAGCCAAGCTTAATTCAACTAATTGATAGTTCTGAAAACATTGCCATAATTTTCTTTAACGTCTCAAAAACTACGAAGGAAAAGATGATGGCATAGCGTTTTTTTCGTAGTTTTACTATTTAATTGCTTTATATTAATGTAAATGTTTAAGTTACTTTTTAAGCCCAAGTTATTAAAAGTGCGTATTCATTATTTTCACAGCGTGATTAGAGTAGGTATTAATAGGTTCGCAGTCCGATGAGACCAGGTACAGTGGCGGACACATCAAGCTATACAAAACTGTCAATTTTCTTCATTCGATTATAAACCTTATATTGTTACACATTGAGTTCGAAATCGATTGAGGAAATTTGACAGTTTTGTATAGCTTGACCTGTCCGCCACTGTACATGTACTAATCAAAATGATCTTAGTGTTCAAGTCTACTAAAAATATCTGAGAATTTGACAAATGTCACTTTTAGAATAGAAAAACGTTTATTTGGCACCAAAAATACAATAGATACATCTTGCAATTTTGAGAATCTTATAATAAATCTAAGTCTAAGTTATAGCACAATACCTGAAGGTGTATGTACTTTCGTTATTTGATTTCTAACAACAAACAAAAATGCACCTTGGCGTATATAGTAAGACTACGGTTATTTGGCACGTGGCAAAAGTCGGAACTACAGCTGTTTTGACATTTTCGCTTAGAAAAAACGTTGTACAACGCCCCCTGTCAATGGCACTGAAGTGCCTTCTGATCGTAGTCGCACTGAAATCTGTATGTCAAATGCTTAGATATATAATTAAAATTTATAATTCCCAGATATAATTGCTTGTTTATTGCAATTAATTTAGTCAAATTAATACATGTAATGCATTTATTTGAATAGGCTGTGAAAAAATTGGTGAATAAACAGCTTTAACATTTAATGGCAGGTAATAATATTTTTACATAGAAACCTCCACAGAACATTGGTCCTGTACACCCCGACCAACGCAACGCAGACGTAGAGGGCGTACAAAAATACTGAATTCCCGAGCGAATCTTTATTGCCGTCCCTTTCATACTCGATCTGTATCTTTTATGTAATAGGTGGCAGCGATTGCCACCGCCCATGGACACCCGCGACACCAGTAACAAGTGCGCTGTCAAACTTTAAACCTCCCTTTCCCCCGTATTGGGCTTCCGGTACCCTCATTCACGCAGCACAACAGCACAGCCGCACAGTGCTACTTCACGCCGGTTTTCTGTGAGGCCGTGGTATCACTCCGGTCGAGCCGGCCCATTCATGCAATGTATCTAATTTGCTTGGATGCGACAGGTGTATTCTAGTTATTTACAGGACAGTTTTATCAGTCTGGTTAGGGTCAACTTTTTTAAGACGTAAAAATTGTCACAAAGTCAATGTAAAGTGTCCCAATACATTGTAGCAGCTTTCAGTTTACAAGAAGAATTAAAAACACTTCTTTATTTTGAACAGATTTAACATTTAATATTAACATTTTGTCACGTGTTAATCTAAATATTATTGTAATTTATATTTTTTTAAAATTACATGTTTGTTTGTACAGAAGACCACTCTGGTTACTGCAATTTGGCTTTCTAATTTGATATTAAACATTAATGTGAGAATCGGAGTTGTATGCACTACGTTATACAGGGTTATTCTGAAACGGCGCGGTTGGCATTGCACAATTGATTGATTTTGTATGGGAAATCAAATTATTGACAATATTTACCGATGTTTCTCCGAAATGCTGTCTAAATGAGTCATGATGACTCATTTCAGCCAATAGACGTCCACTGCTGGACATGGGCCTCCTCCAATGTTCTCCACACAGATCGGTCCTGTGTCGCCCGCATCCAATGGGTTTTTGTTTTATGTGATAGGTAGGCAGACAAGCAGACGGCTCAGCTGATGCTAAGCGATTGCCGCCGCCCATGGACACCCGCGACACCAGTGGTTCGAGTCATAAATGCGCTGCCAACCTTTAAACTCCCCTTTCCCCCGGCCATCGACGATTTCCACGACCTTCACCAGACCGTCGGTCCACCTTGTGTCTAAATGAGTAGTAGAATCCAATTATAGCTAGTTTTCAGAATAACTCGGTATAAGCTTGTCTAGTCCCTTTGAATGTAAGTAGTCCAAGATTATTTTATTTGTATTCGCTACATATTCAGTTTATCATAAATTTAGATGTACCTACCTATTTACAAGTATGTATTGAGCTTCATCCACGAATAGTGTATTAGAGTTATAATTCGTGTTACTGCACTTTTATTGATATAGTTTTATTGGACCAAGATTTATAATGTTCAATGTTATTTACATCAAGATTAGAGAATATCTTATTGTAAGGATATTCTTACAAAATTGACGAAAGTGAATGAAGATTACAAAAGAAATCATGTGACGTCATACAATTTATCAGTATGAACATAGTCTTGTGATGATGGGCAATTTTACTACTAAACCAGTCTTGATGGTAATAAATTGAACGTTGACTAAAACTATTGTTATAGATTTATTATTCAATAGTTTCTGCTGAAATATAAATATTATTATTCTAAATATATAACGTGTTTTATTCTCTTAGCTTCCCAAGGTAAGTAATGTCCATGATAATGTATATGATTTTCGATCTCCCTCCTATGATATTTGGTTAATTTACTCAAACATGGGCGTACCCAAGGGGGTGGGGGGCAGAAGGCAGCTGCGCCCCCTGAATATAGAAAGTAAAAGTAATGTTATGTAACTCTTTATTTAGGTACTTAATCACAGCTTCATCCATTTAAAACTAATGGTATATAAGTAGAAACATCCTTATGAATCAAATGATCATAATGTTGAAGTTATTTAAAATCACACTGACTTCTAGTAGTAATACAATGGCATTGTAACGCAAAATCTATGGAATAAATGTAACAATATTTCGAAGAATGTGTATCATCCTCAGAATGCCAGACAATGTAAAGAAAATTCACTCAGATTAGAATATTAGTAGAAGAGTTTATTTTTATTCCATACAAATCAGTCCGTACAAATGTCTTCAGGTTTGAAGTAGCTTGTAGCCCTGTCTGTTATCATTGCTGGCTGTCATCCAGGTTCGTCACGGATCCCTCCTGGATCATGGTGGAATGCTGCGTGATCGTCATGCGGAATTTGAGCTCTTCGTCTGATATCAGGTGTTGCTTTAATATTGGTGTTCTGTTGCCGCAGCCAGCCACTGAAACAGATACAGTATACAATATTATTATTTCTTTACTTTCTTTTATATTAGTGGAAACAGTTGATTTACATGTACAATTGAAATCAGCTCAAACAATCACATCATCCAGCAATGGATAAAGGGGCATAGTGAATCACTCGGTAATGACGCCGCGGACCAGTTGGCAAAAAGAAGAGCGGAAACGACAGTGGTCGGCCCACATCCACTTATACCGCTTCCATTTTCGCTGATTCGAACATGGACCTGCCAGTTATTCACTGACCTACAAAACAAACGATGGATGGAAACCACAGACTGTAGGCAATCCAAAATCGCACTACCCAAATTAGACCCGCGGCTTACAAAACGATTTCTAAACCTCAGTAGGAAAAACCTCAGAATATTGATGGGGACAATCACAGGCCACTGTCCCCTAAATATACACCTTTACACCCTAGGCGCTACCGACAGCCCTCTATGCAGGGGATGCTTCAGCACCGAGGAATCAGTCACACACATGGTCCTGGAATGCGATGAGGTGACCATGCGAAGAAATCCTCGGATCGGCGGGGTCACTCCGCGAAGCCTGTGAAGCTTTCAGGAAGCTTCTGCGCTTCTGGATGGAGTTAGGCTGGCTAGAATAGCCAGGACCCAACACGCACAATGGACCTAATCAGAGTCTAAATGCGGAAAAAGGAGTCCACTTTACATTACATATACAATTATATAGAATATGATCTTATTATATTGTATTAAGGTCCAAAAGTGGCATACTGGGAACTTCTGTGGTGGTTAGGATTATGATGTATTTTGCTGATGTAATTTTTCTTTTGGTTTGGCATGTGGTAAATAAATGGTTCAAATGGTAAAACAACTTACCTGGACATTTGGAGGAACTTCTCCTGGCAATTAGGTTCATAATGGAATCTTTTTCGTAAATGTGCCCACAGACAGTGTTCTTAACAGGATCTACAATGGCTCTCTTTGTGATTGGATCAATCTATAAAAGAAATATGTTTTATTGCTATTTCATAATTTGAAAAGATGCTACTATGCACTTCCATATAATTTATCAACTTACATATTGGTCTTGAGATTCCGTTATGGCTAAATCTGAGTCATCTAAGTTTTCTGAAAGAATTAATAGAAGCAATAGTACATAAATAGAATTCAATAAATTAAACAACTGAACATACTTATTTATTTGAGGGCCTACAAGGAAACTAAATTCTCTATTAAATCTTTATTCCCATTGTTTTCACACGAGCTATTTCTCTTTTGTTTGGATACATTCTCGTTTGTTAAAGGACAGTTTTGTTGTAGGCCCTCTGGTAACAAACAACAATGTAGGAATTTACTTTTCGAAAGATCGGAGCTCTAAAACTTAATTTTCAAAAATATATTTGGTAACTACAGTAAAAAAAGAAACTGATCAAAATAAAATACTTACGTCTTGTCTGTTGAAGACCTTTCTCATAGCGTTTTGTGAGTTCCATCATGTACGGATGGTTCTTCACATTGAGCCGTTTCCCCGCCATGCTACCCAAGTTTGCTGTAAACCTGTCTTGTATTGTGTCCACATTAGAGGAATCTGTTTCCCTCTGAAAACATTGTTATGGATAATTAAATGTCTAATCCATTAAACCTTCCTTACTACTCATGAAAAAGAAAATAGATTATACAAGGATGCAGTCCCCAAAGTAATGTCACTCACTAAAAGTATCTAAAATAAAGAGATTCATATAAGCAGACATAAGAAATTTCGATTTTATGATAATAATAAACTGAACTGCCTTCATTCTTCACTCTCTATCTAAACGTAAGGTTAGATGGAGAGAAAGTAACCTGCTGGTTAATTAAGAAAATAAGAATTATCATTGGATGGTTGAATATCGGCACTGGATTATCTATTCATTTTCCCTAACCTAAAATCCTACTTTATTCCTCAACTTACTTTCGCTTTCTCCAAAGCTTGCATAGCAACATCTTGCTGGGCCTCCAGCAAACAATATTCTTCGACGTAGGACTTCAGTTTCTTGAATTCAGCCTCTTTTTCGTCATCTAAATACTTCGACACATTGTCTGTGCACAAGTAAAGACTTGTGATGCACTGTTTCCTCAACTCGGCCAAATCCGAGTCTGCCATTGTGCTATATATAAACTTGCTTATTTTAATTAAATCATAAGATGATGAACTCAAAATTAACGCAAATAAGCCGAATCAATTTACATAACAAACAAGTGGCGCCATTATTTGTTTTGTTTTCTTGACGTTTTGTTTTTTTTTACGCCACACTTGCCGCTGAGTCCGCTGACATTGTTTTTTTTTTTAATTTCCATTTTCACAGTCAAAGACCAAGAAAAAAGTCTTTAATTATGTCGCTTGACGAAAAAACCCGTCCCGGGGCCTTACCGTGCAGAGACGTCCCTAAACGAATGAGAATATTACCTGTCGCATCGCGACGTAAAAGGGTGTGTCCCTTCCCTTGCGCGTGCGCGTGTAAAAGGGAAGGGAGCTCCGATTCGGTCGTAATGTCCGATTTGCGTTAAGGCCCCTTAACCTTTATATGATACCACGACTGCTTACCGTCCTTCTGAGCAGAGCTGGCACGACCACACTCACACAACATAATATTAGAATTTAGAGTCCGCACCATCTACGTCCCGAGAAAAAGTGCGATTGAGTGACCATCAACATTCAACCTTTATGCTGATAGACACAAGGAATTTCAAATTTTAGTTCCGTGTTATTGCGCGGGCGGGACTCCTTTCGTGGCGATACCTTCAAACATAGACAGAGAGTAACTTTGAACATAGAGCAACGTTGGTCCACAGATTACTTAATAGGTCCTCCTGTGTTGGTTCAAGCAGGTTCAAGCCTTCGAACAATGTAGTTAGGAATGATATTATAATACTCTTTGCCGTAGGATTTGGTCTCCTGCCGTTAACTTACGAACGAGTCTTCCTTGCTTTGTCGTATTAATAGTCAAAATATGTAGGCCAGAGCCAGATAGCTAGGAGCTGCCCTAATCATGCCGTGTCTACTAAATCCTTGACTTTCATAATGATGACATCCTGACAAAAGCGGATCCAGCTTACCAAAGGCAAGTGTATTCGTCAGAAAGGGGTTGGGTCTAATATGTTTATAAAAAAACAAAGACTACGATAAATAATTTATTTCCGATTACATTTCATTTGAACTATACTTAAGGTTAATATATTGTATTAGTTATACATCTGTTTATAACATAATAATATAGCAAGTTTAAATAAACCAACATAATTTAAAGTGCTTAATTTATTAAGGCACAGAAATAATTTTTGCTACATATTTTAGTGATGAAAGCCTTACGAGTAATATAAAAATTGTTTCCTTTGCTACATACATACGAAATAGAGATGTGTCACACACACTAGCACTATCTGACGCAAACTCCGTCGGACAGCATTGGCGTAGCCAAGGAATTTCGATTTTGTCGAAATATGGGACACTACGGGACATGTATAGACAGCCACACATCAGGTTTCCACAATCTGTCAAATCAAACGTAATTCACATTTGGGTGTTAATTGATTGAAGTAATTTTACAGATTTGTATATCTTGATGTGTGACAAGCGTGGTGATTAAGGTGACGGGTAGGGCACACTAGCGGCGCCAATCGTTTTTTATTTTTAGCTAATAAACTAGATCTAATTAAAACAATTTTTACTATTTATTAAATACTTATACTTAACTTTTGGGTCTGCTTTTGTACTCGAAATTTGAATAACCGCCAAAAGCGGCCACTTTTGACGTGAATCACTTTTTCTTTTTGAGCATGGTTATTTAATAAATAGTATAAGTGTTTGCCGAGAGGTTGTAACTACGAAATTGTTTAAAATATAACGGTTTAGTAGCTAAAAATTCAAATCGATTGGCGTCGCTAGTGTGCCCCACCCGTCACCTTAAGCCAAATCTCATCATAGTAGCGATAACTTGATTTCTATGATGGAGGCCTTTGCCCTGCAGTAGGACTTATGATACTGCTGATACTTTATGCTTTTTACTGTACTAACTAAATTAGGGTCACTCGGGCCAGTCATGGGTGCTGCTGGGGTGTGTGCTGGGGCCACGAGTAGATATTTTTATGTATGAAGAAGGGTGTTTTTCTATACTCGAAACTGGAATTCAAGACCAAAAAAACTACGACAGATACGTCACTGTCAAGTCACTTATGTCATTCTCAAATAAAGTTTTCAGGTTTCGTCAACTTTTTGTTATGAAATGCTTCTTCTTCTTTACTCAATACAACGGGGGGTTTTTAGTGTTTTATCTGCATACGGATTTTGTCGAGACTACTCTTACCGAAATCGCAGGTTTTAAGACACGCCGTGTGGTCCCCGGCAGAGTAGAATAGGCCACCCTCACTCTTACCGAGATGTCGTAAAAGGCGACTAAGGTAAAGCTGCTGCTATGATCATCAGCACCCAGAGAAGGAAAACTCTGCATTTATGTCAAAACCCTCGCCAACTCGTCTGCCAAGCGTGGTGAGTATGGCAATTACCCCTCATGTGATTGAAGGAGGCCCGTGCCCCAGCAGTGGGGACTTAAATGGGCTGACGATGAAGACACGCTTAGGTCCAAGCAAGTCGTTCACGTGACAACTCACTCAACATACAATATAGCAGTGTTAAAAACGATATAATTCAAAGATTCATATATTAACATTTATGTCAAAATATGTAAATAAAATTATTTCTTTAAATTATGGAATTAAACTTACCAATAAATAAATTATGTCAGCGGATGTTTTAAGAAAATAGGTATATACATGGGCGGCGGCAATTGCCTACTACCAGGTGATCCGGCTGCTCGTCTGCCACCTATCTCTTTTTGATCTTGAATCCCAGTTTCGTGTATCATCGATCCAGTAGACGACGCTAGACGCTAGATGGTGACGCCGACGTGGCCGAGCGCGGCGGAGAGCGCCTTGACGCTAGACGGTGACGCCGACGTGGCCGAGCGCGGCGGAGAGCGCCTTGACGCTAGACGGTGACGCCGACGTGGCCGAGCGCGGCGGAGAGCGCCTTGACGCTAGACGGTGACGCCGACGTGGCCGAGCGCGGCGGAGAGCGCCTTGACGCTAGACGGTGACGCCGACGTGGCCGAGCGCGGCGGAGAGCGCCTTGACGCTAGACGGTGACGCCGACGTGGCCGAGCGCGGCGGAGAGCGCCTTGACGCTAGACGGTGACCGCCGACGTGGCCGAGCGCGGCGGAGAGCGCCTTGACGCTAGACGGTGACGCCGACGTGGCCGAGCGCGGGCGGGAGAGCGCCTTGACGCTAGACGGTGACGCCGACGTGGCCGAGCGCGGCGGAGAGCGCCTTGACGCTAGACGGTGACGCCGACGTGGCCGAGCGCGGCGGAGAGCGCCTTGACGCTAGACGGTGACGCCGACGTGGCCGAGCGCGGCGGAGAGCGCCTTGACGCTAGACGGTGACGCCGACGTGGCCGAGCGCGGCGGAGAGCGCCTTGAGCTGCGCGCGCAGCTGCTGCGGCGGGATGTCGCGGCGCGCGGCGATCACTTTGAACGCGTTCAAGTACTCCAGCTCCGAGAACTGCGCGCCCTTCTCGCGCACGCTCGCTATGATCTCCTGCAGACAACAAAAAAATGTTACTAGAAATTAAAAATATATTCCGGAAACACTTAAATGTGAAGAAATAAAGGAAGAAAAATATTTATTCAGTGTATTACAATAACATTAACCATTTATAATGACAGTAAAACACCGAAAAGGCACATACTCAGCATGTGTCAGCAAGAAAATTGAAGGTTTCACAGAAAACCGACATTTTGGGCTTCCGGTAAAGAGCGCCGAGCGCGGCCAGCGCGTGCCGCAGCGTGGCGAGGCGCTGCAGCTGTCGCGCCGAGCGTGGTGGCGCGGTGCATACCTCGGGCGCGGCGGCCAGCAGGTGCAGGTAGGCGTGCGCGCGCAGCAGCCCGTCGTGCGGCAGCTGCAGCGCGGCCAGCGCGTGCCGCAGCGTGGCGAGGCGCTGCAGCTGTCGCGCCGAGCGTGGTGGCGCGGTGCATACCTCGGGCGCGGCGGCCAGCAGGTGCAGGTAGGCGTGCGCGCGCAGCAGCCCGTCGTGCGGCAGCTGCAGCGCGGCCAGCGCGTGCCGCAGCGTGGCGAGGCGCTGCAGCTGTCGCGCCGAGCGTGGTGGCGCGGTGCATACCTCGGGCGCGGCGGCCAGCAGGTGCAGGTAGGCGTGCGCGCGCAGCAGCCCGTCGTGCGGCAGCTGCAGCGCGGCCAGCGCGTGCCGCAGCGTGGCGAGGCGCTGCAGCTGTCGCGCCGAGCGTGGTGGCGCGGTGCATACCTCGGGCGCGGCGGCCAGCAGGTGCAGGTAGGCGTGCGCGCGCAGCAGCCCGTCGTGCGGCAGCTGCAGCGCGGCCAGCGCGTGCCGCAGCGTGGCGAGGCGCTGCAGCTGTCGCGCCGAGCGTGGTGGCGCGGTGCATACCTCGGGCGCGGCGGCCAGCAGGTGCAGGTAGGCGTGCGCGCGCAGCAGCCCGTCGTGCGGCAGCTGCAGCGCGGCCAGCGCGTGCCGCAGCGTGGCGAGGCGCTGCAGCTGTCGCGCCGAGCGTGGTGGCGCGGTGCATACCTCGGGCGCGGCGGCCAGCAGGTGCAGGTAGGCGTGCGCGCGCAGCAGCCCGTCGTGCGGCAGCTGCAGCGCGGCCAGCGCGTGCCGCAGCGTGGCGAGGCGCTGCAGCTGTCGCGCCGAGCGTGGTGGCGCGGTGCATACCTCGGGCGCGGCGGCCAGCAGGTGCAGGTAGGCGTGCGCGCGCAGCAGCCCGTCGTGCGGCAGCTGCAGCGCGGCCAGCGCGTGCCGCAGCGTGGCGAGGCGCTGCAGCTGTCGCGCCGAGCGTGGTGGCGCGGTGCATACCTCGGGCGCGGCGGCCAGCAGGTGCAGGTAGGCGTGCGCGCGCAGCAGCCCGTCGTGCGGCAGCTGCAGCGCGGCCAGCGCGTGCCGCAGCGTGGCGAGGCGCTGCAGCTGTCGCGCCGAGCGTGGTGGCGCGGTGCATACCTCGGGCGCGGCGGCCAGCAGGTGCAGGTAGGCGTGCGCGCGCAGCAGCCCGTCGTGCGGCAGCTGCAGCGCGGCCAGCGCGTGCCGCAGCGTGGCGAGGCGCTGCAGCTGTCGCGCCGAGCGTGGTGGCGCGGTGCATACCTCGGGCGCGGCGGCCAGCAGGTGCAGGTAGGCGTGCGCGCGCAGCAGCCCGTCGTGCGGCAGCTGCAGCGCGGCCAGCGCGTGCCGCAGCGTGGCGAGGCGCGCCGCGGCCGCCTCCACGCCCAGCGCCGCCGCGGCGCCCGCGCCCGCCGCGCCCTGCCAGCGCCACACCACGCCCGCAGACATCATCTCGCCGAGACCGCCGAGGACGTACTGGAAAAGATAAACGTCCATCGTCATCATAATAGGGATGACGACAACCTGTGCGGATAAAGAATGGGATCATAAATGGCGGCGCATCTATTTACTTCTCGCTCGCACACTATTTTCGTCTATACTCGCACTCGTGGGGTGCGAGTATAGAAGTGGATAGATGCGCCGCCAATTCTGATCCCATTCTTTATCCGCACAAGTAGTACATTGGCAAATTTTTGGACTAAAATGGGGAAGTAACAGTGAGAAATAACTGTGTAAAAACTGAAGTGTGGGGCAATGGGAGATGTAATACTACAACAGAAGTCTGTTCTTAACTGCATTCTTTATTGGACGAAAATAGGATTTTTGTAGTATTCTCAAAGAGTCAAAACATTCCTATTTCACCCCACTTAGCAGTAATATTCAATAAAAGTGTAGATACGGTCAATTTCCCGATATGATGAAATACAGTAAAATATTACCATTATTCAAGTCGGGTGAAAAAAGTGACCCCTCTAACTTCAGACCTATTTCTATACTGCCAGGTCTCATCAATTCACTCAGTTATTGTCTCATTTAAATCTGAATAAAATATTGCACAGTAAGCAATGTGGAATCACAACAGGAAAACCCACTACTGATGTTGGAGAGGTGCATATGCAAACATGTATTTGATGCGTATGAAAAAAAGCGAGATGCTATTGGAATATTCTGTGATTTGTCCAAAGCATTCGATTCTGTCAATCATGAAACTAATGAAGTTACAGCATTACTATGTCAGAGACACCTCACTAAGTGTAATCAAATCTTACTTATCAGATAAGATTCAGAAGGTCAATGTCAATGAAACTAACTCTTTTGGCGCTCCTCTAACCATGGGTGTGCCCCAGGGCTCTATATTGGTGCCCTTGCTCTTTTTAATCTAGCTAGCGCATGCGGCGCCAGCAACGGCGCGTGTCTCGTGGAACGCCAACAGCGCGTGAGCGAGACGCGCTGCCCCCCGCGCCGTCTCGCTCTCTCCCGGTGTGTGCGACAGTACTCACGGCTAGCGCATGCGGCGCCAGCAACGGCGCGTGTGTCTCGTGGAACGCCAACAGCGCGTGAGCGAGACGCGCTGCCCCCCGCGCCGTCTCGCTCTCTCCCGGTGTGTGCGACAGTACTCACGGCTAGCGCATGCGGCGCCAGCAACGGCGCGTGTGTCTCGTGGAACGCCAACAGCGCGTGAGCGAGACGCGCTGCCCCCCGCGCCGTCTCGCTCTCTCCCGGTGTGTGCGACAGTACTCACGGCTAGCGCATGCGGCGCCAGCAACGGCGCGTGTGTCTCGTGGAACGCCAACAGCGCGTGAGCGAGGACGCGCTGCCCCCCCGCGCCGTCTCGCTCTCTCCCGGTGTGTGCGACAGTACTCACGGCTAGCGCATGCGGCGCCAGCAACGGCGCGTGTGTCTCGTGGAACGCCAACAGCGCGTGAGCGAGACGCGCTGCCCCCCGCGCCGTCTCGCTCTCTCCCGGTGTGTGCGACAGTACTCACGGCTAGCGCATGCGGCGCCAGCAACGGCGCGTGTGTCTCGTGGAACGCCAACAGCGCGTGAGCGAGACGCGCTGCCCCCCCCGCGCCGCTCTCGCTCTCTCCCTCGCTGCTGGACGCTTCCGTTGTCTCCTCTTGGCCGAGGTAGTAGAAGCACGCGATACGTAGCTACAAAAAGAAAACACCATTAGAACGTATAAAAGTACAATCAGATACACATGTATTCAGCATATAACCAGAATCTTTATACTATTTATGAAGAGGTAAATTTTATACTATCAAGTTTTTCGCCTTTTCGGTTTAGCTATGTGTAAGTCTAGTCACTATCTGACTGACTAGACATAGCTAAACCGAAAAAGCGAAAAACGTGCGCAATGTAATCGATTCCCAGCGCCATCTATTGGTAGAGAATGAAACTAATATCCCGAGCCACTAGTATTTCATACTAAGCATAACCATTTTTGATTTGCCAGAAAACATACAGATGGCGATAGCATATTTTTTTTTTTTTTTTTACTGTAGATAGGTAAGCGTTTGACCATATTTCACCTGATGGTAAGTGATAATATGGTCTAAGATGTAGCACGATTACCTAGAAGGTGCTTATTATTATTATTACTATACTATTACATATTCTTAACAAAGGCCTTTCGTCATTCAATAAATGATTTTCATATGTCGTTGTAAATATATTTTTTTAAATGTAATTGGTAAATAAATAAATGAAATAAAATTAAACTTATTGGACCGTCAAAGTAAACATACCTCTAAATGTAAGAACAGAAGGCATTTATCGGAGATCTCTTCGAAGATCATAGCAGCGGCGTTGACGTCGCCGATGAACTTATCGGTTAGCTTGATGCTACCTCCGCCGATGATAGACGGGAGGGCCTTAATGTTCGTGGAAAGCCAGTCCTGTGCGACAAAGTTACTCTGTGTTAAAAAGCTAAGTCTGAGTCATAAGTATAGTTTATTGCTCTGCACATAAAAACTATGAAACGGAGTGGTTATAGGTATTAGGTAAGTATCGTCACTAGAGTCTGCGGCAAAACACGAAATTTATATTTGAGGTTCTTTGTGTCTACATCAACAAACCTCAAAATTGAATGTTGACGTGACAGAAGTGGCGCCTTCCTTGTTGGCGCGAACTCTAGTTTAAGTTTAATAAAAGTTGTAAGTATACTACATGCAAAGACTCGCGGCAGACAGTAGAGTATTTCATTATTTCATTCAAAATGGTCAGCAGGTTTAAAGGGTAGTATCTGTTTTACTTGAACCAAAGACTCGTGGTACCTTCTTTGTTATATTTCAACGTCAACGTCAGCCCATTTAAGTCCCTACTGCTGGGGCACGGGCCTCCCTCAATCGCATGTGGGGTAATTGCCATACTCACCACGCTTGGCAGACGGGTTGGCGAGGGTTTTGGTATAAATGCAGAGTTTTCCTTCTCTGGGTGCTGATGATCATACCAGCAACTTTACCTTAGTCGCCCTTTACGACACCTCGGTAAGAGGGTGAGGGTGGCCTATTCTACTCTGCCGGGGACCACATTTTGTTATATTTAATTCATAATTAATTAATGAAATATTCTATTGTTTAACGCGAGTCTGCTTGTAGAATAGTATAGTGTTTTTTTGTCTGTTTGTACTCTTGTACCTGCTGGCGCGCAAGCGCTCTCGTTTGGAATCGGTGACCCTTAGTCTGCATCGCACCAATCAATGCGCAGCGCGGATTGCGAGTGGATGTGCCTACGCATAGGTTACCACCACACACTCCGATAGGCTAGGCACTAGGTGCATCTCCCTTTTATTCAGCATTAAACCTATACCCACGGTCCAGCCAGCGCTGCAGCTGTTACTTGCAGCAGTAGCTCCATATGCTGAGGCTGAGAATTGTTGGCCGCAATTTTATGCTCTGCACCGTTTTTATGTACTATGTGTTTTGGTCAGTAAATAGTTTTATTTCTTTCTAGTTTTTTTGTACATAAAGTTACACTCCACTTTTTATTTCACGTCCTTTAGATTTCACTTGTGACTCCGCGGGTGTCCATCATCATCATCATCATCAGCAACCCACATTCGTCCACTGCTGGACATAGGTCTCCCCTAATGCACGCCACTGCTCCCGATTTTCGACCACTCTCATCCAGCCCACACCAGCCAGCCTTCGAATGTCATCATCCCTACTTATCGCAGGGCGTCCTACACTACGCTTACCGAGTCGCGGTCACCACTCAAGGACTTTACGGCTCCAACGGCTGTCAGTTCTGCGGCTAATATGACCAGCCCACTGCCACTTCAGTTTGCTAATTCGGTGGGCTATGTCGGTGACTCTGGTTCTCTGTCGGATTACATCATTTCTGGTGCGGTCCTTCAGAGATACTCCGAGCATAGCCCTTTCCATAGCTCTTTGAGCGACTTTGAACCGGTGGACTAGTCCAGCCGTGAGTGTCCACGTCTCGGCACCGTAAGTCATGACCGGAAGGACGCACTGGTCCAAGACTTTCGACTTAAGACATTGAGGGATGGGTGACGAGAAGACTTTTACCAAATGCTGCCCAGCCTAGCTGAATTCTTCTATTGGCTTCTCTCTCGAAGTGTGAAGTGGGTGTCCATGGGCGACGGCAATCGCTTACCATCAGGTGATTTGTCTGCTCGTCTGCCAGCTATGTCTTAAAAGAAAAAGATAGGAGCATCTTCTCTTCTCGTGCGGCTGCTGCAGCTGGTGTCGGTCGCTGTCTACACGTGCGGTACCATAGTCTCGCAGAGCAGCGCCAGGTCCCCCAGCGCGGACACGTCGGGCAGCACCTCGCGCCGGGTGACGGCGCCGTCGCCCAGGCTCGAGCCGAGGATCTCCGCCTCGCGCTCGTACGACTGCTTCAGCTCCTGCCGGTTACAATCAAGTATTTTTCAAATGCCTACATACAATAGTCGGTATAATAGGGGACAAGAAACATTGAACCTATTTTAATACTAATACAAAGTATTTATTTTTGAAATACAGATTCAATGCTCAATATCACAACAAACCACCAATGTATGACCAGGTAAATAACGATGAAAGCGACGTTTAAATAATTACTTAGGTACGTACAGACGCATCATCACACATCAAAGTAAAGAAAACTGTCAAACTTCTTCAATCGACTCTCACCATAACGTCAAACACGTTTGGTTCAATATTAATTGAGGAAATTTGACAGATTGTGGTAAACTGATGTGGGGCAGTCGTGATCAGTCTCGCGAGCATACAACTAGGGATATTCAATAAAATCTAACGAAAACAATTAAAATATAAAACATTTAAAAATGTTGATCGACAAATTGTGACTATTTCTAAGTAAGTCGCACACAACACTATAACATTCCTGAGCTATGCACTCAACTCGAGCTTATTTTTATGCTAGAGGCGGACAAACGAGCAAGCGAGTCACCTGATGGAAAGTAATCATCGCCGCCCATGAACTTCCGCGAAATCAGAGAGATCGCTAATGTGTTGCCGGCCTTTTTAAAAAAAAGTACGCTCTTCTCTTGAAGGTCCATAAGTCGTAGCTGTCCGGAAATACTCCTGCAGCTAAACCGTTCCACAGAACTGAGATAAATGGTGGAAAGTTCCGGGAAAAACGCACAGTATTAGACCGCCATCCATCGAGATGATGAGGATGGAATGACAATCGCTTGCGAGTGGTTCGATGTAAGAATTCGGCTGCAGGGAGTAGATCAAACAGTTCATCAGAACACTCCCCATGATAGATGCGGTATAGAATGCTGAGGGAAGCTACGTCCCGCCGCAATGCTAGAGAATCAAGTCGACTAGAGAGAGTGAAGTCACTAACTGTAGATACCTGTTCAGTGATATTATCCTGCGTCTGCTTAGCGGCGCGCCAGTTGGGTAAAGACTGCAGGAACCTGACGATGTCGTCATCAGCTAACCATCGCGCAGCGCGGGACGGGTGCGCGGGGTGCGCGGGGGACAGCCGCGCATGCGCCAGCCGGCACTGCGTCGCGAGCGCTGCTAGAGCACCTGGGTAAATGTATATTCACGTTTACTTTTGTAGTGTGATGTGTGTGACGTCATTAAATAAATAAATAAATATTTCACAACATCACATACATTGATCTGACTCCGAGTTAGGTAGCTTAAGCACCTGTGTTACGGATATCAGGATCAACAGTGGGATTACAAATATATACATATAAATACTTTGCTTTTGTAAATACATACTTATAATACATAGCAAACACCCAGACCAATACAAACAAACATGTCCTTGCACACAAATGTTTGTACTGTGCGGGGATCGAACCCGCAACCCTTGTATCAGATGCAGCGTTCACTACCACTGTTCCAATCGGGTCGTCAATAGTCATATCGTCATTGTCATGTACTTTATAATATTAATTACTTGTATCGATCTTACACTAATATACAGAGTTGCACTTGATACGGTTGTTTAACTAATGCTCCCGAGCTCCCATCCCTACACTTTTAACTCCTCCGCCGCACACACAGTTAACAGTGGCACGCCAAACACACACAAGTGGTACACCAAAGAGAATATAATCACTACGTTATAAGACTCGGCACTTCTATACAACCCCCTGTCTGTCAGTGCTGTCAAAAATATCGAGTGGTATACTTTTGAACCAAGCCCCTTACTGCTTAAAACCAATTCAATGCCACTTGTTTGCCAATTTGGATTTGGTAGGGCTAAAACAAGCCGCATGGGCTGATACAATTCAAAGGTTTTAAATTAGTGTCTAGTGGTTTTTAGTGTTCAAAATTTGGTGTTTATTTGTGCAATGAAGTGTCGCAAAGTAATCGTAATAATAAGAATCGCTGGATAGTATCGTTTTTAGGGTTCCGTAGCCAAAATGGCAAAAACGGAACCCTTATAGTTTCGTCATGTCCGTCTGTCCGTCTGTCCGTCTGTCACAGCCGATTTACTCGGAAACTATAAGTACTACAGTGATGAAATTTGATGGGAATATGTATTGTATGAACCGCTACAAAAATATGACACTAAATAGTAAAAAAAAGAATTGGGGGTGGGGCCCCCCCATACATGTAACTGAGGGATGAAATTTTTTTTTCGATGTACATACCCGTGTGGGGTATCAATGGAAAGGTCTTTTAAAATGATATAAAGTTTTCTAAAAAACATTTTTCTTAAAGTGAACGGTTTTTGAGATATCAGCTCTCAAAGTCGTAAAAAGTATGTCCCCCCCCCCCCTCTATTTTTATAACTACGGGGTATAAAATTCTAAAAAAAATAGAGGTGATGCATGCTAATTAACTCTTTCAACGATTTTTGGTTTGATCAAAGTATCTCTTATAGTTTTTGAGATAGGTTGATTTAACTGTAATTTTGGTTAAGTTATTGTGCTTACACTGAAAACGATGGCTGAACCTTATAAGATAGATCAAAAAATATACTACAGTATTGTACACCTTTAAAAATCCGCGATGATATAAAATCTTTATAATGTATATTTGCTGCTACGGAACCCTTTGTGCGCGAGCCCGACTCGCACTTGGCCGGTTTTAATACTGCTTTTGTGTGTCGAGTGAGTTGTCTCGTGACAACTTGCTTGGACCAAATAGAGTCTTAAAACCAGCGATTCCTTTTAGAGTGATATCCGCTGAATCTGTAGGTCGATAAAACGTAAAACACCGGCGTTTTATTGAGTGACTGTGACTTTGACTGTTGACTACCTACTTATTCTCAATAAGTTACTTGACATTGGCGTATTATCTTCGGGTAGAGCCTTAATAAAAAAAATAAAAAAATGCCAGTGTGTTCGACTGTGCCTCGCCTTTCCGACACCCTAAAGCGCACCCGTTTTAACTGCACCGGCGACGCACCCGCGCCACGCTCGCGCCTCGTCCGCGCTTCTAAGCCTCTTCTTTTTGTCCTGCGCCTTAGTCGTTCACTATGGACAGAGTGGTAGTGGTTGACGATGTTGCATTTTCGTATGCTGATGCGGCTTGCGCGATGCGTCTCAACTTAATGCGATTTGCACAGTCTCGGGAGTTTTGGACAATGGATGTTTCTGTTACCAGCACTAATGAGGTCTATCCAACGCGTGGGTGAGTTTGCCATGACTACTTGCCTTCCACCTATCCCTGGACAATAAGTCGTTTATGGAGTGTTCGTTGCGAACAACGTGGCCAAAATATTTGAGTATTCGTAATTGCACAGTTGACAATAACCTCTGTTTGATTTTCAGTTCTTCTACAACAACAACTAAGGTCACAGACATAGCCCAAAGGATTGCATGTCTCAAGTGGCAATGGGCAGGGCACATGGCGAGGAGAACAGACGGCCGTTGGGGCGGAAAGGTCCTCGAGTGGAGGCCACGTACAGGAATTCGCAGCCGTGGCGCCCACAAGGTGGAGGGTAATCCATTGGATTTGGATGGCACAGGACCGATCTGTGTGGAAAACATTGAGGTTGGTCTATGTCCAGCAGTGGACGCATATTGGCTAAACATAAGATAAAGATAAAAAAATCTTTATTCAATTTAGAATCCCTTGGATGCGGGCGGCGCAGAACCGATCAGTGTGGAGAACATTGGGGGGAGGCCTATGTTCAGCAGTGGACATCTATCGGTTGAAATGAAGATGATGAAATGAAATGGATACTGACCGGTGGTGGCTCTGAGAGCCTCGGGCCCGCCGCAGGCGCCGCAGCGCCGCGCCGCCAGCGCCGCGTCCACCACGCCCTGCCAGCCCAGCGCGCAGCACGCGAACACCACGCGGTGCCGCGCCCTGCACCGTACCATAATGCAGGGTCATTTCACTGAGTCTTACTGTCCATGGAGCGATGCGTATTCGTTTTTAGGGTTCCGTAGCCAAATGGCAAAAGACAGACGGACAGACTTACACACATGACATATAGGACATGACGAATCTATAATGGAACCCTTATAGATTCGTCATGTCTGTCCGTCTGTCCGTCCATCCGTATGTCACAGCCACTTTTCTCCAAAACTATAAGAACTATACTATTGAAACTTGGTTCATAGATGTATTTTGTTAACCGCATTACGATTTTTACACAAAAATTAGAAAACATATAAAAATTGGAGGGGGGGGGTCTCCATACTCGAAACTGAAACCCAAAAATATTTTTTTTCATCAAACCTATACGTGTGGGGTATCTATGGGTAGGTCTTTAAAAATGATATTGAGGCTTTTAACATTTCTAAACACAATACTTTGCGCAAGAGACGCTCCCAAAGTGGTAAATTGTAAATTGTGTCCCCGATTGTGTACGATTTTTTACACAAAAAATAGAAAAAAAATAAAAAATTGGGAGTGGGTGTCTCCATACTTGAAACTTGAAACTCAAAAATACTTTTTTCATCAAACCTATACGTGTGGGGTATCTATATAGTATAGTATAGCCGGTTTTTACATGTCAACGTACAGCCGGTAGTGTACGCTTCAGTATACTAACGAATACGCGTCTATGAAGCTACGCTTCGTGGACAGCAGCTCTTAGGGTGCGTCCACATCAGACGAATGCGCCGCGAATGTGCCGTATGGGAGTGGCGCGCGAGTGTTTCACATTCGCGGCGCATTCGTCAAATGTGGACGCACCCTTTTTTTTAATATACATTAAATTCCACGGACAATGGTTCCGTGCCTTTTTTGTGCTTATTCTTTTTTAAGGGTCACACAATTTGAACATTTTCTCCGCGACAAAATTAAATGAAATAAAATTATAATAGCTTAAGTTTAGGCAGTCATGCATGTTTATTGTTAGTAGGATGAATTTTATGTAATTGTAAGTGAGTTTTTTTATGTCTTTGGGAGTAGGGAGTTGGTTTTTACATAGTTTATGGGCCTAAGAGAGAATGGTTTTGGGCTAAGTGGATATTTTATGTTTTGTATGCAAGCTTGTCATCACCCCGGCGGATCGCCACTTTGAGGTTATCAAACCATAACCTCAAAATGGACCCCCCGTACCTACTTTTTTACTTAGCATGGGAAAAATAGTTCAGCGGTTTACGTTAGATGGAGCTTGTAAATAGCAGATGTAGGTTTAAAAAGCAATCAAGCAGATGGCTCGGCGTTGTTTCGGTAGTCATGTTACATCGCGTTAGTAAAGCGTGATCATTTATTGAGGAAGGGAGGCAAACGAGCAAGCTAGTCACCTGATGGTAAGTGGTCATCAGCCACAGGAGCGGAAATGCGTTGCCAGCCTTTTAAGAAGGTATAGGTGTTTCCGAAATAATGACCTCAAGCCGCCTGCCCAATTTATCAATTTACAACCAGAGATCTAGAAGGTATTGGGAATTTTGATATACAGCAAATAAAATTAATTTTGATATTTTATTAATTTTATTATATCGTCTACCTGACATAATCTTACTACATAGCCGTTGAGTATGGTAAATCTTCTGCGTAAACGAATTTTGCCGATGTAACTTATAAACGACGAAATTCATTATTAAACGAAGTGTCTCAAGACGAAAGTCTTTAATGCGTGTGTGTTGCCAGTGATGACATACGGAACCGAAACGTGGCCGCTTACAATGTGCCGATTAAGGAGGCTCAAAGTCACCCCGAGAGCAATGGAGAGGGCTATGCTCGGGGTCTCCCTGCGTGATCGTATCAGAAATGATAAGATCCGCAGGAGAACTATGGTTACAGACATAGCCCAAAGGATTGCATGCCTCAAGTGTCAATGGGCAGGGCACATAGCGAGGAGAACAGACGGCTGTTGGGGCGGTGCGGTCCTCAAGTGGAGGCCACGTACAGGAACTCGCAGCCGTGGCGCCCCCCACAAGGTGGACCGACCATCTGGTGAAGGCCGCATGTCAGGATTTTCAATAATTAATTAATATAATTTTAAGATTCGAATAATTAATTCGGAACATACCTTTGCAGTGGCTATGAGACGCAGGGCTCACCCAATTTCTAACAAATAATAAAATAATAAGGTCACTACCAAATGCACCATCCAGCGAGTCTTATACAACAGGCTGAATGATTACTCACTAAATGACTCTTACTGTTTCGTTAACCCCCGACGCAAAAACAACGGGATGTTATAAGTTTGACGTGTCTGTCTGTGTGTGTCTGTCTATGGCATCGTTTTTCCTGAACAAATGAACCGATTTTGATTTTGTTTTTTTTTGTTTGAAATATGAATAAGGGGAGTGTTCTTAGCTATATTGAATAAAAATCGATCCAAGATGGCCGCCGTCACAAAGATATGGATTGTATGTTTTAACACAACTCCCACAATATGCGTGCTGTAATAGGTTACGGGGCTGCCACAATAGATCATCTACTGGTCGAAGTGAAAGGCGACTAAGGTAAAGCTGCTGGCATGATCATCAGCACCCAGAGAAAGAAAACTCTGCATTTATATCAAAACCCTATCTATTATACCCTATATATTTATCATCTAGATATATGTATTTATACTATAAATTTACTTAATCAATATTCAAAATCAAAAGGATTGCACCACCCTCCCCTCTTCTATCTAATGTCCTTTACCTGAAGGTTGTCTGGTAGAGATCGCTCCCAGCGATAAGACCGCCTAAATTGTACATTTTATCTCTGTATACCTAGCTTTTAAGTTTTGTATGTTGTGCAATAAAGAGTATCTATCTATCTATCTAACCCTCGCCAACCCGTCTGCCAAGCGTGGTGAGTATGGCAATTACCCCTCATGTGATTGAGGGACGCCCGTGCCCCAGCAGTGGGGATTTAAATGGGCTGATGATGATGATGACGATGTTCGCAGTGGCTATGAGACGCAGGGCTCACCCCATTTCTATCAAAACAAAAAAATACCCCGCAGTGGGATCAAAATACAGGCTGATGATGATGATGATGATGATGATGAAGTGACAGACTGACCCGGGCGGTACGGAGGGCGTGGCGGGCGCGCGGCAGGCCTGGCGCCAGGCGGAGGGCGCGCGCATGGCGGCGTCGATGGCCGCGCGCGCCTGCGCCGCCAGCCGCTCGCTCTCGCCGGCGCGCACGTAGTCCGTGATGAACGCCCTAGAATGTTTCGCTTATGTTACCTTTGTAGCATATTTGTGACTGCACGGATGGCGCAATGGACAACATTTCATATTTTTAACATGTCCATATTGTTTTTTTATATGAAAGTAGACATAAAATTAACAGACCCATATTTTTTCTTTTTTCAAAATTTGCCCATTTTCATGCATAAAATAATTATTGAAATTCTTTTTATTCTAAATAGACGTAAGCGCCAAATGACGTCATCGGACGGCTGAATACAGCGATATTCCTTTGCTTATCATTGTTTTAATAAAAAAAAAGGTACTACTGTCAAAGGTAAATACTACTAGTGTCAACATTGTCAACGTCATTCATACATTCAACGTTGACAAGTTGTCTTTTTTTTTGACAGTTACATGTCATGGGTTTGGCATTTCGTAAATTTAAAACTATAATGTGCTAAGCAAAGAAATATTTTACATTCTGCCGTCCGATGACGTCATCTTACGTTTTTTAGTTTTTAATTTTTTTCTCAGTAAATAAGCAATATAAAAAATGAATAAATATATATTCGAGCAGCGGAAAAGTAAACAAAGAATTGGTATTTTTTGTTTCAGAGCTTAGCAATTTTGAAATGTTGTCCATTGGTAGTGACCCTGCCCCTTACGCCAAAGGTCGTGGGTTCGATCCCCACCCTGGACAAACATTCGTGCGATGAACACTTGTGTTTGCTCGGTGTCGGGTGTAATATATCGATACCTTCAGGTTCAATTGGCGTATAAACCATTTTGGCCAAATCGAGTTATGTGTACCATTTTGTTCACATTTCTTTTCTCTATCGATCTGTATATTCGAAATATTGAAATTCGCTAAAAAAATGTTTATACGCCCCAAAAAACTATTACCTTAAAGAAAAACAAATACCAAAAAACCAGTGTAAAAGCCGAATGGATGTTTTGTATTGATATTATGTATTTAAGTATATATTTGTGTTCCTCTGTTGTCTGATATCTGTAACACAAGTGCTTAAGCTACTTAGTACGGAATCAGGTCAACGTATGAGATGTTGTGAGAATTAAACTCAATACGGTATTTATTTATTTCTTAATGGAAAACAAACAGCATTTAAATTACAATAACGATTGAGGTACTTACAAGAACAAATATGCCTTAAACTTACTTATTATTATATTGACTCTCTGAATCATTGATTTGATTTGAATATTTAATTAAAGTTTTTAAATCATTTCGTTTCTTTTTTAAAATAAATTATCTTGTGTAGCCTGTAAGCATACTTGTAAGCGGAATTATAACTAAATAAATAAATAGATCGCGTAGTACGCAATAGTAGGGGGCCCGAGAGGGGATTTCGGGATTTACTAAAGCGCGGCAGATTAATATATAGTAGGATACCTTGTACCCGGTTATTCGCTTCCACCAAATATGAGCCTCATTTATATGGACGCCCCCGTCAAGAAGAAAAAAAATTGTTCATTTGTAATTTTCGGACGCGTCAAGGTAGGGTGAAGTAGTTACATACTAAAACGTGATACCACTGCCTCACAGAAGACCGGCGTGAAGCAGCGCCCGCGCTGTGTTTCGCCGTGTGAGCGAGGTTACCGGAGGCCCAATGGGGAGGAAGGGGAAAAGGTTGGCAGCGCACTTGTGACTCCACTGGTGTTGCGGGTGTCCATGGGCGGCGGAATTGCTTACCATCAGGTGATCCGTCTGCTCGTCTGCCACCTCTCATATATAAAAAAAAAGTGTAATATTCTTCTAATCTGATAATTAAGATTTGAATGAATGAATGATTTGTGTGCATGAACATATCTGTTTGTATTGGTATGGGTGTTTTCTATATATTATAAGTATGTATTTACAAATGAAAGTATTATATATGTATATATTTGTAATCCCACTGTTGATTTTGATATCTGTAACACAGGTGTTTAAGCTACCTATCTCGGAGTCGGATCAATGTATGTGATGTTGTCAAATATTATATGGGAGACCGACCGTGGAGGGCCACGGAGAGACAGAGAGGGCGCGCTCGGACCTCTCGCGCCGAGGTTATAAATATAAGCGGCGTGGAGTGCGCGCGCCTCGCAGTCGTGCGATGTTTTGCCTGCG
The DNA here is from genome assembly GCA_019059595.1 of Marasmia exigua. Classification (NCBI taxonomy): domain Eukaryota; kingdom Metazoa; phylum Arthropoda; class Insecta; order Lepidoptera; family Crambidae; genus Marasmia; species Marasmia exigua. Next base: position 27,481,071 of record CM032466.1, read on the forward strand.
AGTATGACGGTCTCCCATAATTATATTATATATTATTACAACATTTATGATTTATTTATGATTTCAGTGTGTATTTTTATAGAAATTGATTATTGACTTTAAGAAACTTTGTTTGGCCATCTGCGCATGGATACGGGGGGTTATACTCAGTTATAAGCCATTAATTTTCGGATGGCAGTAATAGTTAGCGTCCCGGTGGTACCTGAGCGAGCACTCGCCGCCGGCCGGCAGCGCGGGCTCGATGTGGGCGCACAGCGCGTGCAGGTGCGGCAGCACGGCGTGCAGGTGCGCGGGCGCGGGCCGGCACACCAGCGGGTAGCGCTGGCGCCGCACGTCCCGCGCCGGAGACGCGGCCACTGCGCCCACTGCAACCGACCAACGTCCAATCAATCCCGCTCGAATGACCCTCAATAATAAAGTAAAAGTAAGTAAAAAATCATTTATTTTCCACTATGTTTACATGGGTATATAAAACAATAGAATAAGGATAGCGTGGACTGGAGCCTAAACTAGGGAGACCCTGTATTTCAGGTCTCCAGGTCGCACGCGAATCGTCGAGTAATGTTCATCCCGGTGTAATATTACTGTGTGGATAGACGCACGCGGTAATTGTGTTGGCGTGTGTTTGTGTGTGTGTTTGTCTGTGAGTGTGTTTAGTGTGCATGTGTGTGTGCGTGTGTGTGTGCGTATTTGTGTGTCTTATCTGTGAATTCCATAATATTTAATGTATAATTGTAATAAAAGATTCTGTATCGTTATAACTTAAATTCAGTAGCCATTCTTTAATAATATACTTACACTCAAACCTATTTTTATGATAAATACTCAAAATTTTATTTATTTTATTATAAATATATGAAGCTAGAAAGCACAGTTGTTTTGTGAAAAAAGCAGTATTGTGAGATATTGTATTACAGACCTTGTCAGATCTGCGCTTGGACATTATGGAGATTGGATCATACTTTAGATGGGAATGTTTAATATCATCATTATCATCATCAACCCATTTAAGTCCCCACTGCTGGGGCACGTGCCTCCCTCAATCACGTGAGGGGTAATTGCCTTACTCACCACGCTTGGCAGACGGGTTGGCGAGGGTTTTGATATAAATGCAGAGTTTTCCTTCTCTGGGTGCTGATGATCACGCCAGCAGCTTTACCTTAGTCGCCTTTTACGACACCTCGGTAAGAGTGAGGGTGGCCTATTCTACTCTGCCGGGGACCACACGGCTGCAATAATAATATAGTTTCATAATATTCATTACGTTCTATTTTATTTCACTGAATGCTATTGGTGGTTTTTGCTATGGGTTGGGCGACCATTGCGCATCCAGTTGCAGTGCAGACTGATCCCGCGTACATCGGGTCGGTATAGTTACTTAATAGGGAATTCTCCTATTTTTTCAAATATTTTTAATAATGCTCATATATATCAGATAATCAAGCGTTATTTTTATTTCTGCAAAATATGCCTGCTGAATGTTATAAAAAAAATATCAAAAATTTGACGTAAAATATACGCGCTAAAACACCGACCGCCATGATGGTGACGGCGCATGACGTCACTATAACTAAATTAAAGGGCATTGAACTAAAATTGAGAAATGTCAAAATGCTCAGGTAAGTAAACAAAGATGTCAAAAAGATGTTTTATTTCATGGGAAAATAACGTTATATTTGCATTTCCCGTGATGAAAACTATACAAGTAATATAATTTCATAATTTATTGTTGATAGATGAAATGCCCTATCATAGGTGCATAATAACTGTATGCGCGCGCTAGAAGTTGTTTTGATATGTTAGCCGTAATAATTTTATATTTAAACTGTAGATACCCACACTCCTATTTAATCATTATAATAATTTAATAGTATGTATCTCATTATTATTTGATAATTTCTTCTTAGTAGATATATATACCCACATTACACATACACGTTAGGTACACAAAATACACTAGACAAGCATCCGTGGCACTCATTCAGCTAGTCTCACTGAAAACCAGCGTCATGGCCTTTGTCTGGGCTGTGACATAAGCTGAGTGAGGGCCATTTATACTAGACGTCATAACACATCATAATATTCATTTGGCACTGTCTGGACATGATTGAATATAGTTTTGTTTTATTTTTATGTATTTTTAATTGTTTTCTGTTTGTGCCAAATTGTGTTCTGTTTACAATTGCTATATGTTCTGTGTTGTGATGTCTATAATAATAAATATTTTCTTTCTTTCTTTCTTTCTATAGAGCATAATAGAGAGCATTTTTTTTTAATTTTTTTACATTATAGCGGACAAACGAGCAGACGGCACACCTGATGGAAAGTGATCACCGCCGCCCATGGACATCTGCAACACCTGAGGTATCACAAATACAAATACAAAATCATTTATTCATCATAAATAGGGTGGGTACAAATGTAGATGGATACAAATATAAGTGGTTAGACCTATTTAGTCTTTTAAAAGACATATGAATATTTTTTCTTACAAATTACGAGGGGTGAATCTAAATTAAATATATCAAACTAAAATCTAAATTTCAGTTATACCTCTGCACACTTTTCTTAGACTTTATAATCCCTGAGTACATACATATAGAGTAGATACTAACGATAATTCATCTAAGGAATAAAGCATGTTGTCCATGAGCCAACAACAGCGTAAACAATTTTTTAAATTGGACAGTGGGAGGATTTTAATGTGCTCTGGGATTTTATTATAGATTTTTATACATATGCGTTGCCGGCTCTTAAGAAAGGAGTAAACCCTTTTCTTGAAGGTCACCAGGTCGTATCTGTTCGGAAACACCACGGATAACAGCTGGTTCCACAGTTTAAAAATTGCACGTTTAAAATTATTTAATGATTACTTAAATGACAAGAATTTGTGGAAATGATAAACTGTTCACCCATGATACTGTACTTATAAAAATTTTGGCGATTTAAAAGAGTAACTGCCGAGTTTCTTGCCGGATCTTCTCGTCAGAATTAACGTTCCGATTCCGGTGGTAGAATCACATTATATTTATTAATTTCTTAGTATATTTTTTGTATCGACATATATGTGTAATTACATGTATAATATACATAGTTATAATTTATATTTTTCATGTACCACAGTGCACTTTTCACGCCACTTCCTACCGCGCGTAGTCATCATCATCATCAGCAACCCACACTCGTCCACTGCTGGACATAGGTCTCCCCTAATGCACGCCACTGCTCCCGATTTTCGGCCACTCTCATCCAGCCCACACCAGCCAGCCTTCGAATGTCATCATCCCATCTTGTCGCAGGGCGTCCTACACTACGCTTACCGAGTCGCGGTCTCCACTCAAGGACTTTACGGCTCCAACGGCTGTCAGTTCTGCGGCTAATATGACCAGCACACTGCCACTTTGCTACCTTCCAGTTTGCTACCTTCCTGTAGGCCATGGCGCTGGTGTTATGTGGAGTGTGTAAGTAGGGTTACCGTTGAGGCGGAACAGCTTGCCGCGGCGGCGCGGCGGGCGCTTGCGCGCGAAGTAGTCGGCCAGGCGCGGCTCGCCGCCCGCGTCGGGCGGAGGGCCGGGGGCTGCGCTCAGGTTCACGCTCTCGATGTCCAGGTACTCGGTCAGGAGGAGCTGCAGCTGAAATTTGACGCCTTTATTTCAGCATGATGAACAGTGATCGGATTATTCCATTCAGTATCGGAAGGTGAATAGGGCAGTTGAAACGTTTCGTATCGTGCATCCATCTTTCTACAAATAAAAATATTAAGTAAATAACACACTTAAAAATTTCATCTCGTGTTCAGGCGGGACTCGAACCCACACCTTTCACAATCCGAGTGAATGTTCTACCATGTTGTGTGTTATTTACTTAAGAATAAATTGCAAAATATTGATATAATAAATATTAACTAAAAATATTAAATTGTAAAAATCATAAATTTGTGTTCTTATTCTTCCAAAATAACAACTTAAAATAGTTATTACCAATAAAATTTAAAAAAAATATCTTATGAAATGCATAATGCGCTAATCAAAGTTTTTGTTCATAGACACAAACAATGGCCTATAGTAACCGTGATCCAAGTAATTCCACTGTCTAAGGGTTACGAAAGTCGGACGGCAGTCGCTTCATTGTAATAACCGAACTTCCCAAAGCCTGGACCTGATCCAAGAATACCCAGGGCTCCGAAGCGATTTGGACGTAACTGAAAATTACACGCAAAGAGGAGGGGGAGCAGTGAACAATTTATACAATTTGTGCCGGCACTGTATATATAATTGTTAGGCCACCAGTCCGCCGGGAGGCAGCTGGTGGCCCGTAAGAATTGATGCATCAGATCTTGTACACGTAAATGATTTACTATTGATAATGCAAATGGCATGATGTGAGAACATCTCCAAGGCTTATATACTAGAGATCACATACGTGGTAAAATCTGCTGACATAGCGTACGTGACAGAGATAACAGTAGGTCTTGGAGATATCCTTATCGTGCGTGCCAAGCTGCTACAGGGGGTCAAATATTTTGACTCTTAGAATAATAACAAGACTGGAAGGATAGTTTCCTCACTGCTGTCACCTCAAATTTGAAGCACAAATTTGGTTTTTCAAGTTGGTACTATGTACGTAGTATCAACATAAAAATCCTAATCAATGTTACCAGTCACAACATATTTCCCTAAAACATGGGAAATGGTTATTGTATTAACTTTACTGTTTTAATTGTACCTAGAACAACGCTTTTTTACTTTTTTGATAGAAATGGAGTGAGCCCTGCGACTCATAGCCACTGCGACCAGTAGATGATCTATTCTGGCAGAGAACAACGCTTAGAAGTATCTGCCTAACTGTGATTAAAAAAATTAGAAAGAAAGAAATAAAGAGCTGCCTACTTATTTTAAGGGTTATCAGAGTGAGTTTCAATTCGTGTAAAATGTGGATCCATGTATTGCACTGTCAGAAACAAATCAACGTACATAAATCATGAAATTATTATTAAATGAATAAATTCTTGCTTATTTATTTTTTAACATATAAAAACGGTAACCGGACTCACGCAGCCAAACAGTAGATACACTGCTTCACGCTGTAAAAATCAGTAGCAACTGATTAAATTAATCAGTCTGAGCAATCAAATCTTACAATAAAGTTGAAATGGGGATTTTTTTTTTTCATTATCTGGTAACACTGAGCATTTTAATAAATCGTATGTATTTTTAGCTTATAAAACACAACATACTATGAAATATTGAAGGCTTTCACGTGAAAAGTGATGTTATTACACTTCTTATCCTTATCCGAATCATTTTGACAAAATTTAACGGCACAAATCGTCATAGTAAATTAATTTTCGCGAGATGCGTTTGACAGGCATTGACATGGACGACTGCGGAGCGGTCCGGGCGTTTGGAGCCGGCTCCGTTTGAGTTGCTTCAATAGTGGGCGCATGCTAGGTTTCTAGTCTTGTTATTATTCTATGTTTTGACTGAGAAAAAAAATAAGAATTCAACGCCCGCCGTTACAAGGTTTAAGTCTGCGCAAAAAGTGCCGCGGAATAACACTGAACTAAAACTTGAAATTCCTTATGTCTGTGACCATAAATGCTGATGGCGACTCAAGCGCGATTTTCATGAGACTTTTTTCGTGGCGCGGACTCTTATGTTTTTTTTTTATGCTAGAGGCGACAAACGAGCAAGCAAGTCACCTGATGGAAAGTAATCATCGCCGCCCATAAACATCCGCGAAATTAGAAAGATCGCTAATGTGTTGCCGGCCTTTTTAAAAAGGAGTGCGCTCTTCTCTTGAAGGTCCTTGAGTCTAAGTTGTAGCCGTCGGGAAATACTCGCGCACCCAAATCGTTCCACAGAACAGAGGTACGTGGTAGTAAGTTCCGCGAAAAACGCAGAGTATTAGAACGCCATCTATCAAGATGATGGGGATGTTGTCCAGTTTTGATGAAATGTCAAATATGGCTTATTATTTTGGCCCAACTATTGTGTTTTCGTAGAAACTGTCACTATTTATGTCATTTCTTTTTTATGCTAGAGGCGACAAACGAGCAAGCGAGTCACCTGATGGAAAGCAATTAAGGTGACGGGTAGGGCACACTAAAGACGCCAATCGATTTTAATTTTTAGCTACTTAACCGGATCTATTTTAAACAATTCGGGGTTACAACCTCTCGGCAATCACTTATACTTATTTATTAAATAACCATGCACAAATGTTGGGATCGTTTTTGTACGCGAAAAATTGATTCACGCCAAAAGTGGCCGATTTTAGCGATAATTCACATTTCGAGTACAAAAGCAGACCCAAAAGTTAAGTATAAGTATTTAATCAATATTATAAGTGTTTGCCGAGAGGTTGTAACCCCGATTTTTTTTAAATAGATCCGGTTTAGTAGCTAAAAATTAAAATCGATTGGCGTTGCTAGTTGACCCTACCCGTCGCCTTAACATCCGCGAAATCAGAGAGATCGCTAATACGTTGCCAGCCTTTTAAAAAGAAGTACACTACTCTCTTGAAGGTCCCCAAGTCTCTATAGAAAATCGACAATATCCCTCCCTCCTTTTCCCCCCAGTATCATTGAACCGTGTGGTCGTGTGGTCCCCGGCAGAGTAGAATAGGCCACCCTCACTCTTACCGAGGTGTCGTAAAAGGCGACTAAGGTAAAGCTGCTGGCATGATCATCAGCACCCAGAGAAGGAAAACTCTGCATTTATATCAAAACCCTCGCCAACCCGTCTGCCAAGCGTGGTGAGTATGGCAATTACCCCTCATGTGATTGAGGGAGGCCCGTGCCCCAGCAGTGGGGACTTAAATGGGCTGACGATGATGATGATGATCATTGAACAGCAAAACCGAGTTGTCGTACAAGTTAGTAAGTTATATACTCTTTGACTTTTGACTGACCGGATGGCGCAATTGGTAGTGACCCTGCCCCTTACGCCAAAGGTCGTGGGTTCGATCCCCACCCTGGACAAACATTCGTGCGATGAACACTTGTGTTTGCTCGGTGTCGGGTGTAATATATGTATTTAAGTATATATTTGTGTTCCTCTGTTGTCTGATATCTGTAACACAAGTGCTTAAGCTACTTAGTACGGAATCAGGTCAACGTATGAGATGTTGTGAGAATTATTATTATACTCACGACTTGCTGCACAGCGCTCCAGTAGTGCTGCTCGGTGTGCAGGCACGACTCCGCCAGCTTGTGCCGCAGCAGCGCGCCGCGCCACAACTGGAGAAGGCTGCAGCAAGCGCCACATCGTACTTTATAACACTATATATTTTCTACAATCGTCCTGTTATCGGCAGCTATATAGTCTATTTTATTTGAGAATTACTTATTTATTAGTTTATAATATTGTATTTTATTTATGTATTAGGGTTATAAGTTGACGACCCGGTCCAAGGGTTGCGGGTTCGATCCCCGCACAGTACAAACATTTGTGTGCATTCTATGTATTATAAGTATGTATTTACAAAAAAAAGTTTTATATGTATATATTTGTAATCCCACTGTTGATTCTGATATCCGTAACACAGGTGCTTGAGCTACCTATCTCGGAGTCAGATCAATGTATGTGATGTTGTGAAATATTTATTTATAAGTTATATTTTAACATTTACTTACAGTTTCTTTTTTTTTCCTTATTTAATATTGCACCACCTACCCCTTCTCTACTATTAAATGTCCTTTACCCCAATCTGGTAGAAAGCTTTCAGCGATAAGACCGCCGAAATTGTACACAAAATTTCTGTAATGCCTAGTATTTAAGTTGTGTATTTTGTGCAATAAACTATATCTTCTATCTATATTTAAAATAAATATCTAAAAAAAAACATTTATACACTCGGGCGCAGAAAAAACGCATGTCCGTCGAATTTCATATTGACGTGCTCAGATACCGTGATCATAAATAAAAATTAACAGTGGGAGAGCCACGCTTCGGCATGAATGGGCCGGCTCGACCGGAGTAATATCACGTCCTCACAGAAAACCGGCGTGAAGCAGTGCATGCGCTGTTTCGCTGCGTGTGTGAGGGTACCGGAGGCCGAATCCAGGTGAAGGGGGGGTTAAAAGATAAGCAGCGCACCTGTGACACCACTGGTGCTGCAGGTGTCCATAGGTGGCGGTAATCGGTTATCATCAGGTGATCCATAGGCTCGTCTGCCACCTATATTATACAAAAAAAAATGAAAAAGTTTAATAGCAATATGTTTTACATAACATAGCCTGTATATGCGCAACTTTTAATGGAGCATTTTTCATAAACTATGAAAACTTCCGAAATTGTCCAAAAAAAATTAAAATGTCAAAGTAACTGTTCTGCCTATTATAGTCAGTTTCTAAGGGGTACGTACAAAATGTTACTTCAATATGGTACTAAAGTGTCAAGCTACTTTTGATGCTGACCATACACCCATAAGTTTTGTGTATTGTGCAATAAAGAGCCACCCCCAATGTTCTCCACACAGATCGGTCCTGTGTGCCCCAACGGCCGTCTGTTCTCCTCGCTATGTGCCCTGCCCATTGCCACTTGAGGCATGCAATTCTTGCTATGTCTGTGACCTTAGTTCTCCTGCAGATCTCATCATTTCTGTAACGATCATGCAAGGAGACTCCGAAGAGTATTAATTTTTTTATGACATAGGTGACAGACGAGCAGACGGATCACCAGTGGAGTTAAGTTTAAACTTCTCATTCCCCCCCAGATTAAGCCTCCGGTACCCTCGCTCACGCAGCGAAATAGCACAGTGCTGCCTGACGCCGGTTTATTGTGAGGCCATGGTATCGCTTCGGTCGAGCCGACCTATTCATGCCGCAGCGTGACTCTCCCAAGGTGTAAAATCTATGTATTTGATGTAATATTAGCATGTTAAAATATACCGTCTATTCCTAGCAGCGCACGTCCTGAACTCCTCGCCCAAACTAGCGACGAGCCTCGCCAGCGGCCTCCCCGTCTCTGTCACACTGTCCACGTCCGGCATCTCTCCGTCCTCCTCGCACTCCCCGTCTGGTTCCACGTCACCTTCGTCGATGATCCGGCGGGAGACAGAGTCTATTACTTCCAGAAGTTCGTTCTGGATCTGGACTTTGAATTTCTGTAGAAAAAATTAAAAGACAAAGATGATTTTAAAATATTCATATTATTTATAGAGGTAAAGTTGGGGAGTTTTATAAATTTAGGGATTTTCTGAGACGATTTCAAAATTTACAAAAAAAAAATTTTTTTTATGTGATAGTTGGCAGACGAGGAGACGGATCACCTGATAAGCGGCGGCAATCACCAGTGGAGTCACAAGTTCGCTTCCAACCTTTCCTCCAGATTGGGCCTCCGTACCGGATGCAAAATGATGGTACATGAGTAAGGATTCACTCATGTACCATAATTATTGGACAAAGGGTTAAAAGGGGGGTTTGAAATTTAATAAAAATCCGTCATTTGAGAGTTGTAGTAGCGAGAACCGATGGTTCGAAGTTTCTATGAAAACATATGTAATAAACATAAATTAAATAATAAAAATAAAATAATAATAAATATTTCACAACGTTACATACATTTATCTGACTCCGAGATAGGTAGCTCAAGCACCTGTGTTACGGATATCAGAACTAACAGTGGGATTAGAAATATATACATATAATACTTTTTTTTTTTGTAAATACATACACATTATAATACATAGAAAACACCCATACCAATACAAACAGACATGTTCATGCACACAAATGTTTGCTTTGTGCGGGGATCGAACCCGCAACCCTTGAACCAAAGGCAGCGTTCACTACCGCTGTTCCAAACGGATCGTCAAAATATTTCATAATAACAGTTAAAACTGCGAGAGAAACGCCACACGCGTCTAGTATAAAATAAAAAACGAGTCGTCATCCTATCATGTCTCACATGAAAATCATCATATTAGTATCAACTCAAAAAATGTTGTTTTGAGATACACCACCTTGAGGCGACGGGTAGGGCACACTAGTGACGCCGATCGATTTTATTTTTTAGCTACTAAAATAAGTGTTTGCCGAAAGATGGAAACCCCGAAATTGTTTAAAATAGATCCGGTTTAGAAGCTGAAAAATCGATTGGCGTCGCTAGTGTCCCCCTCCCGTCCGCGTCACCTTAAAATTGCGTTACCCAAAGTATTCTGGGTGAACCTGCCTCCGAGTCGGCCGGTAGAGTGTGTGAGATGGTGAACAGTCGCTGACTCTTATTTCTTCAATTACCTACTACTGCTTTACTGCTAAATTTTATTTTGTATTATTTAGAATAAGGTTCAATAGGACTGACATGTCTCTGTTAGACAAATTCCTTAATTTAAAATAAAAGAATAAAAAAAAAATAACTTCGACTTAGTAACGCGTTCAGTGGTATAATTGGTAGTACATTCACCCGGATTGTGGAAGGTGTGGGTTCGAGTCCCGCCTGAACACGAGATGAAATTTTTAAGTGTGTTATTTACTTAAGAATAAATCGCAAAAGATTGCTATAAAATATCAACTATTGATTTAGCAGTCTCATCTTAACTGGTGGTCAAATATTTGTAATAATATTTCCACTGGATATTGTAAATATACCTACAATATTGATGAGACTATCGACAGCTCATGTCGAATCAAGCACTTACAAATTTCGTCGACTTAGTAACGCGTTCAGTGGTATAATTGGTAGTACATTCACCCGGATTGTGGAATGTGTGGGTTCGAGTCCCGCCTGAACACGAGATGAAATTTTTAAGTGTGTTATTTACTTAAAAAAAAATATTCCGTTACGAGATAATACTATGTTGATTGTCATGTGCGAGTGTGTTCCACATACCTCAGTGGCTTCCTTTAGTTGTTCCAGCACGCCCAGCGCCTCCAGCGATATCATGACGGTGGTCTCGAACGTCTTGTCCTCCTCCGACAGCGACGCTTCGTACTCCGGCGTGATGTCTTGCAGGTACGCATCTGTCACCTCCTCGCTCTTTGTCAGCTCTGAGAGGTAAGTAAGTAAAACATTTATTGATCACAAACACGAATACAATTACAACAAGATGTTAACAATAAGAAAGAAAGGAACAAATAATAAGTAGGTTTGTTGCATTAATATAACCAACAGAATCAAGTGGTCAACTGACTGAAGACGTCACATCAAGCCAGTGAGCATTACGCCCGTACATTGAAATGTCAATTTTTGATTTGTGTTTAAACAATTATTTGTGTATATTTTAATTTTTTTGTTTTTGGCATCTTTAAGTTAACACGATATTTATTATGTGAAACAACATTGTGTACTCCCATATTTGGCTTAGAAGTATAAGACTTTCAATCGGTAGGATGGATTTAAAATATCATCGACATGGAATCCAGTAATTAACAAGTACAAACCCCGTGCTAGGCCGTTACTAACGCAAACAAACACCGATACTGTTAGTGTAGTGTGTCGGAGTAGCTTCACTGACAATTCATCTAGTAGTGAACTAATATCAAAAAATGTGAGGGTGTCCGAAGATTCACAGCCCGGCCCCAGCAGACGACGCCGTGCTCCGCCAGTCCGCTCGTGACCACGGCAAATGTAACGTAGCCGAAACGTCGAGCCAAATATGGGAGTACACAATGTTGTTTCACATAATAAATATCGTGTTAGTCCCCGTATTGATACATTATAGTTATAATGCAACGCGAAAATCTAAAAAACTATCTTTAAGTTATCCTGAAATGTTTAAGATAGACTAAAATAAAATAATGATGCAAGTTCCCCATTACAAAATAGTTAAATACATAATATCACACTTAGGCACCGAACAAACATCGAACCTCATGGGCCTCGCCAACCCGTCTGCCAAGCGTGCTGAGTATGGCAACTACCCCTCATGTGATTGAGGGAGGCCTGTGCCCCAGCAGTGGGGACTTAAATGGGCTGATGATGATGATGATGATGATTTAAATAATAAACAAAAATGCAAACTCCAAATGCTCCTATGGCAATACGGCGTTGCTTAAAAGGAAATGACGTAACTAAATGTCAAATAGGAGAAGTTGAGTAGCGTGACAGCGGCCATTTTTTAAATTGGAAGTTTATTGAAACTGACCTCTAGGGATGCATGCACGAGACTGTCCGAAGTGGAGAAGTCGAAGTAAGAAAGCGGACCCTGGTGGCGTCCCTTCGTAACGAACGAGAATATACCTGTCACATCCAAACAAAGGAGACAGTGCGTGTGAACGGGAGGGAAACTCCGTTTCGGTCGTAACGGCAGGTTTAAATAAGGACCTCTGCGCGCTTCGGACGCAAACGGGACAAAACGCTTAGACGACGATGGAGTGCGGAGCCAATAGAAGAGCTTCATCATCATCATCATCAGCCCATTTAAGTCCCCACTGCTGGGGCACGGGCCTCCCTCAATCACATGAGGGGTAATTGCCATACTCACCACGCTTGGCAGACGGGTTGGCGAGGGTTTTGATATAAATGCAGAGTTTTTCTTCTCTGGGTGCTGATGATCATGCCAGCAGCTTTACCTTAGTCGCCTTTTACGACACCTCGGTAATAGTGAGGGTGGCCTATTCTACTCTGCCGGGGACCACACGGCAGGAGAGCTTACCGGCCAGCAACAGCGCTGTCCTCCTGCGCGCCGACACGCGGCGCGACAGCGGCCCGCGCTCGCCGTGGTACACCGCCTCGCTGATGCGCCGCACTATCACTTCCACTAGCTCGCGCTTCTTAGCCTGGATATTTTATTTTATTTTATTTTCTTTATTGTAAGGAAACATACTGGTATGTATTTGAAAGGAAACGAACGTCTGCGGAGGATCACGTTTATTTCGAGACTGGCGGGTCCTGCGCCCCGGCCTATCTGTCACACAAATCTCAGCTACCTCCTAGTATACAACACCTCACCACTTAATTAATAATATCTAGTTTAAAAAAAAGTAAACAAGAAGACAACTATGGAATAAAAAACAGGCCAAACTGTTTACGTAGCTTATTAGGTATCAATAATAGAAACACAAGCTTTTACAAGTTATCCTTACAACTAAATTTACATGTTCTATACACGTACATTAATTTACATAACAATAAGATACAATTTACTTAATTTTAATCTATTTCAAAACCGTAACGTTTTACAGGATATTTTATACGCTTAACTGGCAGATGTGGTTGTTCAGTGCGTAACTCTGAACCACTTTGAGTGTGCGGCGAAACGGGGTCGGTGCGGACCGACGGCGCTGCTGGCGGAGTGACGCTGGGAGCGGAGGGTGATGCGGGTGCTTCGGAACTACACTGTGGCTCCGCGTCCTTACAACATTCGGTATTAGGGAATGTTTCGAACAACTGTTGTGTTACGGTTGAACCTGGTGCTTCTCTCGAAAAAGATGAGTCTACCGCTAAAGACCTCCTCTTTAATTGGTCGATGTGTCGATGTGTTACCTTACCTACACTATCTCTTACTTTATAATCGGTTGAACCTAATTTTTGCGCGATCATTCCTGGCGTCCAATTTCGTTTATTGCTAAAATCCCTCAAGTAAACAGGGTCACCTACTTGTAGCTCCCGATGTGAGCCTTCAGTTTTTTCTGCCTGATCTTGTTGTGTTTTTAACACTTTCAAATCCCTATCTGGTTTCAATGCATCTAATCGAGTTCTTAAATTCCTACCCTGTAAGATACGAGCGGGGCTGTCACCCGTCGCAGCATGTTCGGTATTTCTATAAAGTAGTAAATACCTATGTAATGCGATTTCAACGTCAATATTGTCTTTGATAGCTTTTTTTATGACAGCCTTACATAATTTCACTGCATTCTCTGCGGCACCGTTTGAAGAGGGATGATACGGGGCCGAAAAACAATGTTCTATCTTATTGCCTTCTAAAAATAATTTAAAAGTATTGCTAGAAAAAGGGGGGCCATTATCAGACACAATCATTTTTGGCAATCCAAACTGCGAAAATAAACAACGTAGTTTTTTAATAACTTCTAACGCATTGGTATTCGTCATTTTAAACGCTTCAACCCATTTTGATGTGGAGTCTACCACAATCAGAAATTTGTAGTCGCTTATAGGCCCTAAAAAATCAATATGCAACCGCCGCCATGGCTGGCCGCACCAGGACCATGGCCGAGGGGCGTGCGCCGGCGGCGCCGCGGCCAGCGTCGCGCACGTCTCGCAGCTGCGACAAACCGTCTCGATTGCCTCATCCAGACCGGCCCACCATACGTAGCTCCTTGCTAGCCCTTTCATTTTGACAATTCCTAAATGAGTCTCGTGAAGTTCTTTGAGCACCCTATTACGACACGTTTCGGGTATGACGACCCTATGACCCCACATTAAGCAACCTAATTCTAAGTATAGTTCCTTTTTACGATTATAATAAGGTTGAAATGCCTTACTATCCACTTCTATTGGCCAACCATCCTGAACATAGCTTACAATTCGAGCCAACACTGGGTCTCTCTTTGTTTCTTTTTTTAATTCTTGATAATCTAGAAGTAACGCGTCCCTAGCAAAATGTAAAAACGTTTGCTCTGGTTCTGGTAATTTATTGACCTTCCCATTCGATGGCAACGGTAAACGAGATAATGCATCGGCACAATTTTTATCCGTCCTTACATATTCAATATCAAATGAGTAAGCTGACAAAATTATTGCCCACCGCTGAAGGCGGCTAGCAGCCATACTAGGAATACAGGCCTTCGGGCCTAATATTGTGACCAGCGGTTTGTGATCCGTTCTTAGTAAAAATTTCCTACCATACAAGTATTGGTGGTACTTCTTTACCGCAAATATAATAGCAAGTGCCTCGCGCTGTATTTGACTATATTGTTTTTCTGCCGGCGCAAGCGTTCGTGACGCATAGCAGATGGGTCGCTCCTGTCCATCGGGCGCGCACTGCGACAGCACTGCGCCGACTCCCTGCGCACTGGCATCGCAAGTCACTATCAGTTGCTCGTTAGGATTATAGTGCAGGAGCACGTCGGCACTAGTTAGCAATTTTTTTACTGTATCAAATGCCGAATCACAATGAATATTCCAATTCCACCGTGATGATTTCTTTAGTAACGCATATAATGGAGCTAGGTGGGAACTCAAGTTTTTAATAAATTTTGCATAAAAGTTAACCATACCCAAGAATGATCTAAGTTCTGATACACTAGTAGGTCGAGGTAGATTAACGATCGCTTTTACTTTCTCAAAATCAGTATGAATGCCATTTCTATCTATAACATAACCTAGGTACGAGACTGATTCTGCAAAAAATACACACTTATTTTTGTTTAACTTTAAACCGTTTTGCTGTAACCTTTTGAACACCTTTTCCAGAGTTTTTAAATGGGTTACCCTATCCCCAGCAGTGATAAGCAAATCATCCATAAATATGGCTACTCCAGGAATGCCTCTCATTACATTTGTCATAATGCGTTGAAATATTGCTGGGCTGGATGCTAATCCAAACACTAAGCGATTATACCTAAATAAGCCACGGTGAGTATTAATGACGGTATATTTTCTAGAGTCATCCAACTCAATCTGGTTATAAGCTGACGATAAGTCAATTTTAGAAAACTGTGTGCCTCCATTTAACTGCGCAAATAACTCATCCACTCTGGGCAATGGATACTTATCGACCAATAAAGAGGGGTTCAGTGTTACTTTATAGTCTGCACATATTCTTAATTTACCGTTAGGTTTACTTACCGGAACTAAAGGCGTAGCCCACTCGGAAAAGTCAACAGGTTCAATCGTTCCGTTTAGCAACATGGTGTCCAGCTCCCGGTCTACCTTCTCCTTAAGCGCGTATGGCATAGGGCGCGCGCGACAATACACCGGTCTCGCTCCCTCTCGCACGTGCAGCGTCGCCTGTCCACCCGTGTATCTGCCCAGCTGACCGTCGAACAAATCCTTATACCTATCGAGTACACAACATATATCATTATCAGAACAGTTTTTTATACTTAAATGATTATTATTGTGGAATGAAGGGATTCTAATACATAGCTCTGATAACCACTGCCGACCTAATAACGGAGTTGTTCCCCCATCTATTACATATAAGTCTAATATTTTCTTACAATTTCCATACTTGACCCATGGCTTAACAATACCTAATGGTCGGACTTTACTACCATTGTAAAATCGCAACGTAACTGTACAGGATTCTAACGGTAACTGCTTAAAAATATCTAAATACGTCGATTTACTTATACATGATAATGCACTTCCTGTATCTACTTCCATAAGTAACTCTCTGTTTTCTATAAGTACTGGAATGCTTACCGCTGGATAGTTTCTCAACGACATTTGATAAATCGCTTCCTCGTCGGATGAGCTTCCTTCGCTGCCACTCCTACCTTCTTCCGGCTCCACAAAATGCTGACCAGTCATCTTGTCCCGGTTCTGGTTACGCTTATCTTTATTTGGCTTTTGCATTTTTCTGTTAAAACTGCCTCTCTTATTCGGGCACACACGCTGTAGATGACCCGGTTGCTTACAAGAGCTGCATACATACGTACGGAAACGGCATTCACTCATCTTATGATAGACTGACCCGCATGCTGAGCATCGATCTGAAACGCCATCACTTCTCCTATGACTGTTGTTATTTATGGACACGTTATTCAACTCCTCACACTTCATTTCTGTTGGTTTTTCTACTGCTGCCGCGTCTTTTTCTGCCGATTCTAAGGCGGTAGCTAACGTAACTGCCTTCGCATACGTTAGCCCTATTTCTGCGAACAGCCTTTGTCGAATAATATCGTTGGCTAACCCACAAACCAGTTGGTCTCGCATGTTATCCTCCATAGTATTTTCAAATTCGCAGAATCGCGACAGCCGTTTTAGTTCTGCTACATATTGTGCCACGCTCTCACCTACCCGCTGTCGCCGCTGACGAAATTTATACCTCTCCGCCATTTGAGACGGCTTTGGCTGCAGATGGTCGCCGACAATTTTTACCACTGCCTCAAATGAAAGGGACGATGGTGCCTTGGGACTTGTTAAATTCACTATAAGTTCATATGTTTTATCACCTACGGTCGCGATCAACGTTGGCAATTGCATTTCCGGCTTTATGTTGTTCACCATAAAGTACATTTTTATTCGATCACAATATGTCGACCAATTTCCATCGTCTAATTTAAATTCGGATATCTTTCCGATAGACATGTTCGGCGTTTTCACGAATAACGTCTATTTTGCACGCAAAATCACAATAACACTCGATTTAATTACCGGTCGTCGCCAGTTGGTATGTATTTGAAAGGAAACGAACGTCTGCGGAGGATCACGTTTATTTCGAGACTGGCGGGTCCTGCGCCCCGGCCTATCTGTCACACAAATCTCAGCTACCTCCTAGTATACAACACATACAGTACTTAAAATCACACTATTTAACACACAAAAACATAATCTTACACCAATTAAGTTTTCACTAATAACTAATATCATAAAAACCGCAACATGATGTTCGTAATATAAACAAAAAGGAAGAATTGAGCAATTGACAAATATCTACTTTGTAAAGTCAGGAGACAATTTACCCACAACAGCCTTTTTGTACGCTCGCAGTGTAGTGTTAAATAGATCTAAGTCACAAATATCGCATCTTATAATTACGACAGGAGCGCAACAGAAGGTAACAACGGGCATATAATCAAAACAATATTTCTTTCCATCTATTTTTTTATTTACCACCAAATAACATTACATATCGTCGGTCTAGATGTGAAACCTCGTTTATGCCAACCAGTTTTTCAGGAGACAAAAAACAATTTTGATGATTAAGTATTAGGCTGAAGTCAATGCTTGTTACGAGAGGTCGCTACAAGTCGTTTTTTTTTCTATCAAATGACCTCAAAATGAAAGAGACGTTTAAGAGGTACAATAAAATTAATCCCCGAAATGAAATGAGTGCGGGACTTGTGAAGAAATAAAAACATGCACCTTCGTAACGAGAGATCATAATAATTTCAGTCAATAGACGCCCACGGCTGGACAAATGCCTCTCCCTATGTTCTCGGTCCTGTGCCGCCCGCATCCAAAGTTCCTGCGACCTTTACCAAACTGTCGGTCCAAATATTGCGGGGTTCTGCTACGGCTGTGATATCCTGTACGCGGCCTCCACTCGAGTACTTTTCCGTCGCAACGAAACGCCCCAAACAAGGTTCAAATGAGATCTTGTTTCTGTGTTTTTTTTTCTATGTTACGCGTATTTCTACCATTAGCTCTGCGGGAAAGGAAAACATAGTGGAGTAACCTGCACTATTCGGATTGTTTCTCAAAATACTGGATACAAAAAAAAAGAAATAATCCTGAAGCAACGCTCCAGATTGTCTACTTCCTCTTTTAAAGGTTGCAAAGGTTAGAAAATAGTCGCTTCATTGTAATTACTTGACTTACGAAATCCTGGATCACGGTGCAAGTGTACCCCATCCTCCAAAAAGGCTTTAGATTCAACCGGGAATAACACACTGCGATAAGATGAGACCTAACCTCGAGATGTTGCCTTGTGGCGTTCAACGCGTCAACATGCGACAGCGTAGTATCGGCGGTGTCCAGCGCCGCTCGTAAAGTATGGGCCGCTGCCAACACGCGTCCTGCGGAGATCAGCTCGCGAGTCTCGCGCTCGGACACTACTACACGTTCGCTGTAACAGTCAAATCGAAATGGTTACTTAATATTAACGGGTAATTCCAAGAACCTCGCATAGAATAGAAAACTCTCGGACATATATAACAATTTGAATTTCATTTCTGCCGAGTGGTGTCTGCCATGTTTCGCCGAGTGAGTAAGAGTACTTCAGTAACCGAGTAGCTGGAGACCATCGCCAAGGGTCGAGCAAATTGGAAACTTCCTAGCAGTCGACGATTCTTCGTTGAATCAGGTCTAAAGGTAGAAGTCGGTACATGAGTCTGACCTAAGTTAAGAACATTATGCGACACCAACAGGTGGGTGATAAAATTGGCCTACAGGCGGCGCCGTTTGTTCTTGAGCAACTGGAGACCACAGCACTCGTCGCAGAGTTCGTCGCGCTTGATGTGGGTATCATAATCTAGTTACATGTCGGTCAGCATCTGCAACGCCAGGTGATGCGTGCGCGAGTCTGCCCACATGCAGTACCAGTCGTCCCTCCGTAGCTGGAGACCACGGTACGCGTCCAGAGACACTAAACATATACTGCTTGATGGGGGTATCATAATCTAGTTACATGTCAGTCAGCATCTGCAACGCCAGGTGATGCGTGCGCGAGTCTGCCCACAGGCGGCGCAAGTCGTCCCTCCGCAGCTGGAGCAGGCCGCGGCACGCGCCCAGTCGCGCCACGCACGCGTCGCAGTGCTGCCCCCACACGCTTAGTGCAGAACTAACACTGCTGAATTTCTAAAAAAAATCATACAACATCTCATAGATTGACCTGATTCTATACTAAGTAGCTTAAGCACTTGTGTTACGGATATCAGACTACAGAGGAATTAAAAATATATACTTAAATACATATAATACTCCCAAACACAAACATTCATCACACAAGTGTTTGTTCAGGATGGGGATCGAAACCATGACCTTTGGACTATGAGGCAGAGACACTAGCAAACACACCATCTGGTCAGTCTAATATTAATATATTAAATAGCCTTTAACACCTTTTTTTATACCATTAGCTAGAGAAAAAATATAGTAAGGAAATCCACATGTTTAGGATAATTTCTGAAACATGTAACAATAAATAAATAAATATTTCACAACATCACATACATTGATTTGACTCCGAGATAACAATGATTCAGATGATCTGATATCCCCATTAAAGGGTTTTGAAGGTAAGATTGCAGTCGTTTCATCGTAATTACTAGGCCCCTCAAATCTTCCATCATGGTCAACCTTATACATCATGATGGCACAAAAGCGATAACCAATAATTCCAACCTTCCATGTTCAATTGAAATAAGAGATTAATTACAAGATTATAAGTGAACTGGCCTATATTTTGAGCAATTAGGTACAAAATCCTGGCCTCTGTACAATTTGGGACACGTCCTTTAACTTTTTATTAACCTGCATAACTTCCATGATCTCCTGCGCATGTGCAGCAACCAGTTCGTCCAGCCTTGCATCACTCTTCTTATACTCCTTCTCTAGCTTTGCCCTCTCTTTCTCCCTCTGTTCGTTTGTCTCACTCGCTGACAGCGTACGGATCACTGACATTAGTAGTCCACTCTGTAACATAAGTGTTAAATTAAGAATTAAGGTTTTATTTCGTTAACCAGCTATACCTGTATGTGTGTACTAAATGTCTTTTAATTTTGAACCTTTAATAGGTATCACAACTGATATGTAAAGTTCTTTCAGTTTTAAAGAGAATAAAAGATTATTGTGCCTTTAGATAAATAATATATTTATTCTGCTGCACAAAATTATACAGTTATCAAGTTGTAATCACTAATAATAGTTATAAAGTCAGAAAAATATAAGCTATTATAAAACAATTTTGCAGCAAGAATGGTCCCTGTCTCAGCATTGTTGATTTTTTGTGTTGTGATAAAAAGGCGTAAAAAAGAAAACCGCATTGTTATATAAATAATTTATAAAAGTGTAAAGTAATTGGAAATGTCATTACTGGGAAGATTATATCAAAAGAGTGCAACAATGCATGTGAAAGAGACAGGAATAGAGTTTTGGTTTTAGAATAATTAAAACACTTCACCTATTAATGTACTAAATTACTAGTTTAAAAATTAACCGTATATAGATGACTAAACATCTGGACCTGGTATGCTTTAAGGTACTTACCTATTTTTATTGGTAATTTTATTTTATTTTATTTTACAAGTTTTTGGAAAACTTTCAGCTAGATTTAGGGAGTAAGTACCTTAAAACCAAGGATTGGATGATTGGATGCAGTTTTACCTTATTATTTTTTGGCTAGACTTTTTGGCCTTAATTTTCAGGGATTATTATGTTTCTAACCTACTCACTAAAAGGGTAAAAATAAATTTACATATTCATACCTACGAAGAATACAGAGGTTTGGAAAAATAAAACTCAGATAAGCTGAAAGTTCATATACTACTTTTTGTTTCTATGATTAATTTCCTACAAAATAAGATGCAATCTTACCGTTTCTTTCCCTTGTTTTACCCCTCGAGGAGGTTTTGTGGGTGGCGGAGAAGACATATTGATGATTGACCAAGTTATAATAGTTTTTGTAAGTAAATAACACCGACCGCCCCTACGATTTCACAATTTTTTTCTGCCCATTTCATTTTTTTGACAACCACAGACCATAGTTTTCCAATTATTTTTCACTCTGTCACTGTCTTTCATTCAATGTCATTGTCCTTATTACTTATTAGCCCAAGAATAAGTTTTATTTACCATATCAAAAAACCCTCTTTCTTAGCATCATAAAAGAGTACTAGATTTTCGATATGAATATTGGCGGATTTTACATAAAAAAAATAACATTAAACTACATTTTTGTGATATATATCGTATAATGACAAAGTACCAAAATCAAGAAAGATGAAAGGCTGTATATTAGTGGTTTCTTGAAAGCGTAAAATTTTAGGAAATTAAAAAAGAAGTTGTCAGACTTGAAGACCATAGAGTAGGTAACTTGATGTTGAAGACGTTACAAACAAAATTTCGAAAATTTATTTAAGACAAAATCGTATCATTTTAAGAAATACAGTGAAAAGTTTGAAATTATAATTTTCGTAAAGTGCTAGGAATTTGAACAACATGGATTATTCTACCATCAGTAACAAGACCAGTTGTACTGAGGCGGAGGATATAACAAACGGCGAACTTAGCGAACGCTATTATTTGCTAAAAAAGCAATTTGACAATCTTTCCAGTACTTACGAGAGTACAAAACAGGAGCTTCACGACACTAGGCGTTGCTATCAGACAGCGTTGGATGTGCAGAGTCATTTAAATGCGGAGTTAGAGAGTTATCAGGCTGAGGAAGGGAGGAAGAGAAGTGAAGTGAATAGTCGTATCACGTCACTCCAGGAGGAGATTTCGTCGCTTAGGGAGCAGCGCACGGAGTTGGTGGAGAGTCATGCTAGTGAAGTGAAGAAATTTGAGGAGCAAATACGCCGTTTGAAGGAGGAACAGGCCGTTGTGAGACATGAGAGCCCAGAGCGAGACACCACTGAGCTAGGTAATGTCTTTGTGTTTCCTTATGCATTTCATCATGTAGGCGTTTCCTGTGTATTAAAAGTATGTATTTACAAAAGAAAAGTATAATATGTTGGTATATAATATTTGTAATTCAGCTTTAGGTTTTAATATCCATAACATAGGTGTTTGAGATATCTATCTCGGAGTCGGATCAATGTATTTGATGTTGTGAAATAATTATTTTTAAGTCTTACAAGACAGTACAGATCAAATATCAATTCTTACTTTTAGATTATGTTATGAAAATAGTAGGCCCTGGTGAACTTCGTTCTGCCTTATTTTGGCACAGTGACAAAAAAAATGTCCACCAAATCTCTCTCTGGCCACACAGAAGGGAAAATAGTCAAATCTAATAATCTAATTGCCTCTTGTCTGCCATATGTATGATTGACTCTATATTTATCAAAGAAGACAGGCATGTTAGTTAGACTACTTATATATAACTCAAGAACGGCTCTACCCAATGCCTGAAAATTGATGGAGAAGAACCAGGAGATGGACATAGGGTAGTATTTCCCTTTACTTTACTACATCCCTTTTGACCGCATTCAACATTGTGCAACTTGAATAGTTGACAACGAAAATCTCACTGATTGCATAGGTTCTCTGGCCCTGCTGAAGTGGAAGACTTTACCATGGTGAGTGTTCTGAGGAGTTGTTTGAGTCAAAACCCGCTGCTGAATTTCACCACCATACTACACTCCGTAAACTAGGATTCCACCCGTACCATCTGGATGGGTGGGATAAATAAAATCTTTATTTTTTTTATATTTAAGTTTGACCATAAGTAGAGACGTAATATAAATCCAATATGGCAATAAATTTTCAGATGAAGCTAGAGCTGCTGCCAGCTCAGCTCTATCAGATGCAGCAGTTGCGAAAGCTGCGTTGGAGGAAGCCCGCGCAGAGGTGTTATCATGGCGTATGAAGACTGAAGAGCTGGTCTCGGAGATGGGGGAGATGCGAGCAGCCGCAGAGCTGAGGAGGGAGGAGCTGCGAGCAGCAGGGGAGCGGGAAGCAGCTGCGCTAGCTGATCTCGCTGAAGCTAGAGCGATGCTGCATCAGTGTACAGATTCTCAAGATTTGCAGCCTCACGGTAAGATGGTTTACCTAAATTTTGAAGGGTTAAATATTATAAAAATGGTTTTTTTCTAACAATGAAATTCAACTTAAAGTTAGTCTCTGAAGTATGATTCAATCAAAGTAAACCATGTATGATCAATCACTATTTTTGGATTTACCTATAATATAAATAGAATTAATGTTATATTATTTCAGCTGCAAAAGGAAATTCAATATTTGCTGAAGTGGAAGACAAGAGACAAGAAATGGCTAAAAACTTAATTCAAATGAAACAAACTAACTCCAGGGTACGTTTTTTTTTAACTTTTTATGCTAGAGGTAGACAAATGAGCAAGCGACATATCACTAAAGCACAGTTACATTCATATTTATAGGCCTCTGAAATTAGCATGTTTGTATGAAATTTAAGTGCTGAATCGATTTGTTTGCTCGCGAGTGTATTCAACACATTCAATATGCGGTAGTCAGTGTAGTTGTAATGGCGGCGGTAATCGCTTACCGTCGGTGATAGGACTGCGGTCTGTTATCTCATAAAGAAAAAAGTTGTAGGTCATTTGGTTTTAAGGTGTTCAAATTAAACTATTCATTTCAGTTGAGGAGAGAGCTGGCTAATAAGCAAGCGGAAGTAGATGCTCTTCTTCATGAGAAGCAAACCATTTGGGAGCAGCAGTCGGGGGCTGCAGCACATTATGACAGGGAACTGATTGGTAAAAGAGCCCAGAAAGAGGCAAAGTGCTTATTCTCGCTGTCCACCCCCTGTTTCCCTGTGTGTGGATACTAATACAAATACCTATTTTCCTTTTGTCCACCCCATGTGGATACTGATATAATGTTTAAACATTTCTTGCTTTTTACCCCTACAAAAGAGGGTAAACAAGATATCGTATCACTGCCAACTCGGGCTTGACTAGCAGGGGGTGGATAACGGGAATAAGCTGTCCTGAATGATTGGTAGAAATTATGGTTAAAAGTATGTAATTTTTTATTTTTTACGTACACCCTGAATACAAGTAAATTCACGACACGTTTGGCGTAGTGGTTTGAGCGCTGGTTGAGTGAGAAGTGAGAGGTCCCTACCAATTTTATCAAATTTTTTACCCGACTACGGCAAAGCAAAAGGAAGGTTATGATTTTGACAAGCTATGTATGTATTTATGTATGTTCATCTGTTTCCACGTAACTTCTAGTTATCATATATGAACAAATGAGGTGTTATTAGAAGCATCTTGGTTGTCTTCTGGTTATAGGCAACATGACGTCACTTTAAATTTATTACAGCGCCCTCTAGGGCACTTAGAGTAAGGAACTAAAAAAAATATTTTGCTTGGACGGTACCGTGTAAGGTATCAAATGAAAGAGCTTTTTTTGCACATTTCAAATATGTAACTATATTTACATAACTATAAATATATTAAATAAAAATAAAGTTTAAAAACTAAAACCCTAGGACTACCAAAAAACACGATCTAAAAAGTCCAAAACAAGAAACTTGTCTCTGCTGAAATGATTATGCCGAATCGCCGTGGTCGTATGCCACCTAATGTAGCAAAACAGATTCATTATAATAATAAAATAAAATCAATTGTGGCATACGACCACGGCGATACGTTATAATCATTTCAGCAGAGACAATTTTCTTGTTTTGTACATTTTAGATCGTGTTTTTTGGTAGACAGGTTTTAGTTTTTAAACTTTTTTTTATTATTATTATTATTTTTTTATTTTTTTTACATTATAGCGGACAAACGAGCAGACGACACACCTGATGGAAAGTGATCACCGCCGCCCATGGACATCTGCAACACCTGAAGTATCACATATGCGTTGCCGGCTCTTAAGAAAGGAGTACACCCTTTTCTTGAAGGTCACCAGGTTGTATCTGTTCGGAAACACCACGGATGACAGCTGGTTCCACAGTTTTTATGTTGATGAATCAGATATTTGGGCTGGGTTTGGTTGTTTGAGGTACTTTTAGTGTGGGGACTCAGGTGTATCTACCTCCTAGAGTGGCCCCGCTGGTAATCAGTTCTGTCCTGATTCCAGCTTCGGTTGGTATTAGGCAGAAACGGTTACCGTGGGGCACGGTTTTCCCCGGGCAACAGCGGGTAGTAATTCATTCGTGGATTGCTACCCGACGGCCAAAGGATGCACAGAATTTCCGGCGGACCAGCCCCGACGCAGTGGATCGCGTGCAGCGCACACCACTCGGGGGCTTTCATTGTCTGCTGAGGGCTTAGAGGACCGGCCTCTCTTTACGGACCTGAACACAATAGGGCCGGGCACGGAGGCTGCCTTCTTTATCCAGCCCCCCCTTCTGCCGTAGGTTGGCGTTGGGGTGTGGTGGCACCCACTGTCGGGCGCTTTGGCGTGCGGTGGGCCGGTGTTCCTGGTGTGATGGTGCCGTATGGGGGCCTTTTTGTTCTCGGGCCTTGAACTGTCGCGCCTTCGGGCGCGTTCGAATGTTGGGGAGTTCCACGGTGGTGGAATTCCTGCCAACAGTCTGTTGCGCCCCGATTCTCGGGAGCGCTCTCCCTGCCTTTATGGTGGGGGCTTTGTTGGTGGGTCTGTGTTGAGTCCCGCAGCCAGTGGGATGCAGCTACGACTCGCCACCCCCGCTTTTCCCGTCCCGTCGATTGTCTCCGCAACCCAGCGGAGATGCTCGAACGGGAGGGTTTTCGGGTATAACTTAAAAGTCTGTGGGTGCTCTCTCCTCTCTCTGCCCTGCAGCCAGCAGGGTATGGGTTGGGGGAGGGGTCTGCAGTCGTCCCTTCCGGAGCGTCTGCGTTGCAATCCAGCAACGTGGACGATTCCGGAGAGGGGGGAATGGTGGGCCATGGGAGTGGCCCTAGGCCTCGTTTTTCGGCGAGGCCCGTTTGAGAGGCCGTGCTGGCGAGCCTCTCGTCCTTCGAGGGTGGGCTGCGGACTTGGTTTCGTACCCGTTACCGTAGCCCACCCCACACGGACGTAGCAGGAAATGCCCCGGTGGTTTTTAGTGGGTAGGCCCCTGGGAGCACCCCAAGGGAGAGCCCCACACTACCCGGCCGTCTCCCAGCGGTCGGGTGTGCTTAAGGCGCATTTTCCACCGGGCCAACAAAAAAAAAAAAAAAGGTACTTTTAGTGTTCCTGTTTTCTATAATACAAGGGAAAACAGTAGTAGGACCAGGATAATCATGTATTGTCACAATTTATTATTTATTAATTAATATTGCAGAAAGCTACGAAGACCGCATCACACAGCTGGAGGGGCTGTGCGAGCGACAGCGGCGGGAGACAGCGCGCTGGTTCGGCAAGCTGTGCGAGCCCACGCAGCAGGGCTGGCTACCTGGTGTCATGGACCATTTGAAGTAAGTTTAACTCTCAATACAAGTAAGTATACTTGTAATGTAATGTGGACTCCCTTTTCCGCACTTAGACTCTCTTTCGGTCCATTGTACAAGTAAGTATACTTAAATACATAATATTACACCCAGACATTTAATAAACACAAGTGGTCATCGCACGAATGTTTGTCCAGGGTGGGGATCGAACCCACGACCTTTGGCGTCAGAGGCAGGGTCACTACCAATTGCGCCATCCGGTCAGTCTTTTAGTTTACTTTTTAGAAAAAAAAAATTATATCTATTAAGAATACCATGTACCAATATTGTATATATAGTATACCATTCGATCGATCGTCAATGTTCGACGACCGATATCGCTGTACAACGTCGACCTGTAATGTATTTGCCTATTCCGTTTAACCACCCTAAAATAAGCCTAAGGTGGGATACTCTGAAACATGTCCATTCTATACGCCCAGAAGGGGGTGGATATTATTAATTCCTATTTAAAAAAATTTCTGAAGAGAAATCAGATGCCGGCAGACGTATTCCGGCTATCGACATGATCCAGGGTGGATAGATGGACACGCATTTCCGAGGATCCATCTTACGGTGGATAAACGGAAAGAGCTTATTGATTTATGCCGTTAGATAAACGGCTTGATCAATGATGACTAAAACAAAATTAATCGACTTGCGCAAATTTGATGCAAAAGCGCGTTTATTTTATCGCTGCTTTTAGTAAAGCATTGACAATAACCACCTTATTAGAAATCACGATATAAAGTTATTACCGTACTAACACTCATGTCATCCCGTTCCAACACGCAATGTGAAAAGGAGCTGGCACGAACTTTGGCTTGTATGACTCGTCCCCTGCATTTTCCCCCTGGGAGGAAGAGTAATTGCCGTGTGGTCCCAGCAGAGTAGAATAGGCCACCCTCACTCTTACCGAGGTGTCGTAAAAGGCGACTAAGGTAAAGCTGCTGGCATGATCATCAGCATCCAGAGAAGGAAAACTCTGCATTTATATCAAAACCCTCGCCAACCCGTCTGCCAAGCGTGGTGAGTATGGCAATTACCCCTTATGTGATTGAGGGAGGCCCGTGCCCCAGCAGTGGGGACTTAAATGGGCTGACGATGACGACGATGAGGAAGAGTAATTCGCAATTCGGGCTCGTGGTTCCCCCCGACTTACACTTGGCTAAAAGACGCGAGGTATGTAGTTCCAGGACTAGACTTTGCGCCATCAAAGGAGTCCCGTGAAAAGTGAGCCTGAGTCCCAATTAACATTCAAATTTGAGTTTTATGCACATAGACAAACACAAGGAATCAATCACAATTTACGAGTAGTTTCGTGTTTTTCCGCGGGTCTCCGTTCGTGGCGCGAAATCAATCCTTAATTCGCAATTTGTATTATGGGGGATAGGCTGAATCGAGTTTGTTTTGCAAAAAGTCGCAATGTAAAATAAGTTGTTTTTTTATGAGAAAGGGAGGCAAACGAGCAAGCGAGCCACCTGATGGTAAGCGATCGCCGCCGCCCCTGGACATCAACCACACCAGGAGTGGAGATTCGTTGCCGGCCTTTTATGAAGGCTCGTTTCTTGAAGATCTCAATGTCGTACCGGTTCGGAAATACCGCTGCGGGAAGTTGATTCTACAATGAGGAGGTGCGTGGCAAAAAAAAAACAGTCGTTGTTGTTGATTCGTGCTTACTTGTGTACTAAACTATACAAATTTTATTTCAGATCAGAATGCGAGCAACTTCGCGCCGAAGTACTATCTCGTGGCGCCGCGCAACTCGCCAGCGCGGCCCAGGTGCGCGAATTGCGCAGGAAACTCGCCCTTCTCACCGCCGGGAACGCACGGAACACCTCCACCTCTCCTCTAGGCGACGCAAGGAACGACAATAAGGTCGAAAGTAGCTTGAGCGATAGACCCATTGGTATGCCTAAAGTGAATGTTCAGGTTAGGAGTAAAGCTACTCCGGATGATGTTAAGAAAAAGGTGTCGTTTAATTAAACGGATAGTCTTCATGAGGTACGGTTTCTAAACTTGTACGATCTAGTTGTAGTCTAGGGCTCTGTCGAAATGTTGGACACATTTTGAACCTTATTTGCACTATGATACTTTGATAAGGTCTGAAATGGTTTTGTCTGGTAAATAATAATTTAGTGCCTTAAAATTACAAGTCAATAACCTCCTGGAGACTAATGTTTTTGAACTGTGATCTCTCTGTAAGCATTTTAAAATCAAGCAATATACTTTTATAAAAAAAAAAATTGTATTTATTTCATATCATGATTGCTCATTTATTTTCAAAATTGAGCTTGAATTTATATCAGCGTAAAACATGATTTTGATATCCTTATAAAGTCAATATCGGATATTACAAGTCCTTACATTTTATAATGGCATTAATACTATAATAATGACAACAAAAATAGACAAAATAGTATATGAATGGTAGACAAAGTACAGTCACGTGCTTTAATTTGAGACCTATCCAAGGTTGAATGTCGTGAAACTTTCGCATTAAGAGCTAATATTTTAACGTGTCTAAGTCTTAATATTTACCATCGACAACTTTACTTTTCTAGGGGCAAACGTGCAAAAACGTCAACTTGAGCGAGGGCATACGATCATTACCGATGTTTTCCGAGTAATTGTTACGTGGATAATAACTTTTTGGCCCTGTGTTCTATCTATATAGCAATATCGTTTTTATTTGTGATACTAAAGAAAGTGTAACAATAAACTATTTTCTTGACTGACACTTAGAAATGCCGAAATAGGTTGTCGTTTCAAGGATCGATTAGATAGACATTTTATGACTTAACTTGACATTCAACATTATTTGCACTCACAGAGAACCTATTATTTACTAGAGAGATTATTAATTGATATTTGTGTTAGCACAAATAAGCCTGATGTTAGCATTAGGGCGCATAAGCCTGATGTTAGCATCAGGGCGCATAATTTGGTGGAACGGGAGGAAAGCGGGGGACAAATCAGATGACTACTGATTGGCTACTTCAAATTCGCACCAAGCTCTAGTGTGATGATAGTGTAATAATAGACACTTAAAATTATCGATTGATCATTTACTAGAGATGTACCGAATATAAATAAGCCTAGCGGTGACCTTGAGTGCGCATAAATCAATTTTCGTATAAAGTGAGTTATTTTACTAGTACACAAACGCCGAGTGCTTAACTTACGTCCCGCGGCCTGTAATGACCGTTAAGGACTTTCCAGCTCGACAACAAGAGATGAGTAGGTATTACCGTACGAAATTATAAATGAGAAAGAATTTTCTCGTAATCTTCACACACGTATTGACCTGCTGACAAAGGACGACCTCAAGAGTACATAATCTTTTGAATCTAAACAGATTTTTAAAATTGATTAACAATAAAATTGAAAAAAAAAATCCGATCAATCTAACATAGAATCCCCTCCATTTTTATGTCGGTTTTGTTTATATCTGCAGTAGTCCTAACACTTCGTAGGTCGAGTCAAATCATTAAAATATAATACATTTATTATACTTTTACCAGTTACATATCGATTCCGATCACTAATGAGAGAACATACAATCACCACACTAGTGTTACACGTGCTTGTTACCAGAAAAGGACAAAATTATACTAATTTTGGTTTGAGAGAAAGAGAGTTTTCAAAAAGACATCAACGCTCCTCAGAAATGAACATAGAATGAAGAACCACTTGTCCACCTTAACCTGAGCTCTCAACTAGACAAAATTATTTAAAAAAAATTACCAATGAAAAGTTATATCGTCTTTCTGAAAATTTGATGTCTTTGTGTTGTTCCCGTACCATTTTACCGAACAATACGTCATTTTCAAGTGTGTTTATGCGTAATAATTCAAAGAAACAGCCAATTTTCAAAGAGACACTGGCAGCACCTCGCAGATCTGAGATTTGGTCGGCACTGAAGCTCCTTAAAAATGAAAAACACGTATCGTTGCCGGCGTCGATTGCCTTGTATCGGACGTCTAGCTCATGTCTATGTTTGCACTAAAACATCGACCTTATTGCATTAAGAATGTTCTAACGACATTTAACGGAAATGGGTCCAAAATTAAAGCTCGTGGCTGTACATACAAATAATAGACTATTTATTTCTTGTTCATTTAGCTAGTATACATCAATACGATATAGTGGTGATGTCAGTCAGGTAAATAACATTTAATTACATTTTTTGTCAAGAATCATGAGTAATTTATAGCACAACACATCATTTAACTATTTACGGTGATGAGTTTATAATAAATAAGCTTTGGCTTCATTATGATTTATTTTATTAAATGACTATCAATCTTGACGACCTCGATGCCGAGGCTCAGCTCGGTGAGAGGCTAAGGTGT
Source organism: Marasmia exigua (assembly GCA_019059595.1). NCBI lineage: Eukaryota > Metazoa > Arthropoda > Insecta > Lepidoptera > Crambidae > Marasmia > Marasmia exigua. The sequence continues at coordinate 27,512,040 of CM032466.1, forward strand.
GCTCTAGCGCGTAAGGTTCCGGGTTCGATTACTGATCTTGGGTTTCCCAGCCTTTCCTTCCTCTAGACTCGTGGTACAGGGAATACTATAGTTTGAGATTAGATTATCCGTGTTTCAACTGACGATTTATTTGTGCTAAGATAATCATTATTTGCTAAGAGAATAGAATCGAATCTAAGGTACGGCCATACGCTTGATGTTTGCCAAAAACAGCATACACATGGTACACACGGACTACAAGCGACCAGCACAATCAGGCAAATAGTATTACTCCAGTCAGACAGGCGTTTGTCGAACGCTGGCAAACGCTAACAGCAAACCCCATCCACACTCGTGTTTGTTTGTGGTCGCTGTTTGCCAAGCGTGTAGCCGTACCTTTAGAGTTCGTGGTATCAAAGAAAAACACGGACCTAGAATTTTAGATTCTTTTCACCTTAAGGTGACGGGTAGGGCACACTAGCGACGACAATCGATTTTAATTTTAAGCTACTAAACGGGATCTATTTTAAACAATTTCGGGGTTACAACCTCTCGTCAAACACTTATACTATTTATTAAATAACCATGCAAAAATGTTGGGTCCAACGCGTACGCGAAAAATTGATTCACGCCAAAAGCGGCCACTTTTGGCGTTAATCAATTTTTCGCGTACAAAAACGAACCCAACCCTTGTGCATGGTTATTTAATAAATAGTATAAGTGTTTGCCGAGAGGTTGTAATCCCAAATTTGTTTAAAATAGATCCGGTTTAGTAGCTAAAAATTAAAAACCTTAATATAAATCGCGCTCTAATGTTAATTCCGTTACAACATATACATACGTCGGCAGCGCGTATGTAGGTCCTCTAGGCGAGCCGCACGCTTGTTTGCCACCGACTGTAGTATTAAAAAAACACGCAATGTTTAAAAGGTGTTGGCACGTATTTTGTTCCAGGACTATCCTTAGTTCTCGATTTGTAATAAGGGGGCTTATGCAATAAAGGGTTGTCCTCCCTCTGCTAGTCCAACAACACAGTGACACAATTGTTTAAAAAACCCTCTGTCCACCCCCTCTTTCAACCGGGAAGGGGTGGACGATTGGATTTTTTTAAATACTCGTTTCGATGTCCACCCGGGGTGGACTAGCAGAGGGTGGACAGCAGGAATAAACCCAAATAAAAGCTCATTGAATGTTGAAGTGGCGCTTATCACGGGAGTTGTTTGGTTGTGCGGAGCCTAGCTCGGCACGGCGCCGTCTCTGTGCGGCGGCGCCAGGTCGCGCAGCGCGTGCTCGCGCGCGTGCGCCACGTGGCGCTCGCGGCGCGCGTGCTCGCGAGCTTCTCTCTGCGTGCGCGCGCGCAGCCGCGACGACGCCGCGTCTTGCACGCACGCTGTGAAGGCCCCTGGAATATTTTTCATTTAAAATCAAACTTCAGAAGACATTTACTGTGCAATGGCTACAATGAAATTAGGTACCTATTCGAGGAATTGTGTACTTCAATCCTAATAGAAGTAAAATTTAATTTTGAATTTATTTGGCTTATAGACATTTAATATCACTTAATTCTAATTCTATTGTATTCTACTTTTGTTCAAAAAAATAATTATCTTATTAAATTAAATCAAATTAAATTATTTTATCATATTTAAAGTAATTGAAATATTCGATATGTTATTTAATAATAAAGTAGTGATTTATAATTTAATGTTGCTTGTTATAACTAGTTATTGACATGCTGTTTACACATAGGTTTGGATTTACAGTCTACCATGACCATGACTGCACAGTTACTGTGTATTATCTTTATCTACTGTAATTCTGTTGTGTGGAACTTATAAAATAAATAAAATAATCCTCAAGCTGCAAAATATTTAGCAGAAATGTTTATGATTCAGTGATTTTATCGCTCGCATTATAAGTACGAAAACAAAATGTATAATTTTTCGATAGGGCTGGCGTGTACTTTTAATCAAAAGCCCCTAAATAAATAAAGAATAAAAAAATCTTTAGGTTTAGAGTGCATGTGTTGAGTTTCGCCGAGTGGACCCTCCCTCGGACGACCCAGGTGTTCCGTCTGCCTATGGGCGGTCGCTTCCCATCCGGTGATGCTTTAAGGTATGTAAATGTACAGATACACCCTGCATATCTATTAATTTGATTGTTTTAAAAGTATTTAATTTATCTGTCTGTATATTCGCCTTCTTCTCAGTCTTTAAACCTACCAAGGGTCCTCTTAGCTTTGCGTTTAAAGCTACCAAATTAAACCAAATACCAAGTAGATTTCTAAAGAAAATATTCTCGATTCTTAAAAATGTCGGTTAGATTTAAAAGTAGCATCTCACTTTTAATGTCAAAATATAACTGTCCTATTCACCTGCCCATACTGAATGGACTATGGTGACACTAACGCCGCCAGTAGATTAAATTGATTGTAGCTAATAAAATGATGTGTGTTAAAAGTGATTTTTGTGAAATGCTCAGATATTTTCGGTAGGTTTGAACGCTTAGATCATTTTGATGCTGACTATACCAACAGTATCCCAGCACTTGATGGCGTCAGACGGGGTCTCTGAACTGATGGTAGCAGTGGATGACCTGTTCCTTGCACTCCTCATTCACAGTTTGGTGACGTCAGAGATCGTATACACGGGGCTTTCTTCACTTATTTACAGTATAGTGACGTCAAGTTTCCTCACTTATTTACAGTTTAGTGACGTCCGCGTCAGAGATCGTCTAGTTGTGTAATTTCATTAAGGTTAAGTCTCCTCACCAACAGTGTCCCAGCACTTGATGACGTCAGACGGCGTTACTGCACTGACGTAGCAGTCGATGACCTGCTCCTTGCACTCCTCGCACACGGGCTCCGGACTGACCATGTTCACGGTGCGCATCTCTATGCGCTTGGCCGTCGCTTTTATATCTTCTACTGTCAACCTGGTGGAAGCATGACCGGTATAAGTACACGTTCGGCCACCACTAATGTAGGGAGGATAGATGGACAAGCATTTCCGGATACTCAGAACTTTAGGGTGGGCGGAAAGAGCTTTAACATCTTGATTAATGATTATTATTATAACAAAAGATTAATCGACTTAGACTTATCCATTCTACTTACTAGGTATGCTCTATTATTAGTAGCGATGCAAAAGCGATTACTTTATCGCTGTTTTTTTTTTATGAGAATGGTAGCTATCAAGTCACCTGATGGTAAGTGATCACCGCCGCCAATGGACTATTTTGGCGCCCTCTTTTCTTCCTCGACACCCTTGGATGAAACCTTGATTTTGCCGCCCCGCCCTACTACGCAGGTAGGGGCACTCTTCCCCTCCCCCCACTACCTCCCTCCCTAGATACTCTTTTTCTTCTTCGTCGTGAGGGCTTTTCCGCAATCAGGCAGCAGCTGCGCCCATTTCGCGTGCGGAGGGTGAAGTCGGCCAGTGTCATTACAACCAGCCGAGTTCTTCAAAGAAACCTATCAGCGCTTTGGTGTTGCTGAAGATTTCCTGGAGACTGCCTGGGTATCCCAGGTAGAGTGGCCGGTGGCTGGCCACCCCTATGCACTCTAACAGTACATGAGCGACTGTTTCTTCCTTCTCCATGCATGCTCTGCATAGAGGGCTGTCTGTAACACCTATATTGAACAGATGTCTGTTAAAACTGCCATGCCCCGTTAGAGCACTAGTCACTAAACGAAGGTTTGGCTTATTAAATTGTAAGAATTGTATGGAAAGACGGGGTTCTAATTTCGGTAGGGTTAGTTTCGCCTGTCTGTGTTTTTGTGTGAAGATTTAGTATGATGTAGAATTCTACCTTTCAGCCAGTTATGAGGAAGTGGGAGGATCGGTTCTGGTCTCACTGGGACCATATCGGATCGTCTTCTTGCGAATAGGTCGGCTGCATCGTTTCCTCTGCTGCCGCTGTGTCCTTTGATCCATTGTAGGGTCAGTTTGTTATGAAGTCCTACCTAGATATTCTTAAAATGGCAACATTTTTGACTGAACTGAACTCTCAACTTTAGCTACAATTCATATCTAGGTAAGTACTTTTCTCAACTTGCCCCACCATTCGGTTGGCGACGCTCTTGGCTGTATGGTGATGTGTCTTGCTCTGTGTGGTGTTGTGTACTACTGAACCTACCCGCATCTTGCCGAGTGGTTCTCATCCATACACTTAAGCTTCTCCATGTAGATCTTATCCCTGTAGTCCCCCCTGACGATCGTCCCGGAGACTGCGGCCGCGCCCCCTGCAAGGGTTGCGTCTTCTACCAGCCTTTCTACCTGAAGAAGATGATGAAAAGTTATAGATCGATGTTAAAGAGAGATATATCTATCTCTCTTTAACATCGATCTTTATTGCACAAAAGGTTACAGAACTTCACCACTCTTAGCATAGGCTGCGGTAATCGCGAATCTGATCTGAAATTGGCTCCCCTGATTGCCACTGACGTAGTAAAAAAAAACTTAATGCTATAATTGTCATTGCAAGTCATTTTTTTTAAGTGATAGGCGGCAGACGAGCATACGGATCGCCTGATGGTAAGCAATTGCCGCTGCCCATAGACACCCACGAGACCAGTGGAGTCACAAGTGTGCTGCCAACCTTTAAACCCCCCTTTCCCCCGGATTGGGCCTCTGGTACTCTCACTCACGCAGCGAAACACAGCACAGTGCTGCTTCACGCCGTGGTTTTCTGGGAGGCCGTGGTATCACTCCGGTCGAGACGGCCCGTTCATGCCGAAGCGTGGCTCTCTCACGGTCATATTATAATGTAGATATTTTAGCAACAAAATACATCAAAATTTATACGTTTCTGAGAATAGGTTATATCCGTATGGCACATTTTTATGGCATTGACCCTGCGTCACACTTAAGGTGACGGGCAGGGCCCACTAGCGACGCCAATCGATTTTAATTTTTAGCTACTTAACCGAGTCTATTTTAAACGATTTCGGGGTTACAACCTCTCGGCAAACACTTATACTATTTATTAAATAACCATGCACAAATTTTGGGTCCGTTTTTGTACGTGAAAAATTGATTACCGCCAAAAGCGGCCACTTTTAGCGTAAATCAATTTTTCGCGTAAAATAGGTTCGGTTTAGTAGCTAAAAATTAAAGTCGATTGGCTTCGCTAGTGTGCCCTACCCGTCACCTTAAAAAAGGACACAGGTATGCTACGCACTCCCATTCTAGAAAAACATTTGTGTGAACTTTTTCAGTATCTGTTGAGGTTGTTTTGGTAAGACTCATCGGGGACTTTTTGGTGGGTTTTCCTGCATTAAACTACATCTATCTTATTGTCAATGATAGTGATCTATCTTATTAAGTTTATCAAGTAGGTAGGTAGGTTAGCAATACTACCGAATTCCAATTCGGCGTAAAAATAATGACGTGTTGTGGCATTTTTTTTTGTGAAAATCAAAGGTCATCTTAGTGATTAAGTTATTGCGAATCATTTCGCCAACATGTGTCATGAGGAGGAGGATGACTCCTCAAATTGGGTGACAGACCAAAAAACCCTGTTCATTAATCCATTCATTCACCCTCACTCTTACCGAGGTGTCGTAAAAGGCGACTAAGGTAAAGCTGCTGGCATTATCATCAGCACCCAGAGAAGGAAAACTCTGCATTTATATCAAAAACCTCGCCAACCCGTCTGCCAAGCGTGGTGAGTATGGCAAATACCCTTCATGTGATTGAGGGAGGCCCGTGCCCCAGCAGTGGGGACTTAAATGGGCTGATGATGATGATGATGATTAATTCAAGTATCATTGGAATATTTAGAAATTAGCCGCCATCAGGCTATTGGAATTTTGCCGCCCCTATTAGCTAGGGTTGCCATAACTTCAGGGAAACAATAAGGGACGTTATGACTTTCAATGCTCCATACAATGTGCTTTTTTAACCGTCTTACTCCTTTATCGAGGGCATTATACGGATGTTAACAAAAAATATCCCTAAGAAAGATAGGGTCTAATCTAAAAAAAAAAGACCTCCATACAATTTGCACCAATCAACTGACCTACTTTTTTACTGGGGAAAATGTTTGTTTTCATCAAAAAAGCACAGTGTATAAATTTACTGTACCTATTTTTTGTCAAATTTCAAAGGCCGTTTTTACCGTATACTCGTAACTATAGGTTTATTTATAATATTTTTTGTAAATTCGAAAAAAAAAACAGTTACAAAATTAGTTCCTGGCATGTTTTTTCAATATAATATCACTTACACTAGAATTCGAGGTTTGCACAAACAGATTGGGAAGCAAAGCCGTTACTTGATTGTGCCTCATTCATCTCGAGTCCCGTTCCTCCAGAAAGGATCACTGCATTCACGGGTCTGGTACCGTTGCGCACGCGCCGGGAACTCGGTAACTAATGTGTTGGATTGTGTAATGGCTTTTGCGAATTGCCTTTTTGGCTGCGTTTTATGTTACAGTTGTGGTGCAATGCTTTAAAATTAAATGCATGTGGTAAAGGTAATTTCTTCGGGCAAATAGTTTTTAGACTCGAAGAGAAACTTGATTATTAGGAGACTCATACCCAGGGGCGGCTCTAGCCCAAGACAACCGAATACGATACGATACTGGGTTCTTCGCATTTGGTGCGGTTCGGGTTTCGGGGTAAACCCATTACCCGGGCTGCACCTCGCACCTTTCATGGCGTGGTGCACTTGCTCCTCTGGGAGAGGAGGCCTCCCGACACTGTGCAGTCGGGGCGGTCTTCGACCCCGATTGGGGCCAGCGGCCCTGTCGCGATATTGTGTCTGGGAAGGGGGGAAGGGGGTAGTCGCCGTGATCAGTCTCGAGGGAGATATTCACAGCGTGCTCTTTTGCTGGCTTGCAATGCAGTTTTTTTATTACTGTTTATTGTTTGTACATCTCCCTCAGTCGAAGCGACCGGGTGCAATCAATAACCTGGCTTCCTCTTGTTTCAAAATGTGTGAACAAAATGGAATTACTAACAACGTGTTCGACTACCTATGGGCACTTGCTTCATTGTAATTATCAGACATTCAGAATTCTGTATCATGGTCCAAGCGTACGACGGACTTCGAAGCGACAGCATTGGATGCAACTGGGAATCAAACGCTAAGATCTTCATCTTAGCGTACTCCTCCTTGCGGAGCGTTACAGTGGAGGCTCTATGTGTAGCGAGGTGCTCTCGGCGCCCTCTCAATTTCGGCGCCCGGGAGCACCGCACCCCCTACACTATAGGTAAAGACGCCCCTGCTCATACCTATGTACTGCTTCTACTGGTGCCATATCCTCACCAAATGTCGGCGACCACCCTGAGATATTCCTATTCTGTGCTCTGCTTTTTAGCAGAGCAGCGTCTTTTATTCCAGTCCATTCCTTAAGATTGTCCTTCCAGGTCATTCTTCTACGTCCCCTCCCTCTATTGCCCACGATCTTGCCGTCCAATAGAGTTTTTAATATACCTATGTACCTAGGTACTCGTAGATATAATTATGGTCTCGCTAAAAAGTTCACTGCTCTGTATTAAATCGTACCTACTCACACGTCTTCTCGTGTACCAGCTATCACATAATTGGTGATCCGTCTGCTCGCCTGCCACAGATCACAAAAAAAATTGCCCTTCCGGCCCAATATTGTCGCAGCCAAACAAAGGAGACACAGCGCGTGTGAAAGAGAAGGACACCTCGATTCGGTCGTAACTTCTGTTTTAAATTAGATGCTCAGAGCCGGAGAGGAATCGGGTTTGGCCAGAACCTGAGATAACAAATTTCTTTTTTATATTTATTCATCTAGTAAGGATCATGTTTCTGTGCACCGTTGCGCACGCGCCGGGAATCGTGAGTGCTGGAACTGGGTGACTAATTCGGTGGATTACGTAATGTTTCTTGCGAATCATTTGGATGCGCTTTAAGCAACAGCTAGATACAAACCAGAGAAGGAAAACTCTGCATTTATATCAAAACCCTCGCCAACCCGTCTGCAAAGCGTGGTGAGTATGGCAATTACCCCTCATGTGATTGAGAGACGACCGTGCCCCAGCAGTGGGGACTTAAATGGGCTGATGATGATGATGAGATACAAACAGACACACATCAGGTTACTAGAATATGTCAAAATTCCTCAATTGATATTAAACCGAACATGTTTGACATAAAGGTGAGAATCGATTGAAGGAATTAGACAGTTTTGCATATTTTGATCTGTGGCTGTATACGTATGTATTACTGAAGTATTTCAGTTTACAGGTTATTCTCGTGCAGTGCAAATTTTTTTATGAGATTAGTGGCAGACGAGCAGATGGATAACCGGATAGAAAGTGACTGCCGCCGCCCATGGACACCCACGACACCAGTGGAGTTACAAGTGCGCTGCCAACTTTTAAACCCCCCTTTACCCCGGATTGGGCCACCGGTACCATCACTCACGCAGCGAAACACAGCACAGTTCTGTTTCACGCCGCGTCGGTGGTTACTTGTCGCGTGTAAAAATTATTGTTTTGCGTCTCATAAAATGTATTATTCTTTCCTCCAAGTATTTAAGATAGTACTTTTTTAAATAATCTTTGTAGCACCTTAAGGTGACAGGTAAGGCAAACTAGCGACGCCAATCGATTTTAATGTTTAGCTACTAAACCGGATCTATTTTTAAACAATTTCGGGGTACAATCTCTCGGCTAACACTTAGATAAGTATACTATTTATTAAATAACCATGCACAAATGTTGGGTCCGATTTGTACGCGAAAAATTGATTCACGCCAAAAGCGGCCACTTTTGGCGGTAATCTAAATTCGAGTGCAACAGTTAACTATAAGTATTAAATAGTTAGTATACTTAGGTGTTTGCCGAGACACTGTAACCCCGAAATTGTTTAAAGATCCGGTAGATCCGGTTTAGTAGCTAAAAATTAAAATCGATTGGCGTCACTAGTGTGCCCTACCGTCACCTTAAGAAAGGAATTATCTAGCTCTTTCCTTGAAGATCACCAAATCGCATCTGTTCGGGAAAATTAGTCCTTTCCAGAATTGCGGCACCTAAGTACCTTGTGAAATATCAAATGGGTAGATACTTGGAATATCACCCCGTTGGTCTAGTGGTTTATGTACCAGGCCGTGATCTCGGGTTCAATTCCCGGGTCGAGCAAGGGTATGTTTCGAATTTTTCGAACATAGCTCTGGATTGTAATCACCAATCCTCATTAGGCATGCGTGGTGATTAAGCCTAATCCAATCATAGTAGCGATGACTTGATTTCTGTGATGGAGGCCTGCAGTGCGACAGTATATAGGCTCATACTTTAGGTGACTTGATGCTATGACGCGATGGACGTGCAAATGTGCAAGAGCCCTAATGCGCTTAATGCCATTGGCAATTGATAACCAAGGAACAATGAAGCGTTCGTAAGATGTCCAACCATCTTATTGGATATGCTGATATGGTGCTCATCCTCGTATTCATCATCAGCGCTGTCGACCTCCTCGCTCGGGTGCTGGAAGTGCGTGGCCCGCACCGACTGTCCGCTGCCCATGGTTGTGCCTGTAATCATCATAATCATCATCAGTATATGAAAGTAAGAAGAAAGAAAAAAAACATTTAGGTATTATTATAGACATCACAACACAGGACATACAGCAGTTGTAAATAGAACACAATTTGGCACAAACAGAAAACAATTAAAAATACATATAAATAAAAACAAAAGGGAAAATAACAAAAATATATCCAATCATGTCCAGACAGTGCCAAGATATTATAGTGTGTTATGACGTCTAGTATAAATGGCCCTCACTCAGCTTATGTCACAACCCAGACAAAGGCCATGACGCTGGTTTTCAGTAATACCAGCATACCTACTCGTATGTAGCGTGTTTTTTTGATATCCCATAACTACATATGTACTTAAATATGAACATTGTTTTATTCACTCTATCACGTGGGGTTGAAACGCTAGATTTCTTTCTCTACCAAACGATTTTTTTATGTGATAGGTGCCGACGAGTAAGTAAGTAAGTAAACATTTACGATTTATCGACGAGCTGACTCATCATCATCATCAGCCCATTTAAGTCCCCACTGCTGGGGTACGGGCCTCCCTCAATCACATGAGGGGTAATTGCCATACTCACCACGCTTGGTAGACGGGTTGGCGAGGGTTTTGATATAGATGCAGAGTTTTCCTTCTCTGGGTGCTAATGATCATGCCAGCAGCTTTACCTTAGTCGCCTTTTACGACACCTCGGTAAGAGTGAGGGTGGCCTATTCTACTCTGCCGGGGACCACACGGCACGATGGTAATCAATTGCCACCGCCCATGGACACCGGTGGAGTCACAAGTGCGCTACTTTCAAACCCCTTTTTCCTCGGATTGGGCCTCCGCTACCCTCTATCACGCAGCTAAACACAGCACAGTGCTGCTCATGCCGGTTTTCAGTGAGGCCGTGGTATCACTCCGGTCGAGCCGGTCCGTTCATGCCGAAGCGTGGCTCAAGTGAACAGGTAAAACATAAGGATACCTACACAATTTTATTATTCTTTTAATAATTTTGGTAGTCGAAGTCATTTATTATCAACAAAAACTCCCAAAATACTACGATATTGAGTCAGAAGCTTTTTATAAAGGTTGAATAATATTTTCACATTTTTCTGTTCAGAAGTTTTCCCACTTAAAGTGCGTTGTATAAATTTTTAAACTCTTGCTAATTTTTAAATTAATATAATGTGATTTATATTGAATAAGGAAGCCGTGCGGTCCCCGGCAGAATAGAATAGGCCACCCTCACTCTTACCGAGGTGTCGTAAAAGGCGACTAAGGTAAAGCTGCAGGCATGATCACCAGCACCCAGAGAAGGAAAACTCTGCATTTATATCAAAACCCCTTGCCAACCCGTCTGCCAAGCGTGGTGAGTATGGCAATTACCCCTCATGTGATTGAGGGAGGCCCGTGCCCCAGCAGTGGGAACTTAAATGGGCTGACGACGATGATGACGAAGGTAGGTTCAAATTGTATGAATGTTTTCCGTGACCGCGTTCACTAATATAGAATTTTGTGTAATCATCAACCGTGTTGCACTCGTATTATCTACAAATGGTTTTGGAGTTCAGATAGGCCCATTTATTCGGTGCCTGCAACTCGCAGTGAGCATGCATACGTGTTGCGAATCCTTTAAAAACCTTTTGACACTCCTAAAGAGGAGTGTTCAAAAGTGAACAACCTCATACTGTAGTCCTCCGGGAAAACCTCTGAAGGGAGCCCATTCCACAGCCGGAGCGTTCGCGTAAGAAAGTTTCTCAGGAACCGTAATGTGTGTGACCACTTCTATTATTTTTACCGACTTCAAAAAAGGAGGAGGTAGAACCTTCTCCTTTGAAGTCGGTAGGTTGAAGGTGCCGACTTCAATAACACCTTTTCTCAAGCGTTTAGTGTATGTGTGTTAAAAATGTTATTTTACAATTTTTAGTTCGTGGTTTTTGAAGGCGGTTTTTTTTCGTAGAAATTTTTTGATGATTTTTTTTTTTTATTCTTTTATTTTAAATTAAGGATTTTTGTCTAACAGAGACATGTCAGTCCTATTGAACCTTATTCTAAGTAATACAAAATAAAATTTAGCAGTAAAGCAATAGTAGGTCATTGAAGAAATAAGAGTCAGCGACTGTTCCCCATCTCACACACTCTACCGGCCGACTCAGAGGCAGGTTCACCCAGAATACTTTGGAAAATACCTACCTCCAAACGATCCAAATGTAGTGCTGACATAAGATCATGTCGCTGACTCTCATTTCTGACACATTCCGTCAACAAATGTTGAACGTCTTCTATGGTTCCACAAGTATCACAATTAGGTGAATCAACTTTTTTCATTAGATATCCAAACTTGTTCGACGGAAAGTGTCCTGATCTTAATCTATGGATGAATTTTATGAAGTAGGTAGGCAAGTACAGACGGCTTCAGGTCAAGTTTGCCCCCCGCAAAAATATCACTTGTTTCTTAGTCATAAGGACGATCCAAAGTCCAATAAGGGTAACTTGAAGTGACGCCGTGTGTTTCTAATTAGTAGGTAGGTATGGTTAATGGTTCACCTATAAGTCATTTATTTTAAAAAGTGGACCATTTATCTGCTAAAATTGACTGGACGATATTTCACATTCAACAGCGTAATAAATTAGATAACTTGTTTTTTGGTCCTATTAAAGGATTCATACAATCTTCAGTCGTTCGTTACAAACCACCTGATGAATGAGTCATGAGTTATAGGTACCTATTACCTATAGTCAGAACTATTTGGAACCTTAAGGTAGTTAATTTAAAATGGAAAACGCAATGAAGTTTTGGGAACTTTGACCTTTGGAAATAGATTGAAATAAAAAAGGTCTGGGTATTGCACACCTGTTGTTTTAACACTTCTAAATGGAACATCGTCGGGAGTTTATTTCCTTATGACCAATGGACAATAGCTACCACAAAAAAATAACATTTTATGGGCGATTCTCTGAAATTTGACCTTTCGGTTTCTTCGCGTGTAATTTCCATGGGCTCAAAAATATTGTTCAAATTAGAATTTAAAATTGAAATAAGAACACGTAAAGATACATACCTACCCTTCATTCCATATAAACTTCTAATTTGAACAATATTTTTGAGACCATAGAAATTACACGTGAACTTAGTATAATACCTGTAACGCGAAGAAATACTTATACGCTTTTCCAATAAAGAAAGAAAAACAGATGACCCATATTTTTTAGTTTTCATTCAATGTGTGTTTTTATTGAAATATTATTTTTTTAAATAATAATTAATATGCCGAAAGTGACTTAGTCCTGAGGCTCAACGTATAGTGATGTCGGTGCTATATGTATAATAAAAAAAGTTTATGCGACTGGTTAGACATTCGATTTTTGGATTACCTTTCTTTTTCAAATCAACGTGAGCAAAAGCGTTATTAATACGGTATTTGACTATTTTGTTTTTATTTTTGTAATCAAAAGACCTCTCAATGATAGAAACATCGTTGAAAGAATTACTTGATTCTCATTTAAACTACCTGAGATATCACAACTTTAAAATCACATAATTTTGGGCAAACCCAAAACGCTCCATACAAATGGCTACGAAGATGTGACGTCACACGCTTGTATTTTGTATGCATTTCATTTTAATTTTATATGGTAGCTATATCAAATGTTTCGTTTATGTCAATGGTTCTTTTATAAAAGTTGGTGCAAATTGTATGGGTTATTCAATGGTATAATTATTTTTTAATAGTTTCATACTTTTAAAATGGACTTGCCCACGAATCTTTGAATGACCATAAAACCGGCTAGACGATATATTTTTAATTGAGAATTTTTGCTATTGGCACATGTCTACCTATATTTTGATAAAATATTTATATTTTGTAAAATCTCGAGCTTAGTCAAATACCGTATTGTCTTGCAGAGTGATGACGACACAGGCGGATTTTTACATTTCATTTCTTTTCTCCTTATATGATATCTGTTTAAAAATTCTGAAATTATTTTTCTTAAATTTCTATGAGTCTAATCTAGTATTTCACATTTCGGAAAATGTTTTTTCTCGTATTGTCCATTCTATGGATTTTCAAGAAATTGATACAACTGCTGGTAGATGAATTGTTAATAAACAATACAACATTTGGTAACTCAATCAGCTTATCGCCGTCCACTGCTAAACGTAGGCCTCCCGGTCCTGAGCAGTCTGCATCCAGCTCACACCAGCCATCTTTCTCAAATCGTCAGTCAATCGCGCCGCAGGACGTCCAACATTGCGTTTCTCCACGTGGTGACCACTCCACTCCAGTATGTACGTGTCGACTCTATTTTTCATTAGTACGTCTAGAGACATGACCGGCATTTGGTAAATGACATAAGTATTAGGTAAATGATGCATTCAGTAAATTATTTTTACTGTTTAATGCCGAGTCGTGGCTCTCCCACGGTGCAAGCGAGTGTATTGTCACAATTTGAGGGAAAGGCTTGACTCAAAAATCACTTAGGTACCGTATTTATCACGGGACTGCAACTGAATTCTTACATCGAACCACAGACAAGCGATTGTCATTCCATCCTCATCGTCTAGATGGATGGCGGTCTAGTACTGTGCGTTTCTCGCGAAACTTTTTACCATATACTCAGTCCTGTGGCACGGATTGTGTGGCTGCAGCAGTATTTAAATGATCTTGAAGAGAAGAGCGTAGGTACTCCTTTCGATACGTTCGGCATCGACGATATCTCTGATATCGACTTCTGCAACCCAGGCCTGCGAACCTACTGCACAAGTTATTGACCATGTAAATTGACACAAGTTTTTGCCATTAAATAAGTTATTTATTTAAACATGGGCGGCGATGATTACTTACTATCAGGTAAACCGCTTGCTCGATTGTTTAAAAAAAGTTGTGTGACTGCAGCTCATGTGAAGTCAACCTCAGCCTTGAACTTCACGGCCACGAACGCGGCGCGACCGGCGCAAGCGCAGGCATGGCATAACATTTGCATCCATTTCTCGGACGTGAGTTATATGACCCGGATGTGACCTATCACATCTGATCGGGGTATTCCATAGGTACCTTTCATTATAAACGCTTTATTTATATTCTCTCTCTGCGGTCGCTACCTCATGATTGAGGATCGTGGTCATCAGTGGATGTGGATGGGTTGCACCTTGCTTTTGTGATCTGCCTCCACCCGTGCCTATTCATCGGCAACCGAGCAAAACTTGTTTGAGGGTGCTCCTCTCACTTTATCAGTCCATCTAGTCGGGGGTGGTCCTCAGGTTCGCTTATCCTCCGTTCCCAATAACAATCGGCTCTCGTCATCTCTTCTCATGTGGCCGAAATAAGTCAGTATGCGCTGTTGATAGATCGTAGAAAGGCGGTTTTAACACGAAGCTGTGAATGAATCGATGCATATTTTGTACACATGGCGGTCCAAGGTATCCTCAACAAGCGCCTCCAGCACCACATCTCGACTGAATATTAATAAAAATTCCATAAATTGCATGGTAAAATATTTTGTGAGTTTTGCTACTATACTACATGCAAAGACTCCTAACAGTAAGTTGAGTGCCTGACACCCATAACATTTTTGTAACATCTTAGTTATGTAGGTACATTGTGGTTTGGCAATAAACTATTGAATATTATAATTACAGTCTGCCGTAAGTCTTTGTTTATTACCTCTACCTAGACTGAGATTTTTATTTTTGTAATACATCATATCAAAAAAAAAGCAAAAATCATTTTTCGAATTATTTGAACATAGCCCGGATTTGTGATCCCAATCAGCATTTGGCAAGCGTGGTGATTAAGCCCAATCCCATGATAGTAACGATGAGTTGATTTCTATGATGGAGGCCTTTGCACTGCAGTGGGACAGTATATAGTCTGATACTTTAATTTTTTTTACATCTTATGAAATTAATTTAAAGTGCCTTATAGATTGCTGATTTTAACAAATTAATTGAAACCTTAATGACATGCAAATTTTAAGATTCGACTTTATTGCTATACTTATCTAACGCCTACTGGAAATAAAGACTAAGGTATTCTGCGTAGTAGCAGTAGTGGTCATCTTTGACCGTACAATATTGTTATTTTCTCGTACCTTATTATTTGTGTATCAACTCCAAAATGATGAATCATCGCTTAATGATAATTCTGTATAATGATACGCAATCACGATGATGTCACGATTATTTTGACATTTAGGAAGTGTTTGAAGGGCTATAATTAATTGCAAACTATGCTTTTGCATAAATTTAATATAGACATTAATTGACTCATGTTAGGTAATCTCATCTTAGCGTGTAATTCCCGGTTGCGTCTAAAGCTGTCGCTGTGGAGCCCGGGGTACGCTTGGACTATCATTCTGGATTTGGGGAGCCTGGTAATAACAATGAAGCGACTGCCGTCTGACCTTCGTGATCCTTTAATAGGGGAACCAGACCAACTGAATCATGGTTCCACGAATCAGCAACTATCCGAGACATGCAGGTTTCCTCATGTTTTCCCTCACCGCCGAGCTAATGGTAGTAATACGCCCATAGATTTGAAAAACCTAGAGGTGTATGCTCGATTTCGGGCAATATCGCACAGATTTTATTAACATCTAAGTAGGCAAGAACTTTAGTATTTTGCAATTACTTGCACGATTCTTTTTTAATGTTAAAGGTAAGATTATATACCTACTAAGTCTTTACTAATAAAATTGCAACTTTTTATAATTAAATACAGAATTATAGACAAGATGGGAACTACGAGATAGGAATTCCAAGATGGGATAATGACATTCGAAGGCTGGCTGGTGTGGGCCGGATGAGAGTGGCCGAAAATCGGGAGCAGTGGCGCCCCTAATGCAGGGGAGAGGGCAGACCTAGAGCAGCTGTGGACGAGTGTCGGTTGCTGATGATAATGATGATGACACAATTATAGCGGTTATAATAATACAACAACAAGGTTCGCTTGGACCATGATCCAGGATATGTGAAATCTCCTAATTACATTACGACTGAGCGACTTAAACGTTTTTTTCTGTTACCTATGCCCCAATACATTCCTTACATCTTGTAACCATAATAACAGCCCACCTTATCAACACCACCATTCACGTAATCACACATACCACGTCAGTCTAAAAATTATATCATGTTTTCTTTTTATTAAAAGTAAACGTAGGATTTCTCAAAACCTGCCAGTTCGGAGTGCATATCCGATTTCAAAACTTGAAGCTCAAGTTATGTACGCATAACTTGAGTTATACTTAAGTCGATGAAATAGGGTTCAGATTGTTACGTATCATATTGTTTTTGAATGTTCCTATTAAAATATTAAGCAACAGGGATGCCACAGCGTGATGCAACTTTTGGGTGATCCCATCATCGCCTCGGGTTATTTTGATGTGATTTTGGAGAGCGATAAATATTGGGAAGACTTTTTAATAGGTTCTGCAATGGAACTTAATTAATATTCGACGGTTTAATGTGAAATTGGTTTACTGGTATAAATTATAACATACGCATATGTCACAATGCACTTTAAATGAAGTGCGCTTTGCGCTTGAACTTGAACATAAAATGTAATTTGGCACGATTTGAATTTCTGCGTCTAAATTAACGATCATAATTACTGTATTATGAGATCTCGCGCGATTTTTTAACACTGCTCGTCTGCTACCTATCAATTAAAAAGAATCTGAGAGATCCCACAAATCAATAACCTACGTTATGTTTTTTATGTTTTAACTTTTATGATTTGCATTACATTCGTGACGAGGCGAACATTAAAAATTCGTTAGTTATTATCATAATCGATTTTTAGACCATATATAATACTAGACTAGATGGTTTAGATAATCATGACTTTAAAATGCAAATTTACCTCACTTTAACAGGAAAGTATCTTGTTAAAAAAACGAAATTCTATTAGAACCAATTAGTGTTTTTTTTTTAATTTAATGACCTAAAATTATGCCATATTTATTTTTTAATTTAGTGAAAATTAGAGCGCGTTGATGTTTTTCAATGTCCTTTTAGTTAGGACGCTTTTAATAATTTAAATCTTTTTATTTACTTTATTGATAGAATATAATTTCACATATTTATTATTCTACTAGAGGTAATTTATCTGGTGGATAAATGATGAATTCGTAATGCCCCTTGTAATAAATCACCACGAATTTGCAACCCGTAAAACAAATTAAATGTAGTTATAAAGGCAACCTTTGAAAACAACTGCCAAGAGATTTTTTCTTCAAATTAAGGGCTGATTTTTCCATCGTCTGATAAAATTTAACAGATGGATAAAGTATTACCCGGCAAAATTAAATGATAGTAGTCTTATTGTTACTTACTTGCATGAATGTGACTATTACCTTTAATGGTATTTCATTTTATCGATTTGTTAACTTTTAACGGACCATTGAAAACCCAGCCCTAAGTATCTTAAATTCCTCACACCCAGTTGCCTCATAGTTAATAGTTACAAATGGCGGCGCAACTAGACCAAACAGCCTTAAAAATTAACCTATTTTTGCTAACTCAAATTTTTCCCACTGCTGGGCAAACGCCTGTCAGTCAGAGTCACCTGATGGAAAGTAATCAACGCCGCCCATGAACATCCGGGAAATCAGAGAAGTCGCTAATGTGAAGCCGGGCTTTTAAAAAAAGAGCACGCTCTTCTCTTGAAGGTCCCTAAGTCGCAGCCGTCGGGAAAAACTCCCGCAGCCAAGCCGTTTCCCAGAACTGAAGGTACGTGGTAGAAAGTTCTTTGCCAGCGTTCGCCAGTTATAGGAGTGCTAGTCCAGGTCCTAGGGGTACCTATATTTACTTTGATTAAATTGCACCTTCTGATTACTTAATTAAGGCTTTAGACACAAACTAATTCTTTACCTACATTGTAACGATATGTTCGTGCTGCAAGTTTTTTTAATAGCAACACCCAAGTTTCATTCACTCTTAATCATAGTTAATTTTTGACATCTTCCTAGATAATTATGTCAGTCTTTTAATCCAGACTTTGCATTGTTCTTGTATGAAAAATAATGTCCAAGATATTTTATTGCGTGCTCCTTATTATTGGAAAAACCAGCGCAATGAATAAACAATGCTTACGGTTCTAAAGCGTCGAAACTAGCACCGCTAACAGAAATTAATTATGGCGATTTTGTTTCATGGAAGACGAGCGGACGGATCACCTCATGGTAAGCGATTGCCGCCACTCATGGACATCCGCGACACCAGTGGAGTCATAACTGCGCGGGTTTAAAGGTTGGCAGCGCACTGCGCTGCCAACCTTTAAACCCCCCTTTCCCCCGGGATTGGGCCTCCAGTACTCACGCATCGAAACACTGTGCTGCTTCACGCCGGTATTCTGTGAGGCTGTGGTATCACTCCGGACGAGCCGACCCATTCATGTCGAAGTACTCTCCCACGATGTCTTTCCTTTCTTATTATGGCACAATATACTGGCTACGTTCCTAACCTTTTTCTGATATTTCGACTATAGCAGCCATTCTCAACGATAAGCCAAGTAGGACGAATAGCCAAGTATCTGTGGCTAAGTCTACATAGGACTTAATAGTGCACGGTGTATCCACATATACTACTGCCTTTTTTATACCCTTCTCTTCCTTGATCGAGCACAGGACTTTTGACCGTGGGAGAGCCACGTTTCGGCATGAATAGGCCAGCTCGACCGGAGTGATACCACGGCCTCACAGAAAACTAGCGTGAAGCAGCACAGTGCTGTGTTTCGCTGAGTCCATGGGCGGTGGCAATCGCTTTTCATCAGGCGACCCGTCTGCTCGTCTGCCACCTATGACACAAAAAAAAGGACTTGCTATCCGGGACACGGGGCCGAGTCATGACTATTTACTCTCGCTCTTGACATTAGACAAAAGGCAATTTATCACAAAGTTTACTTTTTGGAAATCGACCCTGCCTGGAATCGAACCCGGAACCGGCGCGGGCGCAACTTCGCCACCAAGGTCAATAGTTGGTATTTTCGCTGCTCTTGACAACCATAAGATTAAATTCTAATTTATTGCCGCCGGCTTACATTTGATCCCATAATTCTGCAACCGAGCGTAAAATCATAGAATTATTATGGTGTTGGTTCAATTTTGTGTAAGTGCCATAACAAATGACAGTTTGTATCAAAACAAGACTTCATTAAGGTGACGGGTAATGCACACTAGCGACGCCAATTGATTTTAATTTTTAGCTACTAAACCTGATCTATTTAAAACAATTTCGGGGTTACAACCTCTCGGCAAACACTTATACTGACCGGATGGCGCAATTCGTAGTGACCCTGCCTCTTACGCCAAAGGTCGTGGGTTCGATCCCCACCCTGGACAAACATTCGTGCAATGAACACTTGGGTTTGTTCAGTGTCTGGGTGTAATATATGTATTTAAGTATATATTTGTGTTCCTCTGTTGTCTGATATCTGTAACACAAGTGCTTAAGCTACTTAGTACAGAATCAGGTCTACGTATGAGATGTTGTGAGAATTATTATTTAATAAAATGCACAAATGTTGGATCCGTTTTTGTACCCAAAAATATTATTGAAAAGCCGCCACTTTTGGCGTAAATCAATTTTTGCCGCGAGGTTGTAACCCCGAAATTGTTTAAAATAGATCCGGTTTAGTAGCTAAAAATTAAAATCATTTGGCGTCGCTATTGTACCCTACCCGTCACCTTAAATGCCACTGCCTCAGTGGATTTGATATAGGACTTTAGTTCGAGATATTCGCTGAGAGCGCTGGTAGCTGCATCTCTGGATATTTCAAATCTATGTTCATATTTCGACCATTATCGCGGCGCAAAAAACATCGTAACCAGCACGTTTCGCTTTCATTACCTGCAAAATATACAATATATACAAGGTCCTCGAGTGGAGGCCACGTACAGGAAGTCGCAACCGTGGCAGGCCCCCCACAAGGTGGACCGACGATCTGGTGAAAATCGCAGGAATCCATTGGATGCGGGCGGCACAGGACCGATCTGTGTGGAGAACATTGGGGGAGGCCTATGTCCAGCAGTGGACGTCTATTGGCTGAAATGATGATGATGATGATGATACAATATATGGTTACGCGAAACCTGCGAGGGTTCATTATCTCATTACTTTGCTATTTTCACTGTGCGCCGACTGTGCGCACTCAATTCCTGGTTAAAACTCGTAAAGTTCCTGGGTTAAACTGCTGGGGTACACGAATTCTGGATTGGAGACCGCGTCTCGGTAAACGTAGTAACCCTCAAGCCAGATGAAGTGGCAATCTGCTCAAGATAGCTGGCAAGAACTGGATGCGAATAGATCGATCGGAGTGGCGTACATTTGGAATTTCCATATTTATGGCAGGTGTTATATTACTTACAAAATGTCGAATTAGTCGACAAAACAAAGAAAATCGATTAACAAAAGTTAATAGATGAGGCATACGTTCAGCTGACGTTTTTAGCTGATGATGAAAATGATGATGAAACTTATTTTCAACTTCGAATAGTTTCCACGTCCATGTCTCATCTAACCGGTCTCCAAACCTTCGCAGACAAAACGCAGACGAACCGACACATTGACAGCTACGCACTTGTACCTACCTACTCGTATTAGCACTTATGCGCCGATGACAATCGCAAAACAAACACATAAGATTTGTGACCATTGCTGCTTATGAAGCAGGCGGAAAAGGAACGGCGACGTATTGCGGCGATGTATGCGTGTGAGTTTTAAGGTTTTGAAGATGGGTCGGAACGAGTTTGTACATACAGCGGGGTGTGAGGCAGGGCTGGCACAACTCGGAAGATACAGGAATGATTGATGATGAGATGACCTATCAATATCTTAAAATGACGTTTGTTAATCTCACTCAACCCTTTGACCACTTTAAAAAAACCTCTTTATTTACTTACGAAGAATTTCAATGAAATTCTCAATAAGTAAAAATAAAAAAATGTATTTTATATTTGTCAAACATTTGTACCGATTGTTTGTTAACACTTGTCAAGTTCTAAGTAGTCGTAAATAAATCGTGTATTGTGCCAAATACTGTATTTACTGTACATAGTTTAGTAGCTCTAAGCGATAAACGCGGTCTTGACAAGTAGAATAAAAACCTCATGGTAAGAACCTAAGGCTAAAAAAAGCTTGAAACCTATGAAACAAACGCTGAACTAAAAAGTCCCTTATCTTCAATCAGACCAGCCGAGCCAGTGTAAGAGCTAAAATTCAGGAATATTATCACCATTTTACCATCTACTGAAATAACTGATATAGACATTTAGTAATTTAATTGTCAAAAAAACAAACGTTTGGATAACTACAGTCAACCCTAGCGCTCTCCGCTCCGCTGACGTCATAGGAGGCTGCGCGCTATATAGGAGATGCGCACGCGCCGCTATCGTTTGTTTCTCAAGTTACGCGACACCCAGTGAGTTAGTCAAGATTACTTAAGATGCTGCGATTTGTGACCATTTTTGCCGCTGCGGTGAGTTTTTAAACTTTTTTTCTGACAACCCTTGAAAGGGGATGAAACAGAAATGAAAAGAGGATAGTCCGTGGACCAGCAAATGTCCTATGTCTATTTTGAAGTTTTTCAATTCACATTTTTAGATCAGACATTTTACCGGTTCACAGACAATTTGTTAGATAATAGTTTTTTTTTAAATACGTAATCTAAATATTAAGATTAACTATTAAAAAAATAGGTAACCCTAAGATGTAAGCCCTGAGGCTGGTATAATTATAGAAAGGGGTAGAAAAACTGCTTTCCATTTTTTTTCTTGATTTAAAGAATGTCTTGAAGAGATCGCGTAGATTGTAAAATAAAACTGCCTAATTTGGACAATTTCTATTATAAGTAGTTACTTAGTTTTAAGCCGTACCTTACATGAGTTATCTATTAAAAAAATATCAATTAACATATCTCGAATTTAGTAAAAACTAATCTTTTCAATCGTAAAAACAGCTTATTTCTCATAAAAGACCTATATACTGAAGAGAGATAGTAACTTAGTGGATAAGTGGCTTTCTTAACAGAAGGCCATAGGTCGTTCCAATTCGAGCATGCACCAAATTTAAAATCTACTCGCATGTGCATATTTCGACTATTAATGCACAGTAAGGGAAAACATATTAAGAGGGTAGTTAACGGGCACAAATTAAAAATAGTGTTTAGTGTTTTATCATGTGTATCTAGAGACTCCTTATGAAATCGTCCTAACAACTCACTCGACACAAAAGAGCATTAATACTAATTTAACACCTTTGAATTGCATAAGATGCATTGTGCATTCTAGTTCACTCCTGAACGCTCAAAAATTAAACTTTGACGCCAATCAAATAAATAAATTGATACAACTTCTATCCTGGTCCCATTTTAATCCCTTGTATTATGGAAATCAGGAACAATGAAGGTACAACCTATTACGCCAAAGGTCGCGGGTTCGATCCCCACCCTGGACAAACATCAGTGCGATGAACACTTGGGTTTGTTCAGTGTCTCGGTGTAATATATGTATCTAAGTATACATTTGTGTTCCTCTGTTGTCTGATATCTGTAACACAAGTGCTTAAGCTACTTAGTACGGAATCAGGTCAACGTATGAGATGTTGTGAGAATTATTATTATTTACAACAATCAAAAGTACTAGGTACACCTATAATACGAGTAGGTATAATTAGTATCCTTAGTACTATGATTGTCATTTGTAATTGCATAATACTGATTAAAAGGCCTTCGACAGATAATTAATATGAAAAGTAACTTTAAGGCGAAATACACGAAATGGCCTAGGCGTAGTCTATAGAAATAATATGATTGCTGTGCGAAATTTGTTTAAGTATCCAATGGACAACATTTCAAAATTGCTAAGCTCTGAAACAAAAAATACCAATTCTTTGTTTACTTTTCCGCTGCTCGAATATATATTTATTCATTTTTTATATTGCTTATTTACTGAGAAAAAAATTAAAAACTAAAAAACGTAAGATGACGTCATCGGACGGCAGAATGTAAAATATTTCTTTGCTTAGCACATTATAGTTTTAAATTTACGTAATGCCAAACTCATGACATGTAACTGTCAAAAAAAAAGACAACTTGTCAACGTTGAATGTATGAATGACGTTGACAATGTTGACACTAGTATTATTTACCTTTGACAGTAGTACCTTTTTTTTATTAAAACAATGATAAGCAAAGGAATATCGCTGTATTCAGCCGTCCGATGACGTCATTTGGCGCTTACGTCTTTTTAGAATAAAAAGAATTTCAATAATTATTTTATGCATGAAAATGGACAAATTTTGAAAAAAGAAAAAATATGGGTCTGTTCATTTTATGTCTACTTTCATATAAAAAAACAATATGGACATGTTAAAAATTTGAAATGTTGTCCATTGGCAGATTGTTATCGTTATTACGATAATGATCATGGATAACTGGTAATTGAGGATAATCTAATCAGATAATTGAGGTTATGATATTGAGAAAAAGTATTTAGCGGGAGAGATCACAAATTAATTGCAACTTTGTACTTTATCTTATAGAGTTTTCTTCAAAGTCGGTACTTGTATGTTGTCCTTGTCTCTTTATATCAGAAGAGGTGACTTGCTATCACCCAGTAATGCAAATACATTAATAGTTGAAAATTTTAGTGGTTATATGTCATACAAAGTACCTTTGTACAGTCAACTCCAAAAATATGTATACACTTTAGGACGTTGTCACAATATATAATATAAGAAAGTAGACCTCTACTTTCTTATAGGTAAGTATTGTGACAAGGTCCTAAAGTGTATACATAGTTTTGGAGTTGACTGTACTTAGAAAAAAATTGAATACGCCAGACTATTCACAGCAATTATTTAGTCTCGAAGTAGAGTATTCCCTAGTTCTAGATGACTATATCTAGGTGTGTCTCCAAGAACATCCAGACCCGGAACAATTTAGAAAGATTTCTTAGTTACCCGACTGGAAACCTAACCTAGGAAGTCGTTAATCTACTGACGGTAGATTTTTGATAAATCTAAAGCTTTAAATTGATCGTATACTTCTCGTAGCATAACGGCATAGAATATAAATACACTTCTACATAACAATTATTAAGAAAGATTTATTTACATGCAACATCTTCTCCATCTAAGCAAGCTTCCGATGTAGATAGCCTGTTTAGAATACACGAGTGTTTACAGGCTTTTCTATATCCCTTAAGGACAACCGCTATCCTTCATCTCATCTGATGATACGTGATGATATACACAAAGGATTTGCATGGAATATGCACATACTGAGGACTTATGCAGTCTTATGTGGAATTTATAATTCTGCATTAGCTAGTTATCCTCAATTAAATGGCCGATTGTCAAACAATAATTTATTATCTTTTTATGAAATAGGGGGCAATTAATTGAAATACATCCATACACCATCAATTGACCTGATTACTAGGTGGCTCAAACACACAGAATACAGAAATTTGAAATATGTATATAAATTACAAATCAAATGTCCTTCTAGCCGAGATTTCAGCTATCCAATCTCAACGATCAGCCATCGACGCAGGACATTCACTATTATATTTTAAACAATCTGACCAATATACGACCTGGTGACTTTCAAGAATAGGGCTTATTCCTTTCTTAAGAGCCGGCAAAGTATATGTGATCAGGTGTTGCAGATGTCCGTGGGCAGCGGTGATCACTTACCATAAGGTGTGCCGTCTGCTCGTTTGTCCACTATAATGTAAAAAAAAACAGGATGTTTCCATGACTATTAAAACGCTTGATTAAAAAACGAGCATAATCAGGTTATGTTACGTAAAAAGAATTACAATAAAATTTTTACAAAACACAGTGAAATAGACCTGGCAAAAACGTATATCTCAAAAGATTGGAACATTTGCATCTAGATCAGTGCAGAGATGCGGAATAGTGAAACGCTTCATTTGGAACATCGACTCTCAGATAGATCCGTGATTCATTCTGCTCATTCGGATCATTCGGCTCACTCGGATCATTCAGCTCAGTCGGATCATCGGATTATTCAGCTTATTTGGATCATTCGGTTCACTCAAACTCGAGATCCATTTAAGTCGAATGATACATTCGGAGCGAATATTAGATATTCGAAATAATGTATCATTTGGCTGATCGCTGAGTCGTTTAAGAAAAAAGTTACACACGTCTACCGTGAAATGAGCACAGTTGTATGAAATATACGCTATGAGCGGTTAGTAAATGTCTAAGATATCTGTGTTTACAAACTAGTTTCCTTATTTCAATGTTTTCATTCACGAAACGTTACTCGCACTAGACTGGCCCTGAAAACTCGTCAAGGCGCGTTAGTGTTACCAACAAGTCATACTCTTAACGGTTCTCTTCAGTGACATTGTTTTACATAACGTTTGTTTTGCAATATTTCTTTCTTAGTTTTGTATAATAACAAACGGTAGCTTTTCATAGGAAGAGTGGCGAAATAATCAAATAGATAGATAGTCATCAAATAGACAGATGTCATAGAAGCCACTAAGACAACGAGAAAATGTCAACACCCTGAAGTACATTTTCTCACTAGATATTATTTTAAGGGGAAATTATTATTAAAAGGGGATTCCAAACTCGAAAATTGTTATGTATACTTTTTGGAAGCAATAATCATTTTCATTTTATTTTTTTTTCATTTTCAATGGACTGGCTCGATCGGAGTGAAATACAGCCTCACAGAAAGCCGACATGAACCAGCGCTAGTGCTGTGTGTCGCAAAGTGTGAGAGGGAGGCCTAATCGGGGAAGAAGTGGAGTCACAAGTGCTCTACCAACCATCCCCCTGATTGTATAATTGTGACTCCATTGCGTATAATGCGGTCTCCTCGTCTGGCAACTATCAGATGAAAAAGGTGCTATCGACTAGTATCGACCTTACCTAAGATTATTTCAATACTGATACAATATAATTATAATCAGATAAGTATCGTTTTTTTTTATTTGGTTTACCATTAGACAGTTTCTCAATGATAGGTACCTTTTTTATGTCCCTGGGTAATGCCGCCTTTATTGTTAGCGAGCGAGGGAGTGAAGTAAAAATAGTAATAAAATATAAGAAATAAAATATATTACGTACATACCGATTGCACCAAACAAATCAATGACAAAGAAACGTCAAATTTGGAAACAAAATAAAAACGAAAATAAAATAAATAACTTAAAGAGGTCGGTTTGCCACAGTTCTCTTCTGGCGGGGGCTTCTCCTAACGAGAGGCCGGCCAGAGGCATACCGGCTTAACCTCAGCGGTTTTCCTTCATCGCCCTTGAGTGGGGAGGAGTCATGGGTTCAAAAAGGGCGAACCCTGGCACCATAACCCCTCCCCCTACTCCCCAGGCGGTTCCTCTGGGGGTAGGGACAGCCGGGAAAACTGAGCCATCCCTATCAGGCTGCGGAGCGAGCCTGTGCAATGTCGGCGCCGGTGTCCCCCCACCGCGCAAAATGATAGGTACCTATGTGTCCAAGTTCAGTCATAATTGAAAGTACGTTTCTCATTTATAAATGTAATTATGATTATGATTTATGTCAAGCTAGAATGCGTAGCCTAAGCCTCTTCGAAGGTTGCGATGCAAGAACTCAAGCAATTAATGCACTACGTCATACACGTGTGCAAAAACGTGTTTTTCACAACATCGCACAAAACACATAATTATTCAAACATCAAGCAACAGACAAAGTACCGACGAAGAAAGAAATGTAAATCAAAGTAAGAATAAATTAATCACGATTTTAGATTGATTGATGTCCTCAAATAAGTGCTGCCGTGTAATGATAGTTGACATCATATCAATAATATCGATAGTATCGTTCCTATTAAACAAAAAAAAAACCGGCCAAGTGCGAGTCGGGCTCGCGCACAAAGGGTTCCGTAGCAGCAAAGTCCAAAATTACAGTTAAATCAACCTATCTCAAAAACTATAAGAGATACTTTGATCAAACCAAAAATCGTTGAAAGAGTTAATTAGCATGCATCACCTCTATTTTTTTTAGAATTTTATACCCCGTAGTTATAAAAATAGAGGGGGGGGGACATACTTTTTACGACTTTGAGAGCTGATATCTCAAAAACAGTTCACTTTAAGAAAAATGTTTTTTAGAAAACTTTATATCATTTTAAAAGACCTTTCCATTGATACCCCACACGGGTATGTACATCGAAAAAAAAAATTTCATCCCTCAGTTACATGTATGGGGGGCCCCACCCCCAATTCTTTTTTTTACTATTTAGTGTCATATTTTTGTAGCGGTTCATACAACACATATTCCCATCAAATTTCATCACTGTAGTACTTATAGTTTCCGAGTAAATCGGCTGTGACAGACGGACAGACGGACAGACGGACAGACGGACATGACGAAACTATAAGGGTTCCGTTTTTGCCATTTTGGCTACGGAACCCTAAAAAGCTATCGATATTATCGATTGCTTAAGAATTCTCATCTTAGCGGATAATTTCCGGTTGCTTCCGAAGCTGTCGCTCTGGAGCCCGGGGTACCTACCCTTAGATCATGATTCAGGTTTTATTTATTAATAATAACTTATATTTAATAGTAAGATAAAAAAATATTTTTACTAGATATAAACCCTAAAGCGTGAACACACAGCATGAATTATAATTAGCACGTAAACAACGAAAGAAAAACTAGAAAACAAAATCTAATGAAGTACCTAGGTTAGTTCAGTGGAGAATATTTTTTACAGTGTACCTAATGCAACATATTTATTTATAAAAATATCCAACTCATCGTGGTGTAGTAACAACTCGTTATAGTAACGACACATCCTAACTATTGGATTATAGTATGACGTGTTGTTCTTAAATGTCTGCAGAGTGAAAAGTTTTTTTCGGTTTCGCATAAGAAGTTTAGTGTTGAAGTTTATTAATTTAAGTAGATTTGGGGCATCAAATTTGTAGTGGATGATTTTGTATAAGTTAAGGAGATCTATTTGCCTACGGCGCGTTTCTAGACTTTAGTGATTGCTTAAGACTATTTCTAACCAGATGAGGTCTAAGGCATCGTTCAGACCAAACGTATTGTCCCACTGACTGTCAGCGTGCGTTACGCAGTTTATTAATTTTCCATATATATTGAACTTGTCGTTCACACCGAACTGACTATACGCTATACGTCATCCGTTGTCGCTGACTCTCAGTGGCCGATTATTTTACTACGCGTCTATGCGCGGCGGACGCGGATTGGCTACGCGGACGCAGTTGCCGAATAGCGCGCCGCGTACGCTATAGCGTATTGTCGGCTTAGTGAGAACCCGTTCTACAAATTTAGTCGATGTTCACACTGGGGCAGACAGTGAGAATGCTCACAGTCAGCGGCGGACAATACGTTTGGTGTGAACCATCCCTAAGACGTAGAGTGCTTACAAATTTTCTATTCACTCTCGACTTAAAGACACTCAAGTTCTAACTCTCTGGGAATATAGAAGCCGGCAAGTTGTTCCATTAGCAGTTCGTATTAAGAAAGAAGAAGCGAAGCGCTTAGTAAGAGCTGGTGGAACTTCCGAAAACTAGTTTACCCATTACAATAATAATACAATCTTTATTTGGAATAAAAACAGATGTTAGCAGAGAAATAGCGTAAGATAATGTCTGCTGTTTAGAACTGTGTCGCAGACATTACCGCCCACCTCCATCACACATAACTATCATTTTAAATACAATAATTATCTCAAAACTTCAATAACACTGATTTTAATTCATCACTATCAGCCTATAGCAGTCCACTGCTGGACGTAGGCCTCTCCAATTGTTCGCCACCGTGATCTATCCATGGCTTCTCGCATCCAGCTCTTGCCAGCCATCCTGCGCAGATCGTCCCCCCACCTAGCCAGAGGGCGCCCTACATTACGTTTGCCAAGACGCGGTCTCCACTCTAGAACTCGTTTACCCCATCGGTTGTCGGTTCTGCGGCTAATATGGCCAGCCCACTGCCACTTAAGCTTGCTGATTTTAAATTATGATTGTTGTTAAATTAATTTCCAATTGAACTTTCAAGCGATTGTATTGTTTACAAATGGATGAGTGATTTTCGTAAAGGGGATAAAATCTAGCCAAAACGTACCAGCAGTAATTAAGGAGAAATTATAGAATCGATACGAACAACACAATCAAATCTATAGATAGTGTTGCCTGGTTGTGAGCTATACCTATCGATAGGATTGTCGTTTCCGTATCAAAAGTAATACTACCTCACCTTAATGAGTTGATTAAAACCACGTGGTATTTGAACAATGTCAGTAGCTCAATGAATGAACATTTGAGAGTCCATAGGTCAATGATAAAAGATCTAGCGAGGTATGCAATATAGGTACAATACTCTGAGCTTGCAGTACATCATTTATAATAGGTAGTTCCTTATGGTTTTAAACCCTATCAATTGGTATGTTAAAATACATGATGCTAATCACATAAGGGAAGTCATAAGATTCTAACTAATTATATCTATGTGGTAAAGTCATGTGGTAAACTACGGTAGTTTCCGCCACCTGATGACCTTATTTTAGGGTCAGGATGCTATCCACAGTACCTAGACAACACTTTAGCAAAGCACGGGTAAATAGTCAAACAATGGATATTGGTTCTCGTGACGTTGGTTAGGTGGTGGTTTTATTTATGTGATAGGTGGAAGATGAGCAGATGGATCACCTAATGGTAGGCGATTGCCGCCACTCATGGACACCCAAGTGCAAAACCAGTGGAGTCACAAGTGTGCTGCCGACTTTTAAGCCCCCCTTTCCCCCGGACCATACAATGTACCGCCATACAATTGTAAATTCTGGGTAAATCACATTGAGATAAACTATTATTTACCTCAATGGTAAATCACAGACCATCATCATCATCATCAGCCCATTTAAGTCCCCACTGCTGGGGCACGGGCCTCCCTCAATCACACGAGGGGTAATTGCCATACTCACCACGCTTGCCAGACGGGTTGGCGAGGGTTTTGATATAAATGCAGAGTTTTCCTTCTCTGGGTGCTGATGATCATGCCAGCAGCTTTACCTTAGTCGCCTTTTACGACACCTCGGTAAGAGTGAGGGTGGTCTATTCTACTCTGCCGGGGACCACACCCCTATTTTAACATGGGCATTAAATCATTCACCAAAATAAGAGAACGGTTTTATTTCAAAAAGAAAATACCATCAAGCTACCATCTAAGTTGAAATAAGTATAATATTTACCTTTTGCGATCCTAATTTTATTTTTGCACATTGAATGTAAATAATATTAAATATTCACTGTAATTTTGAATTAATCTGTGACATTTCCAGATTTCTAGTAAACTCGACTGACAGCTGTGTCTGACAGTTATTGTCTCCATGGTTTTCTTTTTAAAATCTGTATGATTTTCAATGTAGAGCTTTCATTACAAAATTTCGCTAAAATCTCTTTAGTTTTTTCGTTTGTTTTTACAGTAATCCAGTGAATCGGACGTAAAATCCTTAGACCTTAAACATAGTAATTACATACTCTTTGCCTTGTTTCAGGAAAAATCAATTTACTTAGATTTGATCCCACTTTTTTGCTTACACATTTACTGTAGCTCTAATAAAAATGGCGACCTATAAAGATTTATTATCTTAAATTAATGGATGTGGTTACTAAATTCATATACCTAATGATGTTGGATTTGTTCGGACCATATCCGTATTCTTAAGAGTTATAAATATTTAATTAGCTCCTAATAAAGGTATTAAGATGACCAAATGAAAAGACAAATGACCTCATTTCCCGTTAGAAGCGCCTAATTGGGTGATTTACCTTTTTTCAAACACAATGTTAACTTTTTTATTGATGGTGGCTTGCTCTTGGCATCACGATGAACTCATCTAATCCCCGGGTCGGGCCAAAAATTAGTACCTTTGTTTTCGGTAAGAAATTCTTAGTGTCAGCCCGGAGTCTGCAAGTTGCCGCTCATGTACCCCAAAGCACGTTAAACCGTTGGTCCTGCAACCAATCCCTCTCCGGTAGTGTCACGCTGGTGTCCCATTAGAATATGCGTGTTAGGGAATAGAGAGTGCACTTGTGCTTGCGTACACACTTGAGCACTATATATATCCTGCGTACGTGGCTGATCGTTGAGATTGGCCGCCGTAGCAGTAATCGGTTGGAGGATATTATTATTTATTTCCAAACTTACAAATAATATTTTAATTACATGTATTTATGAATGAGCTAAATATTCAGGTTATGAGTTTCATATCGGGGGAGTAATTACCTAGAGAAATCTCATCTTACCATATTTTATACACCTAACTATTAATGAAGTAGAAATATCTTCAACATAATTTAAAAAATCCACGACATATTGTATTCATATCCAAAATGGGTAAGCCATTACTTTTATTACATTTTATTTTTTTTTACTTTAACAAGATTGCAATTTAAGATACGACATTTTTCAACCGGTTCCAGAACTATTATTCTCCAAGAATAACTTATGTTATTGCGGAAGATAGTAGTAATTGATTACCCATAGAAGGACTCATAATTCAATGGATACAACAACAATACATAAAGCCCATAACAACACTAAAAGTAAAGTCAGCCAAACATGATCCGTTTTTATTTTATTATTATTAATTATTCAGGTAGGCAGTTCAGGAACTTATTATTGCCTATCCAGTTTAGTTTTTATTGAAAAGAAGTGTACGATAGAGCGAGCTCTGTCTTTAAAAGGTAATCATTGTTGAAAACAAAATCAGGCACCTTCGAAATTCTTCTTATTAAATATTCCGAAATAACGGAGTATTTAATAAAAAGAAATTCGAAGATTGTAAAAATTGTAAGTTGTTTATGTTTGGATAACGTAGGCCGTACTTGTGAAGGTGTCCATGATCGGCGGAAGTCGTTTGACATTCGATGACGGTGAAAGGTGTAAAGACGTAAAGACGATTATAATTAATATAGAAGCCTTATTCCCGAAACCTAGGTGTATTATTTATCCCATCCCACATTTCTCTTCTGCCACCTTTTAAAATTGGGATTCGGCGGGTAGGGCTAAAACAAAGGATGATGCAATTCAAAGGTTTTAAATTAGTGTCTAGTGGTTTTTAGTGTACAAATTTGTGCAGTGAAGTGCCGCAAAGTGATCCTAATAATAAGAATCGTTGGATTGTATCGTTTTTAACACTGCTATTGTGAGTCGAGTGCGTTGTCTCGTGACAACTTGCTTGGACCTAATAGAGTCTTAAAACACGCGATAGCTTTAAGTGATATCCGCTGAATCCGTAGGTCGATAAAACGTAAAACACCTGCGTTTTATTGAGTGACTATGACTTTGACTGACTTCGACTGTTGACTACCTACTTCTTCTCAATAAGTTACTTGACATTGGCGAATTATCTTCGGGTAGAGCCATAATAAAAAAATAAATAAAATAAGACATAAAAAAATATATCGGACACCAGTGATCCATTAGTATTAGTATCATACAACTTTAATATTTAATAGTTAGTGCTAGTACTTAATAACTAAGAGCGACCGAGTAATTTGGCATCAGTACTCGAGTAGTGGACAGTCTCCACCTTCGCCGATGGCCTTCAGGACATTGTTGCGACATAATAATAAGAAAAATAAATGAAATTTTGGGCTCCAGGAGCCCAATTCTCATGCTTGTGATATTTTGAGAACATAGCGGATATCACCCGAAAACCATACAAAAAAAACTATTTTTTAGTGATATATGTCGTATGAAAATAAATGTCACGAGCCCGAGAATTGGGCTCTCGGCATTTTCACAAATCGATCGTGTCACTCCGGCCTTAGATCTTAAAGATGCAACTTGTCGCCTTATGCCAACAGGTCGTTAACTTAACAAGACTCGTATTTTTAACAAAAACTCGCTATTGACAAGAGAAAACACATGCACGCAGTAAACCCGAGTGTTGGTCTTTAAAGACGTGAAAAGGGTATTCTTGGAAAGTTCCTTTGAAGGGAAAGGTTTCAAGGACAAGTTTGATGAACATTATAAAAGGGAAAAATGGTGTTAGGTATCTTTTTTACTTCACCAAAAGTTAGTTACGGAACTTTTCCGAATGCCAAATACAAATACGGGGTTCTAGGAAACTAGGAGCTTGTGGGTAAGAGGCTACAAAGCCTTGAACACCGACGCAAGGTAGCAAGCTTATCGATCTTCTATCGGATACATTTTGGAGAGTTCGCCACGGAACAGTACAATGCCATTGGAGCATCTCCGTTCTTCCACTACTCCACCAGGCAGACCCTCAATCGACACCGGTACATGGTAGAAATACCAAAAGTCCGCACAAAGACGTTTGAATCCTGTTTCCTTATTCTTACTGCGAAACAGTGGAGTCAGCTGCCTGAGGAGGTGTTCCCTAGAGGCTACAATTTGGGGGTTTTCAAAGCGCGAGTGAATAGGTATCTTCTAGGTAATCGTGCTACATCTTAGACCATATTATCACTTATCATCAGGTGAAATATGGTCAAACGCTTACCTATCTACAATAAAACATTTTTTTACTTCATCATCTGAGCATGTCATTCCGGTTGCGTCCAAAGCTTTCGCTTCAGAGCCCAGGGTCCACAATTTAAGTGGTCTGATAATTACAATGAAGCGACTGCTAACATGTTTACAATGCTAACTTAACACTTAACTTAACAGTGGAACTAGACCAACGGAATCATAGTTACACGTTTCAGAAACAATTCGAATCGGTGAATCGGTGTTCGATTATGATATATTAATATCGGTTGAATGAATAAATTCACTACGTCTAATGCAATCTTATCCGACATTACCCGAAATCTATGTATCATCTTCGTCACATTGGCGATGGCATCACCACATTAATATAACACATCAAAACAAAATGACTTTCGGCGATTAACATTCAACAATAACATGACTGAGGAAACAGGATCCTCACAAAAACACAAATATGATAGGTAATACTGTCGATCAAAAGTGACGCGTAAAAACTAATATCCGTCCATATATCACTATTAATACTTACTTAATTAGTTTTTGTGAAAAAATTGGATACATTTTTTTAAACTGACCTTTTGTCTCGTATCCGTGATGTTGTTTGGTAACCTGTTAATATTATTTCGACTGATGTTGAAACTTGAAGAATTAAATTACAGCTCTATTTTATTCAAAAATACGTTAATTGTAGTTTAATTCATCATGATTTAAGATGTTCAGCGTCCGATATATAAAAACAATGCCTAATAAAATGTATGTTTCCTTTTAGAATAACCGGTATTTATTAGATCATCAATAGATCAAAAATATCATCGATTTGTAATTTCACTAATTGTTTAGTTATATGAGGGTGTTTGCACCTTAATCTGAAGTTCTAGATACACACAATAAAAGCATATTCGTATATCAGGAAATAAACATATCCACACATCAACTATAAAAAACGATTATAAGGAACAAACTAAAAACCGACGACCCGATTGGAACAGTGGCAGTGAACGCTGCCTCTGATACAAGGGTTACGGGTTCGATCGGGTCCCGCACAGTACAAACATTTGTGTGCATGAACATGTTTGTTTGTATTGGTCTGGGTGTTTGCTATGTATTATAAGTATGTATTTCCAAAAGAAAAGTATTATATGTATATATTTGTAATCCCATCCCACTGTTGATTCTGATATCCGTAACACAGGTGCTTGAGCTATCTCGGAGTCAGATCAATGTATGTGATGTTGTGAAATATTTAATTTTAGAGGAACGCCAATGTCAAGTAACTTATAAAGAATAAGTAACTAGTCAATAGTCGAAATCAGTCAAAGTCACAGTCACTAAATAAAACGCCGGTGTTTTACCTTTTATCGACCTACGGATTCAGCGGATATCACTCTAAAAGCAATCGCGGGTTTTAAGACTCTATTTAGTCCAAGCAAGTTGTCATTAGACAACTCACTCGACACACAAACGATACGATACGATGTGATGTTAATCCTAGACTAAAAAACGACAGGGTGTTATAAATTTGACGTTTCTTTCTCCGTGTTTATGTGTCTTTCTGTTGTTTTTTTTAAGTTTGACAGGTGAATTAGTAGGGAGTGTTCTTACGTACTATGTTTGATGAAAGTAGATCCAAGATGACCGCCGCCACAATATGGTGTATTAAAATATTTTGTCACAAACCCCATTGTTATTCCCTCCAAACCTAATAATATGTATAAGTTAATCTTTGGCTATCAAATTTCTAATGTGGTTACTGTCTAGGATTTGTTTGAGAATTAGCATATTTAGCTGAGCATGCGGCATGCTTCTTGAATCATAAGTGGAAATCGTGAATAATTTTCTGAACAGCCATAAAATTGGCGTGAATTAAATGCATTATTAAAAGTACTTAATTTATCATTAGTTTATGGTCACAGAAAAAATCAAATATTTAGATCAGGCAGAATATTATATGTAATAAACAAATAATTTCAGTGATGATTAATAAATTACTTCTACAGAAATATTGTCTTTTATGGACCGTTGAATGACCATAATGGTCAATAAAATATTCTTTCATAAAAATATTAAAACAATGTCGTTGTGGGCCATTAATTTGGTTGATAATTTTCAAGGAGAACAGAATTCTATATGCTAGTCCATAAATTAGTACTATTACATCACCCAGCATCTATTTGAAGAGAGAAATTCTAGTGAATGCATTTTATTCCCAAAACCGGTGACCATTTATTTTAAAACTTGTTTTTTAAATCACCACATTTATCATTGAATTAAAATAATCGTGCGAGTTAAAGGAAAAAAAAGAGATAAGCGTTTTTACCGTTGGTGGTTGAAATCACTGTCTATTATTTATTTACACTGGGTCGTAATATAGCAATTAACAGTATACGAAGTTGCGTTTTTTTCAAGCGAATGTTTACACGATCGCGTGAAAAATAATTGATATCATTATGACAGACAATCAGAATCGATTATTTCGAATTGATCCGATACTTCTTCGTTTTTACAGTGGTCTCGTAAGATTCACTAACATTAGAATTTACGGCCTCGATGGCGCAGTGGGTCGTACTTTACAGCGACGGCTGTGCTTGGGATCCCAGGTTCGATCCCCGGGTCGGGCCAAAATTTGTACCTGAGTTTTTCTGTTAAGAAATTCTTAGAGTCAGTCCAGAGTCTGGAAGTACAAATACAAATTCTTTATTTGCAAAATATGGGTAGGTATAAAAGCTGTTAAGTTATGTACAATGGTTCAGTTTGGCGGTCTTGTACCCCCGTGCCTCGGAATATGAAGGGCAAGGGATTAGAGAGTGCACTTGTGTTTGCGCACACACTTAAGCAGTGTAATATATCCTGCGTAAGTGGCTGATAGAAATGAGATTGGCCGCCCGAGCCGAAATCAGTTGGAGAATATTACTAAATATTGGAAACTCAAAAATAAGGCACATGGTAGAAATCTCGTAAACAACTATTATTCTCGATAAATTGTATGCAACTGTTCACTAAATAAAAAGATTGTCCGTGTCGTTCAAGTTTGTCCCTCTACTGCTACTTGCTACTATTTGTAAAAATAAAAATATTAATTGAAATCAGTCATAACTCATAATGTATCACACTTTTAACACACGTAGGAAATATCAAATAGTGATGAAAGATTATGTATGTATGTAGGTTTCTACGTTTTAATATCTGGTTCGAAGAGGTATGTATACGATTTTTGAATGAAAATATCAAAATAAATAAATATCAGAAAACAGCATATACTATGCTCCAAGTACCTACTTTGGAGCATCGTTTACCTAAATATGATCAGAATCAACAAAGGCTTAGGTACTACGACAGCATAGGCGAAACGTAAAGCGAAAAAAAATAAACTAAACCTCGCTATAATAAACTAATAAAGACCGGGCTCAGATAACATAATGCAACTAAAAAATATCAAAATACATTGAACCAGAAAAATAAATAGCTAATGCTCAAAATTGTATACACTAGACACCTAATAATACCAAAAACAGTTCATTATTGATAATACCTACCTCTGTAAAAATATTTGAAAGTATGCAGTATGTGGTTGTTTTCTATGTAATAATTCTCACAATAATCTGATATCCGTAATCCTATCAGCACCTATGGTGCTTGAGCTGCCTATCTCGGAGTCAGATCGAATGTATGTGATGTGAAATATGAATATTTATGTTCGCTGACTGTGTGGCCCAACACGACTGCAGCATAGTTCAAGTTCACGGCGAAACATCTTTAAAACTCGTTTTTGTAAAAACTGTGAGCTCTTGAATAAAATGATACGATTAGTAGACGATTCATAAGTGTTTATTAAGTTTATCAAATACATGTTTCTGTCTTAGCTCTATTTATTCAAAAAAGTAAAGTACTAGCCATATTATTATTAGTATCCCACTGCAGGACACAGGCCTTCATCATAGAAATCAAGTCATCGTTATCATAATGGGATATAACACTTTATACACTTCAAATAACATTTTATAACAGTACACTCGAGAAAAGGTTTTACCGAAGTCGGTGTCTAATCCCTGTAGAATACTTGAATGTTGTATTAAATTACAAGATAGTAGTTGGCGCCGACTTCAGTAACATCTTTTCTCGAGTGTACTTTTATAAAATGTTATTTGAAGTGTATAAAGTGTTAAAAATATTATTTTACACTTTTAAGTTCGTTGTTTGTGAAGGCGGTTTTTTTTTTCGCAGAAAAATATTTATTTTTTGTTTTGTATTGTATAGAAATAACAAGAATAATCCATTTTTACTTCTTTCTCATTTAGCGTGTAATTCCCGGTTGCATCCAAAGCTGTCGCTCTGGAGCCCGGGCTGCGTTTAGACAGCGTGATTCAGGATTTGGGGAGTCTGGTCATTACAATGAATCGGCTGCCGTCTGACTGACACTTACAGGGGACCCAGACAAACTGAATCACGGTTACACGTTTCAGAAACTATCAGAAACGTCTAGTTTTCCTTTCATCATCGGCCCATTTAGGTCCCCACTGCTGGGGCACGGGCCTCCCTCAATCACATGAGGGGTAATTGCCATACTCACCACGCTTGGCAGACGGGTTGGCGAGGGTTTTGATATGAATGCAGAGTTTTCCTTCTCTGGGTTTGCCGTGTGGTCCCCGGCAGAGTAGAATAGGCCACCCTCACTCTTACCGAGGTGTCGTAAAAGGCGACTAAGGTAAAGTTGCTGGCATAAGCATCAGTTTTCCCTTACCGCCGAGCAAATGGTAGAAATACGCACATACATTTGTGCAGCTACCATGGCGTGCTCGGATTCGAACCACGACTCCCCGTATGGAATTCGTGTTCAGAACCACTGAGCTACCATCTCTAGTAATCTATTACTCATACGAGTAAAACTAACAGCTGCTCTTCGTAATGCCCAAAGTCCTTTTTGAAGCCAAAAATTAATTGATTTTCTATTGTCTGCTATCTGGGCCTTAGGAGGATACTAGGTACTTTTAATCATGATTAGTTTAATCTTGGAGCATGAAACTTGTACGAGTTGCTTATTAAAATTGTAAATAGGTAAAAAACGGTATTACAAATACGACACGGATACGTAATGAAGCTAATTAGACGAGACAATAGGATAATTAAAGTAATGAAGAATTAAGTAACACGCCAGACATAATAGTCTATCATAATTCTCAAAGTTATGGATTCGTTCTGAATATTAACGTTAGGACTATGTCGGTTACCACCTGTTTATTTTCACGAAGTGGATTGCCTGCGTGGCGCAGTGGCAAGTGGGCCACACTATGAAGAGACGGCTGCATCTCTTTAAAGTTGGGTCCGTCGGGTGCTGGGTCTCGGTTTTGATCCTCGGGTCATGCCAATAAATTATATCTGAGAAAATTCTCAGTATCAGCCCAAAATCTGAAAGTTTTCAATGTTGAACACCCATGCCCCATAAAGCACATTAAGGCGACGGGTAGCCCTAACTAGCGACACCTTTCGTTTTTAATTGTTAGCTACTAAACCAGATCTATTTTAAACAATTTCTAAGTTACAACCTCTCGGCAAACACTTTATACCATTTATTAAATAACCATGCACAAATGTTGGGTCCGTTTTTAAACGTGAAAAATTGATTACCGCCAAAAGCGGTTTATTTTAAAAAAATGACTACCGCATTTGTGCATGGTTATTTCATAAATAGTATGTTTGCCGAGAGGTTGTAACCCCGAAATTGTTTAAAATAGATCCGGTTTAGTAGCTGAAAATTAAAATCGGTTGGCGTCGCTAGTGTGCCCTACCCGTCACCTTAAGCTGTTGTTTCTGCACCCAATCCCTCTACGATTGTGTTATTATGGTGTCCCACTAAAATATGAGTAATGGAATAGAGAGTGTAATTTTTTTTCATTTATTCAACACTTATAATGAGTAATACAATTTTTGTAAGCATCACAAAAATCGGTTGTCGGTTAGTATGGATGCTTAGAGTATCTTAAATAGTAAGAAATAGCGAAATTCTATATACTTACTTATGTATGTGCTCAGACACTCGAGCACTGTAATATATTCTGCATACGTGGTTGACTGTTGAGATTGTCAAAATCTTATAATGTTTATAAAGTGTGGAAGGCATTCTGATCCTAAATTCACCACTTCTCAGATC
Organism: Marasmia exigua; assembly: GCA_019059595.1. NCBI lineage: Eukaryota > Metazoa > Arthropoda > Insecta > Lepidoptera > Crambidae > Marasmia > Marasmia exigua. Next base: position 27,552,174 of record CM032466.1, read on the forward strand.
CCTATCTAGGTTCCTGATGACGTCATGTTTACCCCATATAAAAGACATCAACGCTCTTAGCCCCATATCGGAGTAAAATCTTGGAATCTTGGAATCTTTTTATGCCATGTTTTTACGAAAAGTTTTCTTTACTTTTTTTATAGTTAAAATCAAAAAAGCCTTAGGCTGTCTGAGTGCCTATTTTATTTTTTGTACATTCGGAAAAAATATAAGCGTTAAAATGATGAAGTTTTTTTTTATGTAATAGGTGGCAGACGAGCAGACGGCAGTTTGCTATAAATTAAAAACTGTAACACTTAAACTCATATCGGAACCCTAGCCATGCAGTTACGCAGTTAGTCCCGACAGGTGTTCATAGATGGCGATGGGAGTAGTTTAATTCGCATGTTTCAACGTTCAAAATCAACCAAACCAACCTAAACATTGCTATAACTACTATTGATGGATTTAGAAACGGATGTACCGCACTCAGATAAAAACGATGTAGGTAATTTGTATGTTTTTTGTTCAGAAGTTCAACATCGAATTAGCTAGTTCAATAGTTTAATGGAATTTGATATATTTTTTGCGTGTACAAAAAAAGTATGCACAAAACTTAGTACCTACGAAGAATAGAGGTTTATTTTAACCTTTTTTTAAATAATATTGTGACCCAGCTGTGAAAATGTGTATTGTTATTTCTGCTGAATTTAATTTAAATGAATAATTATAATCTGAAGACCTTGTTTGTATGTCAGATTCTGGTAAAAAAGTCGAAAGTCAAGAAAAAGTGGAATGTGTGATCGGAATTATTCTATTCTATATACACTACGAGTACATAACAGACATCATAATTTTTATTGTGATTCCACTCTGTATTTCCTATTATCCTTCTTAATATTCTTCTAATTTTCCCAAAAAAGTGTATATTCCTATATTTTTATGTTGGTTTATTTCCTATATTTAATGAAAAAAAAAAATCACTATTTTTTGTGTCTATGGGCGGCGGCAATCGCTTACCATCAGGCATACCATACCTATCACATAAAAAAGTGGTTAAGGTGACGGGTAGGGCACACCTGTGACGCTAATCGATTTTAATTTTTAGCTACTAAACCGGATCTATTTTAAACAATTTCGGAGTTCACCTCTCCTCTTTGTTGTCCTCTCGGCAAACACTTACACTATTTATTAAATAACCATGCACAAATGTTGGGTCCAACGCGTACGCGCAAATTTTATTTTTCGCCTACAAAAACGGACCCAACAGCCCCTTGTTGATACGAGTAAAAGTATACATACTAAAATTATTTATTTAACTGCTTATTCACGGCTTTATGTATAATATTTTTCCTCAATTTGACGAAAACACTACTAATATGATATTTGAAATCATTTCCTATTGTTGTCATTGAAAACATATTTCTCTTCATTCACAACGCGTATTGTTTACACTAATATCTGGTTATTAGTAAAATAGTTAACGGCAAACAACCTCATAAACCAACACAGACTCTAAGGAAATATTACCATAAACAATTAAAATAACATATTTGACATTGGACTCTATTCCTGTAGAGTTAATGATGATTTTGCTACTACATTGTCGTGATGTCTAGTCTGTAGATACTACGGATTGTAAAATGTATTTTCTTCCTCCAAGATGGCCTTTGTGGTCATCTTCAAGAAACAAATGAGATGTAAGGTCGTTATTAATACTTCTTATATGTTAAGATTAAGTATATCGGACTCCTAAATAACTCGTTTTTCGTAACAAATTTTATGTCAAAAAAAAGTATCCACAAAAGTTTTTGCATTATCCATACATTAGATCTTATACCTGTTATATATTTTTAATGATTGAGGTAAAAGTCTACCAAAAAAGTTTAGATTTCCAGGATAATAACCATGTCAAGTTTGTTGAATATGCGTCATCATCATCATCATCAGCAACCCACACTCGTCCACTGCTGGACATAGGTCTCCGTGTATAATTTAAATTTATTTTGCTGCTTTTGAAGATGCAAATCGATTAATAATAAAGCTTCAAGCATAAAATTATTTATAGCTACCAATGACAATGTTAAATATATAAAATATCAATTTTACATACAGGGTGTATTATTAGTAAACGATTACAGATAGAACCTATAGGGATTATTTATTGCACAAAAGTGTGTGTGTGGTGTCGTAAAAGGCGACTAAGGTAAAGCTGCTGGCATGATCATCAGCACCCAGAGAAGGAAAACTCTGCATTTATATCAAAACCCTCGCCAACCCGTCTGCCAAGCGTGTTGAGTATGGCAATCACCCCTCATGTGATTGAGGGAGGCCCGTGCCCCAGCAGTGGGGACTTAAATGGGCTGATGATGATGATTGCACAAAAGGCTAAAGAATATATTTTTGTAGTAAAGTACTAGTCATCGTTCAATATGATCTTGGCGAGATAATAGCTGAAAGCGATCTCTTCTAATTCTGTTCTAATTCCAGATTATTTTATACTCGCTTGCTCGTTTGTCCGCCTCTAGCATAAAAAAAATGCACTTTAGACGCAAATGTTCGCTAAATCCATATAGGGTATCTAAACATTTTGTGCAAATCAATTACATTTTTCATCAATTTGGATAAAACTCTTGGCTAAACTGTATTTAGCAATCATTTAATTGGAATGCCATTTATTTATTACACAAATATATTGGTATGTTTATTACATTTACGAGTATAATAGAATTGGCCATAATCTTCGAGAAACAATGCAACAATGTAAAGATTAACTTCCGTACTGATCCACTTTGCATTGTATTCTTTTTGTTTACTATAATAGGATTAACCTCTTCAAATTAACATCTATATAATTGATTCAAATGTCGAGTCCAGTAATAATATATAGGTATAATAATGGTGCGATGGCACGATAGGTCGAGACATAATCAATGTTGGGTCGCAGGCAAAAAATACAAGATGTCACGAGAAAAATAAACATACACAATACAAGGATGTGAACAACGATATTCAATTACAAGGCAATAATGTACCAAAGGATTTAGAGAGCGAACTTCTCTTGAAGGTCCCTAACAAATGCTCTTGTTGTCGAACTATTCCACAAACTGAAGTACCAAGTAGAAAGTTTCATGAGAAACGCAGAGCTATTTGAGTTGTTTTGAAAAACCTTCTCATATTATTTTTGGTGTATAGGAACCCTAAAAATAGTATTTATTTTTATTTATTATGAATATTTCGTTTAGAAAATCATTATAAAATATAAGGATTATTGAATCTTGCAAGTTGCACTGCCACTTCAGTTTGCTAATTCGGTGGGCTATGTCGGTGACTCTGGTTCTCTGTCGGATTACATCATTTCTGATGCGGTCCTTCAGAGATACTCCGAGCATGGCCCTTTCCATAGCTCTTTGAGCGACTTTGAACCGGTGGACTAGTCCAGCTGGGGCTGGTCATATTAGCCGCAGAACTGACAGCCGTTGGAGCCGTAAAGTCCTTGAGTGGAGACCGCGACTCGGTAAGCGTAGTGTAGGACGCCCTGCGACAAGATGGGATGATGACATTCGAAGGCTGGCTGGATGAGAGTGGGCGAAAGTCGGGAGCAGTGGCGTGCATTAGGGGAGACCTATGTCCAGCAGTGGACGAGTGTGGGTTGCTGATGATGATGATGATGCAAGTTGCACCGTGACCATGGCGCTTGAAACACCGCCGAAATATCGGAAACTCAAAAATAAGGTACATTGTAATGCGTTTTTCGCGGAACTTTCTACGTTCTACCACGTATCTCAGTTCTGTAGAACGGTTTGCCTGCGGGAGTATTTCCCGAAGGGTACGATTTAGGGACCTTCAAGAGAAGAGCGTACTCTTTTTTAAAAAGGCCGGCAACACTTTAGCGATCTCTCTGATTTCGTGGATGTTTATGGGCGGCGAAGATTACTTTCCATCAGGTGCCTCGTTCGCTCGTTTGTCGCCTCTAGCATAAATAAAAAACATGGTAGCTAACCTGTAAGAACTATTCCAAAGTAGAATTCTTACGAGTATTAATAAATAATTTCCAAATAAAATACAGTAAGATCATAATAATTAAGTATGAAATCAAATATTATAGTACCTAAAAGAACCAAATTGTTATTGAAGTGAGTTTTTGTGTTTTATTTACTCCGGCATAATTATCGCAATTAGTAAACCAGCGACTTTGGTGCTATAGTTAGCCTTTGAATAACTTAAAATATTACTGTTGAAACTTATTCAAAATCGTTCAATTTTGCAGCGTATAATATTTGCGCACGTTTTTGCAGACACTGTATAACAAATTGTAATGAATAGTAATGAATGATGCTTCTGAAGATGCGAAGTCACTTTATTAAAGTCACGAATCTATTATAAGCGGTCAATGGGATTAACTGAATGGATTCACATTTGAAGAGGTGAATAAATTTGCTTACGTATGTTTTTGTACGCGTAAAATAATCTAAAAATAAGGTAAATAAATTTGTATTTAAATTTTTAAACACAATTTTTTGGTGCTACATTCTCTACCAGCCAATTATTTTTTGACTTCAATGAAAGCTCCAAATATAGTAGTGGTATATAAACAATTCAAATTTAAATTTTACTTTATTTATTTTATTTTTTTCTTTTTAATTTCAATTTTGCGTAAAATGTAACCATTGGTGTTGAGTTTACAATTGTTAAGTTTCTTTTTTATATAAGTTTTAGCTTAAGTTTATTGTAAACTTGTTTGTGGTTCATTAAATAAATTTAAAAAAAAATCAAACTGCATTAATATTATGCAAATTAGGAGACATAAAACACTTTTAGAACAAATTCGTCGTGGATTGGTCAATGGTTTATTTAAATCCTCATATAACAAAATAAAAGATGAGTTACATCATTTGAAACACGAACAGAACAATTATTATGTATCTTTTGGGCTATTCATTCTAGGTATCAGAGTTATGCCCTAAGGATCTTTGATATATTTAGAAATCCATGAGTTACGCCCAAACGGCCTTTTAGATAGATAGATAGATATACTTTATTGCAAAAAAAAAACACAACTTTAAAATCTAGGCATTACAGAAACTTATTCGTACAATTCCGGCGGTCTTATTGCTGGAAGCGATTTCTACCAGACAACCTTCAGGCAAAGGACATTTGATAGTAGAGAAGGGGTAGGTGGTGCAATATTGAAAAAGGGAAATAAGATTTGTATTTCGGAAACCATTATTGCACAAGGCTTCAGAAGCTTGACCTGGGTGAGCTTCTCAATGTACCAAATCAGGGCCATTTATTGCACAATGTATGGTAAAGGTACGTGGGGCACAATGGGGCGCTTGATCCTCCCTCCAACCTAATATGAAACTGAATATATATCCACAAACAGGCACCGAAAAGAATAATCTCAATTCTTCACATTTAGGCCGCGATTTTAATAAATTTCAAGAGTTACCCCATTTTGGGAGTCACTCCATGATTCATTTGGTCCAATCTGGATATCGGACTCGCGATTCTAACTGCGATACTCACACTAGCCACTGTGAGACAGCAATATGGCACAATGTTTTGGCTCTCTCATCACTACGGAAGCAGTTTGACATTGATAATATTAAATTTGTGCTCGTGGTCATACCAAGAAAAACTCTGAATCGTCTCAAATAACCAATATGAATGAGGTTTGCGTAAAAATTATCACCTTGTGTTTTACGAGCGACGTTATATGTACCTACGATGACACACACACATATTTGTACTAACAATGCGTAACGTATGTGTAAGTAAGTAATAACCTAGTGTCCTTGTTTGAGTGCATATTCTGCGCATTTATTTTAGGATCGATTTGAGAACTTAAAAATGTTTTGGGAAATACGCGGAAGGCTTCTTATTCTTGACTTGATTGATGCCAACTGTACAAATTCATATCTAAGGCAATACAGACAAAAGTGAACAGATATCTTATAGGCAAACGCGTAACCACCTAGACCTCCCGTTACTTACCAGGGTGATTTCACTAAGTACTTTTTTCCTTAGTATGGGAAAAAATGTTCAGCGTTTTTCGTTAGATGGAGTTTGTTAAAAGCAGATGAAGCTTTAAAAAGCAATCGAGCAGGAGTCACTATGTATTTTTACATCGTGCTATTAAAGCGTGTTTCCGAAACAATGACACACACACACACACATTAGTAATTTTGAAAAGTTTCGGGATTTTGTTATTTAGCAAATAAATGTTTTCTGATCCTAATGTGACCGTTCTACATAGCTGTTAAGTATTGATCGTTTTCCTGTAGATGGCGCTAGCACTGGCTAGCCGACTGATTCCTCTATCTCAGTATATATAAGTTACTTTATGTTACTTAGTATACGGTTATCCGTTTAAAATCTTCCTATCACGTAAAAAAGGTAGAAGATCACCGCTTATTTTGTTCATTATCGACTGCAGAATCCAATATTAGAGATGACGCCACTCGTAGTACTCGTCCTATGTAAAATTATGTTAAAGATAAGGTTTTATGTCAAGTCGAGGTCCGGTTTGAATGAAGCGTGTTCTCGGCCTCTAAATCAGGATGAGTCAAAAAGCAAATTAATGTTTTGGACACGATTGTTACGTAGGCGTTTTTGTTTAAATCCGGTCGGTTCAGACTTCGAAGTATTGGGTGAGAGATGTTACTGGAAATAACTGTTGCTGTCAGATGATTTAAGGGTGCTTGGAAAACATTGACTGTGGGATTTTTTTTTATATTTGCTCTCCTCTTGGCACCAACATTGCACATGAAGGAAAGCGACGATGAGTTTTAGGATGTTACCCGTTGCTTAGATGCCTGTTCACCTTTGTCTTAAGACATTTAAAGAAAAAATAAACTAAATCAATGAGAATTAATTACATTTATAAATATTACGAGGTGGCAGGGCTAGCTTGATGATATTTTTAGTGCTTGTGTATGATATTTAAAGCTAAAGTGGTCCCTCTTGTTTCAGATGAGATGAAAAAGATAAATTTAGATTGAATAAATTGAGACAACATTACATACATTGTTGTAGTCCCAAACTAAGGTTTTCCCTTGTACTATGGAAATAAACCACTGTTGATTCTGATATCCGTAACACAGGTGCTTGAGCTACCTATCTCGGAGTCAGATCAATGTATGTGATGTTGTGAAATATTTAAAATATTTAAACTTACAAACCACAAAAAGTCTTCACTTTTCACCTCTATAGGTTACCTATATTATCAGTACCTAAGACAATACACATATACACACGCACACTGACAAGGTAGTCTCAAATTAGAGCTTTCAACGCGACTAAATGTGGAAAAGTTCGTTTCTTAAATTAATTCAATCGATTATTGATCCCGAGACATTACAATACATTTGATAAACGGACAGCCTGTAGTCACACGTTGGGTTACCTACTGCTAAGTACCTACACTGTTTTTTCAGCCAATTGTCATCTTGATGTCAAACACATTTGTTTCAATAGCAATGTTTGTATATCTACTGAATTAAGTCTTAAGTCATGTCAAGGAACTATGAGGAGTGTCTGTTCAAAAGGTCCTAGTTCCCTATATAAAAAAAAATATTTCTGTTTCCGAGACTCTAACTTAAAGTTCGTCCATATTTGTAAAAATCCTGATCGAAAAAGGCGTATTTCCGATGTTACAAAATCTTAAACTTTGACGTTCCGGTCAAAATAGGTTTATTTCTGTGTGTAAAAAATATTCAATCAAAAGATCTGTTCAAAAGGTCTTATTTCAATGATAAAAAAATGTTTACTATAAACGTTTGTTTATCTTGAAATAAGACCTTTTGAACAGACACTCCTTATATATTTTAATAAATAAATGGATAAAAAAAGAAATAAATTTTACATATATGAAGTTATAAAGTCGATGTCTGGTGAATCAGAACTTCGGTCGGAATCTTCAATCTTATTGACTCTGAGTATTTGTCATTCCAGGCGGTGCTGACGGCAGCGGCCCCCGAGAACATCTTCAAGATCGACCTGAGCCCCGAGGAGGCTCAACAGTACCTCAACAGCCCTCCGTTCACAGAGCCCCAGCTGTCCGTGAGGACGGGTGTACTACCCCTGGTAAGTATGATGATAGAACTTAAATTAAAAAAAAGTTACCTATCCTCTTCACACCATCACTTTCTTATCGTGTTTCCGGTTCCGTAGCTTCGGAGCCCGGAGTATGCTCCAACCGTGATCTAGCTTTTAGCAAAGTTTGGTGATTACAATGAAGCTGCTGTCGTATGATCTTCACATTCTTGGACAGGGAACCCAGAATCATCATCATCATCATCATCATCAGCCCATTTAAGTCCCCACTGCTGGGGCACGGGCCTCCCTCAATCACATGAGGGGTAATTGCCATACTCACCACGCTTGGCAGACGGGTTGGCGAGGGTTTTGAAATGCAGAGTTTTCCTTCTCTGGGTGCTGATGATCATGCCAGCAGCTTTACCTTAGTCGCCTTTTACGACACTTCGGTAAGAGTGAGGGTGGCCTATTCTACTCTGCCGGGGACCACACGGCACCCAGAATAACTATGCAATACGTGCGGGTTTCCTCACTATGCTTTCCGTCTTGAGATAATACTAAATATACGCACACCAATTGTCATAATACGTGAAATTTGCATGGATTCGTACTTGCGAACTTTGTTTGGCTACCCAAATGACGTTTGCACGTTCTTGAAAGAATACATAACTATTTTTCGTTTCCTTGCCCTCGATCTGCCATAGCAACATTAGCTCAGCATAGGTACTATAATATAACTACACACTACAGTTAGTTCCTCAGCTACTTAACTTCATTAGCTTCAGATAGCAATTGAAAGCATGCTCAGAATAATAAAATTAAGAAAGCCATGTTGAGATCAGACAATAATGTAAAACACTCTACTCTACATATTTTTGGCAAGTCAAAATAGCGAAAGCGGAGCATCATCCTTCGCTACCGAATACAGAATAGCTAATGTTTAAATTAGGATAAGCGATCTGACCAAATTCAGATGCAAGTTGCATAGGTACAGCAAACGGTTTAATTGAGTGGTTCAATGGCGTACAGTCAACTCCAAATAGGACCTTGTCACAATACTTACCTATAAGAAAGTAGAGGTCTACTTTCGTATATTATATATTGTGACAACGTTCCTAAAGTGTATACATATTTTTGGAGTTGACTGTACATTTGGCAAAATTATAAGTTGGTTAAGTAATTTAGTAGAAAAAATGTCAATATAACATTTAAATTGTCTGTCTCCTGATAAAGAATTATGTGCTCAAACGGCGAAAATACGCAGGTTTAAGGTAACGGGTAGGGCACACTAGCGACGCCAATCGCTTTTAATTTTTAGCTACTTAATCGGATCTTCTTTGAACAATTTCGGGGTTACAATCTCTCGGCAAACACCTATTTATTTAATACTTATAGTTAACTGTTTGGTCTGCTTTTGCACTCGAACTTTGGATTACCGCCAAAAGTGGCCGCTTTTGGCGTGAATCAATGTTTCGCGTACAAAAAGGGACCCAACATTTGTGTGTGTCATTTAATAAATAGTATAAGTGTTTGCCGAGAGGTTTTAACCCAGATTTTTTTTTAAATAGATCCGGTTTAGTAGCTAAAAAATAAAATCGATTGGCGTCGCTAGTGTGCCCTACCCGTCACCTTAAGCAACACCTGCCTATTTGAGCCGTTTGGAGTTGAGACCCTCGGACCATGGGGACTGGGAGCTCACCACCTGTGCCGTGAAGTAGCCCAGAGGCTGGTTGACGCTACGGGTGACGGGAGAGCTAGCGTATTTCTGGGCCAACGTATAAGTTTGGCCATTCAGAAAGGAGATACTCTAAGCTTTCTAGGCACGATGCCTGTGGGCAGCGAATGGGGGGATTTATTTTCTTTGTAAAGATTTATGTATACAGGTTGTATCTGTGAACATTTACATCCCTTTAACCACGTGTTCTACTAACCATTATGAGCAACATTTGTTCTATCACTTTTGGAAATCCGCATGAAAAAATTTCAACTTTTCATACAAAGTCGGTCACGTGACTTGGTGATTTTGTATGGGGAGTCGAAAAAAAATTCTATGAATTTCGAAAAGTCGTTGAACAAATGTTGTTCAGTATGGTTGGTAGAACACGTGGTTAAAGGGATGTTAATTTTCACAGATACACCCTGTAGTAGTAATGTATATAGTATAATCATAGATGTAAAATACCTGTCGTCAAGTAAATTCTCTCGAAGGTTACGTTGGATAAGTTCACAAGTCATTCGATACTAGACTTGACCTACTGAGAAGGATATTCGATATTTTTAATAGCATTATTATTTATCTGTAGGTAATATTGGATGACCGTGCCACTAGACACTAGGTATTAGGTATAATTCTAGCTTAAATACATAAACAGGTCCTTGACTTGCCAAGGCTAGCTATAGAGAGTGGATTAATAGTGGTCCTCGATTTTATAACGAACTTCTCGTATTGTTAATAGCCATAAAGTAAGATAATAATACTCAATAGTGTATTGCTCTGAAAGAGTTTTGAAATTTGGTCTAAAAAAACCTCTGCCCCTAAATATTCCTCGATCAGATACTGTAGTATGGCGATGGTGAATTCTTTCAGGTGAAATGGAACGACCCTCGCTTCCGCGCCGCTGACGCCGGGCCCACGCTGGGCCACTACTGGAAGAATGGACGTGAGATTGAAAACACTGAGGACTATATTGAGGAAGTAAGTCTTTTTTTTTTGATAAAATAGGTCTACACAAACTCGATGCATCCAGTCCAGAAGGACAGATCCCATGGAATAATCTTGCCTATAAAATGAATAGAAGGTCTCGGTCTGCACATTTCTATGTGATAGGTGGCAGACGAGCGAAGGATCGTCTGATGATAAGAGATTGCCACCGCTCATAGACACCCGCGACACCAGTGGAGTCACATGTGCGCTGCCTGGTTTGGCTCTCGCACGGTCAAACATCCAGTAGGACAGATCTCATAGAACAATCTTGCCGATAAGAGGTCCTGGAATAATCAGCACTTGACTAGTTTGTAACGGAATATGCTGGATGCACCAGAAGTCCGAAGGGCCCCTAAATGTCATTATATTTATTACGCTAGGATTACCACATTCTTCGCCTAAATTGTACATTGTATCTCTGTATACCTAGCTTTTAATTTCTGTATGTTGGGCAATAAAAAGTATCTATCAATATATTCACATCTCTCTCATTCGGATGAGAGAGTCGTTATGTTTTCAGTAGAATAAAAAGTCTAGTCTTCGGAGTCTAAGGTACCTAATGGTAAGTCTAGTAATTAATATGAAGAAATGGCTGAGTTATCTTTGAAACTCTTCGGACCGATTCGACTAATATTCGTCCGTGGATAAATCTATGGTACCTATAATTTCAGATTTGTATAGAATGACAGCGCTATACCATATATTTAGAAATGGACCATCAATCTATAGAGTGTAGACTCTAAATACTATTCCACTCTTAACTTTGGCAATTCTGTTTCCAGGTTTACGATGCCTCACAATTCCACGGTCAGGACGGCCTCGGCGGCTACGCGTACGGCTACAAAGCACCAGAGTCTTCCAAAATTGAGAACCGGGTCAGGTCTGGTGACGTCACTGGCTCCTACACTTACAAGTCTGGCAATGGAGATGACATCAAGGTCGGTAGCTTAATTGTATGCCTTATAGAAATCTTCAGTAGAAGATAGGAAAATGTAGATGCAAGAGTATCTCCTTCTTAGTTTGTGGAAGTAGGTAATTGCAAAGGTAGGTGGGATGACTGCTATGACAAGGTGTGAAAAGAGTTCTTGTTCCACAGCAGAAAGTGTTTGCATTGTTAATGCCTTTGACTGATAACGTTCCATTTTGTGCTTGTACCTTCAGATGGGATTTACCTTATGGGTACTCGTTTGTCTATTTCAGCAATAAAAAACCTAATGACTGTTCAAATAAATATGATATAACAAATTATAATGTGCGATTTTTAGTATGTAAATTATTATGTAGGAGATCACGTCATTCGTTGTCCTGTCTGTTGTCAGTTTATAACTGCTTGTTCCTTAGATTAAATCAAGCTTTTTCTCATAGAAATTAACCTTTGAATATAGCAGGGCGGTGTCCTAAGTCCATGATTGTTTATTAGAGTGAGTCAGATAAAGAGTTCTGTTTGGCCCATAGAGTTAGGATGCCACCTTGCTAGATTTTGCCCGATGGCTAAAATCGAAAGAGATGCGCTGAAAACAGTTTCAGTCATCCTAACAAAATCTATTTAGATAAACTTATTATAAAAAAATGGAATCACCTCGGGCTTACTCTGCTTCATCTAAATAAAAAAAGTGATAAATTTAGCTTTTAATAAGGTTTCTACGAGTATAAAAGCTTTCATGCAGAGCGCCTTTTGTTACGAAAATAGCTTCGTCGCTCGGTTTAGTTGACATTTTTTGCTAGAAGCGTTTTTATAGGTGTTCCAGGTGAATAAACTTATCATGCACTTTATTTTGGACTTTGCAAAAGAAACCATATTAAATCAGATCACAAAAAATTATGGAGCTTGTGTATCGTGCAATAAAGTGTACTTTTAAAGAAAGAAGAACATTTATTTATTGACCATCGCAACATTCCCAATACAGAGAGAAACATGAGAATTTATGAGAACAGAGTACAAGTTTACAGTATGCCGGTCATACAATAGGCATACATGACACGTCATGGATATAGAGAAGATAGCAATACCAGAAGAAGTATGAGTGTGTGGTCAATCAGGCTGAGGTGGCTAGTTAAGTTTGTTACAGTAATTAGGGCTTAGGAGCTAGCCAACCTTTCATATCCTTCGTCTTTCCGATTGCTTTATATTTCTCCTTGCTGATGGCTGTAATTGCCATAGGAGCTCAATGTGTCTTTTATGAAAGTCATTGATTTATGCCTTCCTCATCTTAGCGAACAATTCCAAAAAATATCTGCATGAGAAAAACCTACACATTTCGGATAGATTGAAACGTGTAATGATTCATTCAGTCTTGTGCCCCTGTTTAAGGGTTGCGAAGTTCAGACAACAGTGGTTTCATTGTAATTAAGTACCAGACCATTCTGTATTGTTGTCCAAGTGTAGGTACTCCAGGCGTCAATGCGATTCCTTTGGATGCAACTGAAAATACTTATATATTTGTGTTCCTCTGTTGTCTGATATCTGTAACACAAGTGCTTAAGCTACTTAGTACGGAATCAGGTCAACGTATGAGATGTTGTGAGAATTATTATTTATTATTATTATTAACATAGTTAAATACATGTTTTAGAATTTTCTATAAATTCCTCAGGTCCGTTACTGGGCTGACAGCCAAGGCTTCCACCAAGAGGACAACCTGCCGAAACACGTGCCCCAGCCAGTCCAGGAGACGGCAGCCGTGAGGGCAGCCCGCCTCGCCCACGAACAGGCCTGGAAGGAGGCAGCCGATGCTAACCTGCACCCTTACGCTCACCAACAGTAAGTATCTTAATGGCTCACCATCAGCCTGCCACATTATCTGGATGGTTCGTTATGTAGCGACTTGGCTTTATATGCTAGAAGTCGTGAGTTCAATCACAGGAGGTGGCGGCCGTGAGAGTCATACAAATTGCCCGTGGAAGAGCCACGCTTTGGAATTAACGTGCTAGCTCAACCAAAATTATACCATGGCCTGTGAATCAGCGCTAACGCTGTGCTTCTGTCGCGATGAGATCCGATTCTGAAGGAAGGGGAAAAGGTTGGTAGCATTCTTATAGCTCGATTGGTGTTGCTGATGTCTATGGGCTTCGCCTTTGGCTTACCATCAGGTGACCCCTCTGCTCATCTGCCACCTCTTCATCTTAAACCTTATCTTAGCGTGTAATTTCCTGTTGCGTCTAAAGCTGTCGCTCCGGAGCCCGGGGTACGCTAGGATCATGATCCAGAATTAAGAAAAATTGGTAATTACAATGAAGCGACTGCCGTCCGACCATTATAACCCTTAGACAGGGGAACCAGCCTCGTTAACTCGACTGCCACCTATCACATCAAAAAAAATCTCATACATCGACTTGATTTCTTCCCAATTTTCTGGCTTTCGCATATAACCTTCATATTATTTCCAGGGCTGCTGCTTCCAACAATCAGTACGACTACCAGCCGGCCGCGTCTGAGGTGAGGGCCTCGGTGGTGGAGCCCGCGCCCGCAGAGGCACGCGAAGCCCGGGCCTACTACGACCAGCCCCAGAGCAGCTACTCTCAGTACGAGGCTGACTCTCAATACAGGACTACCACTGAGCCTGAACCCACTGTGAGTATGATAGGATAACCTGATATACTTACGCCATAGGTGGCAGACGAGCAGACGGATCGCCTGATGGTAAGCAATTGCCGCCGCCCAAAGACATCCTCGACGACAATGGAGTCACAAGTGCGTTGCCAAATAAATAAACTTCCCCGGATTGGGCCTTCGGTACCCTCACTCACGCAGCGAAACAGCACAAGGCTGCTTCACGCCGGTTTTCTGTGAGGCCGTGGTATCACTCCGGTCGAGCCGGCCTATTCATGCCGAAGCGTAGCTCTGCCACGGTCAGAGTTGCTTTAACGTTAGAAAATGTTGTTTCTGATAAGACAGTTATGAAAGGTTGACGAAAAAGATGATTTTTAAGAAGGTACATTGTCGCAACAGCATCCATCATGTTTGTTGTAGGGATAGATATTTGGACCAGGCTTGTTATCCCCATGTGATCTTTCATAAATTTGTCAGTTATCCCATGTTTTTTTTTAATTGCCTTTTGAAAACTTGAACAGTATAAAAAAAAGTCGACGCCAAAATTGTCTTTATTAAAAATCCAACTATGATTCATAATTTAAATGAACTTCAATTAAAAACCAATGGCAATAAATATCATGAAAATCCAATTCAAATGGTTTATTATAGTCCACTCGTATTAATTTTGTAGATATCGAGTTGTATTCGAACCCGCCTACGTAGTTAGAACAAGTAAATCATGTATATTAAAACATTGATGGTATCTTTATGACTACCTTGGTGGCGCAGTGGCTAGTAGGGCGCATCTTAAAGCGACGGCAACGCTAAGGAAGCCCGGTTCGAATCCCGGCTCGGGTCATAATATGTACCTGAGATTTTTGGTGAGTAATTCTATGTTGGCCAGGGAGTCATGAAATTGGTTGTCTTATATCCCTGTGCCTCGGAAAGGACATTGTACGTCCGATCCTTCTTAGATCTTATCGCACTGGTTTCAATCGCATAATGAGGGTAAGGGAATAGAGCGTAGACTTGTCTTTGCACACATACTTGTGCACTATAAGAATGGTCGTTGAGATCAGCTTCCATATCTAAATCGGTAAAATTTATATTTTATTTTTCTTACAGGGTCCCCCACGCGGTTTCTTCTACAGCTTCAACTACCCGGTCTCCATCATCGTGCCCAAGAACGAAGCTTCAGCTGGATCCGTCAACCCTGGATATCCCTTAGACCATGACTCCGTATCCGTCCACGCCCAGGGTTAAATAATATAGTAATTTTAATAGTTAGTGTATAACGTAGACTTAATTCATTTCAAGAAATAAAAGTGGACCAAAGATGATCCCTTGTGGCACACACATTCAAAGAAGGAATTGTGTAGGAGTTATTTTTAAAAGGTTAAAATTAAATTTTTGGTATGGTTCTCAAAATTTTTTGTTCATCTGTATTTCTTTCAATAATTTCAAGCGTGTGTTTTTTTAAATAATGCACGGTAAATGATTAGTTGTTTTAAAATTTTCATTGCCCACAACATTTATAATTTATTAATGCTATAATTTATTTCTTTCCTGTATTAAGTCTGCGTTAGGAACCGTTTAGCATATTGTCCTATTGACTTCCCCTACTAAATCTAGTAGGTGGCACCATACTTGGACACAGGATATTAGCTGTATGTGATTGCCTATAACTAGTCGATAGTCTAATATAAGCACATTTGTATGTAACTTGCTTCTGAATGGCTCATTATTAGGCTTAATCGATTTCTAATATTTAGACTGTCGAAGCGAATGTATTCCGTTGCCATTTATAATAGTAATAAAAATAAGTAATTTTGAATTGGTACAAAAAATTGTGTTATTTTTTCAAAATCAGAAATTTTTATATAAGAAAGTAAGAAATATTTTTTGTAGTTTAAGTTTTAATAAACGCTTAGAAAACAATAGTTAAAATATTGTTTGATCGGTGTTTGATAGTGTAACAACTTATCAGATGACAATGCAATATAATTAAGTACAAAAACATTGGACTTAAACACTGTATTTTACTGACTGTAGGTAATACAAGATTATTATTGGTTAAACTCTTGAACCCGGTCTCGCCCTATGAGCTAGCTTGTTACCATGAAATCGTTAGTAATTAAGATGCCACAAAAATAAAACTATCAGTTCACACTGATAGTTTTTGAATTTTTAAATAAATAAAGTATTTCTTCACCTCATGTGTCATTTTATTTTAAAGTAATAAAATCAGTCATTGTGATTAAAGTCTAACTAGATATCCCAAAATTAAGTGTCCTCAGAGTACCCATGTGGTTCTAAAAGATTGGAGTTTCATCCTCTTCAATCTTTTATTTTTAAATTACAATTGCATCGGGAAGGGCATTGGATACATTTGTGCAACATCTGGAAGCATCAGAATTGGAGCTTGCGGATTCTTATTTTGGTTCTGCAACCTTTGTATTAGCAATTTCATACTAGCATTGTTATTTTCCATAGGGACTGTAGCTTGTATGGGTCTCTTTATTGGAAACCTATTACCAATCCCAGAAATAATGCTAGAGATGCCATCATAAATCCAAGAAATAGTGTCCGGAACGTTAACCTCAATAGGTAAGAAAGGAATAGCTGATATTATTCCTCCAATAGTGAATGTTCTTCTATTTGGTAGAAGAAGAATAACTTTCATAGGTTCAGTTTCAGGTTTTGGTTCTTGCTGTGGTTCGGCTTCTATGACTACGGAATCTAACTTCTCATTGATAGATTCTGTGTCTTTTTCTTCGCTATTTTTAGCATGGAGCTGCTTGTTGTTATTTAGAATTTTCATTTGAGCCAAATCATTGAGTTGAAGTTCTGGTAGGATGACCATCATAGGCGCAGATGCTTGATTTCTGAAAATTAGAAACAATAATTAAATTTTTGACTAAAAGCTTTTAGGTACCAAAAAATTACAAAAATGTATATACATATTTTTACATAATAATTTCAAAACTTTGTTACATATACATATGCGTTTAATCGTATTCGTAGAATTTATAATTTAATTGCCTAGAAATTCATTAATACATTAAGATCGTGATTAATTAGCTTCGCAACATTTGGACATAAAATGTTACGAGTATAATCGGAGATTTAAAATTGAAAAAACGAGGGAAAAATGTAATACAAAAAGCGGTATTTTTATTATACACAATGAATAAAAGAAAACAGTTATATTCATTAAAATATATCCAATACAATTTGGGTTTTTTTAAACATCAACTCAATGATATATTTAAAATTTAAGAATAGTAGAAAAAAACTTACGGCATGATCCCCGGTTGTTGATAATTATTCCACTGGTTCATCATTTGCAAATTTTGGAACTGTTGCAATGCGAACAACTGTTGTTGTAACAACTCTTCTTGCGATGGCTGCATCGACAACTGACTTTGATACTGTAGTTGTAGTGGAGCCATAGATATTGACATTATTTGGATGCATATTATTAGGTAATGTTTGCAGCTTATCATTTTTATTTATATTTTTTCTTCCACTTATTTCGGTCAGGTCAAATCTATTCAAACATTTAGCTTTCTTCTTATCTAACTCAAATGAACTTACGTTTCTGTCAACTAACGGAGAATTTATTAATGAATCAACACAAGTTTTTTAACCAATCCCAATTAAAACTTTCACTGTCGATTTTTCAGAGTTTCTTACATCATTAGGACATTTCACGAAAGTGTATATTCTGATACCTATGATTACGTCACTAGTAGGTACAGCTGCAGTTCGAGTCCATCTAGAGTTCTTGAGTTCAAGGTCACCTGTTTTACATTTAATTTTTTGGACTATAATCAGTTCACTGCACCTTTTTATTGTGTCCAGTCCGCCTTAGCAATCAAGTTCACGAACTGCTCATGTGCGAGTATTAAAATGTCTATGTGCTACGTATAGTATTTAATTTATTGAAATACTGTCCTTTTTAGGTGTGCCCACATTTCCGATTATACTCATATGTGATTTGAAGTTCAAAAACTTTCTCGGTTATTTATTTCAGTTTGTTAATACAAAAAGTTATTCATATCCTTTTCCGATGATATGGCTTTTGGGTATTGACGTTTTATATGATAAACGAAATAACTAAATATGTATTGAGAATAACAAGACACAATAGGTTTCTTACTTCCACTTCACTTCAAAAGCAAACAATTATCACTTTATTCACAAAATGTTTTTAACAATTTTTTTGTTTCGATTTTCAATTGTACACTTTTTAGGTGCGTCCAGTACGCACCAGAGTTTATAATGATATAAACTGTCAAATGTATCGCTATGCGTTTGCGCATTGTTATTCTACGCAAGCCGGCGCGGTGGCCTACTGGCTTCACCGTGGCCCTGATGGCTTTCTTTCAATGCGTAAGATACCATGTTTGCTATGGGATTTCGTTTTCGTCCTTAATTTCACTTTGGACAGTAGATCGTAATTTTTGTTATTTGTCTTTATGGGTAAGTCATGTGTATTCTTTTAATCAAAAAGTCACTCTTGGCCACTATCTGACTTGATAGCTGCCGAGGGTGGATCATGGCTTGATAGAGTTGTCGGGATTCTCCCGACTTCTTATATGTTTTTCCGAATTCCGACAAAGTAAAAAAATACAATAAAGTGTTAGCCGTCTGACGTTCACATAACCCTTAGAAAAAAGAACTAGACCAACATAATCATGGTACCATATTTCAGAAACTAACCGAAACCTCCAACGAAGAAGACGCACTATCTTATCTACTGAGCAACCATCGCTCTATTGTCTAAACTAGTGACAATAGTTGAACTTTAAACCAATAGATGTCGCTAGGTGTCGATTATATCGCGCAAGCGTTTCGTGTTTTTGGATAAAGATAAAAGATAAAGGTAAGATAAGTGTTTTTGGAATAGATATAAGTGTAGCCGCTGTCGGTAGAATTTATCTGTTTTATAAATAGTGTAGATATCTTATATAACGAAGTTGAGTTAGTAACACTACTTAACCTCAAGAACAGCTGGACAGATTTGGTTTAGCTTAGAACCAAAAGACGGACGTGTAATTGTTATCCCAAAATATAAGGCTTCTGTAAGATAAACAAAAAACAACGCGGGCAACGCCGCGAGCGAAAGCTCGTTTACAATATCTTATCGATTATTAATGATGTCAATTAATTTCTATTCATTTTCAATTAAATCGTATATCTTACGATATATCTCAATCAGCCAACATCCTAAGGATTGTGATTAAGATCAAGCTAGCATTTTCTAATTAAGGTGACGGGTAAGGTACACTAGCGACGCCAATTGATTTAAAATGTTAGCAACTAAACCGGAACTTTTGTAATAATTTTGAAGCTCCAGCCTCTCGGAAAGTACGTATACTATTTATTTAATACTAATACTTAACATTTGGTCTGCTTTTCTACTCAACATTTTAATTACCGCCAAACATGGCCAGTTCTCGCGTTAATCCAAATTTCGAGTGCAAAAACAGATCAAAAAGTAGTGCACAATTATTAAACAAATAGTAGGTATAAATTTTTGCCGTAAAGTCCTTGAGTGGAGACCGCGACTCGGTAAGCGTAGTGTAGGACGCCCTGCGACAAGATGGGATGATGACATTCGAAGGCTGGCTGGTGTGGGCTGGATGAGAGTGGCCGAAAATCGGGAGCAGTGGCGTGCATTAGGGGAGACCTATGTACAGCAGTGGACGAGTGTGGGTTGCTGATGATGATGATAAGGTATAAGTGTTTGCTTAGAGATGACCAGTTTGGAACAGAGGTGAACTCAGAGCTGACGCGCATCGAAGGACAAGGAGAGGGAGGAGACGACTAACGGGTGGTCGTCTTTCTCCACTCCGTAGGAGAGGTCAGTCGGCAGTCGGTGCGGGGGCATCGACTCCAACATTGCCCGGGCCTCTACTGCAGCCTGTTGAAGACGGCGCGGTGCTCCCGGCTGTCCCAATCACTCCCCCCAGCCCATCCGGGGGAGTAGTGTGGGGTCCAGTATGTAAACGGATCTCCGCCTGGGGAGGGACATGAGGATGAGGCTCTTTAGTCGGTTCTCGTGTCTCGTCCTCATTCAGGCGTAGAAGAGAGCACTCTTGGTGTTTTAGTGTGTACCTGTACCTCAGGCCACTGCCAAAGGAGAGCCCCACATAATCCGCCCGCCCTTCAGCGGCGAGTATGCTTAAGAGAGTCGGCACATCAACATCTCGGGCCAGCGGCATTTCACCTTATGATAAAAAAAAACAAAAGAGGTGAACTTTGCCTCTGGTGCAAGGGTTGCGGGTTCGATCCCCGCACAGTACAACACACCAATACAAACAGACATTGAACATGTCTGTTTGTATTGGTCTGGGTGTTTCTGTTTTCTATGTATTTACAAAAGAAAAGTACTATATGTATATATTTGTAATCCCACTGTTGATTCTGATATCCGTAGCACAGGTGCTTAAGCTACTTATTTCGGAGTCAGATCAATGTATGTGATATTGTGAAATATTTATTTATTAAATAAAAAAAAGAGATGGCGGCAGCAGCAGATTCGTGTACAAATAAGTAAGCGGTTTGGTTTTAGTTTTCTATATAAGTTTTTCCGATGGCCATAAGCCCACGTCACATCGACAGGCTCGGAAAACAGTCCATAGACTAGTGCATAGAGCAGCATGATTCGTTTACACTTCCAACACAAAATATATCCAGAGGGCCTAATTTAAAGCAAACGTTACGACCGAATCGGGGTTTCCCTCTCTTTTACACGCGCTGTGTATCTCATTTGTTTGGATGTGACATGGTATATTCTCATTCATTACGGGACGGCTTTAAATTAAGCCACCTGTTTAGTAACTAACAATTTTAATCGATTGGCGTCAGTAGTTAGGGGTACCCGTCGCCTTAATAAAACTGTCTCTGGTCATACTTCATCTTGTCTTGCAATTAACTAGTTATCATCGTCGTTTAATTTTATTAGCTCATAATATTCCAGTTTGAAACGAGAACCTAATGGGATATCAATCTCAATACAAGTTTATGGGCTAACTAACTGCACCCCGCGGTTCCACCCGCGTGGTGATAGAATTCTTCTTCATCTTAGTGTGTAAGCCAAGCCAAATGAAACGACTGCCGTCTGATCTCACAAGAACCAGACCAACTGAATTATTGGTACACGTTTTAAAAACTGTCTGAAGATCGGATTCGAACCACGCACGACCCCCCTCATGGAAGGCTCGTTCTTATCCAATGAGCTACCATAACTCCACCACGTGGTGATATAATTATCGTTATGTTTTACATTACGTTATTCTGATAAAGTATCAGCCTATATACTGTCCCACTGCAGGGCAAAGGCCTCCATCATATAAATCAAGACATCGCTACTATGATGGGATTAGACCCAATCACCACGCTTGCTCAATACGGATTGGTGATCACATACAAGAGCAATATTCGAAAAATTCGAATCATACTTTTTGCTTGACCGGGGAATCGAACCCAGGACCCCGAGATCACGGCCCGGTACTTAAACCACTAGACCAACATATATGTAACCTCTATATTATTGTTAAGTTTCATTAAAATCCTTTCAGTAGTTTTTACTTAAAAAGCAACATGCATACTTACAAACATACATCTTCAGAAATCTTCGCGTTTATATTATTAGTAGAAAATTGCCTAGAGAGTTGTTTAGCATAACATTTATAAGACCGCTCGACCGTTTCTAACCAATAAAGTAATAAGAAAGTATTTAATGATCTTTTGAATCAGTCAAAATCGGTAAGTTAAACTGGGAACGTCTGTTGTAAAACCGACAATGCGTTACAGACGAGACCATGGGAGAGCCATGCATCGGCATCAATGAGCCGGCTCGACTGGAGTGATTCACGGCTTCACGGAAAACCGTCAGTTTTGCTTGGTTAATGAGGGCATTGGAGGCCAAATCCGAGGGGAAGGGTAAGGGTAACAGTGGATATACTCGTGACTCCACTGGTGTGTCTGTCGCTACTCATTATGTGGTAGACCAGTAGGTAGACAAATCTCCTAATTATTCTCCCAGTTGCGTCCAAAGCAGTCGATTCGGACCCTGGAGTGCGCTTGGTCTAGATCTACGATTCGGAATTGTCTGCCACGTATCACATAAAAAAGACTGAGTCTTGGAGTGAAGACCGCAGATGGTCAAGCGTAGTATTCGACGCGTCATCATTTATAGGTGACCTTCTAAAGAACATTAACATAAATGTTAATGAATATCCAAATGTATGTCAACATACTTATACTCTAGTATCTAATTAGTGCGAAAATTTTATCCATTTTCACAACAATTAATAATACATAGTCACGGTAATTAGATAACGTGGGTCCAACGCTAGACGTCTGTAACTCTTCACTGAAATGACTCAGTGATCCTACTCAGCCAAACGCAGTGTATCATTTGGCTGAGTAGGATCACTGTAATTCCAGTGAAGAGTTACACACGTCTAGCGTGGACTCGAGTTATCTTATTACCGTGACTATGTATTATTGATATTCTGAATCTCTAATGCTCGAATGTATCACTCGACTCAAATGGATCTCGAGTCCGAGTGAACCGAATGATCCGAGTGAGCTGAATGATCCGAATGAGCGGAATGATCTGATGAGCCGAATGATTCGATTAAGCTGAATGATCCGAACACCGGAATGAATCACGGATCTATCTGAGCGTCGGTGTTCCAAATGAAGCGTTACACTGTTCCGCATCTCTGCACTGTTCCAGATGCAAATGTTCCAATCTTTTGAATGATACGTTTTTGCCAGGACTAGTCCACGCAATGGACACTAATGACGAGCTGGTCCACAAGGTCAAAGTCGCTTGGTGAGCTATGGAAGCAGCTATGCTCGGCGTTTTCTCCGGGATCGAATCCGACAGACAACGAAAGTCTTCGATATATCCCAACGGATTAGCAAACTGAAGACCCTTAATGATTCTACTACTGCAGTAGTAGGTAAACATTATTCTGGAGTGGAGACCGCACATCGCCAAACGTCTACAAAGCCCTCAGGCCAGGTGGTGTGAAGATTAGCCCAAGATGGCTGGCGGTAGCTGGATGTGAGTAGCCGAGGCTTCATCAGCTGTGGACTGCAACCGGGATGATGATAATGATGAGTCACGGTAATTTGATTAAACTTACCTAATTGCATAAGTTTGTACCTCTAAATAGACGGCGAGGCGTAAATAAAAAACCTATTTAGCCACATTGAGCAATTGTGTCTAACAAAACCTTTTCTATATGATGACGATGGCATAGTGGCTAGTGTTGTACCCAACAGCGAAAGGTCTCGGACTCGATTTCATTCGGGTCAATTTCAAAAATGAACTTTTTAAGATGACTCTGACCTGAATGTATTGGCGTTATCTCTGGCTATTGTCCTACTTACAATACAGGCAATCCTAGTTTGAAAGTCGCTGGTTAGAATATTTTTGTCGTCATGTGGATTGTGAAGAAACATTCAGATTTATAATATCGTAAAAGTTGAGGTTTCATGACAAGTGAAATGAACTTTCCCTGCAGTTTAACAATACAAAGTTATCTATAAAACATATTCAGTTAAATCTCTACTTTAACAGTCTACTAAAATTTATTGATGGTTTGTGCTAGTATTATTACCTTACTCTATGGTTTGCCGTGTGGTCCCCGGCAGAGTAGAATAGGAACACCCTCACTCTTACCGAGGTGTCGTAAAAGGCGACTAAGGTAAGGCTGCTGGCATGATCATCAGCACCTAGTGAAGGAAAACTCTGCATTTATATCAAAACCCTCGCCAACCCGTCTGCCAAGCGTGGTGAGTATGGCAATTACCCCTCATGTGATGGAGGGAGGCCCGTGCCCCAGCAATGGGGACTTAAATGGGCTGACGATGATGATGACGATGACTCTATGGTTTGATGGCGTAGCATGGTACCTAACTAACAGGATGAAGAAAATATATTAACCAACGTTTCGGGTAAAGTAAAATTACTCCAGTTGCTGTAAGATGTAGATTTTGGTCCACATCTCCGGGAGTAAACTATTATACTAATAACGAATTATTCGGCTATGGCGGCCAAGCCCAACGATGAGTTTAGTATGCAGGAATATTATAATGCGGAGTGTGCGGAGATACTTACAAATGCATTGGGAATATTGGTATGCAGTTTTTAGTAAGGTACAAGAATACTCTCTTTTCCCTTACCTATATTTCGATGGAACTCTGTTGTGTCACGCATCACGAGCGAAGAGTGAACGGACACAGAACCAACGGCTTATCGCGCTTTCTAGACTTCAGACTGAAGTTGAGAAGAGAACAACAGAAAACTCAGGTAGGAGATATTTCTTCGAGAAGGGTCCCTTAGCAAAACCTTCGCTGCACCTAGGTAGCCGAAATAATTTAAGCACAGTCATAATCGCTTTTCTTTTTCTTGAAACGCCACATTTTTGTATGTTTTAGATATCTACACACACATTATTTGTGTTCTTCAGGAGTTTGGCTTAAGTTGCATACTATGCCGTTCCCAGTAAGTCCTCATTGATTTAAGCCTCTAGATAAGAATTAAGAGCAATAAAATTATCTTATCAGCGCCGAACGGGGACGAGGTCCAGACGGCAATTACATGGGGGCTGACACACATTAGACATATTGCTACTCCGATGGTGGATTACCCACATTCCTATGCCAAGCGATATTAGTGTTTTTTTTTTGCTACTTTAATGTATGAACTAGCAATGAAAGAATTGCACTGAATCTACTCAGTCAGTCAAATTGTAACGCAGCCTGCAGGGGCTTCGTTATACTACATAACTACTCATAAAGAAAGTTACCTTTGGTGTTAACTATAGAGCTTCGTTTTCCGTTTGCTATAGAGCTTGTATATCATTTTATGATTATGTCTTGTATTAGCATTACTCTTATATGTGTTATTTTAATGTTCCTTGTACATTTTTATCTGTAAATAAATTTAAAGTTGTTGTTGTAAATATTTAGATTGTCTATCTGACATTGTCCGACAGCTGACGTTGTCTAACTGTTTTTATTTTTCTATCGAATTGTCTATTCAAATTTAACTATGGAGTTTAGCTATGTTTCGAGAATATTCTATATTGTATGAATTTTAAAATTTAAATGTTGTAGAATAGAATGCGCATGGGCAATATAAAAGGACGCACATGGGCAGGACCACCAGTCTACCACCAGCTCTGAAGAAGCTCAGAACCTCAAGCTATATCAGTGCCAGTATACGTTTACCCGTAGAGTAACGGTGCCGGGGCACCAAGGGTGTTGCCTCCCTGCACCTACGCGCGTCTACCTTCCTTCGTGCGCGTATCCGCGTCGCGCCTACCCGCGGCCGGCTTGCGGCGTGCGCGTATCTGCGTCGCGCGCCCCATTTGCCGCCTCCTGCGCTCGGCGGAGCCCTACCGCCCGCCTCTTGCGACACTGGATCCTACCGGCGCGCTGCCTGTGCTCACCCTGTGCTACCGCCCTACCACGGTTGCCCATTTTGAACTTTTACCTTGTATATATATTTAGTGTAGTGTACCGGTGTAAATAGCTAGTTTTAAGTTAGTTTTAAGTTAGATTTAAGATTTTTTGGACGAGCCATCATTGTACATACCACTTATAATTATAGCCCTCTTCCCTCTATTCTTATCTTTTCTTCTTCCCCCTACCTTTTAGCTCCGTAACCCTCCGTTACGCGACAGTTTGGCGCCCAACTCTATAGAATCCCTCCCTGTTCTCAAAATTCTAAAATAAACTTGCACAAGTTTCTGTATATAACATACCTTTTGGCTCCCTATTAGACGTCTCTTACTTCTTAGATATTTCTTTCCCTATTCTTCCTCTATTTTTCTCACTAAAATAAAGTAAATAAAATAAAAACTATTGTAAATATTTTATTGCTTTAAAATTACAAATATCTTAGAAATGGCTCGTCTTATAAACTTTAATTTACTTAATAAGGCGGAACTTGAATACGAACTTATAATTAGGAACGAAACTCCTGCGGATAATCTTGTATCGCTTAGAAAACAAATTGTTTTATTGCTTCGTAATTTTCCTACGGAGGACATTATTGATTCTCCCGTTCCTCTGAGTGACGATTTGTCACAAGCTTCTTCTACAATCTTATATTTATCTTCGATGTTGGACCGATACGAATCGGGTAATCTGAAATTATTTAAGAAAATTGAAACTTATATAAATCACTTATTTTATCGACTTGACAGAATTGACACTGATGTAAGTGACAGCGACTCAAACCTTATAGAACTCTATGACGACTTAAAAAAGAAGTTACTCTTTTGACTGAACGTTTTGACGCTTTTTCAAAACCAGCTGAGACTTCACAGGTACAAACCTCTTTGGACTCACCTTTGACGATTTCTCAACCTAACTGTATGCCACCTTTTCATAATTTTCTCTTACCAAATTATCTAAATGAGCTAAAAAAAATTACTTTTGATGGGACAACTTGTCCTAGAGCTTTTCTATCGAAAATTGATGAATTTTTACTTACGAACAAACTTGATAAGCAAATACTTATAAGCTCGGCCTTCAACATTTTTGAGGACGATGCTTCTTATTGGTTTAAATTCCAACTAAGTCGTGACCCTTCGTTAACTTGGGATCGCGTTTCCGAGTTGTTAATTAAGGACTTTGGCCATTCTGATTATGACCATAAACTACTGCAGGCAATAAAATCTCGTACTCAGGGTAAATCTGAGTCTATTATGGTTTATATTCCGAAAATGTTTGAAATGTTTTCGAGACTAAGCGAGAAATTACCTGAGCAGGAGAAACTGCAAATACTTCTACGTAACATCCGTCCTTGTTATACTTCTTTTGTTGCTCTTAATAAAGTTGATTCTATTGGCTCTTTAATTTCTGTATGTCAACAATTTGAGCGCTGTATTGACCGCGACAATAATTTTAAAGAACCTGAAATGAATACTCTTATTCCTGAATTATCCTATAAACCTAAACACGATTCTACACCTTTACCGAACACTAAACCTAATGTTACACATACTTTTCACTCTAAACATTCTTTCACGCCTAATTATGATTCTCATAAATCTAATAACTTTAAGCCTTTTCGTACGAACTTTTCTTCGCAGAATAAAAATTCTGCACATGCGATATCTGAAAATGCTCCCAAGTTTCAGGCGCATTTGTTTTGCGTTCGATGTCGAATAAATGGTCATTCTTTGAATTCTTGCACTAAACCAAGATTCTTAGTCTGTTTTAAATGTGGTTTGAAAGACTTTAGAGCTTCGGATTGCCCGAAATGTAAAGCTGACAAGCCTCAACCTTCTTCATCCTCTAACTCAAAAAACTAACATATGACTTGGTTAAACGAAAAGAAAATTTTGATGTTGATGACTGGCATAATTGGTTAAAAATAATTAAGAACTTTTTCGCAAGTTATGGAACTTCTTCAGTTTACTACGACAACGAAAGAGATTTTAACCGTCCTTTTATTAACGTTTCTATTTCAAATGTTGAGTTTACGGCGTTACTTGATAGCGGTAGTTCAATGACTATTTTAGGTAATAACTCGCACTTTAAAATTTTGGAACTGGGCTTTTCGTTATCCAAGTCTGATTATATTACGGTTAGCACTGCTAGTAAGCATCGTGTTAAATCTTTAGGATTTTTTATTCTTCCTTTTACCTTTAACGACCAAACTAGACTTATTAAAGCATATGTTATTCCTGAAATATACCCGTCTTTGATACTTGGTGTTGACTTTTGGAGGGAATTTAATTTGGTTCCCAAACCTTTATCGTGTGCCTTTTCTCTTAATAAACCATCCCACTTTAACAACTCTGTGGAGAAACAAATCCTACCTTACGAAAATCTTACTTCTGAAGAAAAGGTTATCGCTGATGATATTATTTCGCGTTTTAGGCAAATTTCCTTTGAAGCTAAGGGTGAACTTGGTCGTACTGATCTGGTTAGCCATCGTATCGATACTGGAGATACGCTGCCTATTAAACAACGTTGTTATAGACTCTCTCCCGAGAAACAAAAAGCTCTAATTGCTGAGGTGGATAAAATGATTGAGTGGAAGGTCATTGAGAAATGTGAAAGCCCTTGGTTGTCTCCGGTTCTTATTACGCCTAAAAAGAATGGCGAATGGCGATTTTGTGTCGATAGTAGAAAACTCAACTCAGTTACTCGTAGGGATGCCTATAGTCTTCCTTTTATCAATGAAATTCTTGACCATCTCAAAAACGCTAAATTTTTATCGAGTATCGATATCGCTAAAGCTTTCTGGGAGATTCCTTTACATGTAGACGATCGGGATAAGACCGCCTTTTATGCCCCCGGTAGGGGAATGTACAGATTCACTGTTATGCCCTTTGGTTTAACTAATGCACCTGCTACACAGCAGAGGTTAATGGATATCTTATTCACTCCTGAATTTGACAACAAAGTGTTCTGTTATCTTGATGACATTATTATCATAGGCTCCTCGTTCCAAGAACACATAGGACTTCTAATTAAAGTGCTTGAAAAATTAACTTACGCTAAACTTACCATTAACTTTGAAAAAAGTCTTTTTTTTAAGGAAGAATTAAAGTACCTTGGATATGTTGTTGACGATAATGGTTTACGAGCTGATCCTAGCAAAATTCAAGCTATTATGGACTTTCTGTACCTACTTCACGCAAAGAAGTGCGTAAATTTCTGGGTACGTGTAGTTGGTTTCGTAGGTTCATTCCTAATTTCAGTACTATAGCTGCACCTCTTAATAAATTAACATCATCTGCTAAAACTTCTCCGAAATTTTCTTGGAGTTCTGAGGCTAACTCTTCCTTTCTGAAACTAAAAGAATATCTTGTAACTACCCCAATTCTTGCTTGCCCTGATTTTGATCAACCGTTTTCTGTGCATTGTGATGCATCTAACACTGGCATTGGAGCCATGCTTACTCAAACGGTTAACGACAAAGAAGTTGTTATAGCCTACATGAGCAAATCACTTAACAAAAATGAAAGAAACTACTCTACTACTGAAAGAGAAACTCTAGCTGTTATCATTGCCTTAGAACATTGGCGGTGCTATCTTGACAATGGCAAACCGTTTACTGTATACACTGATCATGCCGCATTAAAGTGGTTTTTGAATTTAACAAATCCTTCTGGTAGACTCGCTCGTTGGTCACTTCGCCTTTCTTGCTTTAATTTCACGCTGAAACATAAAAGAGGAAAGGATAATATTGTCCCTGATCTACTTTCTCGTTCTAAAAGCGAGGACAGTCATATTATCGCTCCTTTATCTTCGAATGAAGCCACGTCTTTAGACTTAGAGCGCTATAATAAAATCTTTCGTAATTGTTTAACTGATCCTCAAAGTCATCCCAACTATACGATTAAGGATAATAAACTATTTCGTTGCACTAATACTCCTTATTCTTTAACAGACGATTTCATCTGGAAAGAAGTTCCTATCCCTTCTGAAAGAGAATCTTTGATAAGAAATGCTCATGGTTCCGCTACAGATCCGCATTTGGGCGTATTTAAAACATACAAAAAAATATCATTGTTATATTACTGGTCTGGCATGTTTAAAGATATAGCTAAATTTATTTCCAATTGCGAAACTTGTTTGGCTTATAAACACTCTAACCACTCGCCTTACGGTCCTATGGGAAAACCCGAAATTTGTTCTAGACCTTTTCAATGCATTTCTTTGGACTTAATAGGTCCATTGCCAATGACTAGGCGACGTAACCAGTACATTCTCGTTGTAAATTGTCTATTCACCAAATATACACTTATTTTTCCTTTGAAACGAGCTATAACTACTAGTATTATACATTACTTAGAGAATTCCGTGTTCTTAGTTCATGGAGTACCTCAAACAATTATTATGGATAACGGTCCACAATTTCAATCGCATGAATTCCATAATTTCCTTGGACGTTATAGAATTCCGCATATATCTTACACTCCTCACTATTGTCCTCAGGTCAATACTACAGAACGCTACAATAAAACAATTATTACCGCACTAGCTTCACTGGTCGGTGAAGACCATAGGTCTTGGGACCTTCACCTATCTAAGATTCAGTTTGCAATGAATAACTCTGTAAATGAAGTAACTGGATTTACTCCTGCATTTTTAGTATTTGGTCGTGAACTCATTACTTGTGGTTCTATTTATTCTCAGGGTTACGACTTAGAAGAAATTACCTTTTTACCTCGTGATTTATATGCTAGAAATATTGGCCTTCTATCGTCAATTTTTGATAGAGTTCAGGTTGCACTGCACATATCTCATGTAAAGAATTCTAACCGTTACAATTTAAGGCACTCTTTTAAAGAATTCAATGTTGGAGATATAGTGTGGCGTAAAAACTACTCTTTAAGCGATGCTGGTGCATATTTTAGCGCAAAATTAGCACCTAAATATGCTAAATGCAAAGTCGTTGAGAAATTGTCACCTCTTGTATACATTCTTGAGGACTGCAACGGTTGCCGCGGTAAATGGCATGTAAGAGACTTTAAGAAATGACTACCTTACTGTTTGACTTTACTAGTATTATATGTATTTATTTGCACACACATTGGACTGATTTTTGGCTACTTCAGTCTGATATTTTTTATATATACTTAGCGACTAATCTCGTCTCTCTTTACTTATAGGATTCTCTCTTATAGTACCTACTTACTTGCTTAACGTTTTCTTTTAAAAGGCGCTTCTTGACCTTTTAATTCTAAACTTTAGGGCTCTCTTTTGCCTTATCTACTTACTACTTAGCGCTTCTTTGACTACAGAGGCGTTTCTTTTAAAGGTAAATTCAACCTTTAAAATTTGTGTCCTTGATAGGGAATACCTGAGAGAGACTAGATTGTCGGCTATGGTCATCGACACTAATGGGTTTTAAGAAACGGAGCGGCTGACAACTCCCTAAATAAGCCTAAAGTCATTCTTATAGGGTACTTCCTATGGAGTTTGCGTCATTGATAGTGAACCCTACTCCTCTTTGTGATTGGTTCGTATGTTAGAGTGATTGTTAGAGTGACTGGATTTGAATTGTTTTTGGATTGTGGAATGGTATGTTTAAGTGAAGGTTGACTGGTTAGACTGATAGTAAGGATAGTATTCTCTTAACCTTATAATCAAAATTTTCTCCGAGTCGAAAATTTTTCTGGGGTCGTGGGAGAAATGTAACGCAGCCTGCAGGGCTTCGTTATACTACATAACTACTCATAAAGAAAGTTACCTTTGGTGTTAACTATAGAGCTTCGTTTTCCGTTTGCTATAGAGCTTGTATATCATTTTATGATTATGTCTTGTATTAGCATTACTCTTATATGTGTTATTTTAATGTTCCTTGTACATTTTTATCTGTAAATAAATTTAAAGTTGTTGTTGTAAATATTTAGATTGTCTATCTGACATTGTCCGACAGCTGACGTTGTCTAACTGTTTTTATTTTTCTATCGAATTGTCTATTCAAATTTAACTATGGAGTTTAGCTATGTTTCGAGAATATTCTATATTGTATGAATTTTAAAATTTAAATGTTGTAGAATAGAATGCGCATGGGCAATATAAAAGGACGCACATGGGCAGGACCACCAGTCTACCACCAGCTCTGAAGAAGCTCAGAACCTCAAGCTATATCAGTGCCAGTATACGTTTACCCGTAGAGTAACGGTGCCGGGGCACCAAGGGTGTTGCCTCCCTGCACCTACGCGCGTCTACCTTCCTTCGTGCGCGTATCCGCGTCGCGCCTACCCGCGGCCGGCTTGCGGCGTGCGCGTATCTGCGTCGCGCGCCCCATTTGCCGCCTCCTGCGCTCGGCGGAGCCCTACCGCCCGCCTCTTGCGACACTGGATCCTACCGGCGCGCTGCCTGTGCTCACCCTGTGCTACCGCCCTACCACGGTTGCCCATTTTGAACTTTTACCTTGTATATATATTTAGTGTAGTGTACCGGTGTAAATAGCTAGTTTTAAGTTAGTTTTAAGTTAGATTTAAGATTTTTTGGACGAGCCATCATTGTACATACCACTTATAATTATAGCCCTCTTCCCTCTATTCTTATCTTTTCTTCTTCCCCCTACCTTTTAGCTCCGTAACCCTCCGTTACGCGACAAAATTATACAGGATTTTTTTTACTAGCATGCTCAGTTCTACTCTGCGGGATCGGATTCGAAATAATCCGCCAAATCAATGTCATCGATAGCTTACCAGATTATCAAGCTAAAGTGGTAGCAGCCGTAGAACCAACAGAGCTAGTAGACTCCGCGTCTTGGTAGGACGCCCTCCAGTCTCTCAAAACAAATGTGGTAAAATCTTTTAAGATTATCTGGATGTCTCGCAGTGGTCCTTTGATGGTTGTAGTTAGGCCTAGCAGTAATATATGAATAATGAAAAAAAAACAGTAATTTTACGAGCATGTGCAGACGGCGTTAGGTCTTGACAATCTGTGCAAAAATAGCAATGTCTCAGACATGAGTACTATCCTAAGTCCAGCCAGAGTAACTACGCGCGATGACGTGTGTACAGTGGAACCTTGGAAGAGCCACACTTCTCGACCGACGGCTTCAGAGAAAATCAGCGTGAAGCAGCACTGTTCTGTGTTTCGCTGTGTGAGTGAGGGTACCGGAGGCACAATCCGGGGAAAGGGGGGTTTTAAGGTTGGCAGCGCACCCTATTACCATCAGGCGATCCATTTGCTCGTCTGCCACCTATCACATAAAAAAAGGCGATGCGACAAGTCTGTTGTTGCCTTTGCTGGCCAAAGAAAAAAGATATTGTTAAGATATTGATATATAGATATTGTGATATCCTATAGCACTATATGAATCTTCGGAACTTTTAAAATCTTTGTGCGTATTTCTACTACTCCCTATACTAAGTCTACTAGTCAAAGACTAGTTTAGTATAGCGGGTGGTACTGGCGGTATGTTATGTAGAAGGGTCGGGTCATAAATTTGTACCTAAGTTTTCGGTAAGAAATTCTTAGTGTCAGCCCGGAGTCTGGAAGTTAATACGGTGTTGTACCCCCGTGCCTCGGAGAGCACATTAAGCCGTTGATCCTACGCCCGATCCCTCTCCGCCTGTGTAACACTGGTGTCCCATCGGATATGAGGTTAAGGGAATAGAGAGAGCCCTTGAGCACTCTAATATATCCTGCGTAAGTGGCTGATCGTGGTGATTGGCCGCCGTGGCGGTAATCGGTTGGAGGATATTATTATTTAGAAGGCGTATGTTATTTACAATTCTAGATGCATTGGAGCACTTGCATACGATTGCCCCACTCAATTCTCTTTTGCCAGGAAATCTTGTTATAGACAATTCAATTGTTTTACGCCACAGCGTGTCGTCGTGAGGTAAAGCTGCTGGCATCACCCAGAGAAAGAAAACTCTGCATTTATGATATAAATGCAGAGTTTTCCTTCTCTGGTAAACTCTGCATTTATATCAAAACCCTTCGCCAACCCGTCTGCCAAGCGTGGTGAGTATGGCAATTACCCCTCATGTGATTGAGGGAGGCCCGTGCCCCAGCAGTGGGGACTTAAATGGGCTGATGATGATGATGATGATGTGTCGCCATTGCGTATTTCGAAAACATACTCTATTTTAGGGCGTTAGTAGCTCAGTGGATTAAGACGTGCCTTCCATACTGAGGTCGTGGTTGGGGTTCGAGCATGTACCTCTGGATTTTTCAAATCTACATTTGTATGTGCATGCTTGTACCACTAGCTCGGCGGTAATGGTAAACATCTTGAGGAAACGTTCCATATAGTTTCTGAAACAGTTGGTCTGGTTCTAAAGGTTCCTAAGACCAGACGGCAGTCGCTTCATTGTAATTACCAGATTCCCCAATATCCAAAATCATGCTTTAATCGCACCCCGGGTTCCAAAAGCTTTGGAGGCAACCGGGAATTAATTACACCCTAAGATGAGAGTGACCCTATGAGTACAAGAGTCCTCATAAGCATGGTCAACGTCAGGAATAGTTTAGGAATCAAATATAAGAAGTCCACAAAACATTCGACCAAAAGACTGGCCCGATGGCGCATTTGTTGTAACCCTGTCTCATACGTCAAGGGTCACCCCCTTTGATTAATACCTATAATCAAAGTTCACCCCCTCCCTGGACAAAGATCGTATGAATACTTGTATTTTTTCAGTGTGTGGGTGTATTTATATGTATTCACATTTTTTTTATGTAATAGGTGGCATACGAGCAGACGGATCACCTGATAGTAAGCAATTCCGCCGCCCATAGACGGGTGTCCATGGTGCAACACAAGTGGAGTCATAAGTGCGCTGCCAACCTTTTCCCCTTCCCCAAATTGGGCCTCCGGTAACCTCACTCACATGGCGAAACACAGCGCAGGCGCTGCTTCACGCCGGTCTTCTGTGAGGCAATGGTATCACTCCGGTCGAGCCGGCCCATTCATGCCTAAGCATGGCTCTCCCACATTTCATTTTCAATTTCGAGTACACCCATTTTGACAGGACAACCACGAATTTACTCTTTGTTGACCGGCCAAATTTTTGCGTAACTTTCTCTATCGGGACATTTTGTGAAAAGGAAAGAACATAAATATATTCCATACTCTTAAGTTCAAGAGTGAAGTCATCAAAATATGTGTGAAGTCTGATATTTTTGGGGTTCTCTATTTCTTTGAGTCTCCAAAAAAACTTAAAGTAAAGTATCAGCCTATATACTGTCCCATTGCAGGGCAAAGGCCTCCATCATAGATATCAAGTCATCGCTGCTGTGGTGGGATCAGGCTAAATCACCACGCTTGCCAAATGCGGATAGGTGATCACGATCCCGAGCTATGTTCAAAAAGCTTGAAACTTACCTATGCTCAACCCGGTAATTGAACCAAGGACCCCGAGATCACGGCCTGGTACTTAAACCACTAGACCAACGGGGCAATTGGAAAGAAAACTTGTACTAGAACACTTAAATATTTAAAATTTGCTAGTGATAGGAAAGTCATCCTGTAAGTATTAGTCTTTTGTAAAGATTGGCTAATTAGATGTGTCCAATTACATGTATCAATGACCATAGTTATCTAGTATATTTTGAGGGTAAAATCAATATTTTCCCCTCAAAATATACTGGATGACCGTGGTGATCATTTAATATTATCTATAATGTGTCCCAACTAAGATTTAGCAACTAAGCGGCGTCCTCGCTCGATACCTTTTGCATAGTAATTATATCCTGCATGTAGAACTAACTTTTTTATCCTTTATATTTGAAATTACTCCAAATAACATTTTATTTTACACACAATTTTTCACAACAAACAATATAAATTTCAATGTTACAATAACTCGATCTTTGGTTAGCAAGAATAGAGAATTTAACATGTCACCAAAATCAGCAAAAATAAATAGAAAACAAACTCCATTTATTAAACTTAATAATATGGCAAGAATAAATAGGGATTAACCATAATGAGACTCGTTTACACTAAAACTAATATAACGCTAACAATAAATAAATGCGGGTTTTATTATAATATCACTAGTTGTTTCACACACATTTCAGTTGTTGTTTTTGTCATCAGGTTGGCCATCATCGACGACGACGTCAATCTCTACCTCGTATGTGCCAGGCTTGGTCCTCGAGGGCCGCACCACCACGCCCGGCATCCTAGCTTTCTGGACTCCATCGATCTCATTTTCCGCCGCATCAGCTATGGGTACTACAGGCGTCTGCAAGTTTGCATGCAAGCCTTCCTCAAACGGTCTTTTGATCGACATCAACCCTTGCACTCGCTGCACCAGGTACTCTAAAATCGGTCCGAATCTTGAGACTCCGTCGGTTGAGAGGAGAAATCTGTCGGGCTGGTCCTGTCGAGGCTTAAGGACGAACATATTGAAGTTTAGCGTTCTACGCACGGGTCTGGCCGCGACCTGCCCCACGCAGGCGATTGCGACAAACACGACGAAAACACGCGGGGACATGGCTTGTAACTTCTCTGGTCGCGTGCGGCCGGCGCGCGTCGAGCCTCCACACTGCGGCCGCTGCGCCTTCGCCCCGCATCTAAGCTCAGATAACGGGGCTCCGGCAAAAAGATCATAATTGCCTGGTGGTACGGCCGTGTAATTGCACTGATGTCTCGACACCTTTCGTTTGGAAAGCGCTCCCATCTTAACTTGAGTGAGTCATCATTATCAGCTGTCCATTCTGCGGAGATCTTAACAATTTGACAAGCTGAAGGCATAGTGCTGCATTTTCGAGTCTTTTTGCTAAATTTGATGGGTCTTAGTTGGTTGGTTGGTTTGTTGCTATTATGATAGCAACGCATTATGTCCATAATACAAATTGGTTGTCTTCTAAGATCATTGTTACGATCTGACTCGCTTGTATGTCAGGGGAGTAGAGATCACATTCGCGACGTGGATTTTGCAGATGCATGGTTTTTTAATAATATTTACAGACAACAATCAGAAGAATCTAAAGCAGGTGATAGATGTTAAAATAATGATGCAGTATCAAGGCCACATGATGCAGGTCAGTAAAAATAGGTGGAATGCGGTTTGTAGGATTTATATTGTTCTTGGAAGTTGTAGCTTTCGTTGACGATGTAATTGTGTATGTTTATAACCAATTTGCAAAACGATTTGCGATTATTTGCTGCCAAATTATCTGCAATAGTATGTAAGTGCTATGAAGAGGGCTATGATCGGAGTCTCCCTGCGTGATCGTATCAGAAATGATGAGATCCGCAGGAGAACTAAGGTCACAGACATAGCCCAATGGGCAGGGCTCATAGCGAGAAGAACAGACGGCCGGTGGGGCGAAAAAGTCCTCGAGTGGAGGCCATGTACAAGAAGTCGCAGCCGTGGCAGGCCCCCCACAAGGTGGACCGACGATCTAGTGAAGATCGCGGGAATCCATTGGATGCGGGCGGCACAGGACCGATCTGTGATGTTGTTTCTCGAAAACAGAGACTCTCCTTGTTTTTATTTTCTTTACTTGTATAATTTATGTTTGTGATGTTTTGATCAAATAAAATTTTATTCTATTCTATTCTTTATTATTTTATAAGTATAACGTTCTAAGTTCAAATTTATCAGAATGTTATGTAAATTAGCGATGTTTGCTACTGAGCTACCATTCACTGGAATAAGAACGCGCCTTCCATCCAAGAGGTCGAATTCAAACGTGCGCCATTGTGCCACTCTATGTGAGTATCTTTACCATTAGCTCGACGATGAGGGAAAACATCGTTAGGAAACCTGCACGTTTCGGATTGTCTCTGAAAAGTGTAACTATGATTCAGTCGATCTGGTTCTTCTGTTAAAGGGTTGCGAAGATTAAATGTATGGTTGTGAAAGGCTTGTTGGTCAAGTGGTTTATGTTCTCGGGGTTCGATTCCAAGGTCGAAAAATTTGTATGTTTCACTTTCGAACATAGCTCAGGTTTGTGATTAGGCAAGGTATCATAGTAGCAAAGACTATTTCTATGAAGGAGGTCTTTGCACTGCAGGGACAAATATATATAGGCTGATACTTTACTTTATGGTTGTTCTTTAGATTTTTGCGTTAATAATCACGGGAATTAGCGCTGCGTAATTTTGTTAGTAGGTATATGATTAAATTTTCTCACTATTTGTTGCTTGACGTTTCGGCTACGTCACAGCAACCGTGGTCACAAGCGGTCAGTCCGCTTTTTGTTTTATCATCATCATCATCATCAGCCCATTTAAGTCCCCACTGCTGGGGCACGGGCCTCCCTCAATCACATGAGGGGTATTTGCCATACTCACCACGCTTGACAGACGGGTTGGCGAGGGTTTTGATATAAATGCAGAGTTTTCCTTCTCTGGGTGCTGATGATCATGCCAGCAGCTTTACCTTAGTCGCCTTTTACGACACCTCGGTAAGAGTGAGGGTGGCCTGTTCTACTCTGCCGGGGACCACACGGCCTTTTTTTTATGCTAGACGCGACAAACTAGCAAGCGAGTCACCTGAAGGAAAGTTATTAATCGTTGCTGTAATCATGTACTTACAAAATTACGCCGCGTTAATTACCGCAATTATTAACCATAGTTACTTACGTTGTCATGCTGACCTGTGAGAAATAGAAATTTGAAATAGGTGGCGACAACCTGCCTAGTGCCATGTGGTGCCCGGCAGAGTAGAATAGGCCACCCTCACTCTTACCGAGGTGTCGTAAAAGGCGACTAAGGTAAAGCTGCTGGCATGATCATCAGCACCCAGAGAAGGAAAACTCTGCATTTATATCAAAACCCTCGCCAACCCGTCTGCCAAGCGTGGTGAGTATGGCAATTACCCCTCATGTGATTGAGGGAGGCACGTGCCCCAGCAGTGGGGACTTAAATGGGCTGATGATGAACCTGCCTAAAACCGTGGCAAACGGCGGCATCTACCGGACGTCAAGACTCATGCATGTTGGGTCGCTGTAACATCGAAGGCACTGTGAGGCCGTGGTATCGGTTTGATTCCATGGCCTCAAAGTAAAACCGGCGTGAAGCAGCATTGTGCTGTGGTTCGCTGCGTAAGTGAGGGTACCGGAGGCCTAATCCCGGCGAAAGGAAGGTTTAAAGGTTGGCAGTGCACTTGTGACTCCACTGATGTCACGGGTGTCCATGGGCGGCAGCAATCGCTTACCATCAGGTGATCCGTCTCCTCGTCTGGCACCTATCATATAACAAAATGATTAACCTGATCACCCCCGTAAGTTATCACCGCCGCTCATGGACACCAGTAACACCAAAGGAGTCACAAGTGCGCTGCCAGCCTTTTTAAAACGAGTAGGTACGCTCTTTTCTTGAAGGTTTGCTGGTTATCATGGTCCGGACAGTTTTTAATTAATAATACAATTCATTCCACAACAAGGCTTAAATAAAACTACACACCTAGGCCACCCTCACTCTTACCGAGGTGTCGTAAAGGGCGACTGGGGTGGGGCTGCTGGCATGATCGTCAGCACCCAGAGAAGGAAAACTCTGCGTTTATATCAAAACCCTCGCCAACCCGTCTGCCAAGCGTGGTGAGTATGGCAAACGCCCCTCATGTGATTGAGGGAGGCCCGTGCCCCAGCAGTGGGGACTTAAATGGGCTGATTATGATGATTATGATGGTCCGGAAACACCGCGTAATTAATTATTTTTCTGTAGATTATTTTTCTGTAGTTTCACGACGGCTTTCCTTAACCTTAACCTTAACCAGTTCTATTAAATCCCCACATCTGTAATAATCCTAGGTTGGTGTTTCCCTGAACAAGTGCCTTAAGAGATATGTTACTGCGTACTTAAATTGCTATTACCAGTATAAGTAATGACAGCTAAAGATTTCTTATATCTTTTTTTTTAATATTATGGCTCTACCCGAAGATATCTTGCCAATGTCAAGTAACTAATTGAAAATAAGTGGATATTTTTGAGTATAGAAATTTTTTCTTCTGTATTTTATTCTTAAGTAAATAGTGCGCTTAAATTTTTTTCGACAGTCTTCGGGTGTAATAAGTGGGTAGTCAACAGTCAGACAAAGTCACAGTCCCTCAGTAAAACGCCGGTGTTTTACGTTTTATGGACCTACGGAGTCTGCTGATACCAATCTAAACACAATCGCGGGTTTTAAGACTCTATTAGGCAAAGTTGTCCATGGCAACTCAGTGTTAAAACCGAAACAATTCAACAATTCTGATTATCAGGATCACTCTGCGCCACTTTACTGCACAAATAAACACTAACTTTGTTCACTAAAAACCACTAGATAGGTACTATAATTATGGACAACATTTCAAAATTGCTGAGCTATGAAACAAAAAATACCAATTCTTTATTTACTTTTCCGCTTCTCGAATAT
The DNA here is from genome assembly GCA_019059595.1 of Marasmia exigua. Lineage (NCBI taxonomy): Eukaryota > Metazoa > Arthropoda > Insecta > Lepidoptera > Crambidae > Marasmia > Marasmia exigua. The sequence continues at coordinate 27,592,276 of CM032466.1, forward strand.
ATATTTATTTATTTTTTATATTGATTATTTACTGAGAAATAAATTAAAAACTAAAAAACGAAAGATGACGTCATCGGACGGCAGAATTTTTTATTTTTTTATTTTCTTTACTTGTATAATTTATGTTTGTGATGTTTTGATCAAATACAATTTTATTCTATTCTATTCATTATTATTTTATAAGTATAACGTTCTAAGTTCAATTTTATCAGAATGTTATGTAAATTAGCGATGTTTGCTACTGAGCTACCATTCACTGGAATAAGAACGCGCCTTCCATCCAAGAGGTCGAATTCAAGCGCGCGCCATTGTGCCAATCTATGTGAGTATTTTTACCATTAGCTCGACGATGAGGGAAAACCGTTAGGAAACCTGCACGTTTCGGATTGTCTCTGAAAAGTGTAACTATGATTCAGTCGATCTGGTTCTTCTGTTAAAGGGTTGCGAAGATTAAATGTATGGTTTTGAAAGCCTTGTTGGTCAAGTGGTTTATGTTCTCGGGGTTCGATTCCAGGGCCGAAAAATATGTATGTTTCACACTTTCGAACATAGCTCGGGTTTGTGATTAGGCAAGGTATCAAAGTAGCAAAGACTATTTCTATGAAGGAGGTCTTTGCACTGCAGGGACAAATACATACAGGCTGATACTTTACTTTATGATTGTTCTTTAGATTTTTGCGTTAATAATCACGGGAATTAGCGCTGCGTAATTTTGTTAGTATATGATTAAATTTTCTCACTATTTGTTGCTTGACGTTTCGGCTACGTCACAGCAACCGTGGTCACAAGCGGTCAGTCCGCTTTTTGTTTTATCATCATCATCATCAGCCCATTTAAGTCCCCACTGCTGGGGCACGGGCGGGAGGCCCGTGCCTCTAGCCGTGTGGTCCCGGCAGAGTAGAATAGGCCACCCTCATTCTTACCGAGGTGTCGTAAAAGGCGACTAAGGTAAAGCTGCTGGCATGATCATCAGCACCCAGAGAAGGAAAACTCTGCATTTATATCAAAACCCTCGCCAACCCGTCTGCCAAGCGTGGTGAGTATGGCAATTACCCCTCATGTGATTGAGGGAGGCACGTGCCCCAGCAGTGGGGACTTAAATGGGCTGATGATGAACCTGCCTAAAACCGTGGCAAATGGCAGCATCTACTGGACGTCAAGACTCATGCATGTTGGGTCCCTGTTACATCGAAGGCACTGTGAGGCCGTGGTATCGGTGTGATTCTTTATTTAATAAAGACATTTTTGATTTTGAATGTATAAAAATTGATTTATATTGATTATTATTCAATAATTGACAAGATGCTAACCACCTACTATTGTACACCTCGTCCTGCAGTTTATTAGTCTGGATTAAGTAACTACTACTCTTTGTGACCTATGAGGGGAACCTAAGTAGTCATGCTCACTCAAATGTCTCTGAGGTGGTGGCGCTATGTGGCGGGTCATTACATTCCCTCTAATATGGTTGAGTGAAATGATGGCTGACACGTACGTCATACTTGTGAACAGGTGCCACCTTTGGGGACTGGTCTGCTTCGGTTTACCTCATAATATTTATTTTATTATTATTTCCTTTATTTTATTTTGTGTAACAATTAAACTGTATGGCTTGGTATGATGATGACACAACATTGTATGAAAGTTTGGCGATTAAAAAGAGTAACTGGCGCGTTTCTTGCCGGATCTTCTCGACCAGAAACAACTTTCCGAGCCGGTGGTAGAATCGCATTATGTTTATTTATTTCTTTAGTATATTTTATGTATCAACATATATATGTATTAACATGTAAATTATACATAAGTACTTATAAATAGTTTTAAGTAATTAAAATGTATAACGATTTGTAAGTGCTGTTTACAAGCCTATGTAAATAAAGAATTATTTGATTTGATTGATTCCATGGCCTCAAAGAAAACCGGCGTGAAGCAGCATTGTGCTGTGTCCGGGCGAAAGGGAGGTTTAAAGGTTGGCAGTGCACTTGTGACTCCACTGATGTCACGGGTGTCCATGGGCGGCTGCAATCGCTTACCATCAGGTGATCCGTCTCCTCGTCTGGCACCTATCATATAAAAAATGACTAACCTGATCACCCCCGTAAGTTATCACCGCCGTCCATGGACACCAGCAACACCAAAGGAGTCACAAGTGCGCTGCCAGCGTTTTTAAAACGAGTAGGTACGCTCTTTTCTGGAAGGTTTGCTGGTTATCATGGTCCGGAAACACCGCGTAATTAATTATTTTTCTGTAGATAATTTTTCTGTAGTTTCACGACGGCTTTCCTTAACCTTAACCTTAACCAGTTCTATTAAATCCCCACAACTGTAATAATCCTAGGTTAATGTTTCCCTGAACAAGTGCCTTAAGAGATATGTTACTGCGTACTTAACTTTTTTTTTTAATAATGGCTCTGCGTCTTGCCGCAACTTGCCAATGTCAAGTGATTAGAGAGAAGAGACACGTTTCTTTTTTTGTTGAAATTGGACGGTGATACGAGTTGGTGCTGATGAGTTTCTTAAATTGAGTTTGTTATTGTTTTAAAAAATAAATAAGTTTAAATACAGACCGAACACCACCTAAAACAAACAAAACAGTACAATAGACAACACAGTATAACTTGGGAGATTCTTATGTACTTAACTTGCTATTACCAGAATAAATAATGACAGCTAAAGATTTCTTATATCTTTTTTTTTTAATATTATGGCTCTACCCGAAGATATCTTGCCAATTTCAAGTAACTATGTAATTGAAAATAAGTGGATATTTTTGAGTATACAATTTTTTTCTTCTGTATTTATTCTTAAGTAAATAGTGCACTTAAATTTTTTTCGACAGTCTTCGGGAGTAATAAGTGGGTAGTCAACAGTCAGACAAAGTCACAGTCTCTCAGTAAAACGCCGGTGTTTTACGTTTTATGGACCTACGGAGTCTGCTGATACCAATCTAAACACAATCGCGGGTTTTAAGACTCTATTAGGCAAAGTTGTCCATGGCAATTCAGTGTTAAAACCGAAACAATTCAACAATTCTGATTATCAGGATCACTCTGCGCCACTTTACTGCACAAATAAACACTAACTTTGTTCACTAAAAACCACTAGATAGGTACTATAATTATGGACAACATTTCAAAATTGCTGAGCTATGAAACAAAAAATACCAATTCTTTATTTACTTTTCCGCTTCTCGAATATATATTTATTTATTTTTTATATTGATTATTTACTGAGAAATAAATTAAAAACTAAAAAACGAAAGATGACGTCATCGGACGGCAGAATTTTTTATTTTTTATTTTCTTTATTATGGAAAAATACAGCTGTTAAATAGTACTCTGTTCTAAAATTACTTAAATAATACATCAGCAATTTAAATTTTCCACTACAAATTAATACGTTTAGTGTTGTGAGACAAAATACAAAAAAAAATGCGAAAAAGGATGATTATTTTTGTTACTTATTAATTTAATTCAAGACTAAAGATTTTTTAGAAAACTGTAATCTTATCATGAAAAATGTCGATATGGTTATAGCTGCTATTAAATTTATTACAAGCTCTAACAATAAAACTATTTTTCCTGTAATTACATTTACATAAAGGAGGAGTAGAATGTAAAATATTTCTTTGCTTAGCACATTATAGTTTTAAATTTACGAAATGCCAAACCCAGGACATGCAACTGTCAAAAAAAAGACAACTTGTCAACGTTGAATGAATGAATGACGTTGACAATCTTGACACTAGTATTTACCTTTGACAGTAGTACCTTTTTTTATTAAAGCAATGATAAGCAAAGGAATATCGCTGTATTCAGCCGTCCGATGACGTCATTTGGCGCTTACGTCTATTTAGAATATAAAGAATTTCAATAATTATTTTATGTATGATAATGGCCATATTTTGAAAAAAGATAAAATATGGGTCTGTTCATTTTATGTCTATTTTCAGATAAAAAAACAATATGGACATGTTAAAAATATGAAATGTTGTCCATTGCATCAGCCCACGCAGAATGTTGCTTCTTCAGTTCATTAGTGCTGTCATTAAATATTTTGGTAATTGAAGCTGCTGATGATGATGAGCCGATATGTGTTTGCCGAGGGGTTGTAACCCCGAAACTGTTTAAAATAGTTTAGTAATGGTTTAGTAGCTAAAAATTATAATCAATTGGCGTCGCTAGTCTGCCCTACCCGTCGCCTTAAGGACTGTTTTCAGAGATTTTTTACAACTATTAACATTTTCTATTTCACAAATTCTTAGTAGTAGTATCAGCCTATATACTCTCCCACTGCAGGGCAAAGACCATCACAGATATCAAGCTTTTCTATGATGAGATAAGGCTTAATCACCACGCTTGCCTATTATTTTTATTATTTGAATGAAATGGGTTGAACGTTGCATCTCATAGCCACTGCAACCAGTAAAAGATCAATTGTGGCAGCCCCAGAACTTATTACAGCATCTCATGTAGCTCCAGCTCCAGGATAAACCCGAGGATGGAGCTGATGGGGGAGCTTTTGATCTCGTCTGCCGAGATCATGTGTGCTCCCAGGTGCCGGCTTCTGCAGTGGTGCAGCGCTATGCACTCGCTGAGGACGTGGATAATCGTTTCCTCGTCCTCGCGACAGAACCTGCAGATTTTGGTATCTGAAAGGCCCATGTTGTGCAGGTGCTTGTTTAATTTTCAGTGCCCCGTGAGGGTCCGAGTGAGTGCCCTAACATGTCCTCTGCTCAGTTTTATTATTTCTACAGCTCGTTTCTGGTCGAACGCCTGTATTAACGCCTTGGACTGTTCTAGTCGAGGTAGTCTTTTCCAAAATGCAGTGCTTTGCTTATGCTCCCATTGTGTTTGACTCGAACCTGACCATGCAGGCTGGAACGCTATTTATTGGTTCCGGTCCGAGTAGTGGGCTCTCTGCCCCGGCCTTTGCTAGCACGTCAGCGACTTCGTTGCCTCTGATGTTGCAGTGTCTTGGTACCGAAACCAGCTCTACACTGTTGGCATTGCCAAGCTGGTTTAGGAGTAGGACACACTCGCTAATAAGTTTGGAGTCAAGTTCACAGGTGTTAACGCTTTGAGGGCGGCTTGACTATATGAGAAGATGAATATTTTTTTATTTTGGAGATTCATTTGCCGACTCTCTTGGACACAGCCAATTATTCCGAAGACTTGTCTAATGCGGATTAGTGATCACAATCCCGAGCTGTGTTCGAAATATTTTAAACATACCTTTGCTCAACCCGGGAATCGAATCCAGGACCCCGAGATCACGGCCCGGTACTTAAACAACTAGACCAAAGGGGCGTTTTCTTTTTAGTAACTTCGGTAATCCGAACTCTGGAAGTAGACTGCACTGACGTGATTATTTTTAACCACCAGATTAATTACCGCCATTATCATCAATCACGAATTTGTTACTATGGATCCATCGGTTTTGTCACTATCCATGATTAAGGACAAAAAAAGGAAACAACAATTTCTTTTATATTAGTTTACTATCTATGTAGGTACATTAGCATCACACAAATCATGATAAATAGTGGACTATTTATTATTTAAAAAATTAATTAATATCCATCAACCGATTTCCGCTAAGGCGGCCAATCTCAACGGTCAGCCACTTACACAGGATATATTATAGTGCTCAAGTGTGTGTGCACTCTCTATTACCCTCATATTCCGATGGGACACCAGTGTGACACGACCGGAGAGGGATCGGGCGCAGGACCATACTTGAAACTGAAACTCAATTTTTTTTTCATCAAACCTATACGTGTGGGGTATCTATGGATACGAGTAGGTCTTTAAAAATTATGTAGAGGTTTTTAACATATTATTTTTCTTAACACAATACTTTGCGCAAGAGACGCTCTCAAAATGTGTGTGTGTCCCCCTCTAACTTCTATTAGAAATGAATTATAAAACAAAAAAAAAAAATATGATGTCAATCATGAAAACTTACAACGAAAATTTTTTAATATCTGGCTGTATTCGACAGGAAAAACGTAGGCATTATTTTGCTTATTTTGTGGTACTATTTTCAGTCAGTCACGGTAATGCGTATCCGTGAAATTCGTGTTAAACGGTGTTGTTTTCAAAATTCGTGTCTCAAATTGTGTGACATATTAAAATGTGCATTGTGCAGTGCAAATTGAACATCAGCTAATTTTCTTTTGTGTGAAGTGTTTCAATAATTCATTAAAAATATATTTGCAAGATTGAGTTTTAAGTTTAATATTTCAGCAGTAAGTGTTCCAGCGCCTGATTTTATCCTGAAATGTGAAAATAGTAAAGGCAGATCTAGGTCCCTTTATTTTAAAAAGTTAGATAGTCTTTGTTTGTCCAATTATTCGCCTTGGCAACAGTCTTATTTTAGCTAGGCTCTTTCCTTTGATTGTGTTAGAAGAACATTTTGAGACCGTTGGACTCAATTTTATTTTATCTGACATTTAAAGTTATTATTGATCTATGTACAATTTGTGATTAGAGATGCCATTTTTATTCGAGATTCAAATTTGTCAAGTTTTTTTTATGGTAAGCGATTGCCGCATTGAAGTAGGTAACTAAGTTGATTTTTAATTAGATTTAAACGAAAAAACGAAAGTTTTTTTCCATTGTTTATTGAATACGCGGTAGCAAAATCTATCAAGACGTCTAAGTATATAGCATCATCATCATCGTCAGCCCATTCAAGTCCCCACTGCTGGGGCACGGGCCTCCCTCAATCACATGAGGGGTAATTGCCATACTCACCACGCTTGGCAGACGGGTTGGCGAGGGTTTAGATATAAATGCAGAGTTTTCCTTCTCTGGGTGCTGATGATCATGCCAGCAGATTTACCTTAGTCGCCTATATAGCATGATGTAACAAATTTTGGACAGTAATTCTCTGTCTCATTAGCACAAACGCAACGTCCACTTATGTGAATCATGTCGGTCCATTCTTATACAGTATCAATAAAGGCAGCAAAATATAGGACGATTTGTTAACAGTTTTCACGAGTGCTGTTGACCTCGATAACGGAAAATGTAGGTTGCCAAAAAGGTTAAATGGAGTACGAACTCATGAATGATTATGATATTATTTCTTAATACATAAATTCGGACCAGTTTTCCACTTCTTTCACAGTCTCATACTATTATTTAGTTGAGATAGAAAAACGTCACAAGTCTGCTAAAGATGTGGGCTTGCCCAGGCTACGGGGCTATGGCCTACAAACGGTGGATCCGTACTCGGCCGTATCACGAGGCCCCGGAACGCCCGCGCTGTGACATCCCGCTGTTGCGAAGGGCCCTCCGTGATTAGGCCCTACAAGGCCACAGCTAAAGGCGCTTCTCTGATTCATCACCGATCTTTAAGAGAGCGCCTTCGTATTATGACAACACACGCAAGTAAACAGTTCAAGTTTTTTTGTAATTATTTTATAGGATAATTTTATTTAGCCAGAGAACTAAAGCCATTGACATTGCATAATTAATAAATGAATGAATGAAAGTGTGATTGAATGAATGAATGAATGAAAGTGTAAACGTATGAATGAATGAATGAATATACTTTCATTGCAATCAAAGTACAATATACAAACTTAAGACTAGTTACTACAGGATATGTAAAGTGGGCCGAATCACTATGAGCGATCTCTTCCAGGCATGCGTTTGGGATGCCTTTGGGACTTGATGGAGTCAACACGTTTTAATAAGAATAAGAATAAATTTATTGACATAATAAAGCATACAATTTCTTAGTGACTAGGCTCACAGGCCTGTATCGAGGTATCTAAAAAGTGACTACAGTTTAACAAATCTAACGAACTAAAATCTTGTTGCTTCGGTTTATTTTACATATAAAAGTAACGACTTTGGTAACAACGAGAAGAAATAATAATAAGAAACTTTATGAAACTACAATAGGAAAATATAACTAGCGCTGTAAAATGTATGTGTGTACGTGTGTATGTGTGTGAATGAGTTTGTATGTGAGGAAAGTGTGGGTTGGATTGTAATCAGCATGTCATACAGGGAGGATCTTTTCAGTTTCTATGTACGTTAGGTCTAGCAACCAGTTTTTAACGGTGTGTTTAGCTTTGTTTATTTGTTTATTTATTTATTGAGGACAACCAACAAATCTTACACCGAATAACCGTAAAAAAAATTACATTAAAATATATGCTAAGTGAATAGAATAGAATAGAATAGAATAGAATAGAATAAGCATTTATTTGGTAAACACATCACATGATTTTTACAGAAAAGAGAAAAATAATACAAGGTAAAAACACTTTCCGTGATATGTTACCAAAATGGTTGCCACTCAGCAGTATGTCACGGCGCCGGAACGCCTGACGCTGGTATTCTGTGGGAACCATTGAGGTAGAGAGAGTCACCAGCCAACATTAATAAAAAATACCTACTTTACATCAAAAGATATACCTAGATATAAACACGGTTAAGAAGAAGAAAGAAATACGATAAAAATAAAAATAGATTCAGTTACAGGCTGCCACGACTTGCGAATGTGATTATCTCAATTGAAAATATATATGTATACAAGCATGCATACACACCTGTACACATGCATGCATATACACAATTTTAATTTTGCTGTTGCAGAAAACTCAATGTTAATCTTTTAAATTTAGAAAAACTGTTCGAATGGATATCCACATCTGTTGAGCTCTTCTGAAACTCATTATACTGTCGCTGACTTTGTGAGGGTTGAAGTTTTAGAATGTAGTGATGATTGGACCGCACGATGAACTGATGATTTGAGAAAACTGACTAGTGTAAGTTGGATGCTGGGTAGTATGATTGGCGATGGGAGGCCTGCGTTCGGCAGTGGGCGGCGATATTCTGATTTATTACATCGAGCTACTGACTTACGTAACACTTTGCTTCATCTTTATCCGTTCTGCTACCGTTACCACTTAAAGCTATACTTTATCGCGAATGGACCACTAACGGACCCCCATCCTGTGGGCATCTACCTTCATAAACACTGGGGCGAACCTCGACATGCCATTACTTACTTTCGACTTTAACTCATTCGTTTGAAGATTTATTTTTCCTTATCTCGTAATTTAGGGTCGACCAATGTTAGGACGCATCAAATTGCTATAATATTACTGCAGTTTATTACATTCATCACTTTTAACTGCTTGAGTATAAAGTTGATTTTTGATTAAACTTTTGCAAAGGTAGTAAAGAAATTCTGAGATCTCTGGTTTATGTTCTACCAAGACAATTAGTAACGTAATTATGAACTAAGGAGATATAAACAAGATTTAATTATATACGGAGATATTGAATAGCCCGCACTAAAACCAATGCAGAATTTTATTGCCATTAAATGTGGCCTGTAAAATAAATTAATATCTATCAGATAACAATCATCCATATCGTACTGACCCCAAGAAAGGTTAAGTATCGTAATCCAGTAAGTAGATTGTTTTAATGGTTTAAGCACCATCTGTCGGCAACAATAATAATCCTCAAACCGATTTCGGCTAAGGCGGCCAATGTCAACGATCAGCCACTTCCGCAGGATATATTATATTGCTCAAGTTTGTGCGCAAACACAACTGCACTCTCTATTCCCTTGCCCTCGTAATCCGATGGGACACCAGTGTGACACGACCGGAGAGGAATCGGGTGCAGGACCAACGGCTTAACTTGCTTTCCGAGTGATACACTGATAATTTCTGAACAGAAAAACTCAGGTACTAATCAAAATCAAATCAAAATCGAATCAAAATCAAATCAAAATCAAATAATTCTTTATTTGCATAGGCTTGTACACAACACTTACAAATCGTCATAAATTTCAATGATTTAAGACTATGTATAAGTAGTTATGTAATAATTTACATGTTAATACTATTGTTGATACTTAAAATATACAAATTTTGGCCTGACCCGGGGATCGAACACAGGACTCCAAGCACAGCAGTCGCTTTAAAGTGCGACGCACTACCCACTGCGCCAACAAGGCAGTCGACAATACTAACTAGCCAAACTATATTTTGCCTAGTGAATGAGGATCCAGGATATGTAGTTACCAATTTTAACTCCACTGGGTGTTTATGCCATATACCATTAGGCGATTCCTCTACTCGTCTGCCACATAGGGCATAAAAATGACTTAGAATAACAAACCGTCCCATACTGATAGTTGTAATATTTTCAAGAGCATATTGAGATAAAAGATAAAGATAAAAAACATTTATTTGTTAAACACACACGACACACATGATTACAAATGAAGAACAAAAAAAATACAAACTTCTGATGTTTATACCAGTAAGACAATACAACACATTAAAACATAGGAAAAATAAACAAAAAAAGAAAAAAAAACCTACAAGTTAAAATATTTAAGGCGGGCAATATATACCTACATTGTGTCCAGGTGTGTCGCGGTGCATACAAAAAGGAGCTCACTCAGCTAAGGAAGGGGTAGGTACCTTCCTGTAGGCCATGGCGCTGGTATTATGTGAGCCCTGATTGCTACGACGCACGGACGGTATAAATACATAATATAATAAGTGTGTGTAATAATACCTACTGTGTTATACATAGTAGCTCTGTATTGCTCTGTTTGCCCGTGCGTTCTTATTGTACATACTGTGCAGATGCTTAAAACGATTTCCCTTTAAATAATAGTGCCAATAATCCTCTATTTTTGAAAAAGTAAAGTGTTTTTTTATATTTGCATTTTTTTAGGAATTGATCACTTCAAATACAAATACAAACCATTTATTGCATTATTCTTATCTGTTCCTTAGACGAAATAGTAGTCTTTCTGCAAATGTATATTCCTGTTTTCTCCCTGGATAATTCCAGGAGCCCAATTCTCGTGCTCGTGACATTTATTTTCATATAGCCCTAAAATTATTTTTTTTGTACGGTTTTCAGGTGATATCCGCCATGCTTTCAAAATATCACGAGCCAGAAAATTGGGCTCAAGTAGAGGAATATTTTTTTCCGGAATATCTATGGCCACTGTTGTCACAAACATGTCCCTATATTTTTTCGTTTTTCTCATAAACGAATAAATGTGGGTTTATTTAGTGTAAAGTAACAAATGACTAAATTATGCAAAAACATACACAGGGTGTATCTGTGAACATTTACATCCCTTTAATCACGTGTCCTAACAACCATTCTGAACAACATTTAATCAACGACTTTTTTTGACTTCCCATTCAAGATGACCAAGTAAGTCACCTGCCGTGTGGTCCCTGGCAGAGTAGAATAGGCCACCCTCACTCTTACCGAGGTGTCGTAAAAGGCGACTAAGGTAAAGCTGCTGGCACGATCATCAGCACCCAGAGAAGGAAAACTGCATTTATATCAAAACCCTCGCCAACCCGTCTGCCAAGCGTGGTGAGTATGGCAATTACCCCTCATGTGATTGAGGGAGGCCCGTGCCCCAGCAGTAGGGACTTAAATGGGCTGATGATGAAGTAAGTCACCTGACCGTCTTTTTATGAAAAGTTGAAATTTTTTCATGCAAATTTCCAAAAGTGATAGAACAAATGTTGTTCATAATGGTTAGTAGAACACGTGGTTAAAGGGATGTAAATGTTCACAGATACACCCTGTATATGGACACGCAGTTAGAATGACGCCCTGTTGGTCTAGTGGTTTAAGTACTGGGCCGTGATCTCGGGGTCCTGGGTTGTAAAAAAAGTATTTTTCGAATTTATCGAGCATAGCTTGGAGTTGTGATCACCAATCCGCATTAGGCACGCGTGGTGATAAAGCTTAATATGATGGAGGTCTTTGCCCTGTTGTGGGACAGTATATAGGCGAAGCAAAATGGAGGGATATAATAATAATAATAATAAAACATTTATTTCGGACAAAATATCCATACAGAGTGGATATGATTTTAACCTGTACGTGTGTTTTGTATGTATGTATGTATGGTTGTTCATCTGTTTCCTCATAACTTCTAAACTAGTAATCATATTTGAACAAATGAGGTGTCGTTAGAAGCGTCTTGATTGTTTTCTGGTTATAGGCGACATGACGTTACGTGAAATTGACTATAGCGCCCTCTAGGGGATTCTAGTAAGGAACTAAAAAAAATTTGCTTGACGGTACCGTGTTAGGTATCAAATGAATGAGCTTTTTTAGCACATTTCAAATATGTAATTTTATTTACACAAATAAAAATAAAGTTTAATAACTAAAACCCGACTACCAAATAACACGTTCTAAAAAGTACGAAACAAGAAAATTGTTTCTGCTGAAATTATTCGTTTATGCCATGGTCATATGCCAGCTACTGTAGCAAAACAGATTCATTATAATAATAAAATAAAATCAATGTGTCATACGACCACGGCGATACGGGCATAATTAATTTCAGCAGAGACAATTTTCTTGTTTCGTACTTTTTAGGAGCGTGTTTTGGAACTCGGGTTTTATATATGGACACGGATGAATCTTTCTTTCTTAGAGATTTGGTGAAAAAAGTATTTAAATCAGTGAAGTTTTGGAGAAATTTCCATTTTCCTATTACGGTTTTGTTCGTCAAGAACGGGCTCGATATGATATGACAGATTTTCAAAGCGATCTTTCTCTCAGACAGGTTTAGACGTAGGTAACTGTGCCGTGACTCAGCGCCAGGTGGCCACCGTTACAGTTCCAGTAGGGATGGTACGGACACGATATCGGATCTGAGGGCCTACGAAACCGTCCCGTATCGAACTAGAATTAGTATAGACTCCGCATTACCAAAGATGTCCTTCAATAGGCGCCACTTCTGTCACCTCCAACATTCAAAGGAGATCCTCGCACTATCTATATGTACTATATTTGGATTTTTGGTCCAAATATGAAAGTACCGGCCTAAAAAAATTTTGCTATATTCTGTTAGGACTTGTTCCCCTGATGTTCAAATGTCAAGATTTGGCATACCGAAAAAATATTTTTGTCAGTTAATTGTCTGAAAATGTATGAAAATGTTGATTTTTGAACTCATAGAAAACCAAGGATATTGACCCTACATCTTTGGAGCCGTAGTTATAAATACTCAGGTGGATAAGTCCTACAGAATATAGCAAAAAAACTGGACCAATAGAGAAGATGTCCTTTGAGTTTTATTTACACACAAATAAGAAATAAAAAAAATGCCTCGGGATTTCTTTGGTGGCGCGGACTCTACATGTCGCAACCAAACAAAAGAGACGCTCAGTGCGTGTGATACGGACGGGGATAAAGATTTCGTCGTCAGTTCCCGTTGTAGGCCGTCTGGATACCGACAGATTTTCTTCATCTGTATCATTCTCTGTTGCGTTCATAAACGTCGCTTCGAATCTACTTCGTACACTTGGTTCATAATTTGGGAAGTCAAGTAATTTACTCGTCACGTTACCTACTTACTTCACGAAGTATTGTTTTCTCTCTAATACCTAAGTAGGATTAACTAGTTCAGTAATAATTCTATACAGCTATAAAATGAAGTAGTTTCTATTCCGGATTTTAGGTTTAAGCAGAATCGAAAACCTGACAAAGTAAGTATCATTTGGACTCGACTGAATTGAAAACTGATATCGGAATAAGTTACGGATTTTATATCGGATATCCAATAGTTTCGGTTACGGTTACAGATCTCGTTAACATCCCTGAGTTCTAGTACAACTCGCGCCACCCCTATGCGGTGTATTAAATCACGTATCACGTTAATCTGAGCAGACCGCTAGGTGGCGTGGCAGCCGCTAATGAGCACTAGGCGATAGGGTTGCGCCTGATCATCTGATGTATTTTAATCATGATGATTGATGATTAAACTAAGCCCAAAGACCTGGCAAAGCGTAGAATATTCCATTAATGAATGAATGATTCTTCTTGAAGTCCTCTCCAACTAGCGACGGTTGGCTGTCAATCTAGCATATCCCTCTGGGTCTCCAGCGATGTGAAACAGCTCAGCGGCACTCACACTCCCCGTCCATTCGACTTTTTCCATGTTTGTGTATGACGACCAGTTTGGATCAGTGGTAGTGAACGCTACATCTGGTACAAGGGTTGCAGGTTCGATCCCCGCACAGTACAAACATTTGTGTGCATGAACATATCTGTTTGTATTGGTCTGGGTGTTTTCTATCTATTTTAAGTATATATTTGTAATCCCACTGTTGATTCTGATATCCGTAACACAGGTGCTTGAGCTACCTATCTCGGAGTCAGACCAATGTATGTGTTGTTGTGAAATATTTATTTATATTATTCTCGTTCCTTACAGGATCTGATGGCTTCAAATTAAGCCATCAGGCTGTATGTTTTGGCATAGTTTTCGGTTGCCACTTTTTAGACGTTACTAACGTCTCTTCCTATTTTTATTATTATCATTGCTGGGGAGTGTTTCAGTGCTTGTAATCTTCCTGTTTTTATTCATCATCATCATCATTTCAGCCAATAGACGTCCATTGCTAGACATTCACCAGATTGTCGGTCCACCTTGTTGGGGGCCTGCCACGGCTTTTATAATTTTATTTGTGTGTTTATATGATAATAGACTATTATGCTGGGGAGTGTTTCGGTTCTTGTCAGCCCTGAGGCCTACAGCCTGCGAGGCTCGGTAGAAAGCCGCCCGGCGGGCTGCACTGCTATCGCCCCATATCGGCTGTACCGGGAATCAATTGACGGTTTTTGCCGAGCCCGCTCCTAGGAATAGCATTCCGATCGCTGTAGCATTTGACGTGGACGACATCACTGGCTCGTTTAATATTTTTGAGGGAAGTTGTTGTTTGAGGAGACAGATGACAGGTACTTAGGTTATATTATTTTGTGAGAGAAGGTCGACTAAGAAAGAAGAAATAAGATATGGTCGATAAGATGAAGTAAACGAAATAAATACACTTTGGTGAACTTGGTCCATTCACCCAATTCAATCTTGAAGTTAAGTGATAGTTTACCCAATTATGTCCAAAAATTACATACCGAATCGGCTACGGCTGCTGATTACAACGACTAACCACGTAGATCTTTCTTTCGTTCGGATCGAGCCTCCGGTACTCTCACTCACGCAACGAAACACAAGCGATTGCCGCCACCCATGGGAACCGCAACACCAGTGGAGTCACAAGTGCGCTGCCAACCTTTAAACTGCCCTTTCCTCCAGATTGGGCCTCCGGTACTCAGGCAGCGAAACAGCACAATGCTGCTTCACGCTGGTTTTCTGTGAGGCCGTGGTATCACTCCGGTCGATCCGGCCCATTCATGCTGAAGCGTGGCTCTCCCACGGTCAGTAGCACTTGTAGACACATATAGAGAGTGCACTTGCATATCACTGAGCAAGATAGATAGATATAGATAGATATTCTATTATTGCACAAAAATAAAATACAAGCATGATACAACACAGCAACAGACAGTACAATAAGGCAGTCAGATGGCGCAAGATGTCACTATGTCGCAGATAGGTACTCGTAGATGATAAAAATGAAGCTTAAAAACTAAAACCGGACTACCAAAAAAACACGCTCTAAAAATACGAAATCAGAAAATTGTCTCTGCTGAAATTATTATGCCGTATCGCCGTGGTCGTAATCCACATTGATTTTATTTTAATTATTATAATTAATCTGTTTCTCTACAGACTACGATCACGGAAATACCTACGGCATAATCATTTTTAGAGTTCCTTACTCTGAGTCCTCTAGAGAGCGCTGTAGTCAATTCAACGTGACGTCATGTAGCCTATAACTAGAAGACAATCCAGACGCCTCTAACGATATCTCATTTGTTCCAATATGATAACTAATTTAGAAGTTATAAGGGAACAGATGAACAACCATATGACCTTCGACGTAGTCGGGTAAAAATTAGAAATGCGTGCTTAGATGCAAACCTATTATACTATTTCTTTTATATGATATTTTACTATTTCTCTTTTATTAGTTTCATATTTGTTCATTTATTTGTAATTTAATCATTTTAATAAGTAATTTTTGTGGGGAAACATTTTCAATCAAACATTTAATCAGGAGCCCTATTCTCGTGCTAGTGATATTTTGAAAACGTCACCTGAAATCCATACAAAAAATGTTTTAGTGGTATATGTTGTATGATGTTAAATGTCACGAGCCCGAGAATTGGGCTCCATCGTCATCGTCATCGTCAGCCCATTTAAGTCCCCACTGCTGGGGCACGGGCCTCCCTCAATCACATGAGGGGTAATTGCCATACTCACCACGCTTGGCAGACGGGTTGGCGAGGGTTTTGATATACCTAAATGCTGAGTTTTCCTTCTCTAGGTGCTGATGGTCATGCCAGCAGCTTTACCTTAGTCGCCTTTTACGACACCTCGGTAAGAGTGAGGGTGGCCTATTCTACTCTGCCGGGGATCACACGGCTATCAATTGGGCTCCACTTGGCACCAATGATACCAAAGTTCGTTATACTACACGCAAAGACCCGCGGCAGAGGGTTGAGTATTACATTCAGCCGACTGCAACGAGTCTCTGTCCCGAGTATAACAGTTCATTACCTAAATTTTAAATAACATAACTGACATGAATTTATATCATTCATTGTATTGTATGGACATCCATAATGACAATTTAGGATTATTTCTAAATGTGTTGTAACTTTTTAAGTAAAACATTCATCATCGTCAGCCCATTTATGTCCCCACTGCTGGGGCACGGGCCTCCCTCAATCACATGAGGGGTAATTGCCATACTCACCACGCTTGGCAGACGGGTTGGCGAGGCTTTGATATAAATGCTGAGTTTTCCTTCTCCGGGTGCTGGTGATCATGCTAGCAGCTTTACCTTAGTCGCCTTTTACGACACCTTGGTAAGACTGAGGGTGGCCTATTCTACTCTGCCGGGGATAACACGGCTATCAATTGGGCTCCACTTGGCACCAATGATACCAAAGTTCGGTATACTACACGCAAAGACCCGCGGCGGAGGGTTGAGAATTTCATTCCGCCGACTGCAACGAGTCTCTGTCCCGAGTATAACAGTTCATTACCTAAATTTTAAATAACATTACTGACATAAATTCATATCATTCATTGTATTGTATGGACGTCCATAATGACAATTAACGATTATTTCTAGAATGTGTTGTAACTTTTTAAGTAAAATATTCATCATCGTCAGCCCATTTATGTCCCCACTGCTGGGGCACGAGCCTCCCTCAATCACATGAGGGGTAATTGCCATAAACACCACGCTTGGCAGACGGGTTGGCGAGGGTTTTGATATAAATGCCGAGTTTTCCTTCTCTAGGTGCTGATGGTCATGCCAGCAGCTTTACCTTAGTCGCCTTTTACGACACCTCGGTAAGAGTGAGGGTGGCCTATTCTACTCTGCCGGGGACCACACGGCCAATTATAGAAGTAAAACATTATACTAATTTTATTGTAATCTAGCTTGTGTATACTTTGGTGTAATTGCACTGCAAAATATCAAGTTTTTATAAATAAATTAATGAAGGAAACATACTTTACCTTCTGCTACGAGTCTCAGCCTTCAATAAAGTTTCGTAATTATGGTACGATTTTGTTTAGTTTTTATTCAAATGAAACAATGTATGTAAGTATAATTAATTTTATTTTCTAACATACTTTAATTTTGTGTGATTTTGTAAAAAACATACATCAAAGTTAATCTCAGGGGATTTTTTCGTTTTCAAATGACGAATTATAGAAAAATCTTTTTTTTTATTATAATAATAATGCGAATCTGTAATTTGTCAAAGTAATAGAGCACGGTACATATATTATAATGTTTTCTATAAAATATTGGTGATCCAATAGGAATATTCATGTTTGTCTAGTAAATCACATAAAATAATACAGGTACTTTATTATTTTTATTTTTAATTGTTCGTTTATCACCATTAAGTTTCTAAATTGATTATCACAATTCAATAATAAATTACAACGATTCAATCGGTACCTATGTACAAATTATATAAAGCGACAACTCTCATTTGGCAGGTGTGTAGCAAAAATCGGAACGAATGCTGTTATGTCACACGGGCTTTTGGTATTATTTCTACTGAAAAAAAAATAATTTCCTGTTTGTCAATGTTACTTTTGTGCCAAATAAGCCTTGTTGCACTGCAACGTCGTCGGCGACTACGCTTTGTTCTGCGCGTGCGCAGGTAGAGGGCGTGCGTTCGCGCTGCGTCGGGACTCGTCGGCTTCTTTCGACTCTATACCCTCTCGTGATTGGGCCAGGCGTTTGGGTTCACTGTTTTGTGATCCTTCTGAAACGTCGAATATATTTTTGAAGTTTTAGGGTGTTTTATTTTTTTTTATGTCAAAATGTAAAATTCTCTACGCTATGCCAGTTAAGTTCCCCTTAGTTGAATACACTTTAATATTTCTTTACTTTGAGCACTCAGGAACGGCTCAAACAAACATCATACGTTCATATAATACGAAAGTTCATGTCAATCCTTTCATATAATGACACTCGAAAGTCGTCATTGCTTGTTGGATATGATGTTCTTATATAACATCTGCAACAGTAGACTCCTCCGATCTCGTCGCCAGGACTCTAAGTTGCACGAACAAGGTACACCAATAATAAGCTGTTTTGTAGCTCATCTACTCGTAGTCACTATGCTCAAAATTCAATAGTAAATAGGATGCACCGTACGTACAGACGGCAATCTCTTCATTGTTATTACCTGACTTCCCAAATCCTGGATCTACGTCTAAAAGTACGGACTTCAAAACGGCTTTAAATGTGACTGAGAATGCAAGCTAAGATTTTTTTAAGAGAAAGTGCAGAATGTGCCTCGGTTAGTGAGTGGAGAAACTTATGGTAGTGACCACGGTTGCCTAGCAGGAAGGAATGCAGAAACGTTGCGGATGTTTTAGGAAGATGTAAGCTCATTTTTTTTAACTACAGGCTAACGCTTGACCACAATCGCACCTTATGGAAAGCGACGATGAGGTCGAGGATGATACGCGATTCTTAAAGATTTCAATGTCTTCATCACCATCTCATTTGCTATAGAACGTCCACTGCTGATCATAGGCTCTGCCCCAATGATTTCTAGATTGGCCGGTTGGATGTAGACTGCATCTTGCGAATTTCTGCAAACTGTACCAGGTCGTCTGTTGACTGTCTGGGTGTACCTACATCCTATGTTGGTAGTTCGCGGTCTCGATACCAAAACTTTTTCAGCCTTTCAGAGGCAGAAAAATACAGGCAAAGCGGTTGTTGATAAATAGTTACCATTGCTGGCTGCTCGAGGATTGTTGCTGGCGTTGGCGGGATGTGTCTGAAGAGCAATCAGCTGTGAAAGGTGGACTGGTCGGGGAACAGCTCCAACTTGCGGTGATGGTTGAGGTCTGTGACATGAATAAGTTTAGTTTACAAGTAACGAATAGGTAAAACGCGGATCGGCGTAGAGACTCCCACCTCGTTCTAATCCACAGTCCTCAAAGGGGACCCTGAAAAGGTTATCCTTGAAAGTAAATATATCCAACCACTGGCTAGATTAACATTGCCACAGACATTGCTAATAGTAAATCACGTCATTAAAAACCTGATAACACAAATGGCACACTCACTGGTAATTTCCAGCTGGTTCCTGGTAGGCAAACTCATAAGGTCCTTTCTGTGCCTGCAGCTGCGGCGCCAGAAGGAAGCCAGGGTTAACCGCCTGCTGGATTCCAGGGAGCCGTGTGTTGTACTAAAAGTGAACAACAAATAACATAGATAGATAGATAGATACTCTTTATTGCACAACATACAAAACTTAAAAGCTAGGTATACAGAGATACAATGTACAATTTAGGTCTTATCGCTGGGAGCGATCTCTACCAGACAACCTTCAGGTAAAGGACATTAGATATAAGAGGGGAGGGTGGTGCAATCCTTTTGATTTTGAATATTGATTAAGTAAATTTATAGTATAAATACATATATCTAAATAATAAACAATTAAATAAACACGTTATCATACACTAATATATACAAATGTTACCATACTATAATACAATATAACCTACACAAATTATATAAAATTATAAAAAATATACTACTATAAGGTTACAATAGAGAAGATATATTTTATACCTACAATATATGGATGGATCTGGGAGAGGACTAACGACCACGAGCGTCAATGAGAGGAAAGGAAGACAGATGAAGTTAATAAAAAAGGATCAGTTGGGGGGAGAGGGTTTCAGTTTTCAAGGAACATAATCACAATTAATCCATGATGATACTAAGGAATAATGTTTGTGGTTTTATGGAATCTAAACATTTTGTTACCTGTCAAAGTTAGGTGATTACTCACACGTGGGTATCCCAGCAGCGGTGATATCACTGTCTGTCCAGAGGGGTCAAGGAGCACCGCATTTTGATATCCTGAAGAAAAAAAAATGTCTTCAATTCAATTTGAAGACGATTGTCTATATAAGGCATCCGCGGAAGATCAGCGTCGTGGCGCGCACAGCGTACCTTCGACATTATGCTGAGCGGAGGCCTATTAGGTGCCTACTGTTTTTACTGTATTGCACTATGTTCGTGCAAAAATTACATTACGTCTAACTTTGGATGGAGAAAATAGATTTACCATTTCCTGGAAATCCTGCGTTACCCTGTGGTCCTGCTGCTACAATATACACAGGTTGGTAGCCTCCTATGGATCCCGGTCTGCAAACAAAAAAAGTCCTCTGAATATTATAATATATCACATGGTCCCATCTTGATTGAACAATCATACCTACCTGTGATGAGAATCTGCCTTTGCGTGCAGTCTGTCGGTTTATGTACGTAATATACGCGCTTTGTTTATTCTAATAGGTCGATTGTGTGATGTTATTCGACATTTCATTATTAGCAACACACTCGTTTACTGCTGGACATAGTTCTCCCCTAATGCACGCCACTGTTCCCGATTTTCGGCCACTCTCATCCAGCCCACACCAGCCAGCCTTCGAAGGTCATCATCCCATCTTGTGGCAGGGCGTCCAACACTACGCTTACCGAGTCGCGGTCTCCACTCAAGGACTTTACGGCTCCAACGGCTGTCAGTTCTTCGGCTAATATGACCAGCCCACTGCCACTTCAGTTTGCTAATTCGGTGGGCTATGTCGGTTCGATATTCAACATTTATATATTGTTATTGGACTGACTGCTTCGGAAGCGCAGTGGTTAGTGGGTCGCACTTTCAAGCGACGGTGCAATAGGTCCCGGGTTTGATGCGCGGGTCGGGTCAAAAATTTGTACCTAAATTCTTAGTGGCAGACCGGAGTCTGGAAAATGGCGGTTTTGCACCCCGGAAAGCACGTTAATCTGTTGGTCCTATGCCCGATCCCTCTTCGGTCGTGTCACAGTAGTCATCACCATCATCATCATCAGCCCATTTAAGTCCCCACTGCTGGGGCACAGGCCTCCCTCAATCATATGAGGGGTAATTGCCATACTCACCACGCTTGGCACACGAGTTGGCGAGGGTTTTGATATAAATGCAGAGTTTTCCTTCTCTGGGTGCTGTTGATCATGCCAGCAGCTTTACCTTAGTCGCCTTTTACGACACCTCCGTTAGAGTGAGGGTGGCCTATTCTACTCTGCCGGGAACCACACGGCGTAGTCACAGTAGTGTCCCATCTGAATATGAGGGTATGGGAATAGAGAGGTCACTTGGGTTTGCACACACACTTGTGTACTATAATATATATCTGCGTACGTGGCTGATGAAAATATTAAAATGTAATATTATGAGATTATTACCTGTATCCTGGTACTGGCATGTGTACAATGAAGACCTGTTGCCCGGGCACTAGACCAGGTATATTTGGAGCCACTGGATTCTGTAAATAATAATTAGGCTGCATTAGAGATCTTCTGTAAATGTAAGTGGGCGGAGGAACAGAAGACGGTCGAAAAAGAGATGGATGGATTGTGTGAAGAATAACATAATAGGAAAAGGGGTGGATGATTCGATGACAAATGACAGGGACGTATAGAAAAGGAAGACATACTGCGCCGACCCCAGATAGCCTGGTGATTAGAGTGATTAGAGGCATGATGATTAGAGATCATTTTTGCTTGGAAAAACAAATTTCTTAGTATAAATTAAGAGTCTTTACACTCGACATCAGGTTAGATTTTGGATTCTATTAGATAAAAATATTTTCTTATTATTTTTAGTAAAATAACTTTTTGCTTTGCGAGCATAGCGCTTGAGATAGCTATCAAAATCCAAACGATATGCCTGCCTATATCCTATTGACCAGGTCGAAGACATTGAGCTGCGCTGTCGGAGCTGCTACTCCAATGCTACATCTGTCTGATGTGCTTGTCGCCCTCCTACCCTGTAACGTCCACGTTCTTACCGTGGGAGAGCCACGCTTCGGCATGAATGGGCCGGCTCGACCGGAGTGTACACGGCCTCACAGAAAAGAAGGTTTAAACCCCCCTTAGTTTAAAGATTTTCAGCGCACTTGTGATGTGACTCTACTGGTGTCGTGGGTGTCCATGGGCGGCGGCAATCGCTTACCATCAGATGATCCGTCTGCTCGTCTGCCACCTATCACATAAAAAAACGTCGTGCATCGTCG
Source organism: Marasmia exigua (assembly GCA_019059595.1). Lineage (NCBI taxonomy): Eukaryota > Metazoa > Arthropoda > Insecta > Lepidoptera > Crambidae > Marasmia > Marasmia exigua. The sequence goes on from CM032466.1 coordinate 27,614,830, forward strand.
CATAGCAGGTGTGGCAAACGATATTTTGATCCGTTTTTTTATGTGATCGATGGCAGACGAGCAGACGTCTCACCTGGACACTCGCAACACCAGTGGAGTCTCACCATCACTTACGCAGCAATACACGCAGAGACGTTTTCTGTGAGGCCTTGGATTCACTCTGGTCAAGGCGGGCCATTCATGTCTAAGTTCCCTCTCACGGCTAAATGGTTATCCCACAACGCAACTCACTCGTAGCGTGAAGCCCTATGAATTTCTTCGCAGCGTAAACGCAGCGTCGTATTTTGACTCAACGAACTAATGGACCAACACCCGTACTCACTTGCTGTGGAGGTTGCTGCGGCTGCTGGGCTCCTGGAATGAGCTCGACTTCGCTGTCGGGTTCCAGGCTCTCCAGTCTTGAAGGGGCTCCGTTAGGTTCCCCACTGGCAGCACTCACTGGAAATTAGAATAAGAAATATTACATATCATGAGCCCAAATCTCGTGCTCGTGACAATCATTATCAAACGACATATATCACTAAAACATAGTTTTTTGTATGGTTTTCAGGTGATGTCCGCCATGTTTTCAAAATATCACGAGCACGAGAAATGAAAGAAAGAAAGAAAATATTTATTATTATAGACATCACAACACAGAACATATAGCAATTATAAAAAGGAACACAATTTGGTACAAACAGAAAACAAAACATAAAACAATTAAAAATACATAAAAATAAAACAAAGGGGAAAAAAAAAACAAAACTATATTCAATCATGTCCAGACAGTGCCAAATGAATATAATGATGTGTTATGACGTCTAGTATAAATGGCCCTCACTCAGCTTATGTCACAGCCCAGACAAAGGCCATGACGCTGGTTTTCAGTGAGACCAGCTGAATGAGTGCCACGGACGCTTGTCTAGTGTATTTTGTGTACCTAACGTGTACGTGTAATGTGGGTATTTATATCTACTAAGAAGAAAATATCAAATAATAATGAGATACATACTGAGAATTGGGCTCCTGGTCTTTAACTATGAAATTACCATCAGGTGATCCGTCTGCGAAGTTAAGCCGTGTGGTCCCTGGCAGAGTATAGGCCATCCTCACTCTTACAGAGGTGTCGTAAAAGGCGACTAAGGTAAAGCTGCTGGCATGATCATCAGCACCCAGAGAAGGAAAACTCTGCATTTATATCAAAACCCTCGCCAACCCGTCTGCCAAGCGTGGTGAGTATGGCAATTACCCCGCATGTGATTGAGGGAGGCCCGTGCCCCAGCAGTGGGGACTTAAATGGGCTGAGGATGATGATCCGTCTGCTCGTCTGCCACCTATGACATTAAAAAAAATGCCGTTTTGCATGGCGATTTTCTTAGTTGTTTGTTCGAATGCGAGCATGCACCTCTGGATTTTTCAATATTTGTGCACATTTCTACCACTAGCTCGGCGGTGAAGGTGAAACATTGTGTGGAACACGTTTCTGATAGTGTTTTAATAGGTATGTAAACGGCAAGACAAATTTGTGACTAAACAAAAAGTATTAACTAATTTATTTACCTTGCTTCTGTTGTGTCGCGCTGTAGTATTGTGCTACCTCTGGGTTGTCCAAATAATAGTCATAACTGTAAAGACAAAACTCTTATTCAATCTAACTCAGTAGTACGTAATTACATCATATAAAAATATTGTCCTAATATTATCAAGGATTTTTTATAACAAAGTCAAATAAACGAGATAATTTTACTTAAATGCCTCATTCATATCTACCACTGTTAGGTATGTTTGGTAAAATACAAATAAATAAATAATCCAATAAATAAAAGTGTAAGCATGCAATAGCTCGAAATGACAAGATATTGACCGTGGGAGAGCCACGCTTCGGCATGAATGGGCCAGCTCGAGCGGAGTGATACCACGGACTCACAACAAACCGGCGTGAAGCTGCACTGTGCTGTGTTTCGCTGCGTGAGTGAGTGTAGGTACCGGAGGCCCATCCGGGGGAAAGGGAGGTTTAAAGGTTGGCAGCGCATTTGTGACTCCACTGGTGTCACGCGTGTCTACGGGCGGTGGCAATCGCTTACCATCAGGTTATCCGTCTCCTCGTCTGCCACCTAGGTATCACATAAAAAAAGCCTTTGTAAAAATCGACAGGCTGTAATAGTAGCGCCATCTCTCGTAACTGGTTTTATTATTTTCCGAATTTCCTTTCCATGAGCTATAATATCGGAAAACTTACGGGTTGATATGTTGTAATTGCGCGTGCGCCGGCTGCGTGTACAAGCGTTGCGCGGGCGCAGGGGGCGCGGCGCCAGCTGCCACGCAGAGCGCGGCCAACACGAACTGGAATATTAAAAAAATACTTTTAGCTTTTCATATGATGAGCATCATGAGCATTAAGCTCAAGCAGTTCACTATTAGACATAGGTTTCTTCGGTTGCTGATCAAGGGTCTGCTTCGGTTCACCTCATAATATTTATTTTATTATTATTTCTTTTATTTTATTTTGTGTAACAATTTAGCCTGTATGGCTTGGTATGATGATGACACAACATTGTATGAAAGTTTGGCGTTTAAAAAGAGTAACTGGCGAGTTTCTTGCCGGATCTTCTCGACCAAAAACAACTTTCCGAGCCGGTGGTAGAATCGCATTATGTTTATTTATTTCTTTAGTATATTTTATGTCATCATCATCATCAGCAACCCACACTCGTCCACTGTTGGACATAGGTCTCCCCTAATGCACGGTTTTCGGCCACTCTCATCCAGCCCACACCAGTCAGCCTTCGAATGTCATCATCCCATCTTGTCGCATATTTTATGTATCAACATATATATGTATTAACATGTAAATTATACATAAGTACTTATAAATAGTTTTAAGTCAATAAAATGTATGACGATTTGTAAGTGCTGTGCAAGCCTATGCAAATAAAGAATTATTTGAGTTTGAGTGAGACCAATTGCTATTGGTCACCTGCTGCTGATCCGCAGCTTCTACTTGCAATCAAGCAAAAAGTCACTCCGCCTGGTCTGAGGGTGTCCAACATTAAAGCTCGTAACATACTTACATGGGTGAACGGATTTGGCTGAAATCTCCTGAAGCTAAAAATCCTGAAAAATTCAGGTTCCTGTGGAGTAAGTTTGCCGAGACGCGGTTTCCACTCCAGAACTCGTATAATATCCTCTAACCGATTACGGCTACGGCGGTCATTCTCAACGATCAGCCACGTACGTAGGATATATTATAGTGTCCAAGTATGTGCGCAAACACAAGTGCACTCTCTATTCCCTTACCCTCATATTCCGATGGGACACTACTGTGACACGACCGGAGAGGGATCGGGCGCAGGACGTCGTATACCCCAATTTTTTAATATAGTTTTTGCAAGTCGTAACTTTAATCGTGGCTCTTCCGTTGTCAAAGCTACCTATAGAGTACCAGATTTTTATGAATAGTTAACGCTCAGATAAGCTATCTCCCTTGCTCAAATCGTCAGTCAATTACGATGCAGTAAAGGATGCGTGACTAACCATCACCTTCGCCGAGTCCATAGAGGCCGACTGACCGGAAAACCTCTTGCGAAAGCCGATCGCGATTTTGCTAAAGATGTCCAACTATCGATGGCGGTACTATCGATATTTTACCTATAACGATAGGCAAAATATCGATAGTACCGCCATCGATCTAACGAGATAGAATCCGTTCCCGAATGAAGAAACCTCGATCTTTTGATGACATCGAAAAATACACATCGAATAACTACAGATCTGGTTGAAGTCCATGTGTCAATGCAATCAGGCATAGACTCGGTTGGTGAGCACAAACAGATCAGAATAGAGAAATATTAAGGAAATCTATTATGGCATGGTAGAAATTAGGTTTAGATATGTAAATAGAGATATAAAAGTTAGAGTTCCGCGAAGTCTTTTGACTAACGGCAGATGACGTGGTTACCTACGTGGTAATACTTAGTCATAGGAAAACATAAACCTAATGTCTGCCTAAGAGATCATCTACTTACATATACCTATAATGTAATGTAAGGTGTAACCCATTTGGGCTATTGAGCGTAGTTACATATACCTATTCGCAGGAGATAGCCAAACAAAGTTCCATAAAGTCACAAATAAGCTCTATAGATTAAACACATTGCAACTTAAAATAAAACTACCCCTAAATCTTAAAAAAAAAACTTACATATACCTAATAAAATTTTGTTGTTTCCATTGGTGCCCCGAACAAACTAGCAGTCAAGATATAACTCACTTTTTCTATAAAAACGTTAAGAAAATCTAATATTTACTTACTTTTCCCTTATACTACAAGATTTAAATCTTACACTTACTGGATACTTCGATACTGGCTTGTAAGCCTAGTGGAGTATCTATCGTCACAATACATTGTATGCTTTATTATGTCAATAAATTTATTACTATAGTGCATTCTCTTCAGATCTATAATCTTGAAAAACATTATACAAAAAAACGACATTTCAACGACACTAAACAAATTCGCCTACCATATCAAAATGGTCTATGTCACCATTTAAACTAGAGACAACAGGAATCGCTAAAAACTTTGCATGATCATCGATAGTATCAGATGACATCACTAAAATTTGACCTGACACGTAGTAATGGTATTACGATGGGGTCTGAGAGAATACAGATAGTAACCCAAAACAGTTTACCTTAAAGTTTAGTACCGTTTGGGGAACTAAGTGAGTTATTTTATTTTATTAAAACACAAACTCCACAGCTTTTAAAAAATAGTACTCTAAACACAAAGCCAATAATGGATTTACTTTTTACTAACATTATATCTTGACTGCGAGTTTGTTCCGGCACCAATGGAAAAAATAATCTTTCATAAACATTACTTACTTAATCGTCCAACCGAACTACGGCTACGGCGGCCAATTTCAACGATCAGCCACGTACGCAGGATATATTATAGTGCTAAAGTGTGTGCGCAAACACAAGTGCACTCTCTATTCCCTTACCCTCATATTCCGATGGGACACTACTGTGACACGACCAGAGAGATTGGGCGCAGGACCAACGGCTTAACGTGCTTTCCCAGGCACGGGGGTACAAGACCGTCAACTTCCAGACTCCAGGCTGCCACTAAGAATTTCTTACCGAAAACTTAGGTACAAATTTTTGGCCCGACCCGGGAGTCGAACCCGGCACCTCTTGCGCAGCCGTTGCTTTTAAGTGTGACCGGTTACTGCCACCGAGGCAGTCATAAACATTACACATCAGACGTCATCATACTCATCATGTATCCTTTGACCGTGGAAGAGCCACGCTTCGGCATACTCGCCATGCTCGACCGGAGTAAATAAAAATAGACATCTAAATTCCTTATTCAAGTTAGGTCCGTGCACGTAAAATTGACACATGAAAATGTATGTAAGTTATACATTTTCATAATGTGTCAATTTTACGTTAGTTTCTAAAAGCAACAGTTTGTTAATTGATTAGCAACGTTAATTTTCTGGTTTTTGAAGACAAAATTAGTGTCTAAAATTCTTTACTGTTAGTTTCCAACATTTATTTCTTAGCTGTATTTATACTTTATTCAAAATTTTGTTAAAAATGTCACTGCCTTATAATAGTACAATAGATAACAAAGGAAGAAGGAAGATACACATTCTGGCCTTCTCTGAGTCCGCGGGGAGTGTGATGAACTCGAACAAAACCAACAAATGGTATATTATGTTTATGGATTGCTTGACGAATAAACTTTTTTTTATGTGACTGGGGTTTGACGAGCAGACAAATCGCTTCTTGGTAAGCGGTTGCCGCCGCCCATAGACACCCGCGATACCAGTAGAGTCACAAGTGCGCTGCCAACCTTTAAACTCCCCCGATTGGGCTTACAGTACCCTAACTCACGCAGCACAGTGCTGCTTCACGCCGGTTTTCTGTGAGGCCGTGGTATCGGGTTCGATCCCCGCACAGTACAAACATTTGTGTGCATGAACATGTCTATTTGTATTGGTCTGGGTGTTTGTATATATTATAAGTATGTATTTACAAAAGAAAAGTATTGTATGTATATATTTGTAATTCCGCTGTTGATTCCGATATCTGTAACACAGGTGCTTGAGCTACCTATCTCGGAGTGAGATCAATGTATGTGATGTTGTGAAATATTTATTTTATTACTTCAGTCGAGCCGGCCCATTCATGCCGCAGCGTGGCTCTTCCACGGTCTACTTTTGTAGTGTGATTCATGTTTCTCAACTATTAGTGTATACAATGAGACCAACACAGATAAGATATGGAAATCTTCAAGGAACGAGCGAATTCCTTTTGAAAAGGCCTGGCGCCCTTGTGACTCCACTGCTGTTGCATGGGTGTGGGTACTCGCTTACCATCAGGTGATCTGTCTGCTCGTCTGCCCCCTATCTCATAAAAATGACGGTAGGTAGTTCTTGCCTCATACTCTAAGTATGACTCAATATCTTTGTTCAGTGCCGGAGTACAGTAAAGTATCAGCCTATAAACTGTCCCACTGCAGGGCAAAAGTCTCCATCATAGAAATCAAGTCATCGCTACTATAATGGGATTAGGCTTAATCACCACGCTTGCCAAATGCGGATTGGTGATCACAGACCCGAGCTATGTTCGAAAAATTCGAAACATACCTTTCGTTCGACTCGGGAATCAAAGCCAGGACCCCGAGATCAATGCCATTTACTTAAACCACTAGACCAACATGGCGTACAGTACAATGCCGGAGTATTAAATTATAAATATTATAATACAAGTAACCAACCCTTCCTTCATTTCGGAGCTGAACTTAGACCAGCATCAATAGATGGCGCTGGGAGTCGATTATATCACACATGTGTTTCGACTTTTCAGTTAACCTATAAGCATTAATATATAGTTGTATAGTATGGATAGATATACGGATAAATAAGCCATATCTGAAATAACTTAAGCTGGAAAACATAATTATTTATTCATCATCATTTCTAGCCAATAGACGTCCACTGCTGGACTATAGGCCTCTCCCAATGTTCTCCGCACAGATCGGTCTTGCGCCGCCCGCGTCAATATATTTAATATCCATTATTTATTATTATGCTGATAGTATCACTATTAAAATAAGAAAAAAAAACAATTAAAGCTTGCATAAATGGATAATAAATCTAAGATCGATGCTTCATCTAATTAATTTTAATTCCCATACATCTATCTATTGAATGGGCATGAATTCTTGTATTGCCTACGCATCCGTGCGTTCCTAGGTCTAATGACTGCAAATATATGCCCATAAACACGAACAGCGACCGATTACCCATGGTAATTAAACCCATCATGTCAACTACTCAATTGAAACTATGTAGCCTTAATGAGTTCGATTGTAACAGTTCACTCAACGGTTCGTTCACTCACTGTCGCTCATAAACACAGAGACTATGTCCTCGATAGTCAATCCTAGCATTTTACCATTCAGTTGTAGCTTAAGTGAACTGGTTTAATTGGTTTAACTGGTTCAATTCACTTGTACCGTATCACTGATAATCACAGATAGTAACCGAATACTTCACAATAACTGTATTAAATAATCTTCCGTAGATTAAATCAAATTTAATTTAAGTTCACTCAATCCCAATTCACTTTTACCGATAGTCCATATTACGAGTCACCCATAGTCACAGACAGCAACCGAATACTTCACAAGAACTGGATTAAATTACCTACTTTAGATTAAATCAAATTACAATCTATGTGATCTACTAATTGAAGTGAACTAAGAAAGAACTAGATGAGTGAAACAGTTCCTTGGCTTAAGAATAACAACTGCGTCACTCTTTTCAGTTTAGTGAACGGTTTAGCACAAACATACTACTCAATTGCAAGTAATGTTTATTTTTACTCGATTGTAGGTGAGCGCATTTGTATAAAATGCAGACGGATGCCTTTGACAAGACGCTACCGTTTTTTTTGCAATTTATAAGGACGAATAGGATACTTAGATACAACATACAACATAATATTAAAATATAATCTATAAAAACTTCTGTAACTAAACACACATTTAAAAAAAGGGTCTTAGAACATTTTTCCTCTTCTCAGTAACCCATTTAATAATTATGACTAAATTGCTTACCGTTATAAATATGTATTCTTTCTATTTATGTCATATTTATAATATATATGTATTGCTTTGTATATATAGGTATATGTGTATATGTATATGTATATTATGTATTGTATAGTTTTTTTGTTTTGTTCTCCACGTTCACGTAATCTTCTTTCGCCGCATCATTATCCTTTCTGTATGACCCAAAGGTTGTCTGGTAGAGAATGCCTCTTGGCATTAAGTTCGCCTATTGTATAAGCTTTCTGTGCAATAAATTTTTAAATAAATAAATAATAATAGTTAAATTATTATGAAATAATATTGGTCTTTGGGTATCACCTATTAAACCCACAGTTAATTTTCCATGATGTAAATTATTTATTTATTTACACACATACACACACTAATAAATCTCTAAATGTATTTTTTTATACATTTTAAGTTTTATTGTAACTTTGTTAGATTTGTTAGCCGAACATTTTCTTTCTGGAAATCGTAAAATCAACCTCCACAGGACAGGCATTGCCTAATGTGGGGGTCAGTTCCATGTTATTCTGTGTAATGCAAGTCACATTACGTCAAAATGTTAAGGAAAAATATTTATTTAGGTACTGAATGCTAAAAATAAACAAAAAGAGGAATACTATTTACAAGAGATGATGGATGAAGATGAGATGGTGAAACATCTGCCCCGCTACTGTTAAGTCATATGTCCATGTTAAGTGTCGAATAAATGATTTCTTATTCTTATTCTAATCATCGTGCCCAGATTGCTGGCAGTGTGTAATGTTTTTTTTAACATTCTGGCAGACAAATGAGCAGACGGCTCACCTATTAATGGGTTATATTGGCATTACATATTTATTCTTTCTTTTCTTTTTCTTTTTTTGTAAGATCACCAACACGATTTAAAACAGTACAAGCTAGAATAATAACACCAAAAAATAATAAATAAATCTAAATGAAATCTTACATATAGGCATAGATTTAGATTATCTGCAATACTAAGCTTATAGTAATAAGCCAATAAGTCAATTATGTCGGTGACAACGGCATGCAATATTCACAAAAATAACAGTAGTGTTGAAGAAAAAACATTATAAAATTCATCGGGCTTTAAACATATCGCACACCGCAAGTTTGTACAGCCGAAATACATATTGCATGGCGATAAAAATTTATAACAGATTAGGAGATGACCTTAATTAAGTTTCTGTAATGCCTTTTAAAGTTGTGTTTTTTTTTGTGCAATAAAGTATATCTATCTATCTATCTATCTATCTTAAATCATTACCTTTAAATAAATTTAAGAAATAATTAAAAAAAATGGTAAACTGAAAATAGTTTTTACTCAATTAATGAATACTTTGACTCATTCAAATGAGTGTTGCAACTCAGTTATTTTATTTTATTAATAAATTTTGTAATCATAGTAATTTATTTTTATATAAGAATCCAATAATTATCTCTTATTCTCTTGGCCGTGTGGTCCCGGCAGAGTAGACTAGGCCACCCTCACTCTTACCGAGGTGTCGTAAAAGGCGACTAAGGTAAAGCTGCTGGCATGATCAACAGCACCCAGAGAAGGAAAACTCTGCATTTATATCAAAACCCTCGCCAACCCGTCTGCCAAGCGTGGTGAGTATGAAAATTACCCCTCATGTGATTGAGGGAGGCCTGTGCCCCAGCAGTGGGGACTTAAATGGGCTGATAATGATGATGAATCCAATAACTATCTCTTATTCGTTAATATGTTTGCATGCCAGATTCTGGTGAATTATCAGTTCATTTATATTTTGTATCATCTATGTTGTACCATTTTTCACGCAAATAAAAAATATTATTATTCTTAATTACACCTAATAGAAAATGAGTAGTGGAAACTTCGTACTTCAACTGTTTATTAACTCAGTTTTACTCAGTGCTTAATACTCTAACAGACTTTTCCATGTCACTGTACACCATAAAGTAAGATAATAATAGACTAATAATATGCTCCAACCGATTACGGCTACGGCAGGCATTCTCAACAATCAGCCACGTACGCAGAATATATTATAGTGCTCAAGTGTGTGTGCAAACACAAGTGCACTCTCTATTCCCTTACCCTCATATTTCGATGGGTTACCTGCGTGACACGACCGGAGAGGGATTGGGCACAGGACCAATGGCTTAACCTGCTTTCCGAGGCACGGGGGTACAAGACCGCCAACCTCCAGACTCCGGGCTGCCACAAAGAATTTCTTACCAAAAACTTAGGTACAAATTTTTGGCCCGACCCGGGGATCGAACCCGGGACCTCTTGTGCAGGCGTCATTTTATAGTGCATCCTACTAACCACTACGTCACCGAGGCAGTCCAATAGTCTATGCACCCAATGATATGCAATGATCTTACGAAACATACAATTATTGAAAAAAGCTATTGAAATGTACAGTGACGGTCAAAACCAGTTTTGAAATTTAATTCTATATCACGTTATGAAAAAAACCGGCCAAGTGCGAGTCGGACTCGCGCACCGAGGGTTCCGTACAAACCTGCAAGGTTTACAAAGTTCGTTCATTACGACAATCGAGTTATAACTATGGTATTTTTATTGCAAAATGAAATTCATAACATTACAATGGGGAAAGATGGAGGAGCATAAATTTAAGACAAAGATCTCTTTATGGTTTAAGTAATCCTTTATTTTATATTAACACATATAATTTCGATAAAAGAACGTCGAAATATAAAGAAGAAGGCTATTTCGTCTTTTTTAAATGTTGCCCTCCCCATACATAGTATAATAACTCGCGGTCATTGCTGTAACTACAATTATGTTTACAATCACAATATTTTTGGTGGTATAACTACTTAGAATTTTAAGCTTTTCGGAATTTTTCTGTTACCTGTGCTGTAAGCTATTCTTACCAAATTTCGAGATTCTATGTCAACGGGAAGTGGTCTTTAGGTTTTAATTCCCTTGCGTGTAGTTGCGAGTTTCAAAATATGCGGTATCAATGGTTGTACTTTTGCGTTTTGCGTTTTTGCGTTGACTTAGATTTTTTTTTATTCACGGGTTAAAGGCAATTAGATCTAAGTATTTGATATGAATTTCAACTTGATAGCTCTACGCGTTCATGAGGAAAAAAGTAATAAGTTTATTTATTAAAAAATATATATTTTGTAATGTAACTAAAAATTTAAGGTTTTCGGAATTTTTCCTTTATGTGTGCTATAAAACGTTGCTTCATGCCAAACTTCAAGATTCTAGGTCAACTGGAAGTACGCTTTAGGTTTTGATTCCCCTGCGAGTACTTGCGAGTTTCAAAATATGCAGCTTAAATTGCTGTTTCTTTTGATTGCGTTGACATAGAAGTTTGATTTTGTTACAGCTTAAAGGTATTATAGACTTGAGTATTTGGTTTGAATTTCAATTTAATACCTCTACGCGTTTATGAGGAAATGGGTAGTAAGTTTAAAATTATTAAAAAAATATATATTATGTGATGTAACTAAAAATTTATGGTTTTCGTAATTTTTCCTTTATCTATGCTATAAGACGTTGCTTTGTACCAAATTTCAAGATTCTGAGTTCACGGGAAGTACCCTGTAGGTTTTGATTCCCTTGCAAGTGTCGAAAATTTGCGGCATAAACGGCTGTATCTTTTGATTGCGTTGGCTTAGAAGTTTGATTTTTTCACAGCTTCAAGGGACAGTATACCTGAGAAATTGATATAAATTTCAGCTTCAAACCTCCACGCGTTCCTGAGAAAAAGGGTCTTGACAGACGGACGGACGGACAACAAAGTTATCCTATAAGGGTTCCGTTTTTTCCTTTTGAGGTACGGAACCCTAAAAAGACACATAAAGAGGATACAACAAGCAGCTATAAAAATACATAATTTTTTTTAAATCATTGGCTGCTTGGCACTGGTGTTGCCAGTGGCGAACACATAATAACTCTGCCAGTGTCGAGTGATTAGAGAGACACGTTATTTTTATGGTTATTGACTGGTGTGGCGAGTTTAAATCCTTTTAACATTTATTTACCTAATTTCTTTGAAATGACATGACATGACTCTATTAGCTGCTAACTGTCAGATAGATAGATAGATAGATATACTTTATTGCACAAAAAAAACACAACTTTATAAATCTAGGCATTACAGAAACTTAATTGTACAATTTCGGCGGTCTTATCGCTGGAAGCGATTTCTACCAGACAACCTTCAGGCAAAGGACATTTGATAGTAGAGGAGGGGTAGGTGGTAGGTCAGCTGTCGTATCATTAAAAAAGATACCATATCTATGATCAATATTATGTAATAGACATATAGAACTTATCACTTACATGTGTGCGTGCAATTATGCTCCTTAAGGTGTTCAACACTTCTTGACCGCGACCGTATTTTTTGATATTTGACTTTATGTTCTTTGGCGAAAAATGATTGTTTTCAGCAGTATAATCTTAATTATTTCTTTGGTTGTTGTTAACAACATAATATAAGGTCAACATACGCGTTTTATGTCAAAACATGACAGATAGCAGAGGACGTTCACGAACAATTGCCCGCGGCGGATGTCTACTCACAATACGAGAATTACGCGTTCCGTTACAAGGTGTTTGATTCTTGTGTAGTAATTACGGTTTAGAATACGAAGGATGTTTACAAAAACAATAGTTTTAGATAACCAGTATCAAGACAGGACATTTCACGGACCGCTACTCCGGTGGTTTTCGATAAAACTTGGCGGCTGGATAGATATATGGATAAGAATCTACGACCCGATTGGAACAGTGGTTGTGAACGCTGCCTCTGATACAAGGGTTGCGGGTTCGATCCCCGCACAGTACAAACATTTGTGTGCATGAACATGTTTGTTTGTATTGGTCTGGGTGTTTGATGTATTATAAGTATGTATTTACAAAAGAAAAGTATTATATGTATATATTTGTAATCCCACTGTTGATTCTGATATCCGTAACACAGGTGCTTGAGCTACCTATCTCGGAGTCAGATCAATGTACCTATGTGATGCTGTGAAATATTTGTTTATTAAAAAAAAAACCCATCAAAAATGTAAAAAGTTGCCACAACGAGCTGAATAAACATTTTTTACTTTATTTAAATAAATAAATTAAAATCAAACACACAGTATAAACCTACATACACACACACAGACACAACACACCACATAAACACAAACATCAATACACACCACACATCTACTCAGCATCACACACATCCACTTTATTATAAATAATGTAAGTAAAGATAAATAATTAATAAACACCAACATCATTGTATCATCTTTAATATTAAGAAAACACTCCTGTTATTAGTATTATATTATTCTAAAAAGAGCCTCCTCTCACAACACAGAGCGACCTTATGTGAGAGCAGTTCAAATATTGCTATGTTTCAGTGTTTCTTGAATAAACGATATTTTCATTTTCATTTAAATTTATTTATAAATTTTTCGAACATAGCTCGGGTTTGTGATCACCAATCATTTGGCAAGCGTGGTGATTAAGGCTGATCGCATCATAGTAGCGATAACTTGATTTCTATGATGGAAGCCTTTGCCCTGCAGTGGGACTGTTTATAGGCTGATACTTTGCTTTTACTTTATTTATAAATGATAAAAAAATTAAATAAAAAGTTTATTTCGGACCACAAAATCTATATAGTCTCAATAACAATGTTTGTCTTAAATGCTATGTTAGTATTTGTAAACCTTACAACTACAAAACATTCTTTTTTTTACAACAACACAACAGATGTGTGTGACTCGCACTTTCAAAAAGTTATCAGATCTGATGTCGAGGCAAGCTGTTGACGCTACACGCACACCCTAACTCTACAAGACCTTACTTCATAAACTCTACATCCTAGTTGCATAGGTACTACTTTTCTGTCTTTTAGTAACCAAAATTGGTTGTTACATGTGTTTTGAGTCAACATTATGCTGTGATAAAAAATTGGGGAGTTTAATCGAAAGAGAGAACTTCAGAAACAAAAAAAGAGTTATGAACAGGCGACTTCAGGCAGGCAAACTTCATAACTACAAAAAATCGTAGAACATACATGCGCATATTTCGGATATCCCTATGGATGCTCTATCCATAGCCATGAGCTTGACCCTTAAATGAAACAACCTGTATTTTTACTATTATTTTTTGTTTTCCTACACTTTAATAAAACGTACAAATGTATGAAAAATTTTCTCACAATTTTAATGCCATATTAACTATGGTTCCAAATGGCTAGTTCTAATAAACCTCACATAGCATTTTTTTTTGTTTGTCGCCACTTAAAAAAAATATGATGGTTGTCCTTCGCAACATCATCATCCTAGCGTGTCATATCTATAGCTCGAGAAACTATCCGGAACATGTAGTTTTCCTCGCAATGTTTTCCCACACCACCGAGCTAGTGGTAGAAAAAGGTACGCTATAGATTTGAAAAATCCAGAGATTCGTGCTGAGATCATAACCTACCAATTTACGTTTCAATGGCGAATGTTCTTATATTGAGTCATCATCGGAGATACATTCAAAATATTTATTTATTGCCACTTAATGTTCCTGTTTTTATCTAGCTGACTCCCCCCGAGTCGATACGAGTATATTGATTTCTATTTATCGCCATATCCGTCTAATGTTGTTAAATCATCACAATCACCATTGTTTTTTCGGTCTGCCTTGTTGTCGGCATCTGTAAGGTCTTTTAAGGTCCATTTGACAATCGTGAGCTACCCATTCCCACTTAATGTAAGTAGACTGTCCGGATGGCGCCTCTTACGCCAAAGATCGTGGGTTCCATCCCCACCCTGGACAAACATTCGACATATATGTATTTAAGTATATATTTGTGTTCCTCTGTTGCCTCATATCTGTAATACAAGTGCTTAAGCTACTTAGTACGGAATCAGGTCCCTGTAGATAAATGGATAGATAGATAGATATTCTTTATTGTACAAAAACAAAATACAACCATGATACAAAGACAACATACAGTACAATAAGGCGGTCTTATCGCTGTAATTAATGTATGAGATGTTGTGAGAATTATAACACGATAGCAGTTCTTGCCAACATCAACGACTCTGGTTTTTGCTCGTACCCAGAATATTATTACCTTACTCTATGGCTCGTACTATTGAGTTTCGTATTGTGCCACTCTTTAAAGAGTACCTATTCCGCTCAATAGTGTCCCTCATCATTTCAGCCAATAGACGTCCACTGCGGGACATAGGCCTCCCCCAATGTTCTCCACACAGATTGGTCCTATGCCGCCCGCATCCAATGGATTCCCGCGATCTTCACCAGATCGTCGGTCCACCTTGTGGGGGGCCTGCAACGGCTGCGACTTCCTGTACGTGCCCTCCACTCGAGGACCTTTCCGCCCCAACGGCCGTCTGTTCTCCTCGCTATGTGTCCTACCCATTGCCACTTGAGGCATGTAATCCTTTGGGCTTGGGATGATATCGTAGTCATGGCTGAGATCTTGGAAGACTTAGGCACAATGCTTGACGACCTCAGTAGAGTCTCCCAACAAGTGGATCTAAAAATGAACATGGACGAGACGAAAATCATGTCAAATTCCCATGTCGTACCCACTCCTGTAAAGGTTGGAAGCTCTACACTGGAAGTTGTAGACGACATCTACCTCGGACAAAAAGTCCAGCTTGGTAAGTCCAACTTCCAAAAAGAGGTCGATCGACGAATCCGACTCGGCTGGGCAGCGTTCGGGAAGCTACGCAGCATATTTTCGGCAGATCTACCGCAGTGTCTCAAGACGAAAGTCTTCAATGCGTGTGTGTTGCCAGTGATGACGTACGGAACCGAAACGTGGCCGCTTACACTGTGCCAATTAAGGAGGCTCAAAGTCACCCAGACAGAAACTGAGAGGGCTATGTTCGGATTCTCCCTGCGTGAACGTATAAATGATTATTATCGAATAAATGATTTCTTATTCTTATTCTTAAATGATGAGATCCGCAGGAGAACTAAGGTCACAGACATAGTGTCCCTATTAAACCATAAATAAAGTGTCTGCAACTGAGTGTTAGTGACCTTTTCTAGTTTTGAGCCCTATTACGAAATTGGCGGGCAGTGACGTCACGCATTATGACGGGCTACTGCGAGGCGCACGCGCATCTGGGTGAAGGCTCTAACCACAGCTACATACTAATCAGGGGTTTGGTCCGTGGGCTTCCTTCCGATGGGATACAATATGCGGAGCTGGCAAGTTGGTGAAATTGTTAATAAATAAATAATTATTATTCAAACAATATCTCATACATTGACCTGATTCCGCATTAAGTAGCAAACAAAAATGTTCATAAGTAAATAACACATTTAAAAAATTCATCTCGTGTTCAGGCGGGACTCGAACCTACACCTTCTACAATCCGGGTGAACGTTGTACCAATTAGACCACTGAACGCGTTAATAAGCCCACAAACTTTGTAAGTGCTTGATTCGACATGAGCTGTCGATAGTCTCATCAATATTGTAGGTATATTTTACAATATCCAGTGGAAACATTATTACAAATATTTGACCACCAGTTAAGATAAGACTGCCACCTATATCAATAGTTGATATTTTTTATTTATTTATTAAATTGCAAACATATGTTACAATTGCAGTCTTAAAACTAACACAATATATTAAACTTTCTATGACCACCAGTTAAATTGTGAAATTTTAAACTGTGTTATTTACTTAAGAATAAATTGCAAAAGATTGGTATAAAAATATAAACTACAATGGTCATTACACGAATGTTGGTCCAGGGTGGAGTTTCAACATCCTTAGGCGTATGAGCCAGAACAAAAATTGCAAAATGGATCAATGAAATAAGAAAAGGGAGTGATGCTTTGTGTCTGTCATTTTCACCTATGAATAGATAATAAATGCGAGTATGACTTTCTATAAAATGTTTTTTACGGTTTTATGGTATAAAGTGCTGCGTATTTTGACTGATTAATTAATTAAAGGACTTTTTTGACTCAAAAACGACGGGGTGTTATAAGTTTGACGTGTCTGTGTGCGTGTGTGTGTGTGTGTGTGTGTGTGTGTGTGGGTGTGTGTGTGTGTGTGTGTGTGTGTGTGTGTGTGTGTGTGTGTGTGTGTGTGTCTGTCTATGGCATCGTAGCTCCCGAACGAATGGACCGATTTTGATTCTGTTTTTTTTTGTTTGAAAGGTGAAAAGAGGGAGTGTTCTTAGCTATGTTGGATAAAAATTGATCCAAGATGGCCGCCGTCAAAAAGATTTAGATTTTATGTTTTAACACAACTCCCACAATATGGGTATCATATAAAAGGGCTTGAGTAGCCAGAATATATTAATTGTGAAACATTTCAAATCCAAGATGGCGGCCGTCAGAAAATGACGAATAACCTATTTGTTGTTCCAACTGCCTCAATATAGGTAGGTAGTTGATGAAAGAGCTTTAGTTGTGTAGGGGGTTTTTTAAATCTTCAATTTTATTATATATCTTTAACTTATGTAGCTCACTTTTAAATGTAAAAAGTTTTTAGAATAAATATGCTCACTGAATGATAAGTATAATCTAGCTCAGTGATTTTAGTCACTTAACTAGGTGAACATTTAACTAGTTGATTGTCTGAATCAGTCCCACAATCCTAATTTCTAGAACTAGCACTGTCTTGCATAAATAGGTAATCGTAATAAAATTATGTATTATAAATACAGTAACGGTTTGCGTATGTTTTATAACACTATACGTACTTTACTATGTAGTTATTCAATTTGTATGTAAAGTAGCAATTTGTGGTATGGTCGAATGACTTCATCGGAAGGAAGGGAATGATTTTGTAACGGCCCATCATTACGAAAAGTAAAAGTAAATTCTATGCTATCAAATACAAGATACATGCAACATGACGTCATGTTTATGTTTTCACGACGTGATATTTTAATAATCTAAAACAACTCAAAATAATGGTCTTCAAAATATAAATAAATACATACTTTTTTATGTGATAGGTGGCAGACGAGCAGACGGATCACCTGATGGTAAATGATTGCCGCCGCTCATGGGCACCCGCGACACCATTGGAGTCACAAGTGCGCTGCCAACCTTTAAACCTCACTTTTCCGAGGATTTCCTCACTCATCTCAATCTCTCAAAACCCGATTCCGTACTAGTAATATGTAGTATGTAGCATATGCACGTGTGTTACGTACAGATATCAGATAACAGAGAATAGAATAGAATAGAATATTCAGATAACAAAGACGTTACAAATATACCTAACACTTAAATATTATATGATATATTAAACCCAGACACTGAAAAAACAAAAATGTTCATCACACGAATATTTGTCCAGGGTGTTGCTTCAACGCTCAGCTTTTGGCGTATGCGGCATGGTCATTTCATCACCAAATGCGGACAGTCGATTAAAAAACTTTGAATTCCACGTTGTTTAATCATTATTTGTTACGGAGTACTTCGAAGTGAGTGAAAATACCCCTAACCACTCAAAACAATGAAATTTAAGGACGACCTTGGCCATAAGTATATTTTGGCGGTCAACGACCTCTTTCATGACACGGCCTGCACAGACACCCATCATTAGGACAATACCCCCTGCCCTTTGTGCCAGCAATGCTCGTGATTCACGGAACATGATATTATATTTGGTATTTCTTACTAAGTCAAGCAGGTCACTTCATATTTCTTAAAGTTCCTATATGATCCAGTACAAAAATTTGTATGCATGAACATGTCTGTTTGTATTGGTCTGGGTGTTTTCTATCATCATCATCATCATCAGCCCATTTAAGTCCCCACTGCTGGGGCACGGGCCTCCCTCAATCACATGAGGGGTAATTGCCATACTCACCACGCTTGGCAGACGGGTTGGCGAGGGTTTTGATATAGCAGAGTTTTCCTTCTCTGGGTGCTGATGATCATGCCAGCAGCTTTACCTTAGTCACCTTTTACGACACCTCGGTAAGAGTGAGGGTGGCCTATTCTACTCTGCCGGGACCATACGGCGTGTTTTCTACATAATGTGTAAAAATGAGCAGTAATACTTAAGGGTGTGAACATACTGTCTGCAAAGGTGGTTATATGTTGTTCTGGCTCTGCTAACAAACATAGTTTTATAAGTTGTTTGTTACTAACATACTTACATTTTATATGGGCCATGTTTCTTGAATTTATATATCGTGTAAAGACTTCACTGTCAATATATGAGCATCATCTGAGCGAAAAAAAACATGCCGTTCCATACATTATTGACGCGCGGATTTTCTATTTAGTATGGAACAAGCGATCGCCTGCATATTCGCTTGCGTGGATTTTGGTTTGCCACAAAGTAGCCTATATCATCCTCTCTCCATCCCTTCAACTATATCCACTTAAAAATCACGTCAGTTCGTCGCTCCTTTCTGCCGTGAAAGGGGGCCAAACAGACAAACAGACAGGTGTGTTATGTCTGTTTGGCAGTTTCACACTTATAATATTGGTATGGATTTTATAATAGAAATGCAAACGAAATAAAAAGCTGGATCGTCGATATGACCTTATCAACGAGTACCAATTATAGCAATTTATTCATCCCTTCACTTGAGCACATCTTCGAATCGGTCAATAAATTCAGAACGCATCTCCAAATAGAGTCACGCGCATGATTTGACTGCTTCTGCGCGCGCGCTTGTTACAAAACATTACAACCATTTTGGACTTACGCTTAGGGACGGCGATTTTTTGAAAAGAAAGATCAAATCTTATTGATTGAAATCAATCATCAAGGGAACACGAATAATTAAACAAAATAACCAAACGCCAAAGATCGAATCGTTCAGGTGGGAACAGAACAGATGTACCGAATTATTTTAAACTAGCGGCCGCCCGCGACTCCGTCCGCGTGGAAAAGTAACTTTTTACCCCCCTTTCAACCCCTTACAACCCCCTTTTCGCAATAAAAAGTAGCCTATGTCCTTTCTCAGGGTCTAGATTATCTGTATACCAAATTTCATTTAAATCCGTTGAGTAGTTTTGGCGTGAAAGAGTAGCAGACAGACAGACAGACAGAGTTACTTTCGCATTTATAATATTAGTATGGATATATTTTTAATAATACAGTTATTTGGATAGTATCAGTCAAGATCTTCCAAGATTATGAGAGGTAAAGAAAGCCAATGGACGGTAAGATAAAATAAAGATAAAATATCTCTTTTTCGGCTATCTGTAATAGTTTCCATGAAAGATTAATGGACAACACTACAAAGTTTTTTTTCCAAAATGAAAAATACCATTTTCTAGATTAGCCTCATAGGATTTTAAGAAAAATTGTTATAGAATTTTTGAAAAGATATTTAAGGAGAAATTAAAAATGTAAGAATACCCGTGTGACGTCACAGCTCGGCATGACAAATTAATGACGCCTTTGCTCACGTTGACTTAAGAAAAAAGAAAATGGCTGACAATCACAGTAGTGAATAAGACAGAGAGAGTCAACTTTTTTTATAGCAAAGACATCGCCTACGTAGAGCCTACGTCATTCCTGCATTTTTATCTATCTTTTATTATTATTTTTAATCAATAAAAACACACGTTTAATCTTTTTTTTCTTTATTCGAAAAGCATCAAAAATGGTAAAATATTTTTTTGTCGTATTGTCCATTCATGAAATCGGTTTATTTAAATAAAAAAGAAAAATACCATCGATTTTTCTTCAATTAAAATTTATCTAACATCGCCATCCCTAATTATCTTTAGAATTTAGATGCAGTAAATTGAAGACACTTCAAAGATGGGCCGATTTTCCATTCAATTTAGATCATTAATAAATCAGTCCATTGGTTAAAAAAACGCATATTTATGTGTGTTGACGTAAATGTCAGTGCTGATTTTATTAAGGATTTGCGAACTATAAATTATGTTTCAATTCATTATTGGTGTAAGATTGGTATTCATACATACCTACTTATAGTTAAAATAATTAGTGCCTTGCTAAGCGCTTACAGGGTGCATGTTACCGACCTATTACTTGCTAGTCATATAAAGTTTAATATACCGTGTTAGTTTTAAGACTGCAATTGTTTTTATTTTTATTTATTTTTTATTAAAGAACACAGACAGTTTACAATCATTTCAGATAATAACTTAATATTGTTTATTAAATTAACTTAAGTCTAGATCGTAATCCAATAAAAGTGTTCCTAGCGTGTTTAAAATTAGTATTTTTAATAATAATATAATTGTAACATATGTTTGCAATTTAATAAATAAATAAAAAATATCAACTATTGATATAGGTGGCAGTCTCATCTTAACTGGTGGTCAAATATTTGTAATAATGTTTCCACTGGATATTGTAAATATACCTAAAATATTGAATAGACTAACGACAGCTCATGTCGAATCAAGCACTTACAAATTTCGTCGGCTTACTAATGCGTTCAGTGGTCTGATTGAAAGAACATCCACCCGGATTATGGAAGGTGTGGGTTCGAGTCCCGCCTGAACACGAGATGAAATTTTTAATTGCGTTATTTACTTAAGAATAAATAAGCTGTTATGTTATTTGGTCAAATAAACATTTACTTAAAAACTAAAGTAAATTATGTGATATCCGATGAATATCCTTAGAATTATAGTCCCTGCATATAAATTTAAGTGATCAAGATTTGCAATGATAAAAAAATGCCGGCATACAACTAACAAAGTTGTACAATATAAACAGCTTTATCAACAATCTCGTTACTAGGTACAAGTGTTACTTATCCTCTGATCTAAGATCTAAATTAGTATTGTAACTATTTTACTCGTGTAATAAAAAAAACTAGTCTTTTTATGTGATAGGTGGCAGACGAGCAGCGGATCACCTGATGGTAAGCGATTGCCGCCGACCATGGACACCCACATCACCAGTGGAGTCACAAGTGCGCTGCCAATCTTTAAACTCCCCTTTCCCACCGGTACCCGCACTCACGCAGCACAGTGCTGCTTCACGCCAGTTCTCTGTGAATGCTCCGGTCGAGCCGGTCCATTCATGCCGAAGTATGGCTCTCCCACGGTTAAAGATATTATTTAGCTACTTATTTCATGTCTCTTCTTCTTCATTTTGCTTCCTCTACTATTTTTTTTGGATATCAATATTGTCCTCATACAAAAAGTTGTTACGTTCCACAAAATCAGTATCTAGGATAATTATGTTTTCTAATGACGACCCGTTTGGAACAGTGGCAGTGAACGGTAGTGCCTTGGGTCCAAGGGTTGCGGGTTCGATCCCCGCACAGTACAAACATTTGTGTGCATGACATGATTGTGAAACATGTCTGTTTGTATTGGTCTGGGTGTTTGTATGTATAATAAGTATGTATTTACAAAAGAAAATTATAATATGTATATATTTGTAATCCCGCTGTTGATTCTGATATCCGTAACACAGTTGCTTGAGCTACCTATCTCGGAATCAGATCAATGTAAGTGATGTTGTGAAATATTATTATAAAAAAACAAAAAAAAAAATACACCTGTATACATATCTCTATGCAAAATTTAAGTCACCATACAAGAAATGTCCTGAAATATAGATTTTATCATGAAAAAATCCTTGCATACTTGCATCATATTTGACATTACTTGTATCGCTCATTTAGTGTAACACGAAATGAACACAAAAAAACACTTGATATTGGCGAAGAATGCAAATTCTTAATCACAAAATTGATGGACAAACCACACAAAAATCTTGAAAACATTATTTTGTTCAACATACAGCCGGATTTAACTTTAAGTTCTTTTACCGCCACGTGTGAAATTTCACAACTTTGATTGTCAAAGCCGGCAAAATCCGATAAACGCATTCTCATTACCATTACAAAGCACCGCCCAGAATCCATCAGCGTTTTCCTCAGTGTGCCAATACGTTTCCTATACGTAACTAGGTCACACAGAGCGCAGACGCACCAGCGCGCGACCCCCGCAAACATCGCCCATAATTAAGCCTTGCGCAGGAGTGGCGTAAAGTCATTCTTCGCGACAGGTCACTATAACTACGGTCGTTTAATAGGTGTGACAGTTTTCGCTAGAGTTGGGAAATGTCTCGTTACCGTCCAGATACATCGGGATGGTAGTGACGGGTCTGTGCTAGGTGTGGGAATGGTGGCGTATTTTTGGATGAAATTGTCATTGCAGTTTGGGTTAGCATTGTTTATTTTTTTCAATTAAAATGAATAAGTTTTTTTTGCAAACATTAACATTAAATGAATAACATAACAAATACAAAATACAAATAACTTTATTGTGCATATGTAACTACAATTTGTACATACTGTAAATAGTTTAAAAACATATTTGTTAGATAGGTATATTACTCACATAACTTGTGAGTTATGTGTAACAGTGTTATGTGAGTTCAAGAAAAAATCGAATAAGGTCGTCAACTTTTTTTTGGTTATCAAAACCTTCTATTTTTTATACACATTTAAGATCAAATGTAGAGCGGGAATACCTGCTATTTTTATAAAATGTTGGTCTGAGCAATGTAAAATAAATGGCCAATAGCCCAACAATTAACACACGATCAGACAAAACTTTGTTGTAGGTGCAATGAACTACCATATTATCAGAACTATATAACATAATCTTACGCAGATCTTGTGTGTGTATTGTCTTTGTCATTAAACTTTAAATTTTTTTGTCATTAATTATAAAAATGAAACGTAATGGAAAAGACATATGCACTTAATAATTAATTTAATGCTTTGTAGAATGAACGTATGAATCAATGTGCATTTTAAATAAGATCCAATTTACTCAATTTTAATGAAATGGAATGTGATATCTTATCAAGGCCTAATGTAATATATAAGAATAGAAAAAAAAACTGTATAAAGTGTTATATTAAAACATGTGGTCACTAAAGTGTTCCTGATTTTGAGATAGAACCACAAATGCCCCAAAAAACAAAAAATAAATCATAAGTATGATAATCTTTAATTTAAATTAGTTTCCAAACTTTTTGGAATAATATTATCCCAAATGTTTAATTTAATAATTTAATAAATCTAATTAAAAAGTGTTATTTTATAGTTCTAGATAATTTCTCGTTTTCTTTTTATTCTTCTAAGCATAATAACTAAAAATATATGAATGAGACTCACAAAGCAAGCGGCCATCGTTGTACAGGACGCGCGCACACAGTTTTCCGCCTGGGAATGCGCGATGCGCAGACGCACCACACCTCTTATACGAGAGCGTAGTTTGTTGTCAATTGTCACGGTTCTTTGGGGAGTCATCAGGTGTGGGACCCTTGATGCTTAGCTAGGATACGATAGTAACACATACATTTTTCGTTCTTTTCTATGGGAAATGAGATATTTCTGCATACGGATAGATTTTTCAAATCTATGGCCGTATTTCTACTATCATTTGACGACCCGTTTGGGTCTGTAGTAGTGAACGCTGTCTCTGGTGCAAACTGAATATTAGGAAATAATAAATATATACAGGGTGTATCTGTGAACACATCCCTTCAAGAACGTGTTCCACTAACCATTCTGATCAACATTTGTTCTATGACTTTTCGAAATTCGCATAAAAAAAAATGCAACATTTCATACAAAGTTGGTCACGTGACTTGGCCATTTTGTATGGGGCATGGAAAACTTTTTTTAAAGGTGTTTCGAAATGTCATTTAACGTTGTTAAAGGGATGTAAACGTTCACAGATACACCCTGTATATGCTAGAGGCCACAAACGAGCAAGCGGTTCACCTGGTGGAAAGCAATCAACACCGCCCAACGCGTTGCCGGTCTTATAAAAAAGAGTAGGTATGCTCTTTTGAAGGAATTCAGAATGTTCAGTAAATCGTCACATAGAATTCAAGCAAGTTCAGGCAAACTACACATAACAGAATATGCGACTGCACTATTTATTGTTTCCGAGAAATATAGTCGAGGTCGTACACGTCCCAAAAACTGGTTAAAAGTTTTCATATAACATCACTGAGATCTAGTGGAATTTAAAACAACAATCGTCATCGTCAGCCCATTTAAGTCCCCAACTCCCCACTGCTGGGGCACGGGCCTCCCTCAATAACATGAGGGGTAATTGCCATACTCACCACGCTTGGCAGACGGGTTGGCGAGGCTTTTCATATAAATGCAGAGTTTTCCTTCTCTGGGTGCTGATGATCATGCCAGCAGCTTTACCTTAGACGCCTTTTACGACACCTCGGTAAGAGTGAGGGTGGCCTATTCTACTCTGCCGGGGACCACACGGCGACCTATAAATAGTTACATATAAAGAGGGATTTGCCAGTAAAGACTGAAAAATAACGGGACAATAAAAGATGTAGAAAATGTAGGAAAAACCGGTTTTTAAGAATGATCCTCTTTTTGGAGGACACACGAGCTTCTTCCGTGGTCAGTGTTTCGTCTGTCATATCATAAGGAATCTTTCATACGAAGCCTGACGAAACGTCTTGCTTTGAGTAGGTGCTATGCCATCGAGTCCGTTATAATGATTATGTTCGTGGCGACGCCGCCAGTAGACAGTTTCTTTAATCAGGCCCAGCTCCAATTCCCTCGTGAAGATGATTGCAGATCGAGTGCACTGTCTCTACCTGCTGGACTGTAGCGTATTGCATAAGGAATAAAATAGGTCCTTACCTATGAAATTGCCGATTTTTTTTAGACACAATAAGTTGTATAACTCCTTTAATAAACAAAAAGTCACCATACTATACTTTTATTTGGATTTAAGGCTATATTTAAGGTTTATATTAAATAGAGATATTTGTATTTGTGGTGCAAAAATGCAGTGGGCTGGTCATATTAGCCGCAGAACTGACAGGCGTTGGAGCTATAAAGTCCTTGAGTGGAGACCGCGACTCGGTAAGCGTAACACTACGCTTACCGAGTCGCGGTCTCTGCGACAAGATGGGAGGATGACATTCGAAGGCTGGTTGGTGTGGGCTAGATGAGAGTGGCCGAAAATCGAGAGCAGTGGCGTGCATTAGGGGAGACCTATGTCCAGCAGTTGATGAGTGTGGGTTGCTGATGATGATGTATAAAAATCTTGAAAATGACCCATTTTTTACTTGGCAGGATTGACGTTTTTATAAACAATAACTTTTTAATTAAAAACTTTTTTTTTATAAACTATCCTGCCTTTTCCAAAACGTTGTCCATTAAAGCACAGTTAATTATCGAGAAGTAACAGTAATAATTACATTACAAATTAAAAAAAGTTAGTATGGAAAATACACCTTCTAAGAAAATCCTGATTAGAGACCTTTAAAAAGACCTCATCATCATCAGCCTATCGCAGTCCACTGCTGGACGTAGGCCTCACCGATTGTTCGCCACTGTGATCTATCCATGGCTTCTCGCATCCAGCTCTTGCCAGTCATCCTGCACAGATCGTCCCCCCACCTAGCCAGAGGGCGCCCTACATTACGTTTGCCAAGACGCAGTCTCCAATCCAGAACCCGTTTACCCCATCGGTTGTCGGCAGAGGACCAAAGTTAAAAAAACAAACGGCAGAGGACCAAAGTTAAAAAGACCTAAATATTACTAATACCTAGGATTAAGATGTTACTAACAAAATATGAATTATTGAATTGAAACAAAGGATCATTAAATAAAATAAAGAAATAATTCAAATGCGGGCTCTACTTTTGCTTGCCATGAGGATAAGAGGAGATTTATATAAACTGTGCCACTTTGATAACTCTTTATTTTCACATAATATCACTAAAAGGAAGAATAATACTTTTCGTCACACCGTTAGGTTGGAAGGACTTGTATTACTCATAACGTGATGTAACATACACAATTTGCCCTTTGAAAAACTTGTCCATCAGATAGCCTGGCCCATTGCCAGTAACTCATCCGAACAATAAAGAGATGCGATTATTTTATTTATTAACATATTATTCTCTCTTCCGCAAATAGTTACTCATTTATCTATACCCTGGTGAGTATAGGAATACAATTTCTTAAATACGAGTAAGTAAGTTGAGCTTGAATGATGATTGTTTGTGGAGACCGCACTTTATCCAAACGATAGTCATAGGTTCGAATCTGAGGTCGAAGTCAGTCAAAGTCAAAACTTTTTTTAATGCTATAGGCGACAAACGAGCAAGCGAGTTATCTGATGGAAAGTAATCAACGCCGCTCATGAACATCGCTAAAGTGTTGCCGGCCTTTGTAAAAAAGAGTAGGTACAGTCAACTCCAAAAATATGTATACACTTTAGGACGTTGTCACAATATATAATATAAGAAAGTAGACCTCTACTTTGTTATAGGTAAGTATTGTGACAAGGTCCTAAAGTGTATACATATTTTTGGAGTTGACTGTACGCTCGCTACGAATAGGTTAAAGGTCAATAAGTTTTTTTTGTTAATAGTCTAAAGCTTGACCACAATCACACCTGATGGAAAGCGACGATGAGGTCTAGGATGATACGCGTTTGCCTAAAAGATGCCTGTATAAGTTCGTAGCCATCGGGAAATACTCCCGCAGCCAAACTGTTCCACAGAACTGAGGTACGTGGTAGAAAGTTCCACGAGAAACGCACAGTATTAGACCGCCATCCATCGAGATGATGGGGAGGGAATGACAATCGCGTGCGTGACAATTACCCAATAAATCTCTCCTTTTTCTTACAAACTAAGGCTAAGGTGAGCGTCTTATTGAATGTCCTACAAATTCCGCCGATACCACCTTCGCAACCCTTTTTTTTTTTTTTTGTTTTCCCGGGAGAAATGCATTACGCAGACCCTGCCGCCGGGGGGCGACAGGGTACTGTGGGACTCACCCTCCGGGCCGCTTCTTCTAACAAGAAGCGACCTGAGGGCATACCACTAAAACTCCCGGGGCTCAACCACCCGTGGGTATAGAATGGGGTCACGGGAACTGCACGAGGCTATTCCCCGCAACCCCACTCCCCCACAGGCCCCTACACGGGGTGTGCGGCCACGCTCCTCCTCAGACTAGGAGGAGGGGGGTTGGGGACAGCCGGAAGAGCTGAGCCGTCCCCAACGAGCGGTGGAGGTGCCAATGGCAGTGCCGGCACAGGGACCCCCGTCCCTGTTGCCGGCTGGCCACCTCCACGGAGAGGACGAAGAGTTCTCCGCCGAACTCGTCCTCTCCTTGCCCTTCGCAACCCTTAGACAGGGGAACCAAGCCAACTGGATTACGGTTACACATTCAGAATCATTATCTCAAATATTGAAGGTATCTATAATTTTGAGAAACTATCCGAGACGTGCAGGTTTCCTAACAATGTTTCCCTTACCCCAGAGCTAATGGTAGATAGAAGAATATGTACATAGATTTGACATATTTAGGGTCCACCATTTGATAAAGACAGAATTGAAGAATAAAGTAAAAAAGTATTAGCCTATTATATATTGTTCCACTGCAGGGCAAAGGCTTCAATCAAATAATTATTTATTTGCATAGGCTTGTACACAGCACTTACAAATCGTCATACAATTGAATGATTTAAGACTATTTATAAGTACTTATGTAATAATTTACATGTTAATACATATATATGTTGATACATAAAAAATACTAAAAGTAGTAAATAAACATAATGCATTTCTACCACCGGCTCGGAAAGTTATATCTGGTCGAGAAGATCCGGCAAGAAACTCGCCAGGTACTCTTTTTAACCGCCAACTTTTATAAATTCTAATTCTAAAATATTAAAATCTAAATATGAGGTAAACCGAAGAGGACCAGTCCCCAAAGGTGGCACCTGTTCACAAGTATGACATATGTGTCAGCCATCATTTCACTCAACCATATTAGAGTCCATCATAGAAATCAAGTTATCGCTACTATGATGGGATTAGGCTTAGTCACCACGCTTGCCTAATGCCGATTGGTGATCTCAACTCAGAGCAATGTTCGAAAATTCTATTTTTTGCTCGACCCGGGAATCGAACCTAAGACCCAAAGATCATGGTTCGGTACCACAACCACTAGACCAAAAGAGCGCATGAATCGCAGAATGGCAACCATAAAAAAGTCGTGTTTTTTTTCTCAAGAAATAATAGTTCTAATTTAAACCCTAAACTAACTTGTTGCATTCGAAGTGATTTCTGGTTGAACCTCATTTTACAAGACTCATACACAACAGTGTATACAAACGTAAATGATTCCAACATTAATTTTCCATAAATGTGTAGATGTAAAAGTGTAACACGCAGTATGTTTATATGATTTTGCATATTTCCTTTGATTAGTATTAAATCGCAATGACACGTGGTATTTGTAATTTAAAATCAAATCAACTACGCGTTAAAGTTACCTATATTGTGTCACTCTCATATTGCTTCATATTAATACTATTTTACATCATTTTTCTTCTTAATTAGTTACCTACCTATATTTATTTTTGAAAGAATGGACACAACAAGTGAATCCATTATTTAATTTAAAATATCTGCCGCTCTGTTGGTCTAGTGCTTTGGTACCGGGCCGTGATCTCGTGGTCCTGGGTTCGATTCCCGGGTCGAGCAAAAAGTATGGGTCGAATTTTTCACCAATTCGCGTTAGGCAAGCGTGGTATTTAAGCCTATTCCCATCATAGTAGCGATGACTTGAGTTGAATTATGATGAGTATGATGAAGGCCTTTGCCCTGCAGGGGGACAGTATATAGGCTGATACTTTTACCTGACTAAAACAACTCTACAAATGTTTAATGATGAGAACGATCTGATTGATGTACAAGCGACTACAATGGAGGTTAAAGGTGTTAATTGTAATTTAAACTGGATAGTTATATTTGCATCAAATATGTTATAAACTTAGCTTTTAGTTAATTCTAAGGATAGTAAATTAGTACCAATCTCTTGGCCGAACGTTGGTAGACCTTTTGTACGTTACAGGTAGGCAGATATCTATAGAAAAATATCTTGAATATTATATTCTCCTTTTGAAGTCGCTATTGACACGAATAATCAACTTGAATGAATGACCGTGGGAGAGCCAAGCTTCCGCATGAATGCCCTTAAGGGTTGGCAGCGCACTTGTGACTCCGCTGGTGTCGCGGGTGCCCATTGGACGGCGTCAATCGCTTACCATCAAGTGATCCGTTTGATCGTCTGCCACCTATGCATATGAAATAAAAAAAAATGAATGAATGAATGGAAATATTTATTTGGACACATACATATTGTAACGAGTGTTCCAATTAATTCAATACACTTATTTAATGATTACGTGGAAATCGACGAAGTCAAAAATATAAGAAGTGCCTATCGCCTGTCCGACTGCGGTTAGCAATTCAAGGTAATGTAGAAATTACTAAGCAAGAAGGAAATCCCTAGGCTGGTACTCATGAGCAATGCGTCATGTAAAGTGCTTTTGGTGAACAATGACAGTTCCTAATGTTTAATTTCAGTAAAAGTTTTTAAACACTTATACCTATCATGGTACAGTTTCCTGTTATTATATTGATTAGGTTATTAAATATAATACGAATACGTTTCGGGACATTAGTTCCACATTATACTAATAGATGGCGTCAGGTGTCGATTATATAAATAAATATTTCACAACATCACATACATTGATCTAACTCAGAGATAGGTAGCTCAAGTGTGTTACTGATATCAGAATCAACAGATTACAAATATATACATAATAATACTTTTCTATTTAAATACCTACATACTTATAATACATAGAAAACACCCAGGAGCCCAATTCTCGTGCTCGTGACATTTATTATCTTACGAGATATATCACTAAAACATAGTTTTTTTGTATGGTTTTCAGGTGATATCCGCCATGTTTTCAAAATATCACAAGCACGAGAATTGGGGTCCAGACCAATACAAACAGACATGTTCGTGCACACAAATGTTTGTACTGTGCGGGGATCGAACCCGCAACTCTTGGACCAAAGGCAGCGGCAGGCCACTACCGAACGGGTCGTCATTCCATTGCGCTGGCGTTTCATTTTTTCGGATTACCTACAAGCGTTGCAGCTATCTGTAAGATTTACCCCTTGATAATTACATAGGTATGTTTTATATTACCATAACCTTAATCTCTAGGATTTTTTAAAGGCATGCGTGGAGCCATTATTAAATATGTGATGGAGCCGAAGCCAACACGTAGAGGCGGCCCGTTCATTAAGATGACGGGTAGTGCACACTAGCGACGCCAATCGATTTTAATTTCGATTTAATTAAAATCGATTTAATTAAAAAAAGACCCAACATGTCAGTATACACATGGCTGGCAACAATTTGTACGAAAACTGAAAAGCATAACTATCTTCCTCGTAAGCATAAGTATTAGGCTGCGATTCCACTGAAGTGGAGCTGCTCGGAGTTGAGCGGAGACTTATAAAAAATTACCAATAACATTGCTCGAAATAGATGAGAGGTGTATTTTGAGCAATGTGACTGGTAAATTTTTATACATCTCCGCTTAACTCTGGCAGCTCCACTTCTGTGGAAACGCAGCCTTATGCTACGAATTCTTTGAATGTTCGTGTTAACCCTTCCGGCCTTTTCAAATCGTCAGTCCATCGTGTCACAGTTGCAGAGCATCCAACATTTTAGCCTTACGAGGTGAACACTCCACTCTATTAAGTGTATCAATCAGCTCTATGGTCCATCTATTTTTACCAACCTTCGTGTAGAACATAATAAAGGAACGTAAGCTAATCGTATTAATAAGACTTATTATTTTTATTATAAGCTGATCGTAATAAATACCTAGTAAAGATTAACAATGGAAAAGGTAAATGATTGATTTTACACCAAGTGTCTCATTCTCATTCTGTTTATTATCTTATCTACTCTGAGAAACTGGCAGAAGAATTTGCTCCTTAAATGATACTAGGCGTTATGTGTAGAAGAGAAAATATTTTTTGACGTAAACGAAGATAGGATGTCAATTTTAATATTATATGGGGTATGGTATGTAAGGCACATGACCAGCCTAAAGATAATACTGAGTAATCGCCTCACTAGGTAACGTGTTATGGAAATGAGAAATTAAGAATCCATGTCGTAACAACCAATGAAAGCTCAATACATAGTCAGCCATGGGCAGACGACACGACCCGTTTAAAAAATCGTCAAATTTTCTTGAGGTCGGGCGTCGACAAGCAAATTTTTTTTTTGTTCCTTTCTCTTAGTCCTCTAGAGGGCACCGTAGTCAATTAAACGTGATGTTTAATTGACTACGGTGCCCTCGTGCGTCATGCATCCCTGTCTTTATATTCTTCAATTTATTAATTTGCTTTTGTCTTCACACCCTTAGAATTGAGAAGAAGCATATCCAGAAGTGTGCCCAGAAGTTGCCTTGGGTTTGAGTTTTCTGGAAAGTAACCATGATTCAATTGGTCTGGCTCCCCTGTCAAAGGGTTGCTAAGGTCCGACGGCAGTCGCTTCATTTTAATTACTAGACTACACAAATCATAGTCCAAGTGTACCCCGGACTCTACAGCGACAGTTTTGGATGCAACCGGGAATCGTCGGAATGAGACAGATGGGCTCCTAAGTGTGGTCCGCATGCGTCAAAAATAAGATTTTTTTTCCTATAAAACAATGCCTGTAACGGGTCACTCCTATACGTAATTATGAATGAGCAGTTGTCATGATGAGTATCGTAACTTCCTATTCTATTGTATACTTTGCATACTTACGAATATTACGAGTCTTGGCGTAATAAAGCAACGATCTAGATGAATGAGCAAATGAGTTAATTGTTTCAGTTCACGTATATTACCTTAAAAGTGCAGTGGAGTTATCGAGAATCTTGCGCATGTTCGTGATCAGAATTTATTAGCTAGTGTAATCACTGGGTGTGATTACACTAGCTATTGCTGGTGTGATTACACTAGCTATTGGCTCGGTTGGTGCATGCACTGTTTATGGGACCAGTGACCATTGATAGTGTATGCGACCTGCGCAGTTGTCATCTGATGCGACCGAGCGGGTGAGCAGGTTGCGGATAGCTCGCCCTCCCCCACTCCCACCTCTTTTCATGAGGACGGGAGAGGGTGTCACGTTGACCCCGGACAATAGATGGCTGCTCCAAAACCCAATCCCAGGCTAGGAGCATTCCCGTTAACCTCAATCCCATGCTCCCCTCCCCATCCCTCCCAATCATCCCCACCCTAATCACCGCATCCCTCCCCTCTTTTCCTGGAGGAGGAAACCTCGTCTCCAAAAACCCCAATCCAAGGTGTCATCCGATCCGTGCCGATGGATGCATGGCCGAGGGGATGCTCGGTCGCGAACGGAGGGGCCTCGAAACCAGGCGAAATCGAGGTCTATTTAGCCTTACCCCTGCAAGCGGGGCTCTGCAGGGGTGGACCTTTACTTCCCTAGCTTCTTGTGGGAACTATATGGATATTGTAGACATAATAGACGACCATTTAAATTCTACCGAAGAGGTACTAGGTACCTCCGAGGCTATGCTCCTTGGCAGCGATACTGAGGAGCATACGAACACTGCCGGAGCGCCTGGGACTGAGGGACCAGGTACTTCCAATGCAGAGTCGACCCCTCTGGGCGCAAAGCACCAAAGGGACACGTCGACCAAGGGGCCAGAGAGTAAACCCAGGGTTAAGCTCTCTGGAGCTGATAGAAAACTAATATATCGGCTTGTAGCGAAGGGTATGACCTTCGAGCAGGCGCTAGAACTGCGCATGAGTGAAAAGGCCAAGCAGAGGACCCGAGAGGAGGGGGAAACGAGGGAGCGGGCGTCAAAGCGCCCTCTCAATACCTCGTCTACCTCGAATCAAGGTAATCCCACCAAGGCACCGACACTTGGCGAGCCTTCCACCTCGAAGCCTACCTTTAAGGAGGTTACTGGGTCCGTCACGTGCGGCATCATAGACGCCCTGGGTAAAATTGACCAGGGGAGGGTCGAAATGCTCCAAGGTGCTATCTTGGAGTGTATTGACACCTCAGACGATGGTGACGGCCCCAGCTTTATTGAATGCAAACCGCGCTCGGGTGGCATCCTTAACAAAACACATAACCCCCCCCTTCGTAAAGAAACAGACACAACCTAGGCACCTATATATAATCCTATCCCATCCCTCCGTCTTAGCTAAATTCCCTAACCCTTCCCCTCCCAGTCCCCCAAAACGACACAATGATTAAGGCGATACAAGTAAACCTCCAGCACTCAAAGGCAGCCACAGCTGCCCTTTGCCAAAGATTCCTCTCTGAGGACCTGGACATCGCCTTGATCCAAGAACCGTGGGTGAACAAAACCACGGTAATGGGGCTAAACTCGGCAGGTAAGATATTAAGTAACTCCTGCGGAGTGAGGCCAAGAGCATGCATGCTCTTCAAGAGAGATATAAATTACCTCCCGATCCCTTCGCTGTGTACAGACGATGCTGTTGCAGCGTATATAGACCTCCCCGGGGGGAAAGGTGCAGAGACACTCATAGTCAGCTCCATGTACCTACCCGGAGAGGACCAGGATCCGGTGAACAAGGTGACACCGGTAGTGGAATATTGTCTGGAGAGAGAAACCCAGCTGCTGGTGGGTACCGACTGCAACTCCCACCACACATCATGGGGCAGCTCCGACACGAACGCAAGAGGTGAGTCCTTGTTTGACTACTTGCTCACCAACAATCAATTTGTTCTTAACGTGGGTGGCAAACCAACCTTTACCACACGTTCTAGGCAGGAAGTACTAGATATAACATGGTGTTCAGGTAATCTCGCACACCGAGTAACCAATTGGCACGTCTCAGATGAGCCGTCCTTGTCCGACCACACCCATATTAGGTACGACATACTATGCTCGGGAACAAAGGAACCGAACACGTACCGAGACCCCAAGGGAACAGACTGGGAGGGCTTTAGGAACTCCCTTAGGTTATACCTTGGAGATTTTAAATACATTAAAACTGTGGACCAAGTGGAAGCCGCAGCAGAGGACTTAGGCAGAAGCCTAATGAAAGCGTATCTAGAAAATTGTCCTCTTAAGACCACTAAGAGCAATAGGAACGCGCCTTGGTGGAACAAAAACCTGGAGCATCTGAGGCAAAAGGCCCGTGCCTTATTTAATCAGGCAAAAAAAGACAAGAACTGGGATGCTTACAGGAAGGCGCTAACACGCTTCAATAGGGAGCTCAGGAAAGCAAAAAGGAGATCCTGGCAAAAATTTTGCGGGTCCATCAAAGACACTGCCCAAGCTGCCAGGATCCACAAAATATTAGCCAAGACACCTGAATCCCATCTAGGCCTGCTAAGGAAAGCGGACGGATCTTTCACGGAATCCCCGGAGGAAACACTGAGACTGCTTGCTCAAACGCACTTTCCGGAATCCGTGTACATTAATAACGAAAGAGAACTCCAGGACAGTAAGTCTCCGGACAGGAGACCGCGGAATGAAGACTGGAGGAGAGCTTCCGTTATTTTTCGTCCCCAACAGATAAGTTGGGCCATTAGGAGCTTCAAGCCTTATAAATCTGGTGGGGTCGATGGTATTTTCCCGGCTATATTGCAACGGGGCGAAGATATCATCATCTCAACGCTGATAAAACTTTACCGTGCAAGCTTTGCTTGGAGTTATCTGCCATCAGCGTGGACTCGGGCGAGGGTCACTTACATCCCCAAGGGAGGGGACAAAGACAAATCACAGCCCAAGTCCTACAGACCGATAAGTCTCACCTCATTCCTACTAAAAACGATGGAAAAGGTGTTAAACAGTCACATCAGGGCAACATACCTCGTTGAAAAACCCCTGAGTGCAAGACAACATGCCTACCAAACAGGCAAGTCCACGGAAACGGCACTTATTGATCTGGTGGACAGAATTGAGAAAGCCATAGAAGACAAAGAAATTGCACTCTGTGCCTTTCTCGACATCAAAGGGGCTTTTGACAACACCAACTTCGATGTTATAACACGTAGCATGGTGAATCGTGGAATCGACGATACCACCACCAGATGGATGGGATCCATGCTACAAAATCGAACTGCAACAACAACGTTGATGAATAAAACTCTTCATTATAGAGTGACCAGAGGGTGTCCACAGGGCGGAGTCCTATCACCCCTTCAATGGTCATTGGTTGTTGACAGTCTCATCTGTGAGCTCAATGAAGCCAGATTCCTGACTCAGGGTTACGCAGATGACATAGTAATAATGGTCATAGGAAAATGTCCTAGCACCATTTCCAGTCTTATGCAAAGGGCCCTACGAATAGTAGAAAACTGGTGCACAAGACACGTGCTAACAGTCAACGCACGGAAGACGGTCTTAATCCCGTTTACCAAAAGAAGGAAACTAGAGGCGCCTCACGCCCCAACACTTCTTGGTACGAAGCTATGCTTGTCCAACGAGGTCAAATATCTCGGAGTCTTTCTAGACCAAAAACTAACATGGAACAAGCATCTCGACTACATTACTAGAAAGGCAAAAATAGCGATGGGGGCAAGCAGTAGGTTGGTGGGGCTAAAATGGGGGCTACGGCCCAAGGCCGCACTCTGGATTTATAAAACCATAGTGAGGCCGATCGTCACTTATGGCTGCTGTGTGTGGTATAAGAAGACGCACCAACTCAACTGCGTGGAGAACCTCAGCAAAGTTCAAAGAACAGCCTACCTTATAGCCACTGGCGCTCTTTCGTCCTCTCCCTCTGCAGCACTGGATGCCCTCCTGAACATTCCACCTCTGCACATTCACGTGCAGATGGAAGCGAGGATGGCCATTACGAGAGCAAAAATCAGAGGAAGGACGAGATGGCAATCTAGGGTCATAGGTAACCTCTACAATGAACTAATGAAAATTCCGGTCATGGATATGCCCTCTGACTCCATGATCCGTGAATACCGCTTCGATAAGCGGTTTACAGTCTTGTTACCTAGTAGACAAGACTGGGAGGCTGGAACTCCCGGAAATGTTAACCAGAATGACATCGTTTGGTATACGGATGGTTCCAGGAGGCAAGGCGTATCCGGGGCGGGATTTTGTAATGATCGCTTCAGAATACGCAAATTCGCCAACCTGGGTCGCTATACCACAGTGTACCAAGCAGAAGTCTTCGCAATAATTGGCTGTGTCCAAGAGAGTCTGCAAATGAATCTCCAGAATAAGAAGATATTCATCTTATCAGATAGTCAAGCTGCCCTCAAGGCGTTAACATCCTGTGAACTTGACTCCAAACTCACTAGCGAGTGTGTCCTGCTCCTAAACCAGCTTGGCAATGCCAACATCGTTAATCTGATTTGGGTACCGGGACACTGCAATATCAGAGGCAACGAAGTCGCTGACGTGCTAGCAAAGGCCGGGGCAGAGAGCCCACTACTCGGACCGGAACCAATAAGTGGCGTTCCAGCCTGCATGGTCAGGTTCGAGTTAAAAGAGTGGGAGCATAAGCAAAGCACTGAATATTGGAAAAGACTACCTCGACTAGAACAGTCTAAGGCGTTGATACAGGCGTTCGATCAGAGACGAGCTGTAGAAATAATAAAACTGAGCAGAGGACATGTTAGGGCACTCACTCGGACCCTCACAGGGCACTGCAAATTAAATAAGCACCTGCACAACATGGGCCTTTCAGATACCAAAATCTGCAGGTTCTGTCGCGAGGACGAGGAAACGATTATCCACGTCCTCGGCGAGTGCATAGCGCTGCACCGGTGCAGAAGCCGGCACCTGGGAGCACACATGATCTCAGCAGACGAGATCAAAAGCTCCCCCATCAGCTCCATTCTCGGGTTTATCCTGGAACTGGAGCTACATGAGGTGCTGTAATAGGTTACGGGGCTGCCACAATAGATCATCTACTGGTCGCAGTGGCTATGAGACGCAGGGCTCACCCCATTTCTAACAAATAATAATAAATCACTGGGTGTGGGTGGGTATCTATCTGATATTGGATATATTAAAGTGAAGAAGCGCCTGCGTTGTGTTTCACAAAGACCCAATATAATTAATCGTCAGCCCATTTAAGTCCCCACTGCTGGGGCACGGGCCTCCCTCAACCACATGAGGGGTGATTGCCATACTCACCACGCTTGGCAGACGGGTTGGCGAGGGTTTTGATATAATTCCTTTCCTCTTATTACAAAAATATAGCCGTGTGGTCCCCGGCAGAGTAGAATAGGCCACTCTCACTCTTACCGAGGTGTCGTAAAAGGCGACTAAGGTAAACCTGCTGGCATGATCATCAGCACCCAGACAAGGAAAACCCTGCATTTATATCAAAACCAATATAAGTGGAAGGGGAAAAAGCTAGCAGCGGTGACTGTAATCAAGGTATCCGTATTTTTATGTGATAGGTAGCAGACGAGCAAACTACTGAAGAGTCGCCTATGTTGGTACGGTCATGTCCTGCGAAAACCGGACAGTTACGTGGGAAACAAATATCTGGCCATGCCACCACCGCCGGATCCCGGCAGAAGCGGTAGACCTAAAAAGATGAGAAATAAACACGTGTTAAGTACATATTTTATTATTTTATTAAATAAATACATTTTGGTCTTTAAAAGACAAAATACTATCACATTTGTTAAAATAGCAAAAAAATATTAATTACGAAACAAAATATTTTCATTTTGTTTTATTTTAGAATGGCACAATCACAGTTGCAAATAATATCGAGGTACACACTAGTGTTGTCGGACTATCGACAGTGTACATCCAAAAGTAGCTACTGATATACGCACGATGATTGTTCTAGTGTCGGAAGTATTGTGAGTACTAAATATATTTCATACTAAAGAGACTACTAAAGAAGACAAGATTTTTTGAAACTATTATAATTTCGTTTGAAAATAAAAAATGTGTTTTTAACTTGAAACTACCTATGATGAACAGGGCAATAAATATAGTGACTATTTTTCAAGATTTCCATGCTATCGACAGTCCAAAATATTACGCAATCAGGCACAACACTTTTATATCCTTTAAACGCCATCTTGTAATCATTTCTAAGAACTTATTGCTTCATCGAGCTCCGTTTCGCGTTGTTGACCTGGAACTTGATGCCCAGTGCTGCAGGGTCTACTCCGGCCACGGCTGTGGCGATCGGTTGGGCCAGGGCTATGCCAGTGGACGCAACAGCTGTGGCCATGGGTCTGGCAGCTGCAAGACCGTTCTCGCCGATTACGGCAAGACCTGGGAATATAAGCAAGTTTTTAGATCATGTACTAAGGGGAAGAGTTTGTGAAGTTAAGGCTTGAACTGTTATAAGAGTCATAATGGTTTCGACATGGCAAACTTTTACATGAAAATATTTTTGTTTATCTTTTATCCACATTACTATTATTAGGCCATATATATGTTTCGGATAGTTTTTGAAACGTGTCTTAGTACAGGAATCAGTTGGTTGGTTCCTCTACTAAGGAGTTGCGAAGTTCAGACGGCAGTCGCTTCATTTTAATTACCAGACACCCCAAATCCTGAATCTTGGCCTAAGTATTGTCCGGGCTCCTAAGAGACAGCTTTGGATGCAACTGACGCAATTACAAGCTGTGGTGCGTGACTGACATTTAAGCCCGATTTGACCAATATTTTTTCGTGGATAAATCTATGGTAAAGTGACAAATTTGTTAGATAGTAACTTATTTATTTAGTATCGGAATAAGATTAGTCGAATCGGCCCTAAGTCGTTCCAAATGTGATGGGTACCAATTAATATTCAAATTGGCTAACACACCATTAATAAGGTTTATATTTTGTTCCACATAATAAAAAGGATCTTCAAACCGGTTTCTATTATATCTTTATCTTTTCCTCAAGAGTCAAGTCAAGATTTTTTTTCCCGGTTCATAATAATTATGATGAATATTTGAAGTTTTCAAGTCACTCACCTATAGGCTTAGCTTCTGCAACAGTAGCCCCATTGAGTGGATACTCATTATCCTCAACCGGGGCATCGATGCCTATTCCTTCTTCTTCAATCTGAAATATACACTTACACTCAAAATCATATCTCATTATTGATCTTATGCGTTGGAAGAGCAACTTCACCAACTCCTACCAGATTTGTGTTATTGACCGATTTTCAAATACGCATTTTAGTAGCTTCGATTCGACCAATCTTAATCCGATATCTTTTATATAAAATGAAATCTATTATAAAGCACTGTCATTCTATAGAAATCTGATGTTATATCAAATATTTATCCACGGCAAAATATTGGTCGAAACGGGCCTTATGTATGTATTATCATTCATTAAGTGTTTATCATGTATACTTACAAAATCGTCAGGATTAAATTTCCTTAGCGTAGCGTTAATTTTGTACAGCATATCTATATCGTCTCCAATTTCTTCAATCAGCTTGATAGTATTCGAAGCTGCTTCTCCAAGAGCAGTCAATTGGCTCTTAAATCTAGTCTTTTCTGCATCTCCTAAAGAACCTGTCCTTCTACCTAGATTATGTAGCCTTAGCACATTATTTGATGTGGTTTTCAAACTCTGCAGATTTGCAGCTAAGACTTTTGCAAGAAGGTTTTCATTGCTATGCTTTATTATGTTTTCACTACTGATTTTGTCTTCTGATAAAATTTTCTCGCTGGTCACAGCTCCAGAATTGTCTCTCTTCACTTCTAAGTATTGGCCTTTGGCTCCTCCGTAGAAGGGCAGGTAATCAACCGAAGCCCTGAAGAGTAATAATGTTTTATAAGTTATTTAGGGATTTGACATTATTGTATAATAAAGCAAATTTTAATATTGTATTCATTTCACATGCGATAAAGTTTGTCTATTTATCTAATATGTACGTGCTTCTTTGTTATTTTTTTATTTTAACTTTAGATCTCGTATTTTTTTTTTAGACGAGCAGACGGATCACCTGATGGTAAGCAATTCCGCCGCCCATGGACACCCGCACCACCAGTGAAGTCACAAGTGCGCTGCCAACCTTTTCCCCTTCCCCCATTGGGCCTCCGGTAACCTCACTCACACGGCGAAACACAGCGCAGGCGCTGCTTCACGCCGGTCTTCTGTGAGGCAGTGGTATCACTCCGGTCGAGCCGGCCCATTCATGCCTAAGCGTGGCTCTCCCACATTTCTGTAATTCTGTGAAAACTGTGAATACTTAGTGCTTGTGTGGCATGGATTGTTTTTATGAGATAGGCAGACGGCAGACGAGCAGACGGATCA
Organism: Marasmia exigua; assembly: GCA_019059595.1. Lineage (NCBI taxonomy): Eukaryota > Metazoa > Arthropoda > Insecta > Lepidoptera > Crambidae > Marasmia > Marasmia exigua. The sequence continues at coordinate 27,656,033 of CM032466.1, forward strand.
CCTGATGGTAAACGATTGCAGCCGCCCATGGACAGCGGTGACATCAGTGGAAGTAATTGTTATTTCAAACAATCTTTTGGTGTCATTACGAAAGAACATAATCTCATTTCATATTAAATTTATAAATACTTTTTCTAACATCACAGAATATCAGAATAAATATTACGTTATGTACGTAGTATTCGTGCTTGTACTTGAATTTAAGTTACTTAAAAATATTTAAAAAAACCTTTAAAAGCTCATTTTTATCTACTGTATCATATTTATTGTGTAAAATCAACATTAATGATTTTTACATAAAAGTTTGTAAGCTTCCTTTGAATATTTTGTCATGAAAGCAATGTAAGGCAAACTTTATTATTGAAATTAGATATGATGTGTTATAATATAGATATAGGATGGTTGCGAATGAATGAAACAAGCTTGTGAAAACCACTTCTGTGTAATAATAATAAATTATTTAACAAACTAAGGTCAACATGCTAAGTCGGAAAATAGTTTCAAGATCATCGTCGAAATTACTTTCCGTAACATTTTACAAATAAATGTAAACATACATGTAAACTATAGTAATAAATTATTTAAACAAATTAACAAAACTAATTGATAATACATATAAATTACTTATATTCATAAATGCATGGTCTGATATAGATAAATAGATAAAACATTTATTCGCATTTATGTTGACCCACTTAAATACAAGGAAAAAAACGAAATTAAAAATAAGGTTCAATTAATACAAATGCAAAAAAAAAACAGCTATTAAAAACAAAGACAAACTGTATTCAGTTTCAAATGAATAGAAAGTAAGTAAGCTATTTTTATGTCTTCTATTTAGTTTTAAACTAGACAAATAAATATTGGTTTAATGAGAGAAAGTTTTACACTACCTACCTACTTATTCCAACTTGATTATCCTTTGCAATCGAAATTCTTGCTATCAAAATTTGTGTACAGAATTAGTAAATTGTATTGACTAATATTATTATACTATTGTAACACAATTATAATAATATAACTATTACAAAGCTTGACCAATAAAATCTTCGTGTGTCATGCTGTTTATGGACACCTATACCATCACCATCCGGTGATTGTCGGTAAAAATAAAGAATTACAATATGACAAAGGTTTTTCTGGTCAATCTTGTGTAACAAAGTATGAAAAAATTAGTACCTATAGTAGTCGTATAGATAAAGGTCGGATTGAGCATGTGCTATGCCTCCAGGACCAGCAACCGCGGAAGCCATCGGATTATGGATTATGGTGCCGATGTCATTACGACCGACCACCACGTGGGATACAGGATTCGCCACAGCTATTCCTCGAGGACTACTAACAGCATTGGCGACTGGCTTCAGAACCAGCCAGAACGGATCATTCTTCCAGTAATTTTTCGAAAAGCTCCCACCGTTGTTCTTCCAAGGGTTCTTCACTAAACTGGCACCGTTGTACTGGTACTCATCGGATCTCCTGCTGAATCCACTGCCCTGTCTTCTATAATCCCCTTGGAACTGTCTCCATCCTCGGTAGTATCTATCAATCGAGAAAGAACCAAAGTTAATAGACAATAGGAAGAAAAACAACAAGGTGAGAAAGGTGATCACGTTTGTTCGTTAGGGTGGTAATAAATGACAGGGCCATGGGCAACAACTTTCCCTTCGGGTATTGTTTCTAATAATCTGGGTACGGAACCGTCAATTGCTGATTGACCTTGCAGTCGGGATACGATGGACGAGAGGTCGGAGTCAGGTGACAGAGCTACGACGCGCGCGTGTGGGCCAGCGACAGCTAGGCCTCCAGGTTGAGTGTATGCCAATCCTCCCGGTCCAACGATGGCTGTCCCTCCTCTTCCAGCAGTAGCAACTCCTCCAGGACCAGCAATGGCCACGCCTCCCCTTCGGACCTTCAGTCTGTTGATAAAGAAGCCGGGACTTGGCAACGACGGCTTTTTATGTCCGAAGAATGTCCAATCTCCAAAGCGCAAATCTCCATCGTCTAAATTTACGGTCTTGTTGTCTTCTGGTTCTTCCACGTAAGTCTGTTTAGTGGGTTTTGGTGTCGTTGTTTTGACTGAGAATATTTTCTTCACTTTTTGCAAATTTTCTAAATTATTATCCAAGGAAGCCTTTAATGATGCTGTTCTTTTCTTCAAAGCTCTGCCCTCTCGCGAATTAGTGATCATGTTGACAGTATTATGGTCGTCTTTTGGCTCGACATCTTCATGAGTTAAATCATTTTCAACCTTTGTTTCCTCCACTGACTTTTGTTTTCGATTGCAAACGTCAGCGCTCTGTCCATATTGAATAAAATTGCTCCAACCACCTCCTCCCATTAGAGCGAGTAATGGATCTCTGATCAAGACTGGGAAAAACTGAGCAAACGGTGACTGAATGTTAAAGGGCAATGATGGACGCTGTCTTGTTGAGTAACCCATGGTAGGATCGACAGACATACTGTTCAGGTCATTGTTATAAATATTATTCGATAGCGGCGTGGGTACAATTAGAACTGGCATGCTTGTGATGTAAGGTAAAGGTGCCATTGGTAAATGGTCCACATTGTGTCCAGTAAGATGTTGTTGTGACATACCCATAAATGCATAAGTTGGAAACTGCTGTGCTACTTGATTGTCTTTAATAGGAAGTTTAGTTGGCCCAAAAGCCATATCTCGTGAATTTCGGAGTGTAGGATTGTCATTTAAAGAGTTACTATCTTGATATTTATGTGTTAATGACATTGAATTGAGTTTGCCTGTAGCAATTATTTGTTGAAGTTTTTCTAAAATATCATTGTCAATGACATACCCCCCACCTGTCTGTGGGTCAGTATTATAATTGACCGGTTGCCGTTTATGGGGTGACTTTAGTCCATCATTTACTGATTTTATTTTGTCTAAAATATCTTTCAGATCACTTTCTCCTCCTGGATTTAGTTCATAGGTAAGTGTTCTTTCTTCTTTATTATCTGAATGGTCTACATCTGCTGCATCTATTTCAATAGTCACCGGGATTTTCCCTCTGAAAATTAGACAAGACAAAATTAGATTTACTTGTTTTTGAATTATAAATCCATTACCATTATTAAAGCAAAATAAGTATTAATTTAGCGTGTAATATATGTAAAATAAGCGGTGTTTGGAAGCATGAGTCATTATAATATGAATAATGCCATACCTGAACCATTAGGATCCCAAAATAGTAGATTTCTCGAGCCTGTTTATTACTGTTGGACTCAAAACCACTTGTTTTTTTGTTAGTGTGCTTTTATTTACGTGATGGTGCATCATTCTAGTACATAAAATATTTATTTTTGCAAATACATAAAGTAATATTATAAAGCAGCAGTGAGAGATATATTTTAAACACCTCAAGTAATATCTATTTTATAACGTGGTTTTCTTAATCATCAAGATCTATGAAAGTTTTATTTATAGAGAATTTTAAAAGTTATTTGAAATGTGAGTGTGTATCTTTATTTGGAAAAAGAGTGTGTAACTAATATTTTCTTAAGTTGGAAACAAAATACGAAACTTACTCATTTGATGGTCGGGATGAGACTCCAGCAAAAAAGACTGCAGCCAGGACCTGAAATCCCAAATTTAGGTATATTAACAAATTAAATCATACAAAATCAAATGTGCGAGTATTTTAAGGGAGTTTACGAAAGTTCGGACGAAAGTTTCGGATTTTATCGTTAGATGGTCGTATATCGTTTGTTATTATAATAATTTAAAAAGAAAAGTGTCAGCTTATTTACTGTCCCACTGCAGGCCATCATATAATCAAGTTATTGCTACTATGATAAGATTAGGCTTAATCACCGCGCTTGGCTTATGCGGATTGGTAATCACAAACCCGAGCAGTGTTCGAAAAACTCGAATCGTACTTTATGCTCGACCCAGGAATCGAACCCAGGACTCCGAGATCACGGCCCGGTACTTAAACCGTTAGACCAACAGGGCGTTTAATTCTAATCTTGTAATCGCCTGATAAACCAGGTTTATAAAGTTGTCAAGATCTTGTGTGTTTTCTTAACTTTGACCACTTTAGTTCAAGATCATACCTGTCCGGTACTTTAAACCACTAGACCAACAGGGCATTCAATAATAAATTATTGACCAAATAATTTTTAGCACGGTGCAATTATTATGGTACGTCTAGTCTAAATATTAATATGAACATCTGTCGCATTTTATATACACAGACACGTTGCGCAGCAATCTGTCGATTTTTTCCAAGAAATATTGAACCAAATGTGCTTGACATTAAAAAAAAAAATAGTTTATTGAACAACTTTAACTTAAGACAATTTGTTACAATATATTTTGGTTCTTAACTTAATAGGTAAAGTTGTGGCGAAAAGCGCGTCATATGCACTGGTTGCCATGATTTCTACACTAGGCTAGGCCTGTCACGTTGATAATCATTTAACACCGTCATTTGGTTGATGATCGAAGTAATTTTATAGGAAAACTAAATGTTTTGCCGTCCGTACAATTCTACCGAATAGAAAGTAAGTGTTATCAATGTCTCATTACCATGGATATGTTTTGGTGCAAGTATGTAAAGCATAATGAAACCACTAGTGAATTTGACTGTTATCTGGCTCAAAACGATAAGAATAAATGAATAAGCAATACACAACTTTCACTCTGCTGGTGTCATGTTAAATTAGTTGCAAACCGGATCCCACCGGGTTCCACGGTAGGTGAATCTTCTAGTGCAAAATTTTGTACAAATTAGTTGTGATTTGGAGCAATGAATTGATTAACTAATTGTGAGAATATATTAACCTTTGCAGCTGTTGATTGGGCGTCGATGACTCATTTGGTTTGATTGTGCTCAGATACATTGAACTTGACCTGCAAGGTCGAACTGCTTTCAGCGATGATATTTAAAATCAATGAGAACTATTATTTGATATCAGTAATTTTGTACATATTCAGTAATTTTGTATATTTCATAACTTCTATTAACATTAATATTACACTTTCGAGGAAGGTATTTGCTTATTCAAATTTAGTTTGTTTTAGCAGCAATGCAGTGGCATGATTCAAATATAAATGACTGGTGCAGCTTTAAAAAAAGATACAACAACATTACGTGTGCCTATAAAATTTGAGGGTTCCCCTAAACTTTTTCCAGGATCCCATGATCAGATCCTGATATCCTTATCATGGTACCATTTCGGGACTATCTACTTTCCAACTAAAAAATAATCATCTAAATCGATATAGAAATGGCAAAGTAATCGGCAAACAAACATAAAAAAACATACGAGTCGAATTGAGAACCTCCTCCTTTTTAGATATTTGAAGTCGGTTAAAAACAGAATATAAGAGTTATCTCAATAAAAGAGTTATCTCTGATTGTTTTTTTCTGGTATAATGATTCGTTTATGCTGTGTTTTTCTAGTGTAATATTTAAGTATTTTATTTTGTTGTTTGATACAATTCATTGGCATACGTATCTATACACACGTAAGGACGGATATCAAACAAAACTATTACGGACATCTTATTAATACGAAATAAATCGATGAAAGATAAGATGTTATTGTATGAATGCTACAGATAAAAAAAAACATATTTATTAAAACAGAAATTAAGTCTTATTTGGGATTCGGCGGGTAGACCTAAAACAAGCCCGTGTGGGCTGATGCAATTCAAAGGTTTTAAATTAGTGTCTAGTGTAAATAATACATTTAAAAATTTCATCTCGTGTTCAGGCGGGACTCGAACGAGTCAACAATTCGGCTGTTATTTCATCATCATCATCATCATCATCAGCTCATTTAAGTCGTGGGGACTTAAATGAGCTGATGATGATGGGGCACGGGCCTCCCTCAATCACATGAGGGGTAATTGCCATACTCACCACGCTTGGCAGACGGGTTGGCGAGGGTTTTGATGTAAATGCAGAGTTTTCCTTCTCTGGGTGCTGATGATCATGCCAGCAGATATACCTTAGTCGCCTTTTACGACACCTCGGTAAGAGTGAGGCTGTTATTTACTTCAGATAAATTGCAAAAAATTGCTAATAAATATCAAATAGTGATTAGTGGTCTTTAGTGTACAAATTTGGTGTTTATTTGTGCAGTGAAGTGCCGAAAAGTGATCCTTATAATAAGAATCGTTGGATTGTATCGTTTTTAACACTGCTATTGTTTGTCGAGTGAGTTGTCTCGTGACAACTTGCTTGGACCTAATAGAGTCTTAAAACCCGCGATTGCTTTTAGAGTGATATCCGCTGAATCCGTAGATCGATAAAACGTAAAACACCGGTGTTTTATTGAGTGGCTGAGATTTTGACTGTTGACTACCTACTTATTCTCTAAAAGTTACTTGACATTGGCAAATTACCAAAACGGCAAAGGCTTATTTGATCCGGGTGTATCAGTTATTTGGCATTTGTTATCATCATTTATCTCAACAATGTTAATGAGTTCGACATTTTGTAAGTATGGAAGCAGGAAGTATGCGTCAACAGGCGACAAATGTTTGACATTCTATTGTACTCCTACGTGATCCCGGAAATTAGAAATGTAGGAATACTTGAACTTCAAACGAAGCTTTAGTTATTTCTAACATTATTCATCATCATTATCATCAGCAACCCACACTGGTCCACTGCTGGACATAGGTCTCCCCTAATGCACGCCACTGCTCCCGATTTTCGGCCACTCTCATCCAGCCCACACCAGCCAGCCTTCGAATGTCATCATCCCATCTTGTCGCAGGGCGTCCAACACTACGCTCACCGAGTCGCGGTCTACACTCAAGGACTTTACGGCTCCAACGGCTGTCAGTTCTGCGGCTAATATGACCAGCCCACTGCCACTTCAGTTTGCTAACATTATTAGTACCACCTAATATCTTCCTCGATTGCTTAAAAAGTGCTTATCTCCTCCTTCGTGATGCGCGCTGGCGCCCTGCCTGCGTCTGTTTTTCTGATTGACTATATCCTCAATTTTTTAAAGCTAGAGCAAACAGGCTACTTCTGGGTGAGCTCGCTCCATCTTAGGCGTCTTCTCAACTCTTAGAGTTCAGTTTGAAGCCAAGAACCAATAGAAAAACGACGCCATGCACCCCCAGTCCGCTTGTGACCACGACCGTTGTAACGCGGTCGAAACGTCAAGCTGTGAGTATATGCTACTACGAGTATGTTCTTACATATAAAAATAAACGCGTTTTGTCCCGTGTACATTAATTTTATTTGTATACTGCAACGCGAAAAATTAAAATCTTATAAATTAAAATGTATCTTTAAAACAGAACTAAACGCCCTTGCAGTGACTAATTTCACTGTGGCCTTAAAAATTACTCTGCAAGTTTAGTCATACTGATGCATATTTAGTCATAGTCGAAGGGTTTTGGATTCAAAAACGTTGGTAATTGAAATGAATATATTATTGATTTTATTTTCACACTTGACAAACAGAGAGATTTGTCGTCAGAGCGTCCACCATCACACATTGGAACCCAAATGGTCTCGCACAGTACGGTTCCAGAGGAATTTCCTCCCGCGAACGCTCCAGCTGTGGAATGAGCTACCATCAGAGGTTTCTTCGAGGAATACAGCATAAGATACTTAAAAAAAGGAGTGTTAATATTTTTAAGGGGTCAGCAGCGCGTATGCAGGTCCTCTGCAGTTGCAAACGTCCATAGGCTGCGGAAATCGCTTACCAGTAGGCGAGCCGAACGCTTGTTTGCCACCGACGTATTGCTTATATAAAAAAAAAATCTCGTGATAACCACTGTTTCCTTAGTATCTGAGTGTTGTTTGCTAAATAATTTGGTGCGGTAGATTCATTCATTACAGTGACTCTCAATGATTGGTGGAATTATTTTAGAATTTAGATATTTGTGACTTTGCAGAAACAAGTACACACGTCTCTTTTATATTAATATTGACCGGTTAAATTTTTGAGGGTTCCGACAAGTTCGTCTCACCAGGCACAGTGCCTTTTGCAGCAAAAACAAGTTGAAGAAAAACTAAGCATCATTCTTATTAACCTCCGCACACATTCACTTAAGATTGAAATTAAAATATCGATAACATTGACCACTAAGAATTCCAGTCATGTACAAGCAATATTGAATTGTAAAGTATAACGGGGTAAGTGCATTTTCTGTTTGTTTTTGTGAACAAGAAGCGTGTCAAATCGAGAGTGGTCTGTATTGCTTTGGCAGTGCGCCGAAAACTCATTTTTGCCACAATGCAATTACAAACAGTGGGATAACTTAATTCGTTTTTCACAATTAAAATCTCAGATAACATTACCTTCAAAACAAAACCTAAAAGATACGATTGATCAAAGTAAGAAAACATTTTGGCTTAGAAATTTCTAATGTACCTAAACATAATCTGTTGACTTCCGTGCACTGAACGTGCAAAATAATCTGGTATATTTTTAAGTACTAAATGAAACAAGATGCTTTCGCACGTTCAGAGTACATAGCAGCTAGGTGCATGTATAAACTGCCACATTTGCAACATTTAAGGTTCAATGTTAGAAAAGAAAGATTGTAGTAAATTATTTGTGGTTCCCCTCTTAGCGTGTAATTCCCGATTGTGTCCAAAGCTACCGCTCTCGAGCCCGAGGTATGCTTGGACCGTGATTTGTGTGGGAGTCTGGTAATAATTACAATGAAGCGATTGCCGTCTGGCCTTCGCTACCCTTTAACTGGGGAACTAGACCAGCTGAATCATGGTTACATGTTTCAGAAGCTATCCGAAACGTTCAGGCTTCCTTACCTTGTTTTCCCTCACCACCGAGCTAATGGTAGAGATTTGCACATAGGAATGAAAAATCCATAGGTGCATGCTCGGATTCGAACTACGACCTCCCATCGTACTACTGAGTTACCATTGCTCTTGATGAAGTAAATGTATGGTTGACTATAATAAATTAATACTACACCAGTTATAATATTACTACTTCTAGCTCTGAAAGTTTTTGCACGAGAGTCAGTGTCATTGTGATTTTGGTCTCAAATCAATACAATGCCAAATCTTTAAAGTGACTCCGGAACCAAAAATTGCCACTCTCACAGTATTGCACTGCTGGGGATGCAATGTAGTATAAATAAATAAATTCACATAAGATCTCATACATCAACGTGATTCGTATTAGTTCCGTACATAACTAGCAAAAAATTACAGATATATAATTATAAATATCTAATTCAATAAAAATAATATATTTAAGGAAGCTCTTATGAATCTTCCCATATAAAGGGGTAATAAATATAGAGTCCAATACACCGTTATTTTTTGTGAATGAAGCCCACTTAGCATGTTAGATCAACAAAGTAAGCGACAAATAAATCAGCTGTTCCATACATTATTGCCGGTTAGATATTCTACTTTGGTTGGAACAGCAGATTTTTTTTCGCTTATTTTGTTGATCTAGTCTACTAAATGGAATTAATTACCATTATGAGGTTTTCGGGATGTAAACGACAAAAAATAACGGCGTAATATATATTGTAGTTTTACTGTTTTACTTTCTATACTAGCGACAATGTTGTTCGTAAATGGTCAAATTGTGGGTCGAATACTTATGGCGATCGGTGTTTTGGCGATTGGACCGTTAACATGGGAGGCGTCGTCGCGTTTTTGGACATTACCATGTTATCAAAATGTCCTACATGATCCAAAAATAACATGTATAAAATAAGTTTCATTAAGGAAAGTCTGCAATAAAAAGTTAATTATTTAGAAGAAATCATTTGTCAAATGAGTCATTGTTACTTGAAATAAATAAAAATTTAAATTGAAATATGTATATATCCGGAGAGTTACCATGTTTCTACAATCTGTCAATTTCGTCAGCCGATTGTACCAAACGTCTCAGATATTTAGGAAAGAATCGATAAAAGAAATTTGATAGATCTATTTATCTAGATTACATATACTCGTATAAATAAAAAAAATCTGGTATATTTCCGAGGAAGTCATTCTTTTTGTATATTCTACGCATCAATAGTACGCAATCCGCATGCGCGCAACTAATATCCCTCCAGGAACTTGAAAATAAGGCTTCTTGTTTAGACGACTGGTTTAAAACAGTGATAGTGAACGCTGCCTTTTGTCCAAGGGTTGCGGGTTCGATCCCCGCACAGTTCAATCATTTGTGGGCATGAACATATTTGTTTGCATTAGTCTGGGTGTTTTTTATGTATAATAAGTACAAAAGAAAATATTTGATTTGTATATTTGTATTCCCATCGTTAATTCTGATATCCGTAACTTAGGTGCTTGAGCTACCTATCTCGGAGTCAGATCAATGTATGTGATGTTGTGAAATATTTATTTATTTTTATTATGCGTAAGAGTTTAGTTAATCATTTATTTATCTTTGATTGTCTCCATAAAATTGTAAAAAAGCATAAGTTTCGCACCACACATCACAATGGCCTTGACAATCATTAAAAACAATTTAAATAGCCGCGGCAGCTTCAAATAGAAAGTAAATGCTTGTACTAGACAAGTCTGTTCTCACTTACGGTTTTGTTGACTTTACAACCAGGTTTATGATTGATATCTCCTTTTGTCTGGCTATAGAGGTCTCGGGGTCAGGCTCTCCAAGTGTACACGGGCCTAATCTCGCTACGCCTATTGTCGTGTGTATGAACAGGTTGTAAATGTTTTGTTCTGCATGGTTAAATTACTGTTGAAGAAAGCGCGAAGTTGTCATTTGTGGGTGTGACAGGATGAAATGATATTTATCGTGGTACATACAGCTTATGGGTTCAAATCACGTGTTTTGAAGACAGAGATTTAGATTGCCGTGATTTTACTGCACATTCATCATCATCATCATCATTTCAGGCAATAATCGTCCACTGCTGGATATAGGCCTCCCCCAATGATCTACACACAGATTGGTTTTGTGCCACCTGCATCCAAGCGATTTCCGTGACCTTCCCCAGATCGTCGGTCCACCGTGTGGCGCCTGCCACGGCTTCGACCTCCTATACTATACATTGTTTTGATGGGTTTGTATTTTTTTTTAATGTGACACAGTATATTGGCCCGCATTAAATAAATATTTCACAACATCACATAAATTGATCTGACTCCATTAGCCTAATGGTAAGCAAAAGAAGAGCCCACGTTGCAATTACAACGGACTTTTCAACTGCGATATCATTAGCAAGCATTCATAAAGTTGATTGAAATCAAGCTGTCATAGTTTTAGCGTGGAAAGCCGAGGGCTTAACTAGTGTAGGTAAAGAGGGTAATGGTCTAACCACGTGCCGACTTATCGCAGATCTCTCATGACAGGCAAATGTTATGGCTGTTGTCTAACTAGGCAGTTTTATGGACTGCCATAATCTAGTAGAACAGTAGTTTGAGGTGGCTGGTTTTGAATTTCAATTTAAGTCGGAAAAAAGGGGGTTTTAAAGGTTGGCAGCGCACTTGTGAATCCACTGGTGTCGCGGGTGTTCATGGGCGACGGCAATCGCTTACCATCAGGTGATCCGTCTGCTCGTCTGCCACCTATCATATAAAAAAGTGTCCGTAGAAAGTGGAAACAGTACTTTTTAAAGTAACTACTTTGTAATTGAAAAGCTTGCTTTGCTTTGAATGCTTTTAAACTTCAGTTTCGATTCAATGATCGAACGATGATGAACTGTCAGAACTATAGAATATGGTGAAATAACTACATAAACGAATATATAGGATTAGATTATTAAAATTACAAAACAAATAATTAAATTAACGTCTTATGTTAATTTAATTATTTGTTTTGTAATCATTATAGATCTATTTATTAATTAGAAAATTGTATTTTTACATTTAAATATTTTTGTAGTATTGGCTTAGACAAAGTATTGGTTACGTTGATATTGGTTATACTCGTATTGGACTGCTTCGGTGCCGTAGTGTTTAGTGGGTCGCACTCTAAAGCGACGACTGCGCACTGGGACCGAACAATTTGTATCTAAGTTTTCGGTAAGAAATTCTTAGTGTCAGCCCGGAGTCTGGAAGTTGGCGGTATTGTATCCCCGTGCCTCGCAAAGCATGTTTTGCCGTTGGTCCTGCGCCCAATCCCTCTCCGGTCGTGTCACGCTGGTGTCCCATCGGAATATGAGGTTAAGAGAATAGAGAGTGCACTTGTGTTTGCGCACACACTTGAGCACTATAATATATGCTGCGTATGTGGCTGACCGTTGAGATTGGCCGCCGTAGCGTAGTGTAATCGGTTGGAGGATATACTATATATTGGTTATGACTTATCAAATTAAAATTTTCCTACAGTAACCCTCAGTTTTATTTCATTTTGTCTTTCTGTTAACGTTAGTCGTCGATTAAAATATCATGGCGGAGATGTATCTATATATTTATTTACAAAGTATGTATACTTGATCAGTTTATCAGCTTATCTAAACACATTAAGTTACGGTAAAGCTGCATTTTTTCGTTGTTTTAATTTACACAATGTTCAAACTCAAATATAGTCGCGGGTAGGGACCTAGGTGATATTCCTAGATGCCATATTATTTCTGGTCGGTCGAGTTTTTGTCACTCCACAATTTGTTGAAAGGTTAACCAGTCTGCCTGTAGAACATAAATTGCATTGTAATAATGGAGGTGGGCTATTTTGATTTTGAACATAATAGCAAAGGCAAGGTCTTAAAATAGAGCAGCACTAATGATTAAACCGACTAAAGAGCAATAGAATAGGAATTCAAGAGTAAATTAAATAATAATATCCTCCACCGATCCGCCGCGTACGCAGGATATATTATAGTGCTCAAATGTGTGCGCAAAAACAAGTGCACTCTCTTCCCTTGCCCTCATATTCCGATGGGACACTGCTGTGACATGACCGGAGAGGGATCGTGTGCAGGACCAACAGCTTAACGTATGTGTGTACGTACGTGTTTTTCGAGCCACGGAGATACAAGACCGCCAACTTCCAGCGACCCACTAACCACTGAGCCACCGAGTCAGACGATAACAAATATTTACATGACCAAGGACTATACTTGGTTACATTCTCATAGTGTACAGTTGTCAATAAATTATTGAGATCAAAATCATTAATTTAGCGGACCTTCACATGTAAGTATTGGCCCTATCAATCAGAATCTTTACTCAAATTAGTTTTACCTACTCAAAGTTTGCATTGGTAAAGGTTTGCTTTACATTTTATGTTAATCTTACTTTAAAAGATGCTCCATGTTGTTATATTTTTTTTTCATGTTTGTTACGCGATCAAGTCAGTGCCTGCATCGAATTAAAAAATATATATATATGTATTTTAGTGGTTTTCCTCAATGGTACCTAACATAATTATATTCGTTGCGAATTCGGAGCAAATCAGTGGAAAATAAGAATAAGTGGTCTTACTTAGAATCATCTATTTCACCATATTGTAATAGTTTTCCTTCTAAGCCACGTCTATAAGCTGTTTTCAAGAGTGATCACGAACCGTCTTGCGCGGTGACTCGACGAATTCCAACCACCGGAACAGGCTGGGTTTCGGAGCGGATACGGCACCATAGATCACATCCACACAGTGTGGCAGATTATACAGAAGACAGAAGAGTATAATTAGCCCCCGTGTCTAGCATTTGTGGATTATGAGAAGGCCTTTGACTCGGTTACCTACGTTTAAAGATAATGTTGAATTTCTTCCATTCATTCGCAGAAAAATATGAAAAAAAAAAACAACATATGTATCTTTAAAAATACTTTTCAAACATGATAAAATAGATGACTCGAAGTAAGATGACTTTATGCTTATTTTTCACTGGGGGTGCGAGTTACGCCTACGCAATCTGTTCGCTGCGTGTCCGCGCCGCTTTTAAAACTGCAATGCTGCAAAAAATGCCAATTGCAATCCGCCATCCGCCGTGGCGAATAAACTACGACCGCAATAAACTACGATTACGAACATTTTTGGACCAGATGGTCGAAGAATTTGGTTTGATTTTGAATCAACAGGACAACCCATTTAATTTTTATTAGTTGTGCCGCCACTGAACCGAATAAGCAGCCTCCTTTTTAGTCGGTTAGACTCTTTCCAGAGTGGTCGTGGTCATCAATGCGAATCACGAAGAGTCACGTTGATAGAACGTTTAAGAAGAATCAGAATGATCTAAGTTTGTTTGGGACAAGCAGTCTTACGTTCTAATTCTATTCCGATTCTAACTGATCAATTCAGACGATTCTAAAACCGGATGTAAAGTCTTAGTGGCATAAAGACAAATCATGTGAATAAACAAAACAGTGTTCACACATCATTTGTTTTGATCTAATCATAAAGAGGCGCAGTGTCCTCTTTATTTAGACATCCGTCCGTCTAAAATCCTTATTTAATTTATATGAATGAATATCTAGTCTTTATATTATTTTATCCAAGCATAACATATTTATTTATTAGTATATAATATTGAGTTTATTTATGTATCAGCATTATCAATATTTTAATATGTATATATACAGTTCACTTTAATTTCCCCTTTTTCAATATTGCACCACCTACTCTTCCCTACCATCAAATTTCCTTTGCCTGAAGGTTGTCTGGTAGAAATCGCTTCCAGCGATAAGACTGCCGAAATTGTACAATTAAGTTTCTGTAATGCCTAGTTTTTTGTTGTGTTTTTTTTGTGCAATAAAGTACATCTATCTATCTATCTATCCTTATTCAAAGAAAAGACCCACATGATATATGCCAAAGTTTTTAATTGTAAATAAAAACGAGACATTTTATTTAATTTAAGCAAAATACATTTTTTTTACATCTATAATTATACCATATACATAAAAATAAATTTTATTAACTGTTTTTAATTTTGTAATCTAGGATTGGACTTTTATTGCTGTCCATTAATTCCATAAATATTGAACTTGTTTAAATGATCTTTTAAAACGGTTTAGCTTATCATAATGGCCAGTTATAAAACATCAATGTTTGGTAAACTTTTAAGTGTTTTATAAAAATCCTGCTTTATTTAAATGTGAATGATTATATTAGCCTTAGAAATCTAAGATATTTTAATTACTTTTGGGGGAATTGCGTTGACTGGACTTTTACCTACTTTTTAACAATTTATCAATGTATCTTTAAATATTTTTATTGAGTACCTATTTAACCGCTCTGTCGCATGCATCACACGCTTAACGCACTCTTGACATTGCATCCAGAACTAGACATATTTACCGATAATTTTAAGTCCTTAGTAAATAAAATTGATATGTGTTTATAAATACAATAAGAGCTGATTATGTATAATTATGTAATTGGGTTTATCCCGTATAATTATATTAAATAAATAAATAAATAAATTAATATTGATCATTGAACTTATCAAAGTATTATATTTTAAATAATCTACTCCTATTTAGATATATTTTTTCACAAAGTCCGAAACCGTTCAAGTAAAGCTCAAGTTCAAGTCCGTAACCTTATAGTACAATAGTCAAAAACTGCACGGAACCATTGAATACATTTTTTTTTTTAAAAATATTTGAAGTTGCACTCACCAAAAACCCGATCATGTATTGTTGTGTCATCGCTCCTGATTGATGCGAAATAGCAAAAAAAAACCCAAGGAAGCCGAGACTAAGTTTGAGTCTCTCAGCGGAGTAAGTAAAAAAAAACGAAAAGGCAGCACACGTGTGGTTTCCTCAACGGTCCACTCCGGAATTAGAAGCTCCGTGGGCCCGGCCAGCTTTTTGCTGGACCACGGACGAGGAGGGCCCTACCGCCTTTCACTTTCTCGATTGGAAGTCTGTACGAGTTAAGTGATTTTGGGTTTACTATAAATAACTTTATACACAAAACACAGTTACAATACTACAAGTAAGTACTATGTGTTTTTGTAATTTCGTGTTTTCAGGTGAAGTGTTGATAACATGTAGTACGAACTGGAGGTTGGAGTTGACATAAGTAGTTAGCATTGAACAGGGATAACTTCCGCTCTTCTGTATACTAAGTCGATGTCACATGTCCTAAATAAACTATTTGGTCATCATACGATTATTAAATTGAAACTTTGGTATTGGTATGCATAGTTCTTTTGTATGGTATTCATGAGACATTCGCCATGTTTTTTCATTTCGAAAATCCTGAGAATTGGGCACCTGAATGACTTTTTGATTGAATTCAGTCATGAATAGATCTTAATACATGTTATATGAAATAATGTTTTCCATTATTTCAGTATTTAATGGCTTTTTTTATTCTAAAATCTGAATATATTATCACAACTATTTACGTTTTCATCATCTCTACATATTTGATATATTTTCTGATATATTCTCTTGCAAGCTATATGTTGGATTACTCCAATTTTCTTTCTCACATTTATTCCTTCAATGGTTAACATTTTGTTTAACAATATCTGCGTATCAATAGAGGGATACTTATAGAAAATTGTAAAAAAATCTAAACAGTCTACATTCGAACAACTTTGTTGACATAATCGAGTATAAATCGTGTTCCAATGGTACCTCAATCTTGTCAGGGATGTGAAATTCGAAAGTCAAAGTTCCTTGCAAATAAATTACTTTTCATCAATCTATCACTACTTACATTTTTTTGTCAATTTTCGCTCTTTCATCACTTTACTAGGAATAGTATAAAAATCTAACGAGCAATGAATAGAACCGGTTTTTTCAATAAGATTTAATATAAATGTGCAAAAGATGCGAGGAAATTGAATAAACATTTGTGGGTGTAAATGATTGGGCATTGTGTATGATTGGGTGACCTGGTGACTTGGATATTTTTGGATTATACGGAAGCTAACATTTTATCATAAAATTGTTTTTGATGTGATAAAACGATATGATAAAGAGAAAGGAAACAAATATTTCAGCAAATCATTCATCATGGTTGGCGCCAGAATTTTGTTATGCTTTTTTTATTAATAACAAAAAATGTAATAACATTTTTTTAAGACCGGTTTTGTGCAATAAAGTGTATGTCACAATAGATAAATATCTGTCTAATTCACTAAATAACGAGTCTTTACTATTTTAAATATACATTTTTTTCTGTTACACTGAAATCTCCTTTTTTTTAGTTTCGCAGAGGGAATGCTGCCGGCTCCTAGAGATGAGCCGTCTACCTTCTGCATACCAGGCCACCGAGGGGCGGCCGGGTTATGTGGGGCACACCTTTTGGCGGGGGCTTCGCCTAAAGAGATGCCGGGCAAAGGCATACCCAACCCAGCTCAAAAGCCGTATGATATCAGACAATTATTATTCCATGTTTCTTTATCATGGTTCCTGTTAAGTATTTGGTTCATTTTCCGTTGGTTATTTTTATAAGTATTTTTAGTACAAAGAGGTTAGTTACCGCTTTGGTTCATTTTCTTATGATTATTTGCTAAGTATATTTAGTGCAAGGAGGTTAGTCACCGCAGTAAATATTGTCTCTGGTATGTTGGTCTCGTTCTGTGGGTGTTTTTGTTTATGTAGCGGTATTATCAAGGTTGTGTTCGGTTCGTTGAATAAAACAGTCGGTTTTTTGAATAAAAATGTTAACAAATAAAAGTTGTAAATGTAATGTGTACCTTTTCTCTATTCATATGTCGTTATATTCTTAAGAAAATGTCAGTGATTTGATTATTATTGTATAACTATTTATACGCCTTATTTTTTTAACCGTCTGAGACACTTCTTCAGGGCACGAAAACAAACACTTTGTCCTATGAACATAGATTCGTATTTAAAAAATAAATACATTCACCTTGCCTTACAAATTGCATTAATCAGCTGATCACTTTTGAATCGAAAGGTGTTTTTTTTTATTTAAATTAGCTCAGTGGTCGAGGGAAACATCGTGAGGAAACCTACACGTCTAAGGGTTGCGAAAGTCAGACGCCAGTCGCTTCATCATAATTACTAGTCTCTCCAAATCCTGAATCGTGGACCAAGGATACCCCAGACTCCAAGCGTTGGACACAACCGACAATAACACCCTGAGATGCTGGTGGAGCCTCCCTGTCAGTATCCATCTCGTTAGCCATGATTGGTAGCATGTATTGTTAAATCACTTAGATCTTTATTCATTCATCATTTCAGCCAATAGACGTCCACTGCTGGACAAAGGCCTCCCCCAATATTCTCCAAACAGATCGGTCCTGTGCCGCCCGCATCCAATGGATTCCCGCGACCTTCACCAGATCGTCGGTCCACCTTGTGGGCGGCCTGTACACGCCTGCGACTTCCTGTACGTGGCCTCCATTCGAGGACCTCTTCGCCCCAACGGCCGTCTGTTCTCCTCGCTATGTGCCCTGCCCTGCCCTTTATTCATTATTGTTCAATAAACCTTTTCTAACTCTAACAGTGTTATAGAGCAGTTTGGACGCTTGTAACAATAAAGTATTTATATATTTTTTTAAATATGATGATACATGCTTTATAGCAATATCCCAACCGATTACGGCTACGTCGGCCAATCTCAACGATCAGCCACATACGCAGGATATATTATAGTGTTCAAGTGTGTCGCAAACACAAGTGCACTCTCTATTCCCTTACCCTCATATTCCGATGGGACACTACTGTGACACGACCGGAGAGGGATCGGGCGCAGGACCAACAGCTTAACGTGCTTTCCGAAGCACGGGAGTACAAGACCGACAACTTCCAGACGCCGGGCTGCCAGTACGAATTTCTTACCGAAATCTTAGGTACAATTTTTTGGCCCGACCCGGGGATTGAACACGGGACCTCTTGCGCAGCCGTCGCTTTAAAGTGCGACCCACTAACCACTGCGCCAGCGAGACAGTCGAACTGCTTTATAACACCGTGTTAGTTAACAAAAGTTAAAAAACATTTATGAATAAGAACCATAGTTTCTGTGCTTAGCTTCCATAGTTTTAATTCTTGGCGTCGACAGCCCTCAACTTATCACACTTTCATGTTTACTTACCTCAATATCTTGATCTTGAACTTGACCATATTCTATATTTGCCTAACTAATAATCTTTTTTTGCCACTGAAGGTGAGCAAGCTTAAATAATTGTTTATTTCTCTCATCACAGAGCACGAAACATGCGTACTAAAATAGAAGAAAAAAAAGAGAAAGAAAATACATTTATTGACCTATTATATATTTATTTATTCTTACGCCAAAGGTCGTGGGTTCGATCCCCACCCTGGACAAACATTCGTGCGATGAACACTTGTGTTTGTTCAGTGTCTGGGTGTAATATATGTATTTTAGTATATATTTGTGTTCCTGTTGTCTGATATCTGTAACACAAGTGCTTAAGCTACTTAGTACGGAATCAGGTCAGCGTATGAGATGTTGTGAGAATTATTATTATTATATTATTATTATTTATTGACCATCACAACACAGAAACAGTAAATATGTACAATAGGCATAACACGACACGATACAGATACAAAGAGAAGAGGCGGTATAAGAATAGGTGGTGTGGTTGTGTGTGGTCAATCAGGTCCCGACCTCAACATTTGCTGCTACGGGATTATCTGCGGTGCCGCAGCAGCGCTGGTATTCCGGTGGGACCTGGTTGCGAGTATTGTATAAGTAAATAAATAGCTATAAGTATATACACGTATAATATATATTGAAAGATATGTGGACTCATCATCAGCCCATTTAATTCCCCACTGCTGGGGCACGGGCCTCCCTCAATCACATGAGGGGTATTTGCCATACTCACCACGCTTGGCAGACGGGTTGGCGAGGGTTTTGATATAAATGCAGAGTTTTCCTTCTCTGGGTGCTGATGATCATGCCAGCAGCTTTACCTTAGTCGCCTTTTACGACACCTCGGTAAGAGTGAGGGTGGCCTATTCTACTCTGCCGGGGACCACACGGCATGTGGACTATGTGGCAGATATACAATTATTTGACAAATTCGAGCTTTTTTTTAAAACACACACAAAAGCCAGAGGGAATTATAAAAAAAAATACAAGTCTTATACTAGTAGTCTTAACTTAATTCCTATCACTTGTGAGAGACTGGTGCCTGAAGTAGCTTAATAGCCACATGGAGGGAAGTGACGATGGGGCTACACTAGAGTATTATCTTCTACAACCTGTGCGGATAAAGAATGGGATCAGAAATGGCGGCGCATATATTCACTTCTCGCTCGCACACTATTTGTGTAGAGTATAGTGTGCGAGCGAGAAGTGACTTGAGCGCAATAACATATCCTGCGTACGTGGCTGATCGTTGACATTGGCCGTCGTAGCCGTAATCGGTTGGCGGATATTATAGTGTAGTTGCATAGAAATTTGAGGCATCATCCTGCGTTGCCAATTATTGATAGGTACGAAAAACTACCAGCTATGTGAGTTGAGCTAAACTGAGCTTGTAAGTTGTTATCCTGAAAAATACGTATTTTACGTAAGTTGTTTATGCGCACCCTTTAAACACACACACGCATGCACATACACATTCTACGGAATGATTTTGGGTAGTTAAATATATAGTGAGGTATGGTAGGGTACCAATAAGGTAACGTACTCACCAAACAGTATATTTTGGCGGTATTTGGTAATAATATATAACGAGAAAGTTTTACTATTTGAATAGTCAAAGCTTAGGTATTAGACTAAAATAACGTAACAGAGTCTAGAAATGTTTTTGAGTACCCTTATTTAATTTAAAACATTTCGCTCTATCTAAGCACGAAGGCTTCCTAGATTTAAGACTTTTCTTTTGGAGAAAGTGGTACGTTTTATGGTTACTATTTTGCTTACATAAATTCGTATTCGACTACAATATGACTTGGTGTTTTGCAATTTGCAAACGTGATCTTGTGGATTTAACACAAAAATTACCTACGAACAAAAATAATGAAGTGTTTATCATACTTTTAAAGGATACTCTGACTGCCTCGGTGGCGCAATGGTTAGTGGGTCGCACTTTAAAGCGACGGTTGCGCCTGGGGTCCCGGGTTCGATCCCCGGGTCGGGCCAAAATTTGTACCAGAGGTTTTGTTAAGAAATTCTCAGTGTTAGCCCGGAGTCTGGAAGTTAGCGGTCTTGTACCGCCGTGCCTCGAAAAGCACGTTAAGCCGTTGGTCCTGCGCCTAATCCCTCTTCGGTCGTGTCACTCTAGTGTCCCATCGAAATAAGAGGGTACGGGAATAGAGAGTGCACTTGTGTCTGCGCAAATACTTGTGCACTATAATATGTCCTGCGTCGATGGCTAATCGCTGAGATTGGCCGCTATGACCGAGATATCGGTTAAGAGGACATTAAAGGATACTCGTACTCGTATTTGAATGAAAATAATTTAAACATATTAGTAACACAAAAATTGTACTATATTTTTCAGTTAATGGTGACATTTTGTAAAACATTTTGTTTTTTTAAAAGAGTGACTGCTGAGTTTCTTGCTGGTGTCTTCAGAAAACTACATTCCGAACCTGTGGTAAACATGTTGAAATTCATAAGTGTTTTGCATGGACCTAAATTGAATAAACAATTTTCATTTTCATTTTCATTCCATTGCCAAAGGTTTTATCTACCTACTCAAAATAAATTCAAGTTAAGTCATAAAGATCAAACTAGTTCATGAAGATTGATGTGTAAACAATTTTTTATTGATTTGTAATTTATTAGATGACATTGTTTTTAAGATAAAAAATTCAGCTTGTATAGTGAAAACCCAAAAAAATCTAAATTAATATCCCATATAAATATCCTCGCTTCCCAACACGTAAACTATTTAGCATACCTAGTCACAAGACTAACTTAGGTACTCATAGCCCCCTCGCTGGAATATGCAAGGAGTACAATGAAATCATGAATAAAATACCCACTCTCGACATTTACCACGACTTGGCTAGAATATTCAAGGAAAAAAATAACATTTTTTTTGCAGTCTTCCAGTGTTTCCTCAATTAATGTTTAGGTCCACTTGAACTTTGTTTAGATTTTAAGTTTAAAATTAGTTATAAATTAGCTACAATATTATGAACGCTGTGTATACCTGAAATTGGCAAACATATTTGAATATTTCCTTTTTTAGTTACCTGCTGTCTGTTGTGATTGTTTTATGTGTATGGTATAGGTAGTTAGTTCTTGGTTCATTTAAATCTTCAGATGTCTCAGATATACTTTTTTTATATTGATTTTCTATTGTGTTTGCTAACTGGTCAGGACGAAGTTATACTCGTATAATAATAATATTTTTTGGCATCTAACGCCTCGAGTGAACGAAATGATTCACTATCCGTCGACATTAATTTCTACATATGGTACCTTGTCAATAGCTCTTTGATATTTTTATTGTTGAGATATTTTTTTCATGTAAAAGCTGTTAGCTATCCTAAAAAAATCAAATCAGATTTCATACTGGAGTCTTTTCAATGCAAAGGTGGTTTTCTCCACGTCCATATCGCACTAAAAAAAACACCCTGTAAAAGACTAACCAAGACTTGATTACTTTTTCTCTATAAAAAGAAATGAAATTTCTTAGTAAATCAAATTATTAGTACCTATAACTATTTAGATTTTATTATGAGACCGGCCATTGAACATTTTATGCACATTTACTTGGTACCAACATCCAAGCTAAATCTAACTTTACTCTTCCAAATAAAAGCTAAATTTCCAAGCTGTACATTAGTACTAAAGATTAGACTTTGAGGGCACAATCATATGATGACTTCTAAGCACGTAATTTTAACAATAAATCCTTATTCCTCGTTAAGACGAGAATCCGAGAATTACACGCTAAGGCGTGTAATTCTCGGATGCATGCAAAGCTGTCGCTTTAGAATCCGGCTTTAGAATTTGGGGAGTCTGGTAGTTACAATAAATAAATAGGTATTTCACAATATCACGTACATTGATCTGACTCCGAGTTGGGTAGCTCAAGCACCTGTGTTACGGATATCAGAATCAACAGCGGAATTACAAATATACACATATAATACTTTTTCTTTTTGGAAATACATACTTATAATACATACATATACCCAGACCAATACAAACAGACATGTTCATGCACACAAATGTTTGTACTGTGCGGGGACCCTTGGACCAAAGGCAGCGTTCACTACCATTGTTCCAAACGGGTCGTCATTATGATTACACGTTTCATATACTATCTGAAATATGCAGATTTTCTCACAATGGAAACATTATGCCGAGCTAGTGGTAGAAATATTGGCATAGGTTTGTAAAATTCAGGGATGCTTGCTCGGATTCGAACCCTAACCCTCCGCATGTAAGGCGCGTTATTATCCACCGAGCTACCATAGCTCTAACAATACTAATACTATTCCAAATGATATATCGTTATTATAATCTACAAATCTATCGCTAACGACTACTAAATTCTATATTTACATACAATCAAAGGTACATTTACAATCGTTAAGAAAAAAACACTTTTACTCGAGATTCACACGGACGACATTTGCGAAACAATACCAAGAACAAGTACCATTATGAAGGTCACTTTCTTCTGTGCATCATTAAATTCGACCTTTTGGCACTCAGTGCTTACACAGTAGCTATAAATAAAGCCATTAGAGACAGGTCCTTTTGAACGGAAGTTTTAGTTACCAAAACTACCTATTAGTTGCGTTGTGACAGCCCTCGCTAATTCTTGTGCCCTTAGGCTAGGGAGCCCGCTGGTGCGTGGTACGGGGGCACCAGCTCCAGCATTGCACAGGCTCCCTTTGCTGCCCGATAGGGACGGCTCAGTTCTCCCGGCTGTACCTATCCCCTCTCCCGGCACGTCCGGGGGAGGAACCGTCTAGTCGGCCGTATAGGCAGACATCCGCCCGGGGAATATCGTGGAGGGAGGCTTTGGCTGTATCACCATGATATTCCCCAATATGGGCGATGAGGGAGAACCGCAGGGGGTTTAGTGGGTATGCCTTTGCCTGGCTTCTCTTTGGGAAAAGCCCCCCGCCAAAGGAGAGCCCCACATAACCCGGCCACCCCCCGGTGGTCTAGTATGCATAAGGTAGTCGGCTCATCTCTTGAGCCGGAGGCATTCCCCCTGCGAAACCAAAAAAAAGGGGTGTTTAGAATACTGCCAAGGTATTCCCGGCTTGTTGTAAGAGGCGACTAATAGGGCCTTCAGAGTACGCGAGCTAAACCACTATTGCGAAGTGGCTTGCTCAGTGTACGACTCTGCAGGGGACGACGTCATTGGGTAGCCTGGTACTACATACATCAGAATAGGCTAGGGCGGCGAGCGGGGTTAGCGGACGGTCCAGTCCCGGCTGTGGGATTTCCGATCGTGATTGCACTGAGATGGAAACTCTGGTTTTGGTTAGGGTTAGAGTCCCACACACTATCTTGTTCCCTACATGTGATAAGGTGAAGGCCATGTTGGTTTCCTATGGGAAAAAAGCCCTCGCTTTATCTTCTTCTTCTTTAGCCATTTTCAATCTCTAGGGTGTATTGTTGTCGATCTTGGACGGTTTCTATCCACTTTGTTCCTGCCAGCCTTTTGATGTCGTCACACCAACGCATTTGGGGTCTTCCTCTTAGGCGTTTCTCGCCCCACGGTCTCCACTCTACCACTTCCTTGCACTACGAGCCCTACTACCACCACAAAATTGATTCTATTTGTTGTTATTGTATAATACTTGTATTTTGTTTTTGTGCAATTAATAATATTTATCTATCTATAGATAGACATCACAACGCCGTGCCTTCTGCCTACATTGCGTGTTTAGTGATGGATAGGGCACACTAGCGACGCCAATCGATTTTAATTTCTAGTTCCTAAACCGGATTTTAAACTATTTCGGGGTTACACCTTCTCGGCAAACACTTATACTATTTATTAAATAACCAAAAGCTTTTGGCGTAAATCACCAGACTTAGACCCAATATTTTTGCATGGTTATTTAATAAATAGTATAAGTGTTTGCCGAGAGGTTGTAGTCCCAAAATTGTATAAAAAAGATCCGGTTTAGTGGCTAAAAATTAAAATCGATTGGCGTTGCTAATGTGCCCTACCCGTCACCTTAAGCAGACTACGTACTCATTCATGCGCGCGTACGGCTACCTCGGCGTGGTTCGGCGTGAACATATTATCTCACTACCAAGTGCGTAGGTCATCGAACTTTGCATATAAAAAGGCCGGCAGCGCACTAAAATTGTGACTTTTTGATGTTACAGTTGTAAATAAGCGGAGTTAATTACTTACCATCAGGTGATACGTCTGCTCGTCTGCACTCTATTTCATAAAAAAAAGAAAAAATATATCTTTTGTCCTTTTTGTATGTCGAGCTACTGATCATTATACCAGTATGGTGGTAACGTCAGTTGTAACATACAATTTGTATGAGTGGATGCTAAAGAATTGTCAGGGTGATTCTTGCAAAAGCAATTATTGTAAACTTGTGAATTTACATAATTCGTGATTCGTGAATAAGTAGGTACTCATTAATATTGTCCTTTGTGTAAAGGAAAGGTCACACTAGTTTTATTATTTGACACTATATAAACCATACAAGGTAAATGTGAAAGGTACTTTAAATTAAAGTCAAATATTTTGATACATTTTTTTATTTTTTTTACTTTACTTTACACGTCACACTTATAACTGCTGTGGTTGACAATTTCTTATTTTGAAATAAATATCATTTTTAAATAGCTAAACCTCTATGTAGTACTTAACTAGATACGTACACGTGAAGTGTCAATAGATTACGATTTTTTTCAACAATAATTCTAAACATCGGATGAAAAAGATTCTCTTGGCAAAAGAAAAAGGAACTGTTTTATTTTGTAATAAAGCATAAATGAAATATTGTGTAATAGAGGAAATTTTGGAATACTTAATGATTTATTTTTAACGGCCGCACTCGGAGACGTCATTTAAGCTAATGTTCATTAACTTTAGTATCGGTAGTCTTTATGCGTATCAAAATAATTGTCAATATTTTGTCTTAAGTAGCCAACTAAGTTAATCAACGACTCTGAGTGTGGCAGTGAGTAAGGTCAGTCACAAAATTTGATCAAAGTTGAATGAATTCTGCGAAATACAGGGTGTGTACCTAAACAGTAACACACTTATTCAACACTTTATTTAGAACAGTTTATATCCGATTTTGTTTTCAATTCTTGACGACCCGTTTGGAACAGTGGTAGTGAACGCTGCCTCTGGTGCAAGGGTTGCGGGTTCGATCCCCGCACAGTGCAGTGTGCATGAACATATCTGTTTGTATTGGTCTGGGTGTTATCTATGTATTATAAGTATGTATTTACAAAAGAAAAGTATTATATGTATATATTTGTAATCCCACTGTTGATTCTGATATCCGTAACACAGGTGCTTGAGCTAAGTATCTCGGAGTCAGATCAATGTATGTGATGTTGTGAAATATTTATTTATTATTTATTTTATTATTCTTAAAAAATGCATTTCTCATATAAGTCAACTGATCTGCGCCGTTAAGTAAATTTTTGTAGGAATCTAAATGAAACATTAACATCGGCTTATATAATTAATACCGAATGGTCATAATTAAGGACCATAGATAAACATTTTAAGTCATAAATTATCTGGCCGTGTGAATCTTCAACTAACTGTTTAGCTACATAAAACATCTTTATAGTATTTTTTACTTATACGACACACACGGAAATCTCAGCCAGTCTGATTCACACATGATTCGTTTTAATGGTCATAATTTTAAAACTTGAATCTCGTAGTGAATCTTATGTCATATTATGTGTAACGATAAAAATCTGCTTGTAAAGTAGAGAAAATAATTACCGTAAACTTGTGAATTGGCGAGAATGCAACGGTCATAAATGTTTTATAAACTAGCTATGTATTCATCATAAAAGTTATGTAGTAAATAAATATAATAAATAATATTTTCTTTATTTCAATAATATTAATTACAGTTTTTATGCCGAGTTTTCCCGGTAAGAAGTCGATTGACACCTGTGTTGGGAATAACTCGCTGCTTCCCATAGTTAATATCAGTGTGTACATTTATTTAATCACTTAGCTAATTAATTACAGTAAATTACAAGTAGCGTGCGTGCGTGCGTGCGTGCGTGCGTGTGTGTGTGCGTGCGTGCGTGCGCGCGCGCGCGTGTGTGTGTGTGTGTGTGTGTGTGTGTGTGTGTGTGTGTGTGCGTGTGTATGTGTGTGTGTGCGTGTGTGTGTGTGTGTGTGTGTGTAGTGATGATTGCATTGGCCTTAATAGGTTATGCTTCCGTGGAAAAACTACAGACGACTTTTTATTAAAATCTTGGTTTGTGCATTTTTGGAAATCCCTACTCATCGAGTCGTATAGTATATAGTAAATCAAGTCTATAATAAAACTTTCTCGAGGTGACCAAGCCAGCGAAGACGATGCGCCTTGGTCTCGCCGATGATGTTAGGCGTGTCTACAATCTTCTCTATTTCGACATTTGTGCGTATACTCCAGCCATCGTCTTGTAACCTGAGCCCAGAATTTTGCGGAATTCGCTGGAAGGACGTCGTCGAGAATGATCTGCGAGAACTTCAGGTCGGTGACTGGCGACAAGTAGTGCAGGATCGATCAAAGTGGCGTTCTCTTGTTTCGGAGGCCAAGACTCGCTTCAGGGTCGCTGAGCCAGTGGAGTAGTAGGAGTAGTATAATAAAACTTTCATCATTCAGTTCATCATCTCTTATAGACAAGTTGGCTATAAAATAGTAAAAATCTACTTTGTAAAAAAGGTCAATTAATTAAAAATATCTACTTCGTATGGAAATATATCATAGTCTACTCCGTAAATGATGTGACGAACTGTATTAGTATAATATTTATTAGTTCGACAGAAGTAGACCGATGTTAACTATCATTCATTCTTTTATAGCAGGTGTCCAATTTTATTGGCATTCGGTACCGTTTTCTTAATATCGATCCTAATTTGGACATTCATTTTATCATTTAGATCGTTATCTATGATGTTGAGCATAATAATGAGATTATTAGATATTAGAGAATTAGTGGATATCAACGTGCCTTCCTTAAGGGGGGCCGTGATTCGAATCCGAGCTCTAGATATTTCAAATTTATGTGCTAATTTCTACCATTCGCTCGGCGGTGAGGGAAAACATTGCAAGGAAACCTGCACGCCTCGGTTAGATCGGATTTTTCGAAATCGTGAGTATTAGCCGTGTGGTCCCCGGCAGAGTAGAATAGGCCACCCTAACTCTTACCGAGGTGTCGTAATAGGCGACTAAGGTAAAGCTGCTGGCATGATCATCAGCACCCAGAGAAGGAAAACTCTGCATTTATATCCAAACCCTCGCCAACCCGTCTGCCAAGCGTGGTGAGTATGGCAATTACCCCTCATGTGATTGGGGGAGGCCCGTGCCCCAGCAGTGGGGACATAAATGGGCTGACGATGATAACGATGATGATAAGCGCGGTTGAGACGCAAGTGGTCGGTTTGAATCCCGCACCAAGAACAAATCGTTGTTGATTAAGGTGACGGGTAGGGCACACTAGCCACGCCAAACGGAACTAAACCGGACCTATTTTAAACAACTTCGGGGCTACAACCTCTTGGCAAACTCTTACCTCTTGGTATAAGTATACAATTTATTAAGTAACCATGCATAAATGTTGGGTCCGTGAAACATTTATTCACGCTAAAAGTGGCCGCTTTTGGCGTGAATCAATTTTTCGCGTACAAAAACGGACCCAACGTTTGTGCATGGTTATTTAATAAATAGTATAAGTGTTTGCCAAGAGGTTGTAACCCCGAAGTTGTTTAAAATAGATCCGGTTTAGTAGCTAACAATTAAAATCGTTTGGCGTCGCTAGTGTGCCCTACCCGTCACCATAACCGATATTTGAATTGGGTCTACGTACTTTAGTTAGTTGTTATAGTACTAAAGAATTTTTTTGTCTGGGACTAGGACGATTTACATGATGTTTATCGATTTTTTTCAACAAGCGAATTAATTATGGGAATAAGTCCCCTCCAGTCATTTTTAGCCATTCTTCAGAATAAGAACACACCAGGTGGCCATCATTAAAATAAAAAATGATCAGTTTACTAATAATAACTGCAGGGCAGAGTAGTTATTGAAATCTATCAATATAATCTACTTACTAAGATTTATGAGTGAGTATCCATAATAATTAATAGAAGCTCATTATAATTCATTTTTTGTAATAAATTATGTGAAAGTTATCATAAATAATTTTGTGCAATAAGGTATTGCTATTTAACCCGATCAAATATTTTAATGTCAAATATTGTATGACGAGACCAAAATACTAAATAAATAATAATAATAATTCTCACAACATCTCATACGTTGACCTGATTCCATACTAAGTAGCTTAAGCACTTGTGTTACAGATATCAGACAACAGAGGAACACAAATATATACTTAAGTACATATATTACACCCAGACACCGAACATACACAAGTGTTCATCGCACGAATGTTTGTCCAGGGTGGGGATCGAACCCACGACCTTTGGCGCAAGAGGCAGGGTCACTACCAATTGCGCCATCCGGTCAGTCCATTTGAATATAACCATACTAATAATATTTATATGAAATTGTCAAAATTTTATCAAATCTTATGTAGAGTTAAGCTTCTAACGTTACACGCCCTAACTCTATAAGGCCTTTTTTCACGAACTCTACATCTTAGTCAAATAATATGGCAATATAGAGCTTTTTTATGTGGTAGGTGGCAGACAAGCAGACGGATCACCTGATGGTAAATGATTGCCGTCGCCCATGGACACCCGTGATACCAGTGGAATCACAAGTGCGCCTCCGGTACCCTTACTCACACAGGGAAACACTGCACAGTGCTACTTCACGCCGGTTTTCTGTGAGGCCGTGGTATCACTCCATTAAGCTAAGGCTATTCCTCTTATCTGACAGGGTGGCGTTGATTACTTACTATCAGATGATACGGATTCTTGTTTGTCACCATCATCAGCCTGTTGAAGTCCACTGCTGGACATAGGCCACTCCTAATGTTCGCCAATCCGATCTATCTTTGGCTACTCGTATCCAGCTCCAGCCAGCCATCATGCGTAGATCGTCACCCCATCTGGCCTGAGGGCGCCGTTACACGCTACACTACGTTTACCGAGATGTGGTCTGCACTCTATAACTCGCTAACCCCAGTCTGTAGTCACCTCTAGCACAAAATAATACACAGAAAGTCAAATCTAACGGACCCTGAAATCAAACAATTCATTATTGTTACGTCTGTCTCTGTCATTGATACCGAATCTAACTGAGATTACTGTAAGTGCACCTTTGTATGCGTGCGTATTTAGTAGTGTAGTTGGCGATTGTATGCAGCCAGCACTCTGTATATTATTCGTTTGTGCCTCTAGTATAAAAATAACCCGCGCCTTACCGCCATGTCTTGTTTTCTCACGACGTTTGTTTCATCAATTCAATTCAATTCAATATTTTATTTGAATTTCACAGTGTACATTAGGTATACACAAATAGATTACTGCGGACCCTGTCGGGCACAACAAAAATGGAGAGAAGGAACACCATTGTTCAAAAACAAAAGATTAAGATATAATTATTGTGTATTAAATAATTTAATTTTAACAACAAAATATTGTTTGTTTTTTTATGATATGTGGTGCAGACGAGCAGACGTATCACATGATGGCAAGCGATTACCGCCGCCCAAGGACATATAATAATAATATAATTATCATCATCATCATCATCATCAGCAACCCACACTCGTCCACTGCTGGACATAGGTCTCCCCTAATGCACGCCACTGCTCCCGATTTTCGGCCACTCTCATCCAGCCCACACCAGCCAGCCTTCGAATGTCATCATCCCATCTTGTCGCAGGGCGTCCTACACTACGCTTACCGAGTCGCGGTCTCCACTCAAGGACTTTACGGCTCCAACGGCTGTCAGTTCTGCGGCTAATATGACCAGCCCACTGCCACTTCAGTTTGCTAATTCAGGTGGGCTATTGTCGGTTCGGTGTCTATATGTTGTAATATTATTATACGCCAAGCTAATGGTAGAAATACGCACATAGATTTGAAAAACCCAGAGGTGATGGTCCCGATTCACGAACCACGATCCTCGTATGAAAGACGCGTTGTTATACACGGAGCTACTTTCTACTTCTGTTTTGAATTATGTTAGGCACTAAGTTTAAGGTCATTAGCCCCAAACGTCATTGTTCAGTAATTGAATTAACTGTTCTGAATTATCGAATAAGCTGATCGTAAACGTCTTGATAGTTGTAATAAACATTTTTATTGAACGGTAATAACAATGTAACTCAGATCAGTCAGTTTGCTCGAGTTATAAAAACTCTTCAGTTTGTTGAAGTTTGTTCAACTTCCATAATTAATAATGGCGGCAATTTAGTACTAAATTACAGTTAAAAAAATAAACGTATTTTAGTAAAAAAATTACGTGTCATCATCATCATCAGCCCATTTAAGTCCCCACTGCTGGGGCACGGGCCTCCCTCAATCACATGAGGGGTAATTGCCATACTCACCACGCTCGGCAGACGGGTTGGCGAGGGTTTTGATATAAATGCAGAGTTTTCCTTCTCTGGGTGCTAATGATCATGCCCGCAGCTTTACCTTAGTCGCCTTTTACGACACCTCGGTAAGAGTGAGGGTGGCCTATTCTACTCTGCCGGGGACCACACGGCGAATTTACATGTGAAGGTTACTAAATATGTAGTTAAGAGCTGCCACGAGTATTTTATTGATTGTTGTGGTATTTGGACTATAAATAATTTAGTGATGGGATGCCAATAAAACTACTAATACCAGCAAAACAATGGTTTTCTGGTATATTCATAGGTTCTTCAAACACTGACATAGCTATACGAGTAAGACCATACAATAACAAAACAATAATGTATCAAAACCAATTAAAAAGTATAAAAACATAAACAATATAAAAGAAGCTGGTCCAGCCGTCGATCCTCAACAATTCTAAATAAATTAGGGCAGTAAATAAAAAAAATATCAAGATATTTAAAATGAAAAAAAGGATTACTAATTTTTTAGGTTATTTTGCACACGCCAATCATGTTACAATCATACCTAACAAGGTTCAAATTCTTTTAAAAAGCCGATCGTAGGCCAATGTTGATGATCTTTAGGACCAACCTCCAGAATTTAATTAATCTGGTATAACGAGAGACTGCGGTTTGAATTGCAACACTTAACCAGACCATCTGAATTATGGCTACTTATTCATACAGATGTTGACGAACTATCCGACGTGCAGGCGCGATGGTCTCCCAATAATCAGACTCAACTCAGATATCTGTTCTCAGATATCAAAAAAATTGTGATTGGTGCAATAATTGAACCCACAACCTCTGCGTCGCAGCAACTTTTTTTTTTATTATTATTAGAATAGCCAGACATTTGGCCACAATCTCGCCTGATGGTAAGTGACAGCCTATTCACTCTACTCTTGAATACGTTCTGATTATATCGTTCAGGGAACACATCTTCCGGCAGAGAGTTCAATTCCATAGCCGCACACAATATAAATGTAGGTACATTTGTACGTTGGGACGAATTGCCGATTTTTCGACGACATAAGTATGGTAACCCCTTCTCCGTCTTGTGTCCCGATGATGAGACGGGGCCGGTCTAATTAGATCATATAATTACTTCGCATGCTTTCCAAAATTCAACCTGTAAAAACCGAAAGACACCCTACCTCACGCCTGTGTTTAAGACTTCACAACTTGCCGTCAAAAAGTTCAGCGTCGCCAACAATCCTGCTTACACTACTACATTAACGGATCTTCGAAAAGATTTGGTTAAAAGTTTGCTTGATAACCATAAAAGGCTTCGGGCAGGGCTATAGCCATAGTAATGAATGGATATGTAAAAAAGAATATCATATTTTACTACCTAATAACTATAATAAAATGAATTATGATAATAAGTTATCAACGCAGCCCTCCCACGCTAAATAGGCGGGTTTGTACCGCCCTAAAGTAATGTATTATATTTCTATATAATAGAACTATGTATATATACTTTAATAATTATATCTTCAGCAAGATCTTTGTGTTTGTTTATTATTGTTTTTCTAACGAGTTAATTGTAGTTGAAGTTGAATCATTAAGAAATGATTATTAATTAACATTTAACTTTTTATTCAAATCACGAAACAAACACGCATTTACACTACACCATGATGTGTTCGAGTTTTTTTATTTGATGTTAATGTTTTATTTTACTTTTTAACGATACATACACCCTTACAACTAGATTGCTTGAATCAGATGATCACCTATTTATTAATACCTAATTCATTTTATGTTTCTTAGAGAAAAATGCTTACATTACCCATTAAATACCTAAACTACCTTGAAATATTTGTAATAATTAAAAACAATAAGGTGTAGGTATTTACGTATGTAGCTGTATACAAACTGACACACGTTGGTTACTTATAATTTGTCAAATTTCCTAAATTAATATTAAACTAATAAAAAGACAATTATCTTGAATACTTTTTTTAAAACACCTTGTGACCCCATTGGGTGTCCATGAGCGGCGGCAAGCGCTTACCATCAGGTGATATGTCTCCCCGTCTGCCACCTATCACATAAAAAGAAACATCTCATACCTTGACCTGATTCCGTACTAAGTCCGTAATACCACCACATGCTAAAGCAGTGGTGTGGTTTTCCATACAATGCTACGCTATAAGCTTTAAACTAAAAAAAAATCCATTGAGTAACATATACACGAAGACTTTTAATCGGTGATCAGGACCTACTGATTCCGACTAGGTGGATGATGGCCATTGCTATAGTAATAGTAGTTACATGTTTTCTTTTTGTTTAGGTTTTATTTTAAATTTTATTAGATATCTAAATTTAATTGGAATGTATGGTCTTCCTACATTTTTAATTTGTATTATTTGACGTTGTCTGCCATTTGACAGTTTCCTACCAATAACATGAAAAACTTTAAATCTCTAATGAGGTTTGTTATCATCACTGTACCTGTACTTATGAAGAGGTTTTATTTGTAACAAGGAGGAGTAGGATGACCATATTCATAGTTATTAACTTAAAGTCCCAGACAAGAAAAAAAAATGGAACGCTGACATGTAACTACTATTACTATAGCAATGGCCATCATCCACCTAGTCGGAATCAGTAGGTCCTGATCACCGATTAAAAGTCTTCGTGTATATACTAAGATAGAGGCATCAGCCAGTGCTAGCGCCATCTAGAGGAAAGCGACCAATGCTCAACGGCTATGTAGTACGGACCACCTTCGAGAATCAGTCAGGGAGACGATGAAATAAAACATCAGAAAAAAATTATGTGCTATACGCATTACAAAATTTCTAATACTTCCTACTTTCTATATACTTTTTTAAAATTTATAATGTGGGCCTGTGGCTTGAGGTCATTGTTTCGGAAACACGTTTTACTAGGGCGATGTACAAATGCATAGTGACATCTACCGAAACAACCGAATTATCTGCTTGATTGCTTTTTAACCCAGATTATGTGACGAGGTGTTATAACACCGTTAAATCTGCTTTTTTGCGACATCTTTTTTTTTCTGGTAGAGATCGCTCCCAGCGATAAGACCGTCCTAAATTGTACATTGTATCTCTGTATACCTAGCTTTTAAGTTTTGTATGTTGTGCAATAAAAAGTATCTATCTATTTTTTTACAAGATCCATCTACCGAAAACCGCTGAACAATTTTTCTCATACTAAGGAAAAAAGTATTAAGTTAAAACCCTGAAAATAACTTTATATAGAGTTTGGACCTCAGACTTGACAATTTGATACACAAATTATACTTTTGAGATCACCTTTTTAAATAAGTTTTTTGTCTACCAGATCTCAACGTTAGTGCACATATCTTGTCTCTGTTAGGAGCAGTGTGGGCCCACTAGGACAGTAACGGGCCCGATTATAAAACCTAAAAAGGTAGCGAATATAGTGTTGCTTGACTATCGATAGTCGATCTCGACAAATTGTAGTTTATAAGTTTACGAAGTCTACTGATACTTGCGATAAGGAAAATAGCTAATATCTGTCGTATTAAAGTATCGCATTTTTTTAAAGAATGTATTTGTGCAACAAACAATACGACTGGCAAAATAAACAGATATACCGAAAAAAATACGGTAGCAGGATAAGAGTTTTGTGGTGATGACGTTATTCTTTCCACAGTATTTTTTTATGTGAAAGGCGGCAGACGAGCAGATGGATCGCCTGATGGTAAACGATTGCCGCCGCCCATAGACACCCGAGACACCAGTGGAGTCACAAGTGCGTTGCCAAACGTTCCCCCAGATTGGGCCTCCTGTACCCTCACGCAGCGAAACACAGCACAGTGCTGCTGCTGTGAGGCCGTGGCATCACTCTGGTCGAGCCGGGCCCATTCATGTCGAAGCGTGGCTCTGCCATGGTAAGTGTGATCGATTGGATATGATGTACTAAAGTGCACATACGTTTGCGCAAACAGGTAAACACTCTTTACTCATTTACCTTCATATTTTTATGAAATACGTGTGCAATATAAGTGGGGTTGCCGGGCGTCGGATTTCCGAGGCACGGAGGTACAAGGCCGCCAATTTCCAGCCACCAGGCTGATACTGGGAACTATCCAAAAACTCAATTGGAGAAACCTGGAGACGCACGCTGGAAGCACAGCTGTAATTTAAAATGCGACCTACTAGTCACGCCATTGACCCAGTCACTGCTATTTATTGAGCTAAAAGGAGTAAGTACATCGACAAAGTCAAAGCAACAACACTATTAGTTTAGTCAGACGATTAGTGAACTTGATACCATCTTAGGGCCTCGTCCTATATTGAAACTTTACAAATCTTAAAAAATAGACACAAATGATTTTGAACATTTATTTTTAATAATTTCAGTCGCACACTAAGACGTAAGTTATCACAAAGTTGTAATTAAGTATAAAGAAATTTCGTACTTTTTTGTCTGATGACTACGCTATTTAAAAAACGTTATCCTGTCTCGAAAAATTATTCATGTAAAATCTAGATGTAGAGAATGTTTTTGCTAAAATTAATGTAAATCTTTTTCTTTAAAGATTAAGGGTCTTGTTCATAAATGTTTATTTAACCTTTCTCAAACTAAAATGGTGTTTATAGCAGTTTGCATTCAGTTTGGAAAATGTTGTATAATTTTTTTTTGTTTCAAACGCAAAACCAATTTGTAACACTGTTTTAGCTAATAAGTTTTATTGTACGTTTATGAATAAAGCCCTTATAATTTATTATGCATTTTGCTGACCAAAAAAGCTCAATCTCCCAATATGATTTCGTTTGCAAAAAAATCTATTTCTAAAAAATATTACCACCTTATTATAAATCAAGATTTAAAGTTATTACCGAACTAAAGCTCATGTCATCCCGTTCCAACACGCAATGCTAAAAGCGGTTGGCACAATTTTTTTCCTGGCTTATCCTTAGTTCACGATTTGTAATAAAGGGGTATATCTAAGACAAAACTTAATTAAGTTATTATAACTAACATGATATGTAAAAATCTTTAGTTGTTAAATCTGCTCATATTAAAATAAATCTATGAGACATTTTCATTATACAAGTTTAGCCTTTTATAGTTTTTACTTTTTAAATACTACAAATTAAATTTAATCATAAAATTAATATCATCAGATTAAGGCAATAAACTAACACACATTAAAATGAATACACACATAAAAATAACACGTCTTCATGTTAATACATTCATCACTTTTATTAATGCCCGCTTCTTCCGTGACCGAGCGCATCAAAGCATGACTTTCTAATCGAACTTAGACTGGAATTATCTTAACAAATTATATAGAAAACAGAATCTGCAATACATTATCTAGTTTACGACCTTCATGCACATTTCTCTTTGGGTTCCACGTCGCCGTTTCACACATCAACATGTCCTCTTCTATCTTAGTAACTTTACCGTCCTTATTGCTCGCGATATTGAACTCATGTCTAACATCTGATCCTTTGATTGTCACTCCACTCTTTATAGGAGCTACATCTTTTCGTGGCTCGATATTAACTTCTTGGTTTATATTAAAAACGTTTTGAGGAACATCA
Organism: Marasmia exigua; assembly: GCA_019059595.1. Taxonomy (NCBI): domain Eukaryota; kingdom Metazoa; phylum Arthropoda; class Insecta; order Lepidoptera; family Crambidae; genus Marasmia; species Marasmia exigua. The sequence continues at coordinate 27,693,079 of CM032466.1, forward strand.
CCTGTCTCATTACTAGTCCTACTCTCAAGCTTAATGTCACTGTCTTGATGAGTCAATGTCCCTCTAAAGTTGACGATCACAGTTGGCTTCACTACAGTCTGCGATTCTCTGTGACCTATTTGACTTTGACCCGACATGGAGTTCGAGAAAGGTAAGTTGTCAGGTGCCAGTGTTGGTAATTCCTCTTCTTGTCCGTCGTTTACTTTGTTTTTATTAGAAGGTCTTCTATTTAAGTTAGCCTGTGGATGTTTTTGTTTTTTCGGCTTTTGCGTCGTCTTTGTGACTTTATCAGTGTCTATAAAAAGAACAATCTCTTCAGTTGTAATGTTGGCCATTTTTTCATCCGTGCCATTGGATAGGCTTTTTGGGAAACGGTATTTGAGTGAAGGCATTTCGATTCTGTCGTTTCTTCGTGGTATAAAATCGGCGTCGCTTGGCAGATGTGGTGGTTCATTGTCGTATCCGTACCTGTCATAGTTTTGGGATAGATTGTTTTCGTCATTTTGATTGAGGTCTTCGGGAAGCTGGGCGCGAATCCGCAGTGATTCTATGACATCGCGAAAAAGAGATCTTTTCTGTGGCACCGTTACAGATAGTTCTTTGTCCTTGACTGGATGAGAGCTGCATAAAATAATCATGTACGTGACGCAAATGAAACACTGCATCTGCGAAAGAAAATGTGACTCATTTCGGCGAAGTAGGCGACAAAATAAAACAAAAATAGACTTGTGATGTCTAAAGTTAGAGGTGAAAGCACCTGGTTATCGAAAATGTGACCAATTTATAGATCAGTTCTAATGTTACCTACTTTCTTCGCATCATATTTAGTTACCTAGATTAAAACTAATTAATTTCTAAAATATTGAGTTTGGCAAGTACTTAATATTTAAATCAAGATATAAATTTACGTTCATTCAAGCTTCAAATAGCAAGTCGTGTAGGTATATTTAAATCAGATATTTAACACCAGTGAAAATTGTAATCAAACTGGTATGAATAAAATGTAAATATAATCATCAAATAACACTTAGGCTTTTTAGGACAGTGACTGTACTGTAGGTTGGTTGGATTAAATATACAAAAAAACATTAAATGTTAAAAAACACTAATGTAACACCTTAATGAATAACACAATAAAAATGTAATGCTATTACGTGTTAAAGTTGTCTGGAAGAAATCGCTATAAGCGATAAGACCGCCTTATTGAACTGTATGTTGTTGTTGTATCATATGATACAACAAAAAATACAAGTATTTGTATTTTGTTTTTGTGCAACAGAGAATATCTATCTACATTTTCAAGCAAGTAATATCTAACTCCGGATTTCACCTAATGTTCAAATAATGATGTCAACGTTTTTCTATTCAAAATAATGTAAATGCATGGTACAATAAGAAATATACCTAGATCAAGTTTTTTATTCAAAAGTTATAGAGGATATAGAGGATGTTTTATTCTTAAGCACTTTCTCACAAGATGGACATTACTCTTATATCTGCGTCCACCTCATGTTAGCGTGCAATTTCCTGTTCCGTCCTAAGCTATCGCTATGGGGCCCGGGGTAAGACTAGACCATGATTTAAGATTTAGGGAGTCTGGTAATATGATGATATGATCTGCATCTGTAGAAAAAAATTCTGAAGGCGTTTTGGGAAGTATCGACAATACTGGAAACTGCCACGCTATTAAATATGATTTATAACCTATCTTTTATCTAAATAAAAGGGTGTAAGAAAGAAATCTAAGAACCTTCAAAACATAGGTCATTAAGTATTTCAAAAAGTGAAAACATTTCATCAAATAAAAATGATAACAATTGACAAAACAATATAATAAAATAATGTGACTTTCGGTGTTCAATTAATTTTAACACAAGTTATATTAGACCAATTGATATTCTTGATAATTGAAAAAAAAAAAAGCAACTGTTCATATGTCTTAGAGTGAAGACGTCGTAATTTATGAAACAGCTGTTTTTTTTTTAAATTTACTTTATAATTGTTTATGACTAGAACAACACATCGTTAAAATCGTGTACAGGTAATAGAAAACAAAAGTACTCACATTGGCTGTCGTTGTGCGCCTGCGGTTGTGTCCTCAACCTGCGCGGGAGTGGCACGGGAGCGCACGAGGGTTGATTGAACTCACCTGAACTAGGCCAGGTGTGCTCAAACGTTTCTATGGTTAGATGCTGTTCATTTTAAATTGGTGAATTTATCAATTATTTTTAGCAAGCCTGTATAGGTCTCTGTTGGCCAAAACTTCCCTCAAGTCTCTCCATCGCTTACTATACTCCTATTCATGGAAAATTGGACATAGGTGTTAAAACCGTCGCCTTTTTGGGCCTACCGCGTAGTTGATGTCGATGTAGGTTCCCATTAGGTAATGATTTATGTCCATCATTCATTCGTCATTTTGGCTTCGCAGTTTTCCGACCCACATCCGCGATTCCCGTCTTGGAGCGTATGTCAGAGTTGAGCACGCTGATCTAATCTGATCTTTTGATTCTCAGATATTGGAAATTAATCAAATCATTTTAAGTGATAAGTGGCAGACGAGCCAAAGCAGATTAGCGATGATATTTTACATTCGCTCTGAGGGAAAAGATCGTGAGGAAACCTGTAATATTCGGAAATCATTGTGAATGTGTAACCATGATCCAGTTGGTCAGGTTCCCCTGCCCAAAGGTTGCAAAGTACAGACCACAGTAATTTCATTGTAAATACCAGACTTCCTGAATCCTGGAATATGATCCAGCGCACCTCGGACTTAATAGCGACGGCTTCGGACAGAACCGGGAAATAACACTGGGATGATGTCATCATCATCCCAGTGTTATTTCCCAGTTCTGCTATCTCATGATAGCAGACAAGACTGATCTAATCTAACCTAACGGTATGCGATGGCCGCCGCCCTTCGACACCTGAAACACCAGTAGAGTCACTAGTATGCTGCCAACCTTTATACTCGTCTTTCGTTCGGATCCGGCCTCAATTAATCATTTCCTTTTAGTTACAGGACTAGGTGCGACGACTTTTTATACCGCTGGTAGTGTTTTCATCTTGGTGGTGAATGGGATCTTTGGAAGCGTGGGGTCTGATGTCTCCTAATCAAGCAACGGTAGCAGGAAACGTGCAAGATTAACTTTCCTGTTCCTATAACCGTTGAAAAGTTCATCTTTTCCAGCTGACGGTCCACATTCGCACACACAAAAGGTGGCCAAGTGTGGTCAAGCTTGCTTTCGTTTGCAAACAAAATTTTAAAACTCGTTTGGTCGTATAAAAGGCCTAAGAAGGCACTTCATTCAGCTTTATAGTACATCTGTAGCGGTTTCGTTTTGGCTCGTTTAACTTATGGAGCCAAAAGGCGTTGGCAAACTCTTTTTAGCACAACCAACATCTTTACATGTCGTTTAATCAGCAGTTTAAATGTCACCTATCATTACGACGGTAATATTGTGCTAACGTCTCCTCACTGCTATCGCACGTCTAATGCTAAGATTGGCTACGCGAGTCACTGCAAGACACACCAGAGGGCAAGATTACCTTAGTCCCTAAACTTGACATTACAGATACATAAGGTGGTCGCTGAAGCCGAAATCAGTTTAGATATATAGGGTGTATCTGTGGACATTTACATCCATTTAACCCATTTGTTCTACCAACCATTCTGAACAACATTTATTCTAGCACTTTTCGAAATTAGTCGAAAATTTTTTCGACTCCCATACAAAATGACCAAGTCACGTGACTGACTTTGTATGGAAATTTGAATTTTTTTTATGCGAATTTCCAAAAGTCATAGAACAAATGTTGTTCAGAATGGTCGACAGAACACGTGGTTAAAGGGATGTCAATGTTCACAGATACACCCTGTATAACTTTGGCATTATGGGCCCTTAAGGTTTGTGAACTTATCCCCTTTTGACCCCGGAGCCGCTTTACACTAAAAAAATACTTAAGGTGACGGGTAGGGTACACTAGCGACGCCAATTGATTTTAATGTTTAACTACGAAACCGGATCTATTTTAAACAATTTCGGGACTACAACCTCTTGGAAAACACTTATACTAATTGTTAAATAACAACGCACAAATGTTGGGTCCGTTTTTGTATGTGAAAAATTGATTCACGCCAATAGCATCGCTAGTGTGCCCTACCCGTCACCTTAACAAAATGTATATTCTACGATTCAAATTCATTTTACTTACCCATGGAGGCAATACTATGTATTATGTCGTGTAAAGATCTCAAAACCTCCATCAAGCTTAGAATTCTCAGAAATATTTTAGTAGACATTTCTTTCCGTGATAAACAAACCTACATTAGCATTCAAACAGAATTAACTGACCTGCTTATGTATGTGTCACTTCTCAAGCAAACGACTCGCTTAGCCTTTGTGCATCACCGCTGCGGCTATAAAAACATTTTAAAACTCTTAATTACATTGTCAATCATTAATATTATGTTAGTGCCATGTTTTGATGTCTCAATGTTTGATAGGCGTGAGATGAAGAGGTACGAGTATTATATTGTTTTTTATATAAATTGCGGTAAATGAAAAGGATAGGTATATTTGTGGGTTTTTACCACACGAACACACAAGGTGGTCAGACAGTATCATGTCTGTTAAAAAGTGATCCTTGATTAAATGTGCACGCAGTGCCACTACCGTGGGAGAACCACGCTACGGCATGAAGGGGCCGGCTCGACCGGAGTCATACCTCGGCCTCACAGAAAACCAGGGTGAAACAGCACTGTTCAGCAAGCGAAACATCGCTGCGTGAGTGAGGGCACCGGAGACCCAATCCGAGGGAAGGGGTTTAAATGTTGGCAGCGCACTTGTGACTCCACTGGTGTCGCGAGTGTTCATGGGTGGCGGCAATCGCTTAAAATCAGGTGATCCGTCTGCTCGACTTCCACCTATCACAAAAACAGAGAAAGATGGAGAAGTTTCGCAAAAGCCGCTACCCAACATACAGACAATCCATTAACACGAACACTCCGCCAGGACTCTAGGACTGAGAAGAAGAAGACCACTATTTACTTTAATTTTAAGCTTTGTAAAAGAAATGGCGTTCATCATCATCATCAGCCCATTTAAGTCCCCACTGCTGGGGCACGGGCCTCCCTCAATCACATGAGGGGTAATTGCCATACTCAACACGCTTGGCAGACGGGTTGGCGAGGGGTTTGATATAAAAGCAGAGTTTTCCTTCTCTGGGTGCTGATGATCATGCCAGCAGCTTTACCTTAGTCGCCTTTTACGACACCTCGGTAACAGTGAGGGTGGCCTATTCTACTCTGCCGGGGACCACACGGCAACGCCAAATGGCGTTATACAGTACCTATTAAAATACACATGAAATAAGAATGTACTTTTATACAGAGTGTAGCTGTGAACATTTACATCACGTCAACCACGTGTTCTATCCACCATCCTAAACAACATTTGTTTAATGACTTTGGGGAATTCGCATAAAAAAATTTCAACTTCTCACACAAAATCGGTCACGTGACTTGGTCATTTTGTACAGGGAGTCGAAATAATTTTCGATAACACGTGGTTAAAGGGATGTAAATGTCCACAGTTACACCATATATGTCGTCATGAGATGATGGTAAAAGAGCAAAAGATTAGGAATTAAATGTACAGTCTTGGCTCTGAAAATGTTAGCAACAAAATTAAAAAATCGTGCTTCATATGATTTTTTTGGGTACCTATAGCATTTTTTTGCAATTTATTCTTAAGTAAATAATGTAAAAGCAAAAGATCGTGGGTTCGAGTCCCACCCGAAAACTGTCGATAAATTTTTAAGTACATTATTTACTTATCTCGTTACATGTTTATTGTTGGTTGTCTTTTGCTCTCTGTTCTAATCTTGTAAAAGTAGCCTATAAGCTGTCCCATTGCAGGCCAAAGGCCTACATCAAAGAAATCATGTTATCACCACTAAGATGGGATTAAGCTTAATCACCACGTTTGCCAAATGCGGGTTGCTGATCACAAACCCAAGCTATGTTCGAAAAATTCGAAACATATTTTTCGCTCGACCCGGGAATCGAACCCAGGACCCCGAGATCACGGCCCGGTACTTAAACCGTTAGACCAATAGGGCGTTTAATTCTAATCTTGTAATCGCCTGATAAACCAGGTTTGTAAAGTTCTCAAGATCTTGTGTGTTTTCTTAACTTTGACCATGTTGGTTCAGGATCATACCTGTCCGTTAAAAAAAACCCTCCTAGAGTAATGACAAAAATAGAGACATTAATTTCTTCATAGTCAGAGTGATTTGCAATCGTTCGAAAAATATATTATTAGAGTTATTTTCTCTCTAAAGTAAAGATAAAGATCTTTATAAGTTCTTAGGAAACTATACGCAAGCTGTTCAGCTATACGCAAGCTGTTCAGCATACCTAAACATAAAACTAATCTAGGAGTGCACTATCCCATAGCCAGAATATGTAATCTGTACAATGAAACTAAAAACAAAATACCTGATATTGACATTTTCAACGATTCCTCCACCAAATTTAAGGCTAAATTGAACACCTATTTTCAGTCTATCAGTACACACCCAAATTAAGAAAACTTTATGGCTTGACTTGTAGTGTTTTGTATGCATGACTCACCTTAAGATTTACTAAGCTGAAATGTTTTGGAAATTGTTGTGTATACCTGTAATTGGCAAACATATTTGAACCGAAACCCTAATATGTACTATAGATATACTGTGAATGTCCTAAATGTGTATTGCTGTTGGTGTACCTTTACTAAATAAATAAAAAATAAATAAGTTGCTTAGGAAACTAGTTCTCAACCCCTGGACAGAATTAACAACAACTTGTCTATCTTACTCGGGAACTGCGAGATTCCCGGCACACGGAAATATGCATTGATTACCAAGTGAGGAACTAAAATGAACCTTAAAGCTATTGATTTACGAGCTTTCAGAAAAGCAAGGAACATAAAGTTAGTGGTTAGTGTAGTGTCTGCTTTTACGCATCGACGCGTGAGTGTAGTTTTTATAGGGATATTTTAGCATAAGTAAGTATAATAAGATTTTATGAAGAGAAAGGACATGTCGAGGGAGCATTCGACTCAGGCGCGGGCAGCTTCATGATAATGGCCACACGTTTTTTTTTATTGCTTATAATAGGCAGACGAGCTTGCGGCCCATCTGATGGTAAACGGTAACAGACGCTCATAGACATCAACAATGCCGGAGCACAGTACATGCCGCTGTCTACCGTGAAAGAAGAACTCTTCAGACCTCGTTTAAAAAAGGCATGCCATAGCGATCAAGGAACACCGCGGCTGGAAGCTCATTCCAGAGTTTATATTATCGATTTTGTTATACTATTAATACTATTGATTTTACTTTTACTATCGATAGTCTATCGATAGACTATCGATAGTGGACTATCGATAAGCAACACTAAGCCACAACCCTTCGCATGGAAGGCGTGATCCACTGAGCAATTATCGATCTTTAAAGATTTCAACGATTTATGTATGGCTTCTTGTTTTAAGTGTCTTTACTTCTGTATCTGTATCAGCCTATATACTGTCCCACTGCAGGGCAAAGGCCTCCATCATAGAAATCAAGTCATCGCTACGAAGATAGGATAAGCTTAATCACCACGCTTGCGTAATGCGGATTTGTGATTACAAACCCGAGCAATGTTCGCAAAATTCTCGACATACTTTTCGCTCGACCCAGGAATCGAACCCAGGACCCCGAGCACGGCCCGGTACTTGACCAAAAGGGCGTCTTTACTTAATCCACCACAACAAATTAAACCATATTGCAGCCCTGCTAGAAAGTTTACAACGAAAACCATTGTGTTGTGGTTGAGTATCAAGAAAGTTAGATCTTATTTAGTAACTGTGAGTTTCAACCAGGCAGATACCTTCTTCTCCTTTGAGTGCCAGTTCTGAATGTTGGCCATCAGCTTTCCAAAATTCTCTCTTTTCATTGCGAGACGAAACAGCTGTGCCACGGATGCGATGTCAGTCCACTGCCTTATATTAAACAGCCACGACTTTTCTTTTCACGAAAAAGAAAAATCAATCGTCTTTGGCAACTGGTTGAGTAGCAGGAATGATAGTTTTTCTTTGGCAACTGGTTGTGAAACTCAGTTGCCAATGTGAACGGAGGGGACGAATCATGTTCGCGCAGTTCCTATTAAGACGGTTCGGCAAAAGTTTGTGAACAGTAACTATTGCTTTAAACATTTTACTCAACTTTCTGGCTGTAGGACTAAAACACTCCGCGTGGGCTGATGCAATTCAAAGGTTTTAAATTAGTGTCTAGTAGTATTAAGTGAACTTTGGTTTTTATATGTGCAGTGAAGTGCTGCGAAGTGTTTGAATTGTTACGTTTTTAACACTGCTATACAATGTGTGTCGAGTGAGTTGTCACGTGACAACTTGCTACCAGGAGCTCTATTTTATTTACTCGCCTCGCACGATTTCTATTGATTTTCCTTCGACATACGATATTCCGCATTTTAGAATCGTTCGTTTGCAACGAGTGACCCCACCCACACGTTGGTCGAATGAGTGACTTAAAGCGAGCGGTAGACGCATCGAATTTTTGATTAGCTCGTATCCAAATAGGTCCCGCAAATGTGTTTAGAGTGGTATCGGTAGAGTCCACTCTAAACACATTTGCGGATAGATAAAACTGTGACTGACTGATTCAGACTGCCCACTTATTTCAATAAGTTACTCGACATTGGCAAAATATTTTCGGGTAGAGCCATATTATGTATAAAAACATTACTATATTATAGTAACTTGATCAAACATTTTCTAACATTAAAAATATTGCTTTCAAATATGTATATGAATGAAGACAAAAATTCTTCCTAATGCAAATAAATTAATATGGAACAATCGTTTTTCCCGGGAACAGAAATAACTAAAGTATAACATTAAACAGGTTGTCATTCCCTAGTGTTAGGAAGAAGGAAAGTAATTTTAATAACAAAGAATGAATGACGAATAATAATTGATACAAAGTAATGTGTAATAATTTATTATTTGTAAAAAATCCTTAAAAATATTTGTTTAATCTAAAATCCGTAATTTGTTGAAAAATCAAGCTCAACAAAGTAAATACCCGTCTCTTAAACTTACTAGGTACTCTAATAGTTGTTTTAATCTAATTTACTTTAATTAAAGTCGACATCTTCAAAACTACAAAGCCCGAGCTAAAGTAGGCAAATTAAAAACGAATTAATTTACAGAATGACATTCGAGTTTGCATTTACATTCTATGATTTCACTCAAAACAATATCAGTTTCATTAAAAACTAAATATGAACTAAGTTTAAAATATTAAAATCACATTTGTTCTCATTAACAGTACAGCTGGAGGTACACTTCGTCAATGATTAGCCAAAACAGGTTTGTCGAACATAAACTATAGTGATCAGTACAGTGCTGATCATTCCTGCTAACTAAATTGTAACAACTATCTGGGACGGTTACTGTCACTGACAGTTTGATACAATAGCGCCTATTAGTACTGATCATAGACTAAAGATATTCTATTAATCAATTAAATTTAATCTCTTTATTGCATTCTCATATTTTGAACAAAGATCTTCGTTTAAAGTATTTTAAGTTACAATATAATCACAACTCACAACATCTCATACGTTGACCTGATTCCGTACTAAGTAGCTTAAGCACTTGTGTTACAGATATCAGACAACAGAGGAACACAAATATATACTTAAATACATATATTACACCCAGATACCGAACAAACACAAGTGTTCATCGCACTAATGTTTGTCCAGGGTGGGGATCGAACCCACGACCTTTGGCGTAAGAGGCAGGGTCACTACCAATTGCGCCATTCTGTCAGTCAAATATATAATTAGGGACCCTGTAGGGCACTGAAAACATTACACATCAGTACTATATTCACATCAGTACCATAGTACTGATTACATAGTTAATCTGACCGTGGGAGAGCCACGCTTTGGCATGAATGGGCCAGCTCAACCGGAGCTATACCACGGCCTCAGAGAAAACAGGCGTGAAGCAGCACTGTGCTGTATTTTGTTGCGTGAGTGAGGGTAACGGAGGCCTAATCGAGGGCGGCGGGGAGAGGGGAGCTTAAAGGTTGGCAGCGCACTTGTGACTCCACTGGTGTTGCGGGTACATATGGGTGGCTGCAATTGCTTACCATCAGGTGATCCGTCTGCTTTTCAGCCACCTATGTCCTATAAAAATAATTTGGGTACAGTATAAATTGGACATAGTTATGCTACAACGTTCCAATCCACACGAAGTTCGAACTTGAGAAAATCGTGTTTTTGTGTTTTTGTGGTACACTTTTTTATGGTAGCATGTAGAACCAAGCAGTGTGTATCATCTATACGAAATAAATAAATATTATTTTATCATATACCTTTCATTGATAAATAAAAATATTACCCATACAAATTTAAAAATAATGTACATGGAACGTTTCAACAAAAAGGCATTTTATATGAAAGTGGGATTTAAATTAATCTGAGAAAACGTTCCAAACTGTAAAAATTACTATACTTGAGTAGTTTATATATATTTTATCGACAGTTGGGCTGTGGGTGCATTCCTAGTCACCTTCTTAACTCACTTTTACTATTAAAGGCACCCCCTTCCCAAATTTAAAGTTTCTAGGGTCAGTAGTTTGGGCTGTGGGTGCATTTCTAGTCACCTTCTTAACTCACTTTTACTATTAAAGGCACTCCCTTCCCAAATTTAAAGTTTCTAGGGTCAGTAGTTTGGGCTGTGGGTGCATTCCTAGTCACCTTCTTAACTCACTTTTACTATTAAAGGCACTCCCTTCCCAAATTTAAAGTTTCTAGGGTCAGTAGTTTGGGCTGTGGGTGCATTCCTAGTCACCTTCTTAACTCACTTTTACTATTAAAGGCACCCCCTTCCCAAATTTAAAGTTTCTAGGGTCAGTAGTTTGGGCTGTGGGTGCATTTCTAGTCACCTTCTTAACTCACTTTTACTATTAAAGGCACCCCCTTTCCAAATTTTAAGTTTCTAGGGTCAGTAGTTTGGGCTGTGGGTGCATTCCTAGTCACCTTCTTAACTCACTTTTACTATTAAAGACACCCCTTGCCAAATTTAAAGTTTCTAGGGGTCAGTAGTTTGGGTTGTGGGTGCATTCCGAGTCACATTCTTAACTCACTTTTACTATTAAAGGCACCCCCTTCCCAAATTTAAAGTTTCTAAAGTTAATAGCTTGGGTTGTGGGTGCATTCCAAGTCACATTCTTCACTCACTTTTACTATTAAAGGCACCCCCTTCCCAAATTTAAAGTTTCTAGGGTCAGTAGTTTGGGCTGTGGGTGCATTTCTAGTCACCTTCTTAACTCACTTTTACTATTAAAGGCACTCCCTTCCCAAATTTAAAGTTTCTAGGGTCAGTAGTTTGGGCTGTGGGTGCATTCCTAGTCACCGTCTTAACTCACTTTTACTATTAAAGGCACTCCCTTCCCAAATTTAAAGTTTCTAGGGTCAGTAGTTTGGGCTGTGGGTGCATTTCTAGTAAAAGATAAGATAAAAAATTCTTTATTCAATTTAGGTCCACACAGAACACTTATGAATGTCAAAATAGTACATATTATCTACCGCTGGTTCGGAATGTCGATTTCTACTGAGAAGACACCAGCAAGAAACTCAGTAGTTACTCTTTTCAAATATTGATGATGTTACAGAGTTTCAATTGAGAAGAGAGAAAAAAATACAATTATGAAAGTTAATAGACTACTATGAATAACAACTCAAAAGATTAATGAATTAACATGACCAAGAATCCTTATCATTTAAATAGTCTTGTACACTATAGTAACCTTTCTTCATTAGGCAGGTTTTAATATGGGACTTAAACTTATCCAGTGATAGGTTAATGACATTTTGTGGTAGCTTATTAAATATCTTAATACTTAAGCCAACAAACGAATTACCGATTTTATGAAGTCTGAGGACCGGGACGGCAAGCCTATGTTTATTTCTGGTGTTAAGACTATGACTATCGGACTTTTTTGGAAAAGTGTGCAAGTTCTTACGTACATACATAATGCAGTCGAGGATAAATTGGGAAGCCACGGTTAAAATATTTATTTCTTTAAATATTTCCCTAAGTGAGTCACGTGATCTAAGGCTGTATATAGCGCGGATGGCCCTTTTCTGTAATACAAAAATAGTTTGTATGTCAGCAGCAGACCCCCACAACAGTAGACCATATGACATCACACTGTGGAAATAGCTGAAATAGACCAGTCTTGCCGTTTCGATATCAGTCAGACGCCTAATTTTTCTTACTGCATATGCAGCGGAACTTAGTCTTCCTGCCAAGGCAGCAATATGGGGACTCCACTGCAATTTCGCATCTATAGTTATACCGAGAAAAACGGTGGAATTAATGATTTGAATAGATTCATTGTTCATCTTAATACTTGTATCGACCTGCCTTACATTTGGCATGGTGAATTTTACACATTTAGTTTTCTTTGAGTTAAGAAGTAAATTGTTGGTCGTAAACCAGTGCAATACCTGTGAGAGAGTATCATTTACATCGTCAATTGATTTTTTATATCTATCAACCTTAAAAATCAAGGAAGTGTCGTCAGCAAATAACACTATCTCACATAGATCTTTCGTAAAGTATGGAAGGTCATTTACGTATATTAAGAACAACAAAGGCCCCAATATTGAGCCTTGGGGCACTCCCATTAATAGAGGAGCGCCAGAAGAGTCGATTCCATTAACATTAACCCTTTGAATCCTATCAGACAAATAAGATTTAATCATATCAAGTGCGTTATTCAATACACCGTAATGCCGTAACTTCATCAATAGTGTTTCATGATTAACGCAATCAAATGCTTTCGACAAATCACAGAAAACACCTATTGCATCCTGCTTTTTCTCCCACGCATCAAAAACATGTTTGATAAGAGCCACTCCTGCATCAGTAGTGGATTTTCCTTTAGTAAATCCAAACTGTTTTTCATGCAGTAATTTATTAATATTAAAATGAGATAAAAGTTGAGTAAATATAATTTTTTCGAATATTTTACTGAGTGCTGGCAATATGGATATTGGCCTAAAGTTAGACGGGTCACTCCTTTCTCCAGATTTGAATAAAGGTATGATTTTACTAATTTTCATCTTATTTGGAAATTGACCCTCGTCAACACATTCGTTAAATATTATAGCTAAGTGGGGTGCGATAGAGTGTATTATATTTTTTATTATATCTATCGAAATTCCCCATGCATCCTCAGTTTTTTTAATATTTAAATCTTTTAATGTTTTAAGAATAATCTCTGAGTTTACATGACTAAATCTAAAAGATGTGGTGCACTCATCTACATGCGACTTGATGAGAGAAGCAGCGAGATGCGGGCTCGAATTTAATGTTTTAGTGGTAGTGACTGGAATGTTTGAAAAGAATGACTCAAATGTGTTTGCCACTTCAGAGTCTGTATCAATAGATTTACCATCAATTTTAAGAGAGAGCTTGCTGTGTTGTGTTTTGTTTTTGCAAGTCTCTTTATTTATAATTTTCCATGTAGCTTTACTTTTATTACTAGCTTTCATTATCTTATTTTTAAAGTAATTTGATTTGGCCACTGCGCATACTTTTTTAAATAGCTTTGAATATTTCTTAACATATTCTAATGTCGTTGGGTCATTAGAGTTGGCCTTAATATCATACAATTCAAATAACCTCTTTCTACTTTTATAAATACCTGTAGTGGCCCAGTCACTGAATTTGGTTTTAGAGGTATTTGTTTTAATGGTTCTTTTGGTAAAGATACCATTAAATTCTTTTTCAACGACATTAAATAATTTATCATAATGTTGGTTTACATTTCCTTCATTATAGGACAATGTAGACAACTTTTGTGAGATAGTTTCTTTAAATTTATTTATACGGTTTTCAGTGATTGGTCTACATACAAAACTATATGAAGAAGGGGCATGACGGTGCTCAAACACAGTCATTTGACCACTATGGTCAGAATTGATAAAATTTATTATGGACTTGTCCATAACTTCACAGTTACAAAATATGTTATCTAAACAAGTAGCTGAGGTGGGTGTGACTCGCGTGGGTTCGTTGAAAAGATGATGTAAATTAAATGATTTAAAGAGATTCAGAAACCTAACAGAGTTCTGTGAGTTATCTAAAATGTTGATATTAAAATCTCCACAAACAACAACTTTTTTATTAGATGAACATATTTTGCTCAAAACTTCTTCCATAATGGATTCAAACATGGTAAAATTCCCATTTGGGGGCCTATACACACAGACAATGACATGCCGCTCCAGCTCTGCACACGCTAACTCAATAGTTCGCTCAACTGAGAGTGAGACAATATCTTTACGTTCTTTAAATTTAATTGTATTATTCAATAAAATAATTGACCCGCCTCTGATTGCCAACTTTCTCGTGAACGAACTACTGACGCTATAGTTATCTATATTGATAATTAATTCATGTTGTCTTAACCAGTGTTCTGTAATACATAAAATATGGATATTCATTTCATTTAAAAATAACTCTAATTCTAGTTCTTTGCCAGACAAACCCTGGATATTCTGATGTATAAGGTTCAGATGACTAGGGTTTCCTTTTGTTATTGATTTGCTAGAGGACTCCTCTATTGTCTCATATTGTAATTTAAATTACTTGGAATCACTTCCAAACTCTGAGTAACCAGGTTTTTAATATTAAACGCTAACAGAGTAGCTAATTCATTTTTAATTTTATTTGGCAAATAAAAAGTTTTGCCAGTCAGAATAAACTTATTATCAATAAATTTATTTGTGTCAAAAAACACAAACTTGTCACTATGACTATATGTCAAGTTATATAATAATGTATTCAACAAATGAATACTGTTATTTTGGCTAGGAGTGTAGTACCTAGAAAAGGGAAACGCACACAAGATAATTTTTTTCACATCAAGCCCTGAAAGGGTTTTGAACCCCTGAATAATATTTCTTTTATTGATATTTGAGGCATTTCCAATCATTAATATGATTACTGTCTCCTTACTTATGTTACAGCTTTTGGCCCTGTCTATTATTTGCTCTAGGGAAGCATCAGGCATACAATAATTGGTCACATTACACACACAGTTTTTATTTAAAAGAGGTCCATAACCAACTCCAATTTTATCTGATAATATTATTACATCATTGGTTAATAATGTTGTTGATGGCAATGGCAATGGCAATATAAAGTTAGATCTATCTTCTTCAGGTTCTTCTTGAAGCTGCGGCTCGTTCCCTACCTGGTGCTGGTCAGAGTGGCCCACCACCAAGTGACAGCTGCACTGATCTATATATTTGTTTGTAGCGAGGATGTGTTCGCTTATTTGAGCCTGGGCAGAGTTGTAATTGCCGGTCATATGTTCCAAAGACCGGTGTAGCCGCGAGATTTCCGCCTGTAGCTCCTGTGTTTCGGTTTCATACCTATACCTACTCTCATCTAACTTTTTACTATATACTTCTAGGCTATCAACTAAATCTGCACGCTGTTTTCGTAATTGTAGATTCTTTTGCTGGCATTTTTTTCTTCTAATTAATTTTTCTGTCTTCTTTATGTAATTGTTTATTTTAACATATTTTTTTACTTTAGTTTTACTATTTATTTCTACCCTATCATTTCTCAAACTTAGGCTGTGAGTCTGGGTGACCCCCTGTCCAGCCGGAGACCCGATCAACTCCTCGTATAGGCTGTGGGTGTGTAAAGCCTCCTGACACATTTTGTCCTCCTCATATTGTTGGATGAGTTTGTTGGAGTCCCGTAGTTCCACCTCGAGTTCCTGGATGCGCTGCAGAGCCTTTTCATAGGTTTCACTACATTGGTCAAAGTGGCTGACCGTGTCGACTAGTTGTTGCCGCTGAACAAGTACATCAGTGAGCTGAGCATGTAGGTCGGCGAGTTCACACTTTAATTGGGTGTTATTATTTATTATTTTTATGGACTCCTCTTCATTGTCGTCCCGCTCCTTAATAAGTTGGCTGTTGTCCTCCCTCAATTCTTTTATTTCTTCAAGGGCCCTTTTCAGTTTTAATTCTAGTTCTTGGGCAGTGGCCTTGCGGGTCATCTTCATGGGGTATACTCCTCTACCCGACATACCTGGAAATATTTATAGGTAAGTGTACAATAAAATGTTTGAACCGGTCTTAATAAGTCTATTTTTCTGTCACAATATAGGTAACAGGGAACACAGTTTTAAACAGGAAACTGTGGGTATGTTATAATATAATAAGTAAGGATAGTGAATTTTATTTTCTACTATTATTGATACTAAAGAAAAGAAACAAAGAAAGTAGGTCACCTATGTATATTGAAAGATGGAGTAAATGATATAATGGCACAATGATATTAACTTTTGATATTAACTTCACTATCAGATCAAATTATCCCATATCACATACCAATGCAATAGACAAAAGATGGTAAGTGTTTCTGTTAGTGTCAGTGGCCAGATGTTATCATCGTCCACTATGCTTAGAGACAAGCAAAGGGAGACACAATATCAGGCTTATGTTGTGGAATTTGACGAATCTAATAATTAGATATGTCTTATTCCGTTAGTGTCTTGTGAGGTCTTGGTTTTATGTTGAATTGCAATGCAAGATATGATACGATATGGGGCAAGGTGACCGCACATAGATAAAAATATAGTTTAATGTAGTGTCAACAACAAAGTAACCTCCAAATCAATGTTTCAATTATGCTTTTTGATTTAAATAAATGGTGTTATGATTTAAATAACGTTGAATTATTTAGATACAAAATCAAAGAAACAATACTCCCCAGGTTTATCCGTTTGTGGTTCAAATTTGTAGATCGTAACGGCACTTGACAGCCGGTCGGCGATCACGAATGTAAACAATCCTGGATACACGGTTTGTGGCACTTTGCCCACATTTATTTGCCACTTTTGTAGGTATTGCACATCGAATAACTTTAGTTTTGAACAAATTTACATTGTATTTCACAATTAAATTGAAATTAAAATTACGAGCTGGCGATTTTGACGTCTATCACTTAGGGTTGCCCTAGTCACCTTCTTAACTCACTTTTACTATTAAAGGCACCCCCTTCCCAAATTTAAAGTTTCTAGGGTCAGTAGTTTGGGCTGTGGGTGCATTTCTAGTCACCTTCTTAACTCACTTTTACTATTAAAGGCACCCCCTTCCCAAATTTTAAGTTTCTAGGGTCAGTAGTTTGGGCTGTGGGTGCATTTCTAGTCACCTTCTTAACTCACTTTTACTATTAAAGGCACCCCCTTCCCAAATTTTAAGTTTCTAGGGTCAGTAGTTTGGGGTGTGGGTGCATTCCTAGTCACCTTCTTAACTCACTTTTACTATTAAAGACACCCCCTTGCCAAATTTAAATTTAAATTTAAAGTTTCTAGGGGTCAGTAGTTTGGGTTGTGGGTGCATTCCGAGTCACATTCTTAACTCACTTTTACTATTAGAGGCACCCCCTTCCTAAATTTTAAGTTTCTAGGGTCAGTAGTTTGGGCTGTGGGTGCATTCCTATTCACCTTCTTAACTCACTTTTACTATTAAAGGCACCCCCTTCCCAAATTTTAAGTTTCTAGGGTCAGTAGTTTGGGCTGTGGGTGCATTCCTATTCACCTTCTTAACTCACTTTTACTATTAAAGGCACCCCCTTCCCAAATTTAAAGTTTCTAAGGTCAGTAGTTTGGGTTGTGGGTGCATTCCGAGTCACATTCTTAACTCACTTTTACTATTAAAGGCACCCCCTTCTCAAATTTTAAGCTTTCGAAAAAAGCACTCGCATGCACTGAGTAGGTACCTAATCGGAGAGAGAGTAGAGTAAGTTCAAAAGCTACGGAAGTCGTAATAGGCTGGTGAGATACGAATGTGCCGACTTTAATTTACAACCACCCAATAGTCCACTTGCAAAGTTCAGTTGCAGCAGTTTAAGAAAAAGATCCTATTTAGGTACACGTCATGGTTGGCAGCCTTCCAACATGCGTGCATCGCGGACTTTTCCCCACGTATTGCCTTTAAAAAAATGTAATATAATTTCTGAGAACACTTCTTTGCACTACAATTATTTTAGTGATAACGTTCCAAACTTATAAGACATTTTATATTTTCAAGTATTGTAATCAAATATGGCTTTAGTTAATATTTATTCATTTAAAACAGCAAAAAAAAAGTTTATTACAACTACATACTATTAAACCAAAGATACCTAGTAGATTTTTTTGTCTGAGAGCACTATGAGTATAATGTAGTACCATTGTTAATTTTCAAATTTTTTCAGGTCAGTGTCTAAGTTCTTTATTAAGTAACGTATGTAATAGTTTAGGCTAATATAATTTATTTTTCAACCATACAAAATCAAATGTTTGTCATTACTCTATTTGTATTGCATGTGTCTATGGGCGGCGGCCATCGCTTACGATCAGGTGATCCGTTTGCTCGTCTGCCACCTATTACAAAAAAAAAAATAGTTCATTACGACCAATATTAAGAAATCTAATTATTTTAGCTGCCTTCAAGTTTCAGTTTGTTACCTAGCAAAATAAATAATACGTTTTATTTTTTTAACAAGACCTTATATTATAAGAAATACAAAAGTGATGGATCGTTTCATGACTGGATAAATGTATGTTCCTACTAGTACATACGTTTTGAATCGTTTATTTTTACCATTATAATTTCTTTTCCACATTACAAAGTACTTGGAACGTTTTTTAGAAATAGATATTTTCATAATATACATTTTTACTAAACGTTCCAAGTTGACTGGATCATTGTTTTGTTGTGTTTTAATTGTTTTTTCCAAAACGAATTAAAATATACCATCCAAATGAATTGACACATTTCAAGGATATAATTAGGTCTTTTGGGACGTTTTATCGTTTGGGCGGCTTAATTATTTCAATAATTACTATGGTAAGAGTGTCAGTGTCTTCAGCAGTAGATAGAACGGTCCTAAATACGTAGCTTGAGCATAAAAACTCGATTTTGACCACCTTGTGGATTGGAACGTTGTAGCATAACTACGTCCAATTGATATCTGTAAATTCAGTAGAAACCTACTAAGAATTTAGAAGTCAGTTTGTATATATTCGTACTATTGATTATGGAATTAATCTCTATGTATAATCGAGATCTATCTACCTATGTATAATTCAAAGTATAGAATGTCGCGAAAAACTACGAGCACCAATAAAAGTATATTTCATCGGCACTTGAAAATACTTTCAAGATTTTTTTTTTATATGAGAGGTGGCAGACGAGCAGACGGATCACCTCATATTAAGCAATTCCGCCGCCCATGGACACCCGCAACACCAGTGGAGTCACAAGTGCGCTGCCAACCTTTTCCCTTCCCCACATTGGGCCTCCGGTAACACGGCGAAACACAGCGCAGGCGCTGCTTCACGCCGGTCTTCTGTGAGGCAGTGGTATCACTCTGGTCGAGCCGGCCCATTCATGCCTAAGCGTGGCTCTCCCACATTTAAATGTTTTATAATAGATGTAATATTAACGCAATAAATGTAATATAGCGTTCGATCAATAAAATAATAACTATGGCGTGTCTCTTAGTAATACTGAATTTAAATGTGGCATCCTGACTCTTTCAATTTAATGGGGGCTATCGCGTGTGAAATATCCGCTAGATGGCGTGCCTGTGAACCGTGGTCCAACTTCAACATTATTGGCTGATTTATTCGTTAATTGACAATTTGACAATTATCACGTCCAAAAAAGAAAATACCCAATCACCTTGTAGATGGACCTCAGTCTATAGATCGCCATCTAGCGGATTTTTCGCACGCGATAGTCCCCATTATGGCGACACCACGACGATACTAGCGCCATACATTTTGTGTGCTTTGACAAATATGTGTATACAGTCAGCATCAAAAAAGCTTAACACTGCAGTACTATGTCAAAGTAGCATTTTTACGTACGCCTTAGAAACTGACTATAATAGGCAGAACAGTTACTTTGACATCGTTCTAAAGTGTTAAGCTACTTTTGATGCTGACCGTACCTTTGTTAGTCTCAAGTTTGACAAAAGCATTTTGAATATACATCAATTCAATGCAAAAACACGTTATCAATTTATAGCCTTATTAATAAAGAATATAAACTTACAAAATATCGTGTAAGAATTAACAGCCCATAGCGTATATTTTTTAAGACATGTCCTAGCGACCAGGGAAAAACGCGGCTGGAAGCTCGTTTCAGAGTTTTTTTAAATAAATAATTCACAACGTCACATACATTGATCTCACTCCGAAATAGGTAGTTCAAGCACCTGTGTTTCGGATATCAGAATCAACAGTGGGATTACAAATATATACATATAATACTTTTCTTTTGTAAATACATACTCATAATACATAGAAAATATCCAGATCAATACAAACAGATGCGTTCATGCACACAAATATTTGTACTGTGCCCGGATCGAACCCGCAACCCTTGGACCATAGGCAGCATTCACTACCACTGTTCCAAACGGGTCGTCGAAAATAAGAGGCAAACGAGCACGGATCACCAGTTGGTCAATTGACTGGACCTCAAGTTCCATTAAATCTGGGATCCGATGGGAATGTGTAACTAAAACGCTTGCTGGTTATGAACGCACTGACGTTTATTTGACGTAACATTTTAATCAGCGAAATGGCGGACGCAGCCGCCAGTCTTACCGCAGACCAAGAAGGCTGCATACATAACATTTCTCCCCTTTTAGTTGAGCATCAAATATTTAAACAAAAGAAAGGCTTATAGTCAACCCTAGGAACAGACCGCAGCAACATCCCTGAAGGCAGCTCTCTAGCACTCTGGGCCATCTCATTCTGAGACGCCGACCTAGACGTAGTCGCATCCGCAGCGCCAACTACTGACGACTCTTCTCTTCTCGCCGCGGGCTCACTGGCTTGGGGAAGCTCACGTTGACATCCCTTGCCCCCTTCGGCGTCTGAAATGATGGATGTTTCGGCCTGGACATTGCTTGTCGTAACATCTAGGTCATCGTGAGAAAAGTTATTCCCGTAAGTTTGATTATGCGGCTGTGTTCCTTTGTACAGTACCACTTGATTTTTGTGTTTTTTATATTTAAAAAAAGTTTTAGAATCTTGCACTATATACGTAGTTTTCCCTGTACGTTTTAAAATTTTACCCTCGTGCCAAGAAAATTGTTTATTTCCGTAATGTTTCTTATCTTAAACATTACATTGTCTCCGGGAGTAAACCCCTGTTTATTTACTCCCCCATATGATCTAGTCTGCGAACACTGATTTTGTGCGACGGTTTTAGCGAGACGGCTTGAGAAGGGCGGCGATGATTGCGACGGAATTATCAGGTCTAATCGCGACCGCAGTTTTCGGCCGAATACCAATTGAGGCGAAGAGCCAGTAGTGACGTGAATAGAATTTCTATAATCAAAAAGATATCTAAGTAACCTTTCGTCATTTACTCTTGAGTTACAACTATTTAGTAAACAAGCTTTAATACACTTTTTTACTATCTTCATGTAGCTCTCCGCCTGACCATTACTGGCCGGATGATAGGCGGGTGAGGTTACATGCGAAATACCGTTGACCTTACAGAATGTTAAAAACTCTTCAGACATAAAACATGTGGCATTGTCACTGATCAACGTATGAACAAGACCGAACCTCGACATAAACTCGTATAGTTTAGCAATAACCGCTGCCGAACCAGTACTATTCATTTTATATGCTTCTACCTATTTAGAATAAGCATCCACAATTACTAAATAATTTTGCCCATTGATTGGGCCTGAAAAATCCATATGAATTCTATAGAATGGGCTCGGCGGTGTGACAGCCCGGCTAGTCAGGGGCTCCACAGAAGTAGGACGTGGGTCAATGAAACCAAGAAATTTCAATACAGGATTTATTAACTGTCTTGTTCCTAGAACGTCAGCTGTGCGAGTAAAAAAAGTTGTGAGGATGGACACTGGCCTTAGGGAATCCGTCTCTTCATGGGATCAACAGGTCTCAAGCTTCCTCAGGAGAGTGACGCGGCCATCAGACTTCTACAGCAGAGGGTAAGTGTTAGGCACTCCAGGTGAGTTCACCAGTCTCGGGTGCCGGCAGTGGGACCGTTAAAGGTAATCCAAGATCCTGTAACCCGTACGGTAAGCATTAGCAACTTCGCATCAGCCTTCGGTGGACCCAGGCCAAGTCCTGACCTCACTAATCACTCGACTATGCAAAGCAGCAGGTTAGGCAGCACTAATTGACACTAGGATCATTACATAAGCACTATAATAAGAACTCACCCCAGCGGGATCCAATAAATCACTAAATATAGGCGGTTACACCGAATATAATTTAAACGGAGCGCGATCGTAACGGCTTCCTTGCAAGGAGCGGCACAGGCGTCACGCAGTGAGTCAAGAATCGGTCTGCCGGCGAGAAAACCGAACGGCCCGCAGCTCGGTGATCGGCTGTCACCGGGAGTCCTCGGGACGTCGCGCACGAGCTTCACGCCTATGTGTATTATGGATGCGTAGGCGACTCGCGTAGAATGCGAGAACCAGCAATATGATATAATTCAGGGTTCCCTACTTCTGTTTATTTATTACTTATGTGTATATAAATTAGTTAGTAGTACTATATTTATAATGTTGAATTTTATAATTAAGATGTAATAAGTTTAGTGTTAGTATTGTTTTTTATAATATTAGTGTGTAGTTCCTCACTCATTCTAAAAATATTATTTAATTATTAAGTTAACGTTTAGACACTAAGTCTACAACGTTACAGCGGATGCGGCCACACCGCGAGCGGCGCTCGTCCGGGCGATGGTCTAAGCTGATTGCATACCGTGCAACTTCTAATTAAATCTTTAATCTGTTTGTCTATTCCTGGAAACCAAAACCTACTTCTCGCTTCAGCTTTGCATTTCACAATACCCAGGTGTGACTTATGAAGTTCAGATAAAATTTTATTTTGCAACTTAGTCGGTATTACGACTTTATGACCACGCATCAATAAACCATTTTCAAACGACAAATCATTCTTACATAGGCAAAAAGGACGAACAGCTTCATTTGAAACTTTTCTAGGCCATCCATTTAATACATAACTGATCACCTTTGGAAAATTCATATCTTTTTTAGTCTCTTCTTGTACCTCCTCCCTAGTAATAGGCAAACTAGAATCAACAACAAAATTGACATATGCTGCCCTATCTTCAAAAGATGCAGTGGGCACGCTTGCGCTCGGGTCCCGACCGCTGCTCGGCTCGGCAGACGCAGCTGCACCTGCTCGTGATAAGTAGTCAGCGCTGTTACCAGCGCTACGGATGTATTCTATAGAGAAATTGTAAGCACTTAAAAACATTGCGAAGCGCTGGAGCCTGTTAGCCGACACCTCTGGGATGCCGCGTTGAGAACCGAATATGTGATCTGTTGTGATCCGTCCGCGGTGGTATCTGCGTACGCCGAACACTATAGCCGTTGCTTCTTTCTGAATTTGTGAATATTTTTTTTCTGCTTTATTCAGAGTGCGCGAAGCGAACGACACCGGCCGCTCCAACCCATCTTCACCTATTTGCGACAGATGGCTCCAAGTCCAGTCGGAGAAGCGTCCACTGTCAAAATAACCTGAGCATTCATATCAAAATGAGCTAGAACGCTATCAGAGACTAATATATTCTTAATAATCGTTTTAAAAACGCGATCATGTTCATTCCCTAAATGCCATTTAGCATTTTTTTGCAACAAGTCGTACAAGGGGCTCAAAATTGAAGAGGCTTGTGGAACAAAACCCCTAGAATAATTGACAAGGCCTAAAAATTATTGTAATTTAACAACATTTTCTGGCACGGGCGCATTTAAAATCGCAGAAACCTTACTGGATGACTTTTTCAATCCATTTTTATTTACCACAAAACCCAAATATTCGACTTAATCCTTAAAAAAATCACACTTAGCCTTTTGCAGAGTTAACCCTGCCTCTTGAAGACGACGTAACACTTCGTGCAGTCTACTTAAATGAACAGATTTAGATGGGCCGGTCACCAAAACATCATCCAACATGCACAATACTCCTTCCATACCTGCCAACAGGTTTTCCATGACACGCTGGAAGATAGCCGGGGCGCATGCGAGTCCGAAAACCAATCTCGTGTATTTAAACAGCCCTTTGTGAGTGTTGATACACGTAAGCTTTTGTGACTCCTCATCTAATAAGCACTGAGAGTAGGCCTGTGAAAGGTCTAACTTACTAAAAGATTGGCCACCGTGCAGTTTAGTAAACAGTTCCTGAGCGGTGGGCAAAGGGTACTGATCCTGGTGGATCAGTAGTACAGCAGCTGCTTGTTGATCGTGACCGAGTAGTCGGCGCACAGCCGCAGCGAGCCGTCGCGCTTGAGCACGGGCACGACTGGCGTCGCGTACTCGGAGTGATCCACCAGTTCTAGGATACCTACACGCACCAGCCTATCGATCTCATTACCTATTTTTTCTTTAAGAGCGAAAGCTACGGGGCGCGGCTTAAAAAAAATTGGTTTTGCGTCATCTTTTAAACTTAATTTAACTTTGTATTTATTAAATTTACCTAATTCGTCAGAAAATACAGCAGGGAAGTCTTTTTGTAAATGTTCCAGAAAAATTTGTGTATTCTCACTAAAAACATAGGTAAAAGTTCTAACTTAAAAAGAGATATAAAATCTCTACCTAAAATCGGCG
Source organism: Marasmia exigua (assembly GCA_019059595.1). Classification (NCBI taxonomy): domain Eukaryota; kingdom Metazoa; phylum Arthropoda; class Insecta; order Lepidoptera; family Crambidae; genus Marasmia; species Marasmia exigua. The sequence goes on from CM032466.1 coordinate 27,717,849, forward strand.
GCCCACCATTGCGAATAATATAAATATTTAATGTATGAGTTGTGTTTAAATACGTTACTTACGGTAGCTTAACAATACCCTCACAAAGAATATTGTCACCGGTATAAGTTAATAACCGTTTTTTCATTTTGGACAATGTCACATCCTTAAAATGCCTCAAATAAGTACTTAAAAATATCGCAGTAACAGCTGACCCGCTATCAATTTGGAAATTCATACGAACTCCTCGGACGTCAACCGACTCGCACATCCGCTCCCCGTGTGTAGTGCGAATGTTCAAACACTCACCATCATCGCCGTTCTCCTCAACCTTTTCGTCCGCAACAAAATTAATTTTCTTACACATACGACGTAAGTGGCCCTTGACATTACATCTTTTACATTTATAATTCGCGAATCGACACTTTTCAGACGTATGGTTCTTAAAACCATAAACCGAACACATCACTTTGCGATCACTAGCACTGGTTTTGGCCGAGATCTTGAACAGCTGGTGGGCGGGCGCGCGCTCGTGCCCTGGCGCCGCGGCCGCTGCCGCTGCGGCGCGCGCGCTGCGCACGCACTCCGCAATCCACTCCCTTCGCTAATGTTGTTAGTTCCTTCAGATCCTGAGCGAAAAGTTTCTCCCGCTCCGCTCCCGGCAGCATACCCATCATGAAATGGTCTCTTAATGCTTCCTCCACGTTTAGGAATCCACAATGAAGAAGTTTTACCTTCCAATAAAACCGCCATTGTGCTCCGAGCCTTGTCCGGACATTCGATTACACCTGGTGAGAACAATGAGGAAGGTTTAGGCGCCATCTCACAAGACACCTCCACTCTGGTGGGGGTAATTCGTTAAAAATTCCAGGAAGTCATGGCGCGAAACGAGGAATAAGGCGGGAAACCAGTGTTGCCAGTCGAAAAACCGTGTTTTCCACTAGAAAAAGGCATGGCCTCTCTCACCCTCAACCCGGACAAGGCTCGGAGCACAATGGCGGTTTTATTGGAAGGTAAAACCTCTTCATTGTGCCTCCTCACCTTGTCCGGGTTGAGGGTGAGAAATGTTTGTTACCACCTGGTGAGGGGTAAAGAGTGAAAAGAGTATATCAGGAATAAAAATATAAAAGAGGTGGCTCTGTTTAAAATAATTTGTAAATAAATAGAAATCAGCCGGATTTTAACTTAAAATGTGAACCAATGTTTTAGAATAATGGTCATGTTGTTGTAATAATTATAAAAATAATTGTATACTGTTACGAGTAGATCAGTTATTAAATTAAACAGTATCAAATAAACTGGATATATTTGGAATAGTTTCATTATTCGATCTTTTAACTTCTTTACAGTAGTGTTTATAAAAAGTAGAAGCCTGCTTCCAGTTGCCTTTGTTTAGAATACTATCAATTGATAAATTACATAGCCAATTATAAGAAGCTACAGCAGATCGGCTACTACCGGGGCTAGCATCTATACCTGCAGCTTTTAAAACGGTTTTTACCCAATTTGCAATAACAGTCCTGGAAGCAGACTTTGGTTCACCTTGAGTTGAAATAAAAAGTTGCTGAATTGAGCCTCTTCTATTAGCTGAAAGCTCCATGACTTTGCGAATCCAATATACTGGGTTCAGCAAATTATCACTATGGGGTATAAGCTTCCACCCAGATTGCTGAAATCTGGCGCAGTCAGTCTTAGACCCAAAAATAGGCCACAGTATAATATTAGTTCCGTCATCAACCATATGATCTGGTGAAATGTATAGCAGGGTCAAATCGTGAACGCGCCTTCCAGAAGCTAGTAATAAAATAGTTGCGCAACGTCTATTTGCCTCAAATAGGGAAATAGGGTCCGGATTATTACTTTGCATCCACTGGACTACCATTTGGGGATCCCAAATAGGAATTTTGTTTGATTTCGGTCTAGCATGAGACACGGATTTTAATATTCGCCGAACAAAAATATCTTCACTTAATTTTTTACCTAAAAAAGGTTCACATATAGTTGACACGACGGATCTATGCAAGTGAATTGTGGAAGGAGCCAGGTTTTCCTTCAAATGCAAATGAGCCAAAAACCTTGCAAGGTCTTTAGCTTGTGGAGATATGGCGGAAATATTATTAATTTCGCACCATTTCACCCATCGGCTCCATGCTGGTTTATATGACAATAATGTAGACTTACGCCATCCGCTCATCAGAACAGCCCTTTCCTCGGGTGTCCAGTTCTGAAGGAGGTTGTCCCAGCTCCAATCAACCAGGCCTCCAGAATGAGATTGGCCACCTTCGGTAAAGTGTGGCCCGTCGCCATGTCCACTAGAGTTTCGTTCAAGTGTTCTAGTTGAATTGGCTGCTGAGGGCACGGTTTTGGAGATCGGGTCTCCAAAAACACTTCAGCCACCGGGGCGCAATCACTATGAATAGACCCTTGCAACTGTTGAGATGTATCAACACCCTTGGCATAAGTGACGGAGGGGGAAACACCCACGCGAGCTGGTATTTCCAAAATCTGCTGAAGGCATTGTGGAACACCGCTGCTCCGTCCCAAGGGTCCTGTGTCACGTAGTGCTGAACTACGTGTGCACGAGAAGATGCAAACAGGTCTATCTGTGGCACCCCGAATGTCCGAAATATCTTTGAAGTGGTCTCCGGTAGAAAATGCCATTCTGCAATGGGCTTGCCCCAAGACAGGCGATCGGCGATGCCGTTGTAGCATCCCGGTAAGTGTTGGTATGATACAATTATGTCCAGATCGGGGATGAGCCCACATATCTGGCGAATTTGCTCCATGAGGTGAGCAGACAATGTGCGTCCCGCCTTGGTTTCTCAAGTAAGCCAAGGCTGTGACGTTGTCCGACTGCACTAGAAGTTTGGCACCCCGAAGGTCCTGTGCTCTGACTTCTATTGCCTTTCGAATGGCTAGCAATTCCTTGAGATTGCTGTGCAAGTCCTGTTGGTGTGGTTCCCACTGTCCCGACAAGTATGTGTCGTTTAATAGAGCTCCCCAACCATGGTTGGACGCATCGGTTACTAGATGGTGTGTGATTTGGGGTAAGTGAATTATTGAAAAGTCTCTTACTGACTGCTGCCACCAGTGTAGGTCTCTCACCACGGTTTCCGGCAGCAAGTATCGCCGTCTCAGATGCACTTGTCGGAGTAGACGCAGGTGACCCTGAAAATGTCGACAATGTAAACGTCCCTGGGGTATTACGTAATTGGCGAAGTTTAATTGTCCTAGAACTGACTGTGCCTCCTTCAGTGAACATGTTTTTCTCGAAAGGAGTTGCTGAAACGTCTTTCGAAGCTTGAGTACTTTCTTGTGAGGAAGGTACTTCCTGTTGTTCACCATGTCCCACTGAATGCCCAAAAACTCTAGGTTCTGAGTTCGACATAGCACGGATTTCTCTGAATTGAGAACCCAGCCAAGAGCTTGAAAAAATTGCACGGTCAGGGAAGTTTGCTGCTGAAGCATACTTCGGTTCTGATGGGCTCATCAGATCAGGAAATCGTCCAAATAGACAATTATTCGCACTCCCGACTCTCGTAGCTTTCCTGCCAGGAAATTTGTTATCATAGCAAAACATTTTGGTGCGCATGCAATCCCAAATGGGAGGCATGTCATCTGATATAGGATTTGCCTGTAAATCAGTCTCAAAAAACACCGGTGACTTAGTGAAAAATTCACGTGAAAATATGCCTGAGACATATCTATCTTTATCAACCAATCCCCGGGCTGGAGGAAATTGGGAACTTCGAAATGAGAAACTAGGTAAAACTTTCTTACCGATATATACTCGTTTAGAATCTTTAAGTTAAAGACTGGCCGATAAGATTGGTCTGCCTTCGTGACCAAAAACATCGGTGATACAAAACTGGGAGTCATTGGTGCCACTTCGATAACATTGGACTCCAACATTTTTTGTATTTCTGCTGACATATGTAGGGTATCTAGTGTTTGGTGTGCGTTTAAAGTTAGTAAAATCAAAGGAGGGTTTTCTTAAAAACGGTATGCGGAAATTGGAAATTAACTTTAAAATTACAGGGGGAGCCAATATTACTTTCCACCTCTCGAGAAAAAACATCAGACGCCCCGCTTGAAAATGATAGTCAATCATAGCGGCGTCTTTTAGTGGAACCGCCGTGACGGTTTCCACTAGGTTTTTTAGTGTCTGGGTATTTACGCTTACCGCGAAAGGACGCTTCCCGTTGTGAGTTCCCTGAAGGTCCGGGTACTCCGGGTGCCCTGGTATCCCCAAGAAAAGGCTGGAAGTACTGGTTTCTCGAAGGATACCTTAATGCTCCCTTAGAAGGACCTAAGATTTTCTTTGTAGTTTGTGTCTTTTGAAAGACCTTACTAGGGCCTCCTTCTCTTTCGAGCAATTTATTAAATTAATAGGGCTCGAATAAATAATCTGAAGATGGAGGTATCTTTTTAAGATGATACCTCCATGAGGTGTCATAGACACCTCACTAAGTCTAATCAAATCTTACTTATCAGATAGGATTCAGAAGGTCAATGTCAATGGAACTAACTCTTCTGGCGCCCCTCTAACCATGGGTGTGCCCCAGGGCTCTATATTGGGGCCCTTGCTCTTTTTAATCTATATAAATGACCTTCCTTACTATACTAATGATCTATGTGAGATAGTGTTATTTGCTGACGATACATCCTTGATTTTTGAGGTTGATAGGCAAAAGAAAAATGTTGACGAAGTAAATAACACACTCTCTCAAGTACTACAGTGGTTTACTTATAATAACTTAGTTCTTAATTCAAAGAAAACAAAATGTGTTAAGTTCACAATGCCTAATGTAAGGCAGGTCAAAATGAATATTGTCATGAATAACGAACCTATCGAAGTCATAAACTCCACAGTTTTTCTAGGTATCACTCTGGATACAAAATTGCAATGGAGCCCTCATATTGCGGTCTTGGCAGGAAGACTTAGTTCAGCTGCATATGCAGTTAGAAAGATAAGGAATCTGACTGATATCGGGACAGCGAGACTGGTTTATTTTAGCTATTTTCATAGTCTGATGTCATATGGTCTACTACTGTGGGGATCCGGTGCTGACTTACAAGCCATCTTCATTTTGCAGAAGAGGGTCATCCGTGCCATCTACGGTCTTAGATCACGTGACTCACTCAGAGAAGTATTCAAGGAAATCAATATTTTAACCGTATCATCTCAATACATTTTTGATTGTATTATGTTTGTACGCAAGAACTTGCACCTTTACTCGCAAAAATCAGATTTTCATAGCTTTAACACGCGAAATAAACATAGGCTTGCTGTCCCAAATCTAAGACTTCATAAAATTGGAAGTTCATTTGTAGGATTGAGCATTAGAATGTTTAATAAGTTACCTCAAAATATTATTGATTTACCGGTACATAAGTTTAAGTTGCATGTAAAAAACTGCCTAATGCAGAAAGGCTACTATAAAGTAGAGGATTATTTGAATGATAAGGATTCCTGGACATGTTGATCTCTTCGCCTGTCCTCTAATGTATAATTCATTTCATAATTTTTCATTGACGATTTATCTAAACGATATTGATTATAAGCAATGTATATCATACTGTCACTGTAATCATAATTTGTATAAGAATGAAAGTTGTAATTACCATATTATTTGGAAAGAGTAACTACTGAGTTTCTTGCTGATTCTTCTCGGTAGAAATTGACGTTCCGAATCAGCGGTAGATTACATAATATTTGACATTCATAAATGTTCTTTATTGAATAAAGACATTTTAGATTTTGACTGTATAAACATTGATTTATATTAATTATTCAATAATTGACAAGATGCTAACCACCTATTATTGTACACCTCGTCCTGCAGTTTATTAGTCTGGATTAAGTAACTACTATTCTTTGTGACCTATGAGGGGAACCTAAGTAGTCATGCTCACTCAAATGTCTCTGAGGTGGTGGCGCTATGTGGCGGGTCATTACATTCCCTCTAATATGGTTGAGTGAAATGATGGCTGGCACGTACGTCATACTTGTGAACAGGTGCCACCTTTGGGGACTGGTCTGCTTCGGTTTACCTCATAATATTTATTTTATTATTATTTCCTTTATTTTATTTTGTGTAACAATTAAACTGTATGGCTCGGTATGATGATGACACATTGTATGAAAGTTTGGCGATTAAAAAGAGTAACTGGCGAGTTTCTTGCCGGATCTTCTCGACCAGAAACAACTTTCCGAGCCGGTGGTAGAATCGCATTATGTTTATTTATTTCTTTAGTATATTTTATGTATCAACATATATATGTATTAACATGTAAATTATACATAAGTACTTATAAATAGTTTTAAGTCATTCAAATGTATGACGATTTGTAAGTGCTGTGTACAAGCCTATGCAAATAAAGAATTATTTGTTTGTTTTGTTTGTTTGTTTAAATTTATCAGACGTAAAGCTATTTGGGATAGATTTAAGGATTTCATTTCTCCGATTATTCATAATTGAAGCTCGTTTACCGTAAATTATTTGCATTATATCATGAGATACATCACTGAATTGCTTTTCTTCAACAAATAATTCGTTGATTTTAGCACTTAACTCTTCAAAAGACACAGACTCCAAACTTTTAAACCATGCTAATAAAACGGAAACATTGTTTTGCAGCGTTTCCCTTTGTAGAATAACTGCCTTAGACAGTGCTGACAATGTGCGTTCAACTGAGGGTAGAAATTTATTTTTATCGAATGGCTTTAAATCGTCATTCGTTTCTAATTTAGTAAACCCTGACTTGGATAAATATGGTTTTTGTATGTCTATAAAGTTTATATGTGGGATTGGTGATCGGAAGATGCATGCCAAGGAACGTGTATGAGTTCGATGTTTAAATTAGAATGACGTGCGAGAGAGAGAGAGAGGGAGATGGGAGAGACGACGTATGACGGACGATGTAAAGACGTGGAAGACGACGCTTTAAGAAGATAATTTAATACAGAACAATTATGTATACAAATCCCTGGCTTTATTTGGAACCCCATCCCACAATTTAGGGGGCTCGTCCGGGATGGATCAAAGATAAAGCAAGGAAGAATAAGGAGTGAAAAGAAGAAAAGACGACGACGGCGAAACAAAGAACAGGGAAAAAAGACGATCGGAACAGAAAAGACGGAAGACGGGCTGGCAGCATGTTAGGCGATGGTAGCGCTGAACACGCGCTTTACCATGTTTGCCATCAGCAATTTAGCGGTGATGGAGCAGACGTAGGAAGATGGCTCGCAAGCTTAGAAGCATGCGGTAGGATAGAAGGTTGGGTGGACAGGCGACTGATGCTGATAGTGAAACGTGCGCTAACGGGGACTGCAGCATTGGCGGTGAGGTGCGAAGAGCTCAGCACTTTCGAAGAATTGAAACGGTTTTTGATAGACGAGTTTGGCAGTAGTGTGCATGAAGACGGTGTTTGTAAGAGTGAACGGTGCGAATTCTATGATGACGAAGACAGTGAAAGTGAGTGCAGTGAAGATGATGAAAGTAAGTACAGTAGAGATGATGAGAGTGTGTGTAGCGAGCTCAGCAAGGACGTAGATGTTGACGGGTGTTCGAGCGAGGTGTCTGTAGAGTGCATGATTGAGGAGCAGGAGGTCAAGATTGAGTTGCATGAGGAGCCGGTTGTGTGCATGACTGAGGAATCGAAGAAGCGGTTGGAAGTCGAAAACTTCCAAAGAAGTCAACATCTGGGCGTTCTGATGGTTGTGATGACGACTGGCATTAATGACGTTCCGTTGCTATCGAGCGACGTTGACAGCGCAAAGAAGAAAAATAATGGCGGAAAAGTTATGACCATTGACACCCATACTAGAAGGTTTGAGTTGTTGAAAGATGACAAAACGTCAAACCCGATAATGTCAAAAAACATCAATGACATCAGAGATATTTATAAAGATGTGGAAAATTATAATCGGGACGTGCGAAATAGGATTACTGACTACGATGATGGGAAGAGAACACTGATCAGGGGCAAACTGAAAACGAGGAGATTTCTTATTGGTCGGTGGCAGGGAGTGAAATTTAAAATGAAGAAGAATTTGGTTGTACAAGAAGTAGTCCTCAAAAATTACAAGAAGAGGAAGAAGTTTTCGATTGTGTTTTTAGTAGTGGTTTATTTTTAAGATGTTTTAGTTTTTGTAAAGTTGTAAATAGTTAGATAAGATGTGCGGAAGACGTATGAGTGCAGTATGAGGGCATACTGAATGTAGGATGGCCGAGTGTGGGATTGGTGATCGGAAGATGCATGCCAAGGAACGTGTATGAGTTCGATGTTTAAATTAGAATGACGTGCGAGAGAGAGAGAGGGAGATGGGAGAGACGACGTATGATGGACGATGTAAAGACGTGGAAGACGACGCTTTAAGAAGATAATTTAATACAGAACAATTATACAAATCCCTGGCTTTATTTGAAACCATATCCCACATATATTTAACCAATCTGTCGATTCAAATAATTGTAAAGATTGTATGATCTCAAAGTGATGTTGGTCAGTTTTTCCAACGCCAGGATCTTTTAAAGTAGTACGTAAGGATTTCAAAGAAAATTCCTCACTGCGTAGGGGTTCACCAGATGCAACAGGTTCCTTGGAGTTGCTACCCTCCGATACCACATCTGTTTGTAACCCGGTTGCAATTGGTTGTTCAGAATGACTATTCAAAAATTTATTCATAAAGTTTGTCAAAATTTGCACTTGATTACACAATTGGTTTAAAATTGATAAATTGCTATCTATCTCGGACTTATCTTTATGTCTCCAGTTGGCCCTTTCCGTTGAGCTGGATGAGGAAGGTTTAGGCGCCATCTCACAAGACACCTCCACTCTGGTGGGGGTAATTCGATAAAAATCCAGGAAGTCATGGCGCGAAACGAGGAATAAGGCGGGAAACCAGTGTTGCCAGTCGAAAAAGCATGTTTTCCACTAGAAAAAGGCATGGCCTCTCTCACCCTCAACCCGGACAAGGTGAGGAGGCACAATGTGCCGTTAGTCCGCGCAAACGAGCAGCCCATTGACGGTACGTCTCACCGTCAGACTGCACTGCCGAATAAAATTTATACCTCTGGACGATCGATTGTGTCGTTGATGTCATTAGCAACGAACCATTGCGCAAGCCGATCCCTGTACACTGTCCATGTTTGCGAATTATGGTCAAAAGTCGACAACAACCCGAATTGCGCCATTTTCTATTTTTTTTTGTTAAAATAACCGTGGATCGATCGTCGTCAATATTAAATCTGGGATCCGATGGGAATGTGTAACTAAAACGCTTGCTGGTTATGAACGCACTGACGTTTATTTGACGTAACATTTTAATCAGCGAAATGGCGGACGCAGCCGCCAGTCTTACCGCAGACCAAGAAGGCTGCATACATAACAAGTTCTATAGTGTCGATCGAAGGTGTGAAATTATGCTAGTATGAAAAAACTGACGCACAGTTTCTCAGAGTAGTTACTACGCCCCAGCTGTGGGAATTGTGTTCTCCGTTGATGGTTTAGGATTCCTGGGTGCCAGCTTCAATTGGAAATCGTCTATGTCCTTCATCATGATAGCATAAGAGAGTCGTAGAGGCGTATTTAGATCTTCACTCTCTGACGGCAGAAGGCGGTACTTTCTTAGGAGCGTTGTTGCGACTGTCTTTAATGACATCATGGCGTATTTGTATCCTGAAAATAAAAAGCAAAAATAGATTACTTTTTTGTTATGATGTCATAGGACGCAGGCGAGCAGCAAGTAAAGAGGTGGAAAGCGACTGATTATGATTCCTTGCAACACCAGTGGAAACACGAGTCAAGGTCTATGAAAACGGAAACTCTTGGACCTTAATCTTTAGACTTTCACTGTTGTCAGGGGTGTCCATAGGCGTCGTAAATCCATAACCATCAGGTGATCCGTCAGCTCGTCGGCCACTTATCACATAAAAAAAATTTGAATAGATTATGTTCATAATTTTTCAGTTACGAGTATTAGCATATCAAATATTACAAGACAAATTCCGGTAATTGTCACTTCAAAATTTATCATTGTATGCTGAGTTCCGTTATACAGTGACAAGAATAACATTGAGGGGCCGGCGACACTTGTGACTCTACTGGTGACGCAGGTGTCCATGGACGGCGGCAATCAGGTGATCCGTCTGCAAAGTATTTCCCATACAAACGTTATACCAAAATAATTTGCAATTTGAGGACATCTCCTCGACGTTTCATTGCTGTTAAATGCTATGTAGTGCTGGATTAAGGAAGTATATATCTATGATTCGGTTAAAACATTTTCTTACAAATATTTACCTACTTAAAAATATATGCGATTACATTTCGTAAATTTGCCGACGGTAACGACCTATTTTCTACCTTATTTGTTTTATATTAAAAACGCAATTAATAATTATGTAAGTTTAACAAAGACACAGCTTGTATTGTCTAGTTACACAATATTTTAAAGAAAATCAAAATATAATCAAGTTCCATGTCACATAGGGACAAAGAAAGAAAGAAAAGAAAAGCGAAGTATGAATAGAAGTAATTTATTTAATTAGAAAAAAGTTAGATAAGAGGTCGCGGTTGGTCGTGCCTAGCGGTCTTGGTCGTCTGAGCCTGTTTTCTTGAAATACAACTCCCCTTGGCTCAATCCAGTTGGTCCACCTTCTGACTCCGAGAAAGTCTTCCGAACGCCTGTAACTCGGTGAGTATTTATTCCGTATGTTTCGGGTTGGTGGGTGTTCTTTATATTTCAGCCTGAGGTCTCAACCCGGTGGGTGTTCTTTATATTTCAGCCTGAGGTCTCAACCCGGTGGGTGTTCCTGGAACGCGTTATAAGGACACGTCTTATAAATATGGCCGACTAGGCGACCTGGACTGCAGATGAAGACGCGAAGGCAAAAAGGGGGTGATTGAGGGTGATTAAAGTACAATTTAGCAAGCGAGATGAGGAAGCTGCAGTCCAGGTACAATGAGAGCAAGGATGAAATGAAGTGAGACTGCAACCTTGCGTGAATAAGCTAGGTATAAAAAAAAAATAAAAAAAAAAGTATGCCAAATAAATAAATTAATGTGCAAGCAAACCCGTATCAGAGCGGTAGTATGTCTAGGCATAGCAAATTCTCACAAGATCGCACGTCTTTTAACAATGAAGCAGAAAGATGATGATGATAATTTATCGAAATGAAAATAGTAAACAAATAAGTTAGGCATTTAATTAAGAAATATTAATTTAGTTATGTAAAATAGGTAGGTATGAAAGAAATAGCTTTAAAGAAAGAAAACCAAGTTAATTAATTGCAGTTGTTAATAGTTAATGTGGTAATAAGTTCTACAGTATCATTTAAATATCTATAATGTTCAAAATTAATCTATAAGCTAAGTTATTACTAAATATGGAGGTAGGTATTTTATAAAATAAAGAGGTACTTGGTAATTTATTATTTGGTATAAAATTAATATACTACGTAGCTAAAATGTTTAATGATCAACCAGCAAAAGAGATTCAAATAAGAAAACTTATCAATTTATGTGGCCGGGAATCGAACCCGCTTGGTTACGCACTACGCCATGCGGTCGCGCCTCGTGCGTCGCCTTAAGTATAACTAAAATGGGGTTGATTAAAATTACCACTTTAACTTTACTTATTTGTTCACTATGATATTAATAATGGATGAATTATGATTATAATGACGTATGGTTTTCATGTTATTTTCTAATATGAATTATGAACATGGAAATGATTAAAATTAGCACTGATTTCTATTGAACAGACTTATTATAGTAAAAGCAATCATGCTAAATGTTCTTACAGTATAAAATAATGATTTAATGCGTCGCGAATGAGGTTAGGTAAAAGTACCTACTACTAGGATATCAAGCAAAATCACATTTCTTTTTGGAAAATCAATTAATTAAAGTTGATTCTACAATGCAGAAGTAATTTTATGCTAATTACATTAGAAATGAAGTGGCAAGTAGAAGAATTAGAAAGTGACCACGCCATGTGGAGTTACGTAACAAGGGACACGTAAGTTCTAGAAGCTTCTACACTAGGTACTATTGTAACACTATAGATATGTGCAACACTTACCCAGTATGGGACGATAAAACACTGATAATAATTAAGTAGATCAATAAATTCTGAGTATTAGGTGAAATTATTTCTCGTTAAGCCGTATCGAGTAATAAAAATTGAGAAATCAAGTACGGGTCATCTCCAGGACGGTCGGACGGCAAGTGTCGGCGAGCGCATCGGCTCTGAGACACGGGCGGCGCATACTTCACCGGACTCAAGGCTAAGGATCTTTTGTTCGCGCGACCAATCGGACTGCGACGAGTATTAATATAAAATATTTGTGCTTGTGCGTTTGTTTGTTGAAGTGAATGAAATCCTATATTGAGTTAGTTTACTTGTTTACCATAATTATATCGAGTAACTTATATAGTTTATTACTATTGTTTACATAATGTATTATAAAATGTTTATTTGTTGTATATATTTTATATTTATTTACCAAGCTTACATATTTTAAGTTATTGTTTTTATAGTTTTAAATTTAGTTATTTAAGTAGGGTTATTTGTAAAATACGACTATTTTAAATAAAAACTCTTTGCACTAATTGCTGCTTCTGTAAATCAATAACGTATACGTTACATCCATTCATCATTCTTTATATTCGCTAATGCACACAATTTTACTAATTTCTAACAGCCATCTTGCTCTTTCTACTCGCACGGAAATGACCTCAGCAGGACTGGTAATAATTTCCGGGATAAGTTAAGATATAGCATTATCAGCTTTATGAGTTCATTCCAAATCCATCGGGCAGACTTTGCAATTGGGTAGAAACAACTTCGGGGATGAGGTGAATAGGAGAATCCAGTTAGGTTGGGCAGCATTTGGAAAACTACGTCATGTCTTTGTATCGTCTATACCACAGTGCCTAAAAACAAAGTCTTCAATCAGTGCGTCCTACCCGTCATGACATACGGAGCCGAAACGTGGACACTTACGGTACGGCTGGTCCACAAGTTAAAGGTCGCTCAGCGGGCTATGGAACGAGCTCCGAGATCGAATCCGAAATGAGGTGATCCGGCAGAGAACCAAAGCAACGACATTGCTGACCGGATTAGCAAGCTTAAGTGTCGACATTTTTCTGGTTACGACCGGAGTGCTATATCATTCCGGAGTCCGCTAGGACCCTGATCTTGGGAAAGCAATTAATTACTATGAAGTAGCTGCCGCCTGACCTTCGCAACTCCAGGGAGATTTTATTTTCATAATGTAAAAGTAACAATCGTAAGTAGTTACCAAGGCAATTTCTTGGACCATAAGCGAATGGTACAAAAGCGGCTGAATGAGTGGGCGGGTTGTCGAAGAACCGCTCTGGTCTGAATTCCTCAGCGTCTTCACCCCAGTACTTCTTGTTGCGGTGGATCGCCCATTGAGAGATCACGATGCCCATGCCAGCAGCCAGTTTAACTCCGGCCGCTGTAAGAAGAATATAATTGTGAATATAACATCCATTTTTATTTATTTTTGATTATTTTCCGCACAGTACAAACATTTGTGTGTATGAACATATCTGTTTGTATTGGTCTGGGTGTTTTCTATGTATTATAAGTATGTATTTACAAAAGAATAGTATTATATGTATATATTTGTAATCCCACTGTTGATTCTGATATCCGTACGACAGGTGCTTGAGCTACCTACCTCGGAGTCAGAGCAATGTATGTGATGTTGTAAAATATTTATTTATTTATGTATTTTTGGCATTAAATTTACCTACACTCTTGATATGGTTGAGTGTAATGATGAAACATCCGTCTTATTTTGTGAACAGACGCTACTTTCGGAGACAGGTCTGCATCTGTATATTTAGCTTTTTATTTGCTTCAATTTCTATCTTACTTGGTTTCAGGGTATTATGTAAAGATTTAGGAGACCAAAATTAGTTGGTAACTGGCGAGTCACTTGCCTGAACTTCTCAGATTCAACCGTCTAAAATGGTACGATAATATAACACTATGTTTAAGAGAAGTTAAACTTACGTGTGACGTCGTCTTTGACGACCTTCCTCGCAATGATTGGCACTGGAGGGTAAAGTCGCAGAGTCTCCTTGATACATGCTTCTAAGTAGACTAGACGTGACATGTCTTCGGCCACGACGGGTCTGTCAGAATCACCATAAACCTCGTATATTCTGGAATAACACACAAAATAAGTAACAATATCTGTGAAAAATTAAAGTATCTTGATGCTTGTGGATGGGAATCAAATGAATCTGAAGTATATTTTAAGCACAGATTTTAATAGAAAAGTTTAATGATATTAGGGAAAAAAATATGGTTGACAGATAGTAAGCATAAGATTGCCAATGATACTTTTAATGAAATGAGAGTGATTCCAACGTTAGTTTATTTTGAAAAAACTATAAACTAACTGGTTTAATCGTCTTTTCAAACGAAAACAAAGTAAAAATCTTTCTAGAACAAACCCTGGTGGCTCACGATATAAATAACTTGTTCAATTATCTGTGATATAAAGGAAACACCAAACCTAAATTAGATGATTTTCCATTAAAAAAAGCCTCTTAGTAAGTTCTCAATTCGACATGTGTCTATTTTTTATAACTTTCATTTATGTGTGATTTGAAAACATATAATTATTATTGGGTAGATGTCCGATAGTGACATTTCTTTATTTAATCGAAAAGGAAAATTCTCTTTATAAATTTAAGAAAAAACAGGGTGTGATTAATTATTATCATTTTGATTAAAATATGGAATTGCAGATTGCACTAGATTTAATAAAGCTGTAGTAGGTATTCAGTAAATTAGGGTTGGTTCTAACCAAACTAATTAATTATGACTTAAAATTGGTCCTGACAGAAGGTGTCGACCCAAGAAGGCGTGGTTTGATGTCGTAAAGGATGACGTGTGCCACGTACATAAACCGACCACTAGTGATACAAAAGGTCGAAGTGGAGGAGTCGAAGTGGGAACGCGGACGCGGGGCTTCGAATAGCTTAGGACGTAACTGGGACAAAACGCTAAGAGACAAAATGTTCATAGTCATAGTCATAGTTTTTATTGCTTTCATGTTGTTCACAATAGATCTTAAACTAATTACAAGGTCTGAACATGAACCCCGCAGGGGCACTGCAATGTTAATACAGGCTTAATAAAGGGGTACGCACGAAGTTGACACGTATATTACTTAGCTCCATAGTATTTATTGCCACAAAAATGAAAAAAGTTAAAGTTATGTGCTGTGTTATATATCAATTTGAAGCTTAAGAAACCAGCTTCATTTGGAACGATATACCATCTTTCAACTCAACGGGGTTCGTGAGTAATACGAAAAAGCATTTTTTAACGATTTCAATTCCTGACCTACGACAACTCCCGAACCGCCCGCATCTCGCTGTCACTCACTCCACGCAGCGCTTTAACCGCTTTTAAGCAACGATTCCCGCTAGACGGTGCGGATAATTTAGGTGTTTTGTATTGATTGAAATTTGTTTTGCACTGTTTGCTAAAGAAAATGGCTTCTAATAATAGAAAATGTTCTGGATGTCATAATATACTGCCAAGATATGAATTTCTAGCATGTGGAAAATGTGATTTGCTATACGATCTATTATGCACTAATGTATCGCAAAAGCGATTTTACCTTATGACAGCTGAAAACAAGAAAAATTGGAAATGTGAAAGAAAAATAAATAATGCTGAAACCCCTGTGCGATATTCATCCCACGCAGAACTTCTTGACGAAAAATCACAGACAGACGTAAATGTAACTCAACGTAAGAAGCAGTCAGTTTTTCTACTCGAAAGCGATGAATCAATAATAGATGAACTGATGATCAATGATGAAACTATTCCTGGCGACACAATAATATCATCTCCCACCATTCCTGCCACCAATATAGCCACATCAGGAGTGTTAACGTTAGATCAAATTAGTAAGTTGTTAGACAAGAAATTAAGCACCAGTGAGAATAAAATTCTCTCGATTATAAAGACTGAATTAAGGCCACTAATACAGGAAGAAATTCAGAAAGCCATGTCGAATTTTAATCAAGAAATAAACCACCGCCTAAATAATATAACTGCCGAGCAAGGAAAATATAAAAGCGAAATTAACTGCTTAAATGGAAAAATTTCTTTACTGGAAAAAGAATGCAAAAATTTAACGGAAGAGATAAACAATATTAAAAAACAACACAACTTCGGACAAATTGAATCCCCAAAAATGAATAACAGCCGTAAATTAGTATTACATGGACTTGGCGAAAACCAATGGGAAAATGAAAATGAACTCCATGACCGAGTAATGCAAGTTTTCTCAGACATCCTTGGACTAAACCTTGACGGGTACATCGAGGGCCTAAGTAGAATGGGAAAGAAAGGCCAACGCCGGCCAATAGTCATAGAAGTTATAAATAAGAGGATTCCCCAGCTAGCCCTACAAAATAAGTATTACTTTAAGGGCACCGGTTTGGCTATCAGTGGGTTTCTGGACGACCAAGCTCTTCAGGAACGTAGAAGATTAGGGAAACTACTGCAAGAAGCAAGAAACACGGGACATCACGCAGTCATAAGAAATAATAAGATTATAATCAATGGAAAGGAGTACATCGACAGCAAAAATATATCAGAGCCGCAGGCACTCCCTCTTAACATAAATCACACTACCCAAACGACTACCAAGATCCATCCCAACAATACCACTAACAGTCAACAAAATCATTCCTTTCGGAACTAAATAAAACGTAATGATACAGAATGTACAGAGCATAAAAAATAAAATTCACTTATTAGAGAGCTTACTTAATGAACAAAAATTCCAAGCAATATACCTGTCAGAGACATGGATTTCCGAAACCCAACTTCCCTACATTCAAGTGGAAGGCTACGAGTTTGCCGCTGCGTACTGCCGCCGTCAACGCAGAGGCGGTGGCGTGGCCATCCTGCTACCAAAGGGGACCAAATACACAGACAGACCAGACCTATCCCAACTTTCTATAGAATATGTAGTGGAGTGTTGTGCCATCGAAATAAAACCTAATTTACTACTAATAAATATATATAGAACTAATCGTCAAATAGAAAAATTCTTCGAATTTCTCCAGGCAATGCTTAGTAAGTTAGAATCCCATCATTACAAAAAACATATTATCTTGGGTGGTGACTTTAATATTAATGCAACAGCAAACTCAAATGACTATAAAAGACTTACGGAACTAATGCTCGAATATAACCTGCACCAAATTGTCACAGAACCCACCAGAGAAACACCAACAAGCTCATCGTGTATTGATTTACTCTTCACAAATAATAAAACGTTTTCTATAGCTGTTGAGGACCGTGGTATATCCGATCATAAATGTTTGACTTATAACTTTGAACTTCATTCACAATTAAAACCTACTCTATACTTTAAAAATATTAGACATTTCAATAACATAAAAAACATTAACAACTTTAAAGCAAAGGTCAGTGAAATTAATTGGAATAATATTCTATGCATTAATAACAATATTAATACAAATTACAACCTATTTGATGATACACTTAAAAAAATTTTAGATGATACCATTCCTGTAAAAAGAACTAAAATGAATTCGAGTGTAAAAAATAATAAATGGTTAACCAACGGATTAAAAACTTCGTGTAAAAATAAAAGACTTGAAATTGACTTGACTGAAAATTCTAGTAAATCAATCAAACAACAAATTATTACAGAATCACTTCAGTACATATACTAAAACCCTAAAAAAATTTGTAAAGTTATCTAAAAAGATTTGTTACGCAAAAGAAATGCAAAAAGCCGACAACAAAACAAAAAAGATGTGGAATATAATAAATCGAGTGACTAAAAAAACTTCCACTCCCAAAAACTTAATCAATACACATATTCCTGACGCTGATACGTTTAATAAGTATTTTGCATCTGTAGGAAATCCCATAAATTCTGACAATATGAGCGAACCCAGCGGTAGTTCCGTAATTGACCCAATACTGAACACTATGTACTTACAGCTAGTTTCTGAAAAAGAAGTCCTTAAAATCATCCAGAATCTCCCAAATAAACATAGTTGTGGAATAGATGATTTACCCCCGTCACTAATTAAATCATGTGCCTTGGAACTAACTTCTCCTATAACTTACCTTATCAATCAATCGTTCAATGAGAAAACTTTCCCGTGTAAGCTCAAGGTAGCCATCATAAAACCTATACCTAAAAAACAAGGCAAAACAAAAGACCCAAGTCAATACAGACCAATAGCTGTCCTCCCGGCAATCTCGAAAATATTCGAAAAAGCAATGACGAACCGACTTAACTCCTTTTTGGAAAAACACAATATTCTTGACCAAAATCAGTACGGTTTTCGTAAAAAGCGATCTACAATTCATGCAGTATATTCCTACGCACAGGAAATCTTGTCATATATCCGCGATAAGTGCTACGCAGTAGGAATACTGCTAGATATGACTAAAGCCTACGATAAGGTGTCACACCCAATCCTACTTTCTAAGTTGTCCGGTGTAGGCGTTAGGGGAGATGCCTATGAGTGGTTGAAATCATATCTATCAGACAGGAAACAATGCGTCCAGTTAGATCACCTAAACGAAGACACTAATGAGATTCTGACTACACGGTCTAATACAGTGACTACAAACTGGTCCATACCACAAGGAAGCGTGATAGGGTGTGTCCTCTTCCTTATTTACATCAATGACTTACCCAAAAATTGTAACTCCTTTTGTATCCTCTTTGCCGACGATATTTCCCTCCTGTTTAAAATTCCAAATAGTGAAATAAACATTTCTTACATAATAGAAACCTTTCAAATTGTTAAAAAATGGCTTATCGACAATAATTTAGAGATAAATAATAATAAAACTAAAATCATACAATTTAAACCACGTCAAAAACAAGAAATAAACCTGAAACCAATAACAAATAAAATCAACATAGCAGAAGTAAAGGAGTTCCAGCTTTTAGGATTGACCATAGATACACATCTAAATTGGAAAACACACATAGACAAAATCAAGACAAAAATATCACAGTTTCTATACGCACTTAATTTACTTAAGACTAACACAAGCAAAGCTTGTGCTCTGTCAGCATACTATGCGTATGCTTTTGCATGGTTTCGCTACGGCATAGTCCTATGGGGGCATAGCGTAGACGCTAAAAACCTATTCATTTCTCAAAAAAAATGTCTTCGTATCATTGTCAACGTAAAGCAGAGAGTCAGTTGCCGTAACCATTTTAAAATAGAAAAAGTACTAACCTTACCATCCATTTATATCTTAAAAGCAGCCACATTTGTTAAGAAAAACCAACATCTATTTGAACATGATCATAACCCTCGTCGCAAATATGATTTAGCTCTTCCAACACCCAAAATGGAAATGTTTAGAAATAGTCCACAATACAGATGTATAAAAATATACAATAAACTACCGAACAATTTGAAATGCCAAGAAAACATAAATTCATTCAGCAAAACACTTAAACTATTACTTTTAAGAAAATCATACTACAGTGTCGAAGAATTTTTCAATGACAAAAAGATTAGCATTATATAAATACAAAACATGTCTGAATTTAATTATTCGATGTAAAATTAGCACTTCTAGGTATTAGGATAAATAAATATTGTATTAATAATAGATAGTAAGTAGTTGTAGTAATCTGTCATGAAATGTATAGTAACTAATACTTAACTCTTGCCATACCCTTACATTACAGGGTCCATGTATTACGATAGTTATGTTTGATATTTATGTAACTTGTATATTGTATATATATGGTGCAAGAAATAAATAAATAAATAAATAAATAAATAAATACATATTATAGAATTTATTAAGATATCTAAAGTTAAATCGTAATAAGAATATCATGTAGTTTTCTGCTCAAAAAACTCGTGAATACTATAAAAACATTTTGATATTAAATAATTCTTTAATTTCTACAGCTCTCGCTTTCTGGTATGTTGACAATAATTCTTAAACATTTTTTTTGGAGAATGAAAAGATTGTTTGCGTCCGTACTACTACCCCAGAGTATTATGCCATAGCTGAGCCAAGCGTGAGCATAGGCATAATACGCTGTTGTTGCGGTTTTTAAGGTCCGTGCACTTTTTAAGTTCATATAACGCGTAGATAAACCTAGAGAGATTGCCAGAGATCTTTGCAATGTGCGCTTTCCAGTTAACATTTGTGTCGACTTCTATTCCCAATAATGTGCAAGAGTTTACAATTTCCAATTTGTTTGGTTTTATTGGTGCTTTTTGATAAGGGTGGTATTGCATAAATTTAGTTTTATTTATATTAAGTTGAAGATTATGGTGTTCGAGCCAGTTTTCCATTTTCATTAGACAGTTATAAATATCTCGCTGGACTTACTCGCAACTAGAAACAGGTAAAACTATAATATCATCTGCATATAGTATACATTGCTTATCTAAAAAAATTGGCAAATCGTTGATATGAATCAAAAACAATAAGCAACCCAAAACACTCCTTTGAGGTACTGAACTATTAATTTTTAGTTGTTGTGAGCAAAATGTAGTTAACGTATTTTCATTTATATCCAAGTAATCTATATGAACCATCTGTATCCTATCCTGTTTAAATAACTTTCCAACCATCGATAAGCTGACCTCTGACTACAACTCCGTACAATTTTTTAAGCAAAATGTCGTGATTCACCATGTCATAAGCTTTACTTAGGTCTAGCATCAATGAAACTGCATATTTTCTCTCATTAAGGATTTCAAGAATCTGATGTGTAAAGTTAAAGAGAGCTGTAACAGTGGATTTATTTTATCTGAAACCATTTTGACTATAATGTAGTATCGAGTATTTTTCGCAAAAGGATGTTAGCTGTTTCGCCATTACCGACTCAAAAATCTTAGAGAAAGTTGATAGTAGCGCGATAGGACGATATTGACTAGGTTCATCTGGTAATTTTATCTCCGGTATAGGTTTAACGATAGTAGTTTTGAGTAGGTCCGGAAATGTCATTTCAAAAAAGGATTGATTGATTAAGTTCGTTAGTGGAGTTTTTAATTCCTCTTTACAATGTTTTACTAATTTGGGGGGAAAGTTATCAAACCCGCAGCATATTTTATTTTTTAGATTAGTGATAGTCTTTTCTACTTCAAAGGGACATACAGGGTTTAAGTACATAGTATCTGCGTTAGGATTAATAATAGGATGACCTTGAGGGTTACTGATATTTTTATTAGAGCCGATAGAGACAAAATAATTATTGAAAATATTAGCAACTGAGCATAGTTCCTCTATAGTTTTTTGATTAATTTTAAATTTTATATTTTTTATACACTTGTTAACTTTTTTTATTTGTTCTTTCTTTGATGATTTTCCACATGGATTTTGATATGTTTATAGATATTTTTATTGTTTTAATATATTGGTTTTTCTTTAATGTTCGTACTACTTTTTTTAGGAGTTTTTCATATTTTTTATAGTATTTATTTAGAACTATATCATTCGTCTGTGATGCTAATATCTTGAGGAGCCGCTTATTATTACAAGACGTTCTAATACCAGGTGTTAACCAATTTTTATTTTTAGTTTTTGTTTTTATTTTTCTTTCTGGTATACATAGGTTTAATATAGTTGTAAGCTCTTTATGGAATGTTTTAAAGTTTTGATTTATATTTTTATCAAATGTTATTTTATTTTCCCAATCAATCGTTTGTAACTTAGCTTTAAATAGATTTAGGTTCTTAACACTAAATATTCGTTTATTTATGTATTCATGGTTAGTTATCATTTTGATTTCAACACCTTTGTGGTCAGAAAGGCCATAATCAATTACATCTACTCCAAAGGTAGGATTGCTAAAATTAGTAAATACAAAGTCCAGACATGATGAGCTCTTGTCTGTAACTCTAGTATAGTCCTTGACGTTTTGAGTTAAGTTGTAAGTTTTAAAAAGATTTATTATATCCCTACACTGCTTATTTTTATTTAAAAAGTCTATATTAATGTCTCCACCTATTATTATATTTTTATTTGTATGTTTAGTTTTTATAATATTCAAAAGCCTTTCAAGCTGTGCACGAAATATATTAACTTCTCTATTATTATTAAGCCAATAAATTTATTTATTTCATATTTATAATATATATTATAATAAATAAAATTAAATTTATTTCATATTTATAATATATATGTATTTGCTGTGTATATGTGTATATGTTTATTATGTATAATATACGTACTGCTATGTATTTGTATATAAATGTATAGTTTTTTTTTTGTTTTGTTCTCCACGTTCACGTAATCTTCTTTCGCCGCATCATTATCCTTTCTGTATGACCCAAAGGTTGACTGGTAGAGAATGCCTCTTGGCATTAAGTTCACCTATTGTATAAACTTTTTGTGCAATAAAGTTTTAAATAAAATAA
Source organism: Marasmia exigua (assembly GCA_019059595.1). Taxonomy (NCBI): domain Eukaryota; kingdom Metazoa; phylum Arthropoda; class Insecta; order Lepidoptera; family Crambidae; genus Marasmia; species Marasmia exigua. The sequence goes on from CM032466.1 coordinate 27,740,295, forward strand.
AAAACAAATAAAGAACTATTAGAAAAATATTAAACTTATTAATAATTATTGCACTTATTTCAAATACGTCTTCTATCGATAACTCTGTTATATCTTTGCATTCAGCATACTCTATATCAGTCTTCAGTAGTATACCCGTACCTCCACATTCACGATTACTCCTACAAAAGAGACTTGCAACATTGTAGCCATCTATATGTAATAGGTCTATCTTGGAAGCAGTAAACCACGTTTCCGTTATACATAAGGCAGTTAGATCGTGTTCTTCGCTTAGGGCTTCTATAAGGTGTATTTTATTCTTAATACTGCGCGTGTTTTGAAATAATAACGTGATTTTGTAAGTGGCGAAAGGAATTATTTTTTCTGTGTTGGGTTTCGTTTGGAAGTTGAAGCGAATCAGCTTGTGATACTGAGGCGCTCTGATTATTATACATAATAGTTGACGATTTGAAGATTGAATGATATCTGTTCGTTCGTTGTTCCCGTGCTGGAATTTTCGTTCTGTACAATTGGCGCTTTTCTTTTCTATCTTGTAATCCTTTGTTATCTAAATATTCTGATATCCACAAACCAGTTTTCTTGAACATGAAACTGCATGAAAGTAGATATTTGGTCATGCGTTTGCTCAGAAGTTCTATTTTCAGAGGCCTTTTGTAGGCTTTTTTCCCGATTCGATTGATATCTTCGATGTAGCCAGATATGTTAACTTGAACAATATCATGAAATACGCTTAGTAATCTATCATGCAGTTCTATTTCAGTTTCATTTTTATATTCGTTTAAGCCATACAACACAATTATTTTGCTGCTGTCTTCGGTATTAAATGTTCGTCCCACGGCTTTGGGCAATTTGTCCATGCTTTCAGTTTTTGTATTGTTATGATCCGATTGTAGTTTTTCTCTTTCACTTTGGGGGGTTCAAGTGTATTTGGAATAGTATGTTGTCCTACACTGCCATCTTTAGCAGTTTTATCGAGTTCATAGCGTAGTTTGTAATTTTCTTCTTCTAGTTTCTTTATTTTGATAGTATTTTCTTCTACATACAGCGTAATGCATTTATATCGGTTTCCAATAACGTGTACTTTTTATTTATGTTATTTATTCCCTCAAATATAGCTTTTATAGTTTCAGTGAGATCATTTTTAAAGCTTTCTTGTTTTAGGTTTTGAAGAGTTAATTGACCTTTTATTTCTCGAATTTCTTTTAGTATCATGTTATCTCCTGTTTCACATGCAGTATTATTTAACGTATCTCTGTGTGGTGGCGAGCAATCAGATGAAACAGACTCGTTATAATCTAATACTTGAGTTATTTTTCTTCGTAAAGTTACGTTACAATCAGTATTTTGGTGTTGTGTATTTTCTATTAGATCGTTTGCATTATGCGACGATGGTACTTGGTGGCGGACAGGTGTGTTCGTGTTATCTAGCTTCGGTTGTTTAGATTTACACTGTGGGCAGATCCAAGATTTTTTATATTCCGCGGTCATTGTATTGTAAAAACGCTTCTCAGCTACATTGACACATTGCAAGTCAAATTTATCCTAGCATTTAGCGCATTCCAAAAATCTTCTATCGCATATTTGATTCAAACATGCCGCGCATTTGTTTACATTCTTAGTATTCTTACTCATATTGCTGCTGGCTGCGTAACTCGGAGCGATCTCGCTAGTAGGTGGAGCTTACGCGTCGAGCGTAGACACAGGACCGCTGGTGCGTATATTAAAAGTACTCTGTGCGCAGGTGTTTCCAGCAAGCGTGCAGTGTCTAGTCGTTAGCGAGTCTTTTAAACTTACCTTGCTTGTATTTTCGTAATTTCACAAGATTATTTGAAACTATATCAACGCTATTTAGACAAGTAGTGGTACCACTACTTTCTTGATTTCTGGAATAATAAAGTATTTTCACTTGTTCCGATTTTTGTTAGCGGAACTCGTTAATACGCGTCTTGTTAGCACTGTGTAGTATCAATATTTTTGTTCATAGTGACAGCGCCACTAGGGTTATGTGTAAGCCTAGGGATGCCAAGGCAATCGATTTAGTTTGGCTGGCTTTTTATTGTTAAAGTATTAGTTTTATAGGACGGCTAAGGAATGGAACTCCCTGCCACCACCACCACTATAATCTGGACATCTTTAAGGCAAGAGTAAACAGGCATCTTTTAGGCAAATGCTTATCATCCTAGATCTCATTGTCGCTTTCCATCAGGTGCGATTGTAGTCAAGCGTTAGCCTATTGACAGAAAAAAAAAGTTTTGTCATTTTGACAGTTTAGTGATCGTCAACTTTGATACTTACTCTTTGTAAACTTTTTCTTGAACGTCTGCATATTTAGCGAGCATCATGGTCAGGAAGGCCATCCCGACGGCTGACGTGTCAGTTCCAGCCATAACGAGCACCAAAGTTTCTTCCCGAAGTTCGATGTTGGTGTACCTTTTATCACATTTTTCGTCTCCTGCTCCTTCTATAAGTAGTTCTAGGATAGGCCTGAACATACTTTCTACTGAAAAAAAAAAACATTTTATACTTAAAATCTAGCGACACCAATCGATTTAAATAGTTAAGCTACTAAACCAAATCTATTTTAAACAATTTCGGGACCGGAGTCTCTAAGCAAACATTTGTACTATTTATTAAAAAATTGAGCACAACTTTTTGATCTGTCGTTCAAATTTCGAGTACAAAAGCAGACCCAAAAGTTTTGTATAAGTATTAAATAAATAGTATTAGTGTTTTACGAGAGGCTGCAGCTTGGAAATTGTTAAAAAGATATCCGGTTTAGTTGCTAACAATTTAAATCAACTGGCGTCGCTAGTGTGCCCTACCCGTCACATTAAACCCCCCCCCCCCTTTTACCCCGGGTTTTACCTCCTTATTTACAAAAAAAATCTTAGTGTTCCCCACGTCTTTAAGAATATCCATCAGCAAAATTTCAAGTTTTTTCTTTCCACCCATTATAAAACGCGATCTAAAGTTATTACCGTACTAAAGCTTAAGTCATCTCGTTCCAACACTGGTTCCAAAGGGTTGGGTCTGGAGTTTTGTTCCAGGACTTTCCTTAGTTCGCGATTTGTAATAAAAGGGTTAATAGTTAAGGTGACGGGTAAGGCACACTAGCGACGCCATATATCGGATATCTTTTTAACAATTTCGAAACTGCAGAATCTCAGAAAACACTTATACTATTTATTTAATACTTATACTTAACTTTTGGGTCTGCTTTTGAACTCGAAATTTAAATTATCGCCAAAAACGGCCACTTATGGCGTTAATCCAAATTTCGAGTGCAGAAACAGATCAAAAAGTTGTGCACAATTTTGAAATAACTAGTGTAAATGTTTGCTTAGAGACTGCCGTTTAAAATAGATCCGGTTTAGTAGCGAACCATTTAATTCTATTGTTGTCGCTAGTTAGGGCTACCCGTCGCCTTAAGGTGACGGGTAGGGCACACTAGCAACACCAATCGATTTTAAGTTTTAGCCAGCAGCAAACAATGACAAGTTTCTTGAAACCTACCATCAACACCTTGAAAGAAGAAGGCGTGTTATTGTCTTCGGTGATTTTAACCTAAACCTACTTGCTAACGACAAAAACGTAAAAGAATATAAGGAACTACTACGAGGGAATAACATACGAATCTTAAACAAAATTAGTTCCGAGTATTGCACTCGTGAAACCACAACGTCAAAAACGATAATAGGTCATGTATGTACCGACTTACAAAATAACTCTTTCCAAATGTCGATTATTGAGTCCTCCATAGCTGATCACAAGCAAATATACCTCGAGTTAAACAGACCTAAAACCGAACGTATAAAAAAATTTCAACATGAAGCAATTGACTATAACAAACTACAGAACGATATTGAGGAAATTTTTCAAAATCACTTATTTCAAGACTATGAAGAGCTAGAATTTAAACTACTACAAACCATTGCGAAAAACAAACTAATCAAAACCAAGATGGTAAATCCGCCATGCAAAGAGTGGATAAACAAGAACCTAATTACTTTAATAAATAAAAGGAACCAACTATGGCATAGTTTAAAGCAAAAACCGAAGAAAAAAGAAGATGAAAACTTAAGACGAGAATTCATAAGCCAAAGAAACCGCACTTTATCAATTATTCAGCTAACTAAACAACAATACTATCATAAGGCTTTCACAGATTGTAAGAAATGTCCTTTGAAAATGTGGCAACTAATTAATAGGCTGTCAAATAACACAGCGAAAGCAGCAGACCTAAGTTCTTTAAAAATCAACACACCTAATGGTCAAACCACAGATACAAAAGAAGTTTGTGAGTATTTTAACAACTTTTTCGCCACGATAGGTACTGAACTTGCAAATAAAATACCTCAAAAATACCACAAAAATCTAACACAAACACTATCACACCACAAACGTAGTAACAACACCCAATTACCAAAACTAAAACCAACGACCAAAGACGAAGTACTAAAAATAATAAATAATCTAGATTCAAACACAAGTTCCGGTTTGGACAGTATGAACACAAAATCCTTAAAGTCTATGAAAGATATTATAGCTGAAAACTTGGCAATTTGTATTAATAAATGCTTAAGCGACGGTTACTTCCCAAACAGTCTAAAAATTGCAAAGGTTACTCCTATTTTTAAAGCCGGAAGTAAACAAGACCCAAACAATTACCGCCCCATAACGGTACTTCCGGTAATATCGAAAGTATTTGAAAAAAATCTACACAAACGATTACCTCTATAAAAAACAATACGGTTTTCGGCCAAAATCTAACACTGTATCTGCAACTATTGATTTGATTGACTAACATAAGACATGATATCGATAAAAAAAAATCACTCTAGGTATTTTTATTGACTTAAAAAAGGCATTTGATATAGTCAGCCACGACATCTTACTACTAAAACTAAAAGACATCGGTATCACAGGAAACGCATATGACATCTTCAAATCGTATCTTTCAGATAGATCTCAGGTTGTGAAAATAAATAATCAGCAAAGTAGCGCCAAATCGGTCACTTGTGGTATTCCTCAGGGATCAATAGTGGGACCCCTATTGTTCCTTGTTTATATAAACAACATATATGAAATTGGGCTGAAGGGAGACATTACTCTATACGCTGACGATACCAGCCTCTTCTACTCCGGTCACTCACTGGAATCAGTACTAAATGAAGCTCAACATGACCTAAACATATTACATACCTGGCTACAGTCAAACCTACTAACAATGAATGCCTCAAAAACAAAATACATAATCTATTCTGCAAAAAATAAAAAAATTCAAACATACAAAGTCACATTCCTCTTACTATTGACGGTGAAATATTAACAAAAGTTAATAACGAGAAATATTTGGGCCTGGTTATTGACAGCCACCTTACTTAGAAACAACATATTAATAAAATCCATAATAAAATCTATTCATTAATAGGAAGTTTAAGGGGTATAGCACGGTGTCTCCCGACACATATTAGATATACCATATATAATTCTTTGGTCAAGCCTCATTTGGACTATTTGATTGAAGTATGGGGTTCAGCCACTAAATCTAATTTGCAAAAACTCCAAATAACCCAAAATAAAACCATAAAAGTACTATTTCAATATCACTATTTAACACCCACTATTAAAATAGATAAAGAAACAAAATTACTTAATCTAGCCCAAACGTATAAATACAATACATGCATTTTTATAAGGAAAATTCTCACTAAGGATACTCACTCTCAAATAACATTCACGAGAAAAATTGATTACCATAAACGCATGACAAGACAGGCTAATAACCTATGTTTGAAAAAACATAGAACAAACTATGGGAAAAAGAGTATTCTTTACGAGGGAGTACAACAATACAACAAATTACCTAAAGATATTAAGGAAGCTAAATCCCTGTTCACATTTTAAAAAATGCTAAAAAGCCACTTTTTGAAGGACTTTTCATAATGTAATACCTACCACTAATCTAATAATATATACCTACTCAACCTACTTTAGTACCTTACTATAAAACAATTGCATAGAAATAGTACATATATATTATAAATTAACATATACATATAGATGAAGGGCCATGTACTTAACAATATATACCTACACATATATCTACAACATACATTAATATATTCTAACTAAATATATAAGTACTATCAATTTATAAAAGCACAAATAAATAATAAATTGATATAATTATAATAAGTAAATAAAATTACCTTTCACAAATAAAATATTATTATAAGCGGATGAATACCTAAATATATATACAAATAAATGTACATACTACTACTACATACCTACAAACTAAATAAACACTACTTAAATTACACAAATAAATTAATTACTAAAGTACTAAAAATTTGAATAGAATATGTAGTTACCCATATTATACCCAACAATATATAACTACTTATCTAATTATTATGTCATAAAACATTAAAACAATTATAAAACCACAACTACAAAAACACATACAATAACAACAATCACAAAATCACATCACCAACACAATCAAACGATCAATGTGACATAGGCTTTAATAAACAACTCGCCACACTTACACACACTTGCCCGAAGTGGTAATGCATTGCTTGATTTTGTGCGAAGATTATTTTGTAACTAGCCTATTTTTACTTGATTATTACCTGTCCTATTGTTAAGCATTTAATAGTAAATAAGTTTTGGTGTATCATCTATGATCATTGTTATGTAAGTACCCACTCTCTGCGCCAATCGGTTAAATGTTTTTATTTAACTTGTATTTTCTCTGTTAGTGATTTGTTAATCTTTTGAGGAAATAAATATCTTAAACCATAAACCATTAGTTTTAGCTACTAAACTGGATCTATTTTAAACAATTTCTTGGTTACAACCTCTCGGCAAACACTTATACTATTTATTAAATAACCATGTACAAATGTTGGGTCCAACGCGTATACGAAAAATTTATTCACGCCAAAAGCGGCAACTTTTGGCGTGAATCAATTTTTCGCGTACAAAAACGGACCTAACTTTTGTGCAAAGTTATTTAATAAATAGTATAAGGGTTTGCCGAGAGGTTGTAACCCCGAAATTGTTTAAAATAGATCCGGCTTAGTAGCTAAAAATTAAAATAGATTGGCGTCGCTAGTGTCCCCTACCCGTCACCTTAAGGCCCTGCTGCGTTGACAGATCAGTCAGTCAACCAGTCAGCTTTCGCTTATAGTTATTGATTTGGATCATTAAAGTTTTAAACTTTAGTATTTAACTGACATTATTTTTTTAGCACTCGCACAGCAGTGGGACCAGATGTGTGAGTGCTGAAAAAAATAATCCAGAAAACCAACGTTATGGCCACACTATGAAGCTGAGTGAGGTGAGGGCCTTATATACATAGTTAAACGTCAGATTTCACGTAAACATTGGCACTGCTATTGGCATAACTTACACCATCTGTAGATGTTGATAGATATAAAGAATCAATTGACGACGTAAATGATACTCTCTCGCAGGTATTGCACTGGTTTACGACTAACAATTTACTGCTTAACTCAAAGAAAACTAAATGTGTAAAATTCACCATGCCAAATGTAAGGCAGGTCGATACTAGTATTAAGATGAACAATGAATCTATTCAAATCATTAATTCCACAGTTTTTCTCGGTATAACTATAGATGCGAAATTGCAGTGGAGTCCCTATATTGCTGCCTTGGCAGGAAGACTAAGTTCCGCTGCATATGCAGTAAGAAAAATTAGGCGTCTGACTGATATCGAGACGGCAAGGCTGGTATATTTCAGCTATTTCCACAGTGTGATGTCATATGGTCTATTGTTGTGGGGGTCTGCTGCTGACATACAAACTATTTTTGTATTACAGAAAAGGGCCATCCGCGCTATATACAGCCTTAGATCACGTGACTCACTTAGAGAAATATTTAAAGAAATTAATATTTTAACCGTGGCTTCCCAATTTATCCTCGACTGCATTATGTATGTACGTAAGAACTTGCACACTTTTCCTAAAAAGTCCGATAGTCATAGTCTTAACACTAGAAATAAACATAGGCTTGCCGTCCCGGTTCTCAGACTACATAAAATCGGTAATTCATTTGTTGGCTTAAGTATTAAGATATTTAATAAGATACCACAAAATGTCATTAACCTATCACTGGATAAGTTTAAGTCTCATATCAAAACCTGCCTAATGAAGAAAGGTTACTATAGTGTACAAGACTATTTAAATGATAAGGATTCTTGGTCATGTTAATTGATTAATATTTTGAGTTGTTATTCATAGTAGTCTATTAACCTTCATAATTGTATTTTTTTCTCTTCTCAATTGAAACTCTGTAACAACATCAATATTTGAAAAGAGTAACTACTGAGTTTCTTGCTGGTGTCTTCTCAGTAGAAATCGACATTCCGAATCAGCGGTAGATATTATGTACCTATTTTGACATTCATAAGTGTTCTGTGTGGACCTAAATTGAATAAAGAATTTTTTATTTATTTATTATTTATTGTTGTCATTATATTTTTTTATCGTTTCCGTTTTGAGTGCCAAGTGCATGAGTGTATGTAACTGTTGTATGTTACGAGTTAAAATTATAAATGTTTTCTATTTCTATATTAGTATTTGTGGAAAAGTAAATAAATTTAATACCGTTTGTTTCATTATTATTTGGCGGGTTTTTCAGCTGTTCTTCCTTCCTCTGGTCGCAGAATGCCCGTTTCTTTTCTATAATCTAAAAAATATATATAATGAATTGTACCTATGTAGTCCAAAGGTGGTTACTTATTTTTAAACTCATTCTTTTATTTTAATTGATTCTTTGATTGTAGATGTTTGGCGTCGATCAATATAGTTTTTCTATATATCGATGGACACTTGTGACTCCACTAGCGTCGTGGGTGTCTATAGGCGGCGGCAATCGCTTACCATCAGGATCCGTCTGCTCGTCTGCCACCTACGACATAAAAAAAGAAGACATTCAGTAACGAATCGATGAATGGCATTTAAAAGAATAACATGTTTTGTCATAATTTTCTTACAAACGGTGTTATAGCATCGATCGACAGGTTAAAATTAAATCCCTTTGAAGAACTACATCTTCTACCAACCATTTTAAACAACTAGGGCCTTATTTATAAATGATTGTTAAAGCTTTGCTAACTAAAACGCAGTTATAAGCAGTTTACATTCTTTTTTTCGAAAAAAATAATATATACTTTTTTGTCTCAAATGTCAAAATTGCTCGTTAACACCTTAATAGCTAACAAAGGTTTTATTGAACGTTTATGAATAAAATCCACGTTTTAACGGGAATTTGTCAAAACTTTCCTCGACTCACCTTGCTAAATGTACAGGTCACGTGGCCAATTTTGAAAAGTTGAGTGGAGTCAGTTGAGAACAAACTTAAAATTTAAAATACTTAAAAGGTAAAAGTAAATTTAAAATTGCAATTACATCGTTTACGAAATCATGAAGGTATTTGACGGCCCCCATAAACCTCTTATACGAGCCGAAGTAGCCCAGTAGTTTGAAGCCTAAATGGGTGTGCAGCCACGGAGCGAAGATCCGGTTGGCCCCGATGTCAGCGATAATCTGGAAGTTCTTCATGAACCCGTGGCCTGGGGTTCTTTGGATTCCGATGTCAAGGCCTAAAGTGGTTTCTGGAACAAATAATAAGCGTTTTAAGGTGTGTCCATAGTTAATGATAATAAATAAAATAAATAAAATGTTTATTGCAAATAACTTATATCTAGTACAAACTTATGATCTTAATCTTATACGGGTGAATTTTTAATCACTATCCAAAATTGAATATGATGATCGGCTGCTAAAATTCTTATATACGTATTTTTTCTTTTAGTGTCATCCAGTACTAAAATATTGAGATATGGTATTTCAAAGTTATCCGAAAAATACTGATATAATTTTTCACCGCGCGTCGCGCTCAGGCGCCGCCCGCCACCGCCCGCGCCGCCCGCCCCACCAACTTCATTCATAACATCCATAAGTTGCAAATTTTTCCTTCATACTTTGACGGGCTTAGGACCGTCAGATTGCAAAAGACGTTAATAAAATTTCACAGTCATACTTATTAACATTTAAATTAGCTAGGTAGGTATTTATTTACTCTTATTTTATAAAGTTTATTGAGTAGGTAGGTAGTTAGTACTTTTTGCAATAAGGCGTATTTAAAAAAATTGAATGAACTTACATGAAAATTAATTCAAATTACTTACCTACAATAAAACAAAATCCAATCAAAATCCTAATAAACTAAGTACATTTTAATAACTGTTCAAAATGCAAACCATTTCTTTCTAAACAGAGTCTCGCACGTTTTTGCACATTGTCTTTTAATTTGTTAAACACTACAGTGTCTCTTTTCACTTCATCAAATGCCCGTATGATTTGCAGTTTTAATGCGTCTAGGCTTTGGGCCTCTTCCACATACACGCGTCTTTTTACTTCACCCCACAAACAAAAGTTACATGGAGTCAGGTCAGGTGAGCGCGCTGGCCACGGGACCGGGCCTCCACGGCCGATCCAACGGGCGCCGTGCTCAGCGCCGCGGGTAGTCGCGCACGGCAGCGGCGTAGTGAGGCCTTGCACCATCTTGTTGAAAATAAAAGTCGCAAAAGTGTACGAGCGGCACCTTGTCCTTAAAGTCCGAGATCACTGTACGCAACATATCGAGTTACGTGCCACCAGTCAAGTTGCCCTCGATGAAGTACGGCCCAAGTACGTGGTTGCCAACAATCCCAGCCCACACGTTTGCACTAAAACGTACTTGGTGATGGGTTTCCCTAATCATGTGCGGGTTTCAGAATGACCACCAGTGTTCATTGTGCTGATTGTACAGCCCGACACGCGTAAATAGTACTTTATCAGTCCACATAATAACGGCCGTCGGGTGTGCAATTAGCCATTCGCAGAAGGCTCGGCGGGGCGCGACGTCCTATTTTAGATTTGGCGTCCTTTCAAACAGAAACAAAGCAAAAATCTTTCTATAACAAACCCTGGTGGCAGTTGAAAACTGTCACCACGGCACATAACAGCTCACGATATAAATAAATTGTTCAATTATTAGTCCGTGATATAAAGGAAACACCAAACCTATACTGGATGATATTCCATTAAAAAAAAACAACTATGTAGGTTCTCAATTTGACATGTCTCTATATTTTATTACTTTTGTTTATGTATGATTTGAAAACATATAATAATTATTGGGTAGATGTCCGATAGTGATATTTCTTTATTTAATCGAAAAGGAAAATTCTCTTTATATATTTAGGGAAAAAATAGTATGTGATTAATTATTTTCATTTTGATGAAAATATGGAATTGCAGATTGCACTAGATTTTATAAAGCTGTAGTAGGTATTCAGTAAATTAGGGTTGGTTCTAACCAAACTAATTAATTATGACTCAAAATTGGTCCTGACAGAAGGTGTCGACCCAAGAAGGCGTGGTTTGATGTCGTAAAGGATGACGTGTGCCACGTACATAAACCGACCACTAGTGATACAAAAGGCCGAAGTGGAGGAGTCGAAGTGGGAACGCGGACGCGGGGCTTCGAACCTACAGCTTAGGAAGTGACTGGGACAAAACACTAAGAGACAATTTTTTTGTTCATAGTGACAGCGCCACTAGGGTTATGTGTAAGCCTAGAGATGCCCAAGGCAATCGATTTAGTTTGGCTGGCTTTTTATTGTTAAAAGTATTAGTTTTATTGGACGGCTAAGGAATGGAACTCCCTGCCACCACCACCACTATGATCTGGACATCTTTAAGGCAAGAGTAAACAGGCATCTTTTAGGCAAACGCTTATCATCCTAGATCTCATTGTCGCTTTCCATCAGGTGCGATTGTAGTCAAGCGTTCGCCTATTGACAGAAAAAAAAAGTTTTGTCATTTTGACAGTTTAGTGATCGTCAACTTTGATACTTACTCTTTGTATACTTTTTCTTGAACGTCTGCATATTTAGCGAGCATCATGGTCAGGAAGGCCATCCCGACGGCTGACGTGTCAGTTCCAGCCAAAACGACCACCAAAGTTTCTTCCCGAAGTTCGATGTTGGTGTACCTTTTATCACATTTTTCGTCCCCTGCTCCTTCTATAAGTAGTTCTAGGACAGGCCTGAACATACTTTTTACTGAAAAAAAAAAAAACATTATAACATAAAATCTAGCGACACCAATCGATTTAAATAGTTAAGCTACTAAACCAAATCTATTTTAAACAATTTCGGGACCGGAGTCTCTAAGCAAACATTTGTACTATTTATTAAAAAATTGAGCACAACTTTTTGATCTGTCGTTCAAATTTCGAGTACAAAAGCAGACCCAAAAGGTTTGTATAAGTATTAAATAAATAGTATAAGTGTTTTACGAGAGGCTGCAGCTTCGAAATTGTTAAAAAGATATGTGTGTGCCCTACCTACCCGTCACATTAAACCCCCCCCCCCCCCCATTTTACCCCGGGTTTTACCTCCTTATTTACAAAAAAAAATCTTAGTGTTCCCCACGTCTTTAAGAATATCCATCAGCAAAATTTCAAGTTTTTTCTTTCCACCCATTATAAAACGCGATCTAAAGTTATTACCGTACTAAAGCTTAAGTCATCTCGTTCCAACACTGGTTCCAAAGGGTTGGGTCTGGAGTTTTGTTCCAGGACTTTCCTTAATAAAAAGGGTTAATAGTTAAGGTGACGGGTAAGGCACACTAGCGACGCCACATAACGGGTATCTTTTTAACAATTTCGAAACTGCAGAATCTCAGAAAACACTTATACTATTTATTTAATACTTATACTTAAAGTGAATTTGGATTAACGCCATAGGTGGTCGCCAAAAACGGCGTTAATCCAAATTTCGAGTGCACAAACAGATCAAAAAGTTGTGCACAAGTTTGAAATAACTAGTGTAAATGTTTGCTTAGAGATGCCGTTTAAAATAGATCCGGTTTAGTAGCGAACCATTTAAATCTATTGTTGTCGCTTGTTAGGGCTACCCGTCGCCTTAAGGTGACGGGCAGGGCACACTAGCGACGCCAATCGATTTTAAGTTTTAGCTACTAAACCGGATCTATTTAAAACAATTTCGGGGTTACAACCTCTCGGCAAACACTTATGCTATTTATTAAATAACCATGTACAAATGTTGGGTCCAACGCGTATAAGAAAAATTTATTCACGCCAAAAGCGGCAACTGTTGGCGTGATCAATTTTTCGCGTACAAAAACGGACCTTTTAAATAGATTTTGTAGCTAAAAATTAATATCGATCGGCGTCGCTAGTGTGCCCTACCCGTCACCTTAAGGCCCTGCTGCGTTGACAGATCAGTCAGTCAGCCAGTCAGCTTTCGCTTATAGTTATTGATTTAGACCATTCAAGTTTTAAACTTTAGTATATAATTGAGATTATTTTTTTAGCACTCGCACAGCAGTGGGACCAGATGTGTGAGTGCTGAAAAATAAAATCCAGAAAACCAACGTTATGGCCTTTTATGAAGCTGAGTGAGGTGAGGGCCTTATATAGTTAAACGTCAGATTTCACGTAATCATTGGCACTGCTATTGGCATTACCTACAATATCTGTTACGTATGTATATTGTTATTATATTTTTTTATCGTTTCCGTTTTGAGTGCCAAGTGCATGAGTGTATGTAACTGTTGTATGTTACGAGTTAAAATTATAAATATTTTCTATGTCTTTTTTAGTATTTGTGGAAAAGTAAATAAATTTAATACCGTTTGTTTCATTATTATTTGGCGGGTTTTTCAGCTGTTCTTCCTTCCTCTGGTCGCAGAATGCCTGTTTCTTTTCTATAATCTAAAAAAAAATATAATCCATTGTACCTATGTAGTCCAAAGGTCGGTTACTTATTTTTAAACTCATTCTTTTATTTTAATTCATTCTTTGATTATAGATGTTTGGCGTCGATCAATATATTTTTACTATATATCGATGGTCAAAGAATAAAGAGTGTTAAAGGTTGGCAGCACACTTGAGACTCCACTAGCGTCGTGTGTGTCTATAGACGGCGGCAATCGCTTACCATCAGACGATCCGTCTGCTTGTCTGCCACCTACAACATAAAAAAAAGAAGACATTCAGTAACGAATCGATGAATGGCATTTAAAAGAATAACATGTTTTGTCATAATTTTCTTACAAACGGTGTTATAGCATCGATCGACATGTTAAAATTAAATCCCTTTGAAGAACTACATCTTCTACCAACCATTTTAAACAACTAGGGCCTTATTTATAAATGATTGTTAAAGCTTTGCTAACTAAAACGCAGTTATAAGGCAGTTTACATTCTTTTTTTCGAAAAAAATAATATATACTTTTTGTCTCAAATGTCAAAATTGCTCGTTAACACCTGTAATAGCTAACAAAGGTTTTATTGAACGTTTATGAATAAAATCCATGTTTTAACGGAAATTTGTCAAAACTTTCCTTGACTCACCTTGCTAAATGTACAGGTCACGTGGTCAATTTTGAAAAATTGAGTGGAGTCAGTTGAGAACAAACTTAAAATTTAAAATACTTTAAAGGTAAAAGTAAATTTAAAATTGTAATTACATCGCTTACGAAATCCTGAAGGTATTTGACGGCCCCCATAAACGTCTTATACGAGCCGAAGTAGCACATTATTTTGTAGCCTAAATGGGTGTGCAGCCACGGAGCGAAGATCCGGTTGGCCGTGATGTCAGCGAAAACCTGGAAGCTCTTCATGAATCTGTGGCCTGGGGTTCTTTGGATTCCGATGTCAAGGCCTAAAGTGGTTTCTGGAACAAAGAATAAGCGTTTTTAAGGTGTGTCCATAGTTAGTGATAATAAATAAAATGTTATACCTAGTACAAACTAATGATCTTAATCTTATATATTAGTGCTTATATTTGACATTTTGCCTGAACCACGATACCCTGTGTTTCATGCTAAAATATTGGTCCTGGAAACACTTTATTGATATAAACAATAAAGTGTTTCCAGGACTATGGCCGGACGCGGTAACAGTAACAGACGTGATTCCATACGGCTCTTGTTTATTTAATTATTTGGACTGTTTTAAATGCAAGTATATATAATAAAATACCATAAACTTGTTCCTAGTTACAAGCTGCAACAAACTGTGCAATTAAAGTGAACAAAAATTGTGTATTATTAGTACAGTGAACATTTGTTTACCTAAATCAGCTGTTGCGATTTAAATCGTTTTGACTGTGAGCAGTGTAGTGTTCGTGCCAGCCGAGTGCGGTCATTGACCTCATACTGTCCGCCAATTGCTTGACGCTCGGTGCTCTGTGTCTGAGTCATCCGCTCGCTGCGGCGTCAAACCATACAATTATTTTCGCCACTATTACTATACGATCGATGGTGTAGTGGTTCCGCTACGAAAAAGTGTACTGAGCGGAACGAAAAGACGCTGGTTCGGATCCTACTAAATTATTTTTTTCTCACCTATTTTTTTTTTTTCTCTCTTCTTCAAAACACAAAGAATGTCAATGGAGAAAATTATTTGCGGGGGATGTCGTGGAGAAATTTTAAACCGAAGGTTTTTGTTTTGTGGCGGCTGCAATCAGTATTATGATTTGGACTGCGCTAATGTGTCAGAAAAGCGCTTCTACAACACCCTGACAAAGGAACATAGGGACGCCTGGAGGTGTGTACTCTGCAAAAGTAGCCAACCGAAAACGGACAACACTAATACACCTGTGCGTGCTGCTGCAGATGGTGTGACTATCCACCGCGGAGCGGCGCTGAGAAGCCCGACCCAACTGGACATGTCCGTCACTGAGCAGCCTATGTCCCTCGGCACGGGGCAGCCAATGTCCCTCAGGGATAATCTAAATGATACTGCACATAACATGACCATTGAGATGAGCGACATCCAGGCGCTAGTAATGGAGGTGCGATCGCTTAGAGAGGAGATGCGGGAAGAGGCAAGAGCCAATCGAGCTTTGGCCATACGTCTAGATGATACTCTGTCTGTGATTTTAAACAGAGTCACAGAAAGCGAGAGCCGTATTGCTGGACTTGAGGAACGCGTACAAGCTTTAGAGAAGGTTACGAGCGAACAACCACATAAATCCCTGTCAGCCACTATTGTTTCCTGAAAGCGGAGTTGAAATGACAGAGATCAAGACCTCCTGCTAAATGATGAGGAGATATCTTGCATCCCGGAGCAGAAGGGGGAGAGCGTGACTCACATCGTCACTACAGTCGCTGATAAGCTGGGAGTCAAGCTGAATGAGCAGGATGTCGTGAGTGCTACTCGAGTAGGACGAGCCGCGGAGCTGGAGGGGACCCCTTTGTCGTCACGTCCGCGTCCCATAGTCGTAAGGGTGGCGCGGCGAGCTGTTCGCGACAAGTTGTTGCAAGCAGCACGAGTGCGTCGGGGTGTTACGACCGAGGGACTGGGCCTTCCGGGGGTTACGTGCCGATTCTATATCAACGAAAGGTTAACGAAAGCAAATAGACAGTTATTTAAACGCGCGCGAGATCTGGGCAGGCAATGTAACTGGCGTTTTGTATGGACCAAAGACGGGCGTATATATGTACGGCAGCATCATGACAAAGACTCCCCTCGTATCCGTCTGCGGACGGAATCCGAACTGAAGCGGGTTTTGGCAAGGTGGCTGTTGGCCCTTCTAGCGATAATATACAAGGTGGCTGTTGGCCTTACATAACTAGATTGATTGTTTAAAGTGTTTCGTATTTCATTGTACCATACCTACTTTTTGAATTAGTAAATATTACGTACTTGCTGGTTAAGGCTAAAACGAAAAGTGTTAGATTGTTGCGTCCTCATAATTGCGCGCCTACTTGTGTGTTATTTACCAGTTAGGAATTGTTTATTGTTAATTTTGTGTGTCGCGGTGTTGCACTGTGAACGGAATAGTTTTATATTGTACTCGTATACACGTCTATGTAATATTTATGTAATATCTTCTAATATTTTATTTATTATGCGCATGAACAATAACAATAATATTTATGTTATTTTCCAGTTTAACAATACTGATTATTTTCTTTACCGGTCCAGTCATCTTGAAGTTATATTATCCTTACACTCAAGCGTACTTACTGTATCATTAATTTCCATATTGCACATGAATGGGAGAGATTTCGCGGATTGCGTTCAATGAAATTTATATTAACAAGTGTACTGTAAACTTATCGGGTAAAAATGTCTACTAAGGCAAAATTTCTTAAGTTGGCGCTTTATAACGCTGGGTCGCTTGGAACTGGTCATGACGATTTTCTGATAGCGATGAATCGTTACAATGCTGACATAGTAGCGATTAACGAGACTTGGTTACCGGCTGGACAGGAGGCGCGCGCGCCCGCCGTGCCCGGCTACAGGTTGCGTAATGCGCCGCGGCCGCGACACATGCGTGGCGGCAGAGGCGGTGGCGTCGCGTTCTACGTCAAACGGGACTTGCGCGTACGGTTCGTAAAGCACCCAGATGCCGAAATAGAGCAGTTGTGGCTGGCCATACAGGTGAACGGTTTTAGCATGATAATAGGAACGGCCTATAGACCGCAGTGGGTAAGGACCGATCTATTTATTGACGCGTTAACGGAAAGTATAACATTTTTCTCTAATTATGACTACATTGTATTATTGGGTGATTTCAACATAAAATGACAATAGTGACCCCAGAGTATCGGAGTTAATACAATTCTTGGAATACATGGACTTGAATCAGGTGGTAAAGGAACCCACTCATTTTTCTGTTAACTCCAGTACGTTGATCGATGTGATCTGCACGAACTGTGAGGTCCATGATATCGATGTCTCCAATATCACTGGATCACTGGGCCATGCAATGGTCAATGTCTGCCTTAAGTTAAAAAAAAACAAAGTCCCACCCAAGTTCATTACGTACAGGCCCCTCAAGAGCATTAATCTATGCAATTTTAATAACGACATGCTCTCATTGGACTGGGAGTCGGTGTTGAGTGCGTCCACGATAGATAAAATGGTAGAGAGGTTTCAGTCGTTGCTGCTCTCTGTGCTGACGTGCACGCGCCACTAACGACTAGAAAGGGCCAAGCCCACACAGTCATTGCCATGGATCACGGAAATGATCGGGTTTATGATGGATTTGCGTAATAATGCCTACAAAAAGTATCGACTCACAAGTCCCGACGTTCATAAAAAACCTTTACAAAGATATTAAGGCTTTAGTTACAACTAGTATTTATCATGAAAAGTGCGCCTACTTAAATCATTACGTAAATAAACACATTCATAATGGAAAAGTTTTCTGGCGAAACATCAAAGAAAAAATACTGAGTGAACCCGATCACAAGGATTGTCTTCCAGATTGCTTTAATGACCCTGACAATATTAACAATCACTTCTTGAACGTACCGGGTAACGATTCCGTTCCCAAGGCGCAGCTATCATACTACGAGCAGAATCAGTATCGCACATCTCTGCCCCCGTTTAAGTTATGCCCAGTCAGCGAGACGGAGGTATCAAAATACATTGGTTTGATCAGATCGAACGCTACAGGTAATGACGGGATAAGTAGGGACATGGTTCTGCTCACTCTTCCACTCACTTTGTCAGTTATCACAGAAATAGTGAACAAATCAATCACGACAGGTGTATTCCCTTCATCAATGGAAACGCATCAATGGAAAAACGCGCTGATAACACCGTTGCCTAAAGCTGATAATCCGACTGATCTTAAAGCACCTAAGACCCATTAGTATACTCCCATTCTGTCAAAGATATTGGAGAAGGCAGTTCATGTTCAGCTGATGCGCTACGGTAGAACACATGGGATTCTTCCATCCCATCAGTCTGGTTTCCGTAGGGGGTCGTGGTACTGTCCACGGCGCTTCTTGATGTTACTGACAACATAATTGCGGATCAGGACGCCGGACGGGAGTACATTTTTTGGCCTTTGCTTGACTTTCTCGCGCGTTCGAGTGTATAAATGATATCTCTGCTACTCGCCAAAAATGTCCTACTATGGCTTCGACCCTCATACAATTGCGTGGTTTGGCCAGTTATCTCGACGAGCGTTACCAGTCTGTTAGGCTCCGAAAGAGAAGATGGTTCCTACGCTATATCTCGTCCTTCTGTAGTCAAAGCGAGGGGTTCCTCAAGGTTCCATATTGGGACCACTTCTCTTCATTATATACAGTGCAAATTTAACTAATTAATAATGTAAATTTAACTAATTAATAATGTAAATTTAACTAATTAATAATGTAAATTTAACTAATTAATAATGTAAATTTAACTAATTAATAATGTAAATTTAACTAATTAATAATGTAAATTTAACTAATTAATAATGTAAATTTAACTAATTAATAATGTAAATTTAACTAATTAATAATGTAAATTTAACTAATTAATAATGTAAATTTAACTAATTAATAATGTAAATTTAACTAATTAATAATGTAAATTTAACTAATTAATAATGTAAATTTAACTAATTAATAATGTAAATTTAACTAATTAATAATGTAAATTTAACTAATTAATAATGTAAATTTAACTAATTAATAATGTAAATTTAACTAATTAATAATGTAAATTTAACTAATTAATAATGTAAATTTAACTAATTAATAATGTAAATTTAACTAATTAATAATGTAAATTTAACTAATTAATAATGTAAATTTAACTAATTAATTGACATTCCGCCGCGGGGCACGTGTCACCCTTTCTTAATAAAGCCTCTATGCTGAACAGGGAATCGCGTCAGCGGTTATACTTGGCTACACTCATGTTCGATTAATGACTAAAAGAAATCCGGAATATCTGCACGGGGGGAAGACTAAAATTTTCGTCTTTCCATAAGCACTACGGGTCAGGCACACCGAGATCTGCGCGGGTACCATTGGCTATGCATACGCATAAAACTGTGGGATTCAGGGGCAGCTTCCGCTACCAAGCCACTAAGTGCTGGAACAATATACTCCCTCCAATAAGAGGCCGCTACGTCTAAATATATTTTTTAAAAAACAACTGAAAGCTGTTTTACTAGAGCGGCAAATAGCGGAAACACGGATTCGGCTTGGTATCGCTTTAGCACCACGTTAGCGTGAGGACGATGGGCACTGGTAATCAATACTTAACTACTCACAACACAAAATTAAATGTGTAGATTTTATTTGGATAAAATATGACACATCCTTATTATTGACATTTATTGGTCAGTTAATAATTCATTTCTTATGATATTTTATTCGGTGAAATTATGACAATAGTATTATTGTTTATTTATTTAATTCATTTATAATGTATATTTAATTAATTGATAATGTAAATTTAACTAATTAATAATGTAAATTTAACTAATTAATGATGTGCATTTAATTAATTTATGATGTAAATTATTAATTATACATACTACTTTCTTTTAATAATAATGATTAATAATTTTCTGAAATATCTGAGCTTTTTATTATTGTATGGAATCAACTGTTTCAAAACTTAATGAAGACTGTTAGCGTCTTCGTCAGGCTATAGCTGAAAATCAGCGGTTTGCCATTCGGTGAACCAAATTGCTGAGCTATCGCCATTTTGCATCACAGCGACACACAAAACGCAAACTTTTTCACTCGCACATGGGAACTATCTATGTTTTGTTATTTTTAAATATGTTATGTATTAAGTAGTTTTAATTTTTTCTTATTTTTCGCATTTTCTTGTTTTAATTTTTTAATTTTGTAATCTGTTATTATGTGTGTTTTCATGATGCAAATAAATGATTTATCTATCTATCTATCTAAACAATAAATTACAACTTAATATTATATTCTGTTCAGAACGACTCAACCAATATTTGCAGCAATAAATTAACATTACATTTAAATAGCGTATATATTAAAAAAAATACAAATTACCTATTCTTAAGAGCATGTAAATAATGTAGACTAACTAATATTACAAATAAACCGGCTTGCTTATGACACGAGCATTGGCCCAGTTAGCCATTTTCATGATACCACATCGTACCCCCAGTGGAAAATAAGCATAAGTGAAAGAAAAAAATAAAGAAAAATGTATTATTTTGGACGTCACAACACTAAATACGAGTACAAAATTAGTTACAAAAGAACAAACAAACAAAAAAAAATAGATACAGAAAAAAAAGAAAACAGGAAAAACAAAATAATAAGTACAAATAACCAGGCAGTGCATATTATATATTGTGTGTTATGGCCTCCAACATAAATGGTCCCCACTCAGCCTATGTCATGACCCTGAAAAAGGTCAAGGACTAAACTTCCATCCTACGGGCTCTCGGGAAAACTGTGCAGATGGGTCACCAGCTTTTTTGTGGTGGTGCAAACCACCAGTAAACATATCAATAAGCCCCTTATATTTTATTAATAGACATAAGTCTAAAAATCAACACGAAAACAAAATATTGAATTGTACAAAAAAACTAAAGATGCTTTAAAACTTGCATAAGGCACAAGGAACAGTAAGTGGCCTTGCACGTGTGCAACTTAAGACAAAAGAGCAGGGTCTTCGCAGAATTAGAAAGCGATTGACAGTAAAAAAAAGGATGTTTGTTTACTAGGTAAACCATCTAGAGCGATCTCGTTTAATGAAAATAGCTCAACCTTTTAAATATTTATTAATCAATTATTGTGGAAGTTTAAAACAATAAATCAGCTCTAAAGATATATCCATGTAGTACGGAACAAGGTCTGGTCAAAAGACTAATGGTCGATCCTCCTATTAAGAGTACTTAATTAAGACGCTTATAAACTGCGAATGCAATTAGATATAATTGTAGAATAAGTTGCCATGCGTTTAAATGATAAGTTGAGTGTACGAATCGTATCTCGCAAGTAAGACAAAGGCTTCAGAGCTTATTAACATCTAGGTATATACTCAGTTCCTAAATAAAAACAAAGGAGTTATAACGTTTAGATATTGGTCAAATTTGCTTGGCAAAGGAACTGTAAAAAGTTTAAAGTTTGGGAGAAGTCTGTCCTTTTCTATTCTTTTGTGTGAAACGATTTGAACACGTGCAAAGCGATAAGCAAAGGACAAGGTTTTTTTTGGCACCTTAGCGTCAAAATGCACATTGCGTAATTATATAATGGAGTTCCGAGGGACAAAGAGGGACAGTTGGTCACAAGGCGTCTTGCTGCACGGTCATGTTCACGAGAGACATTGTTCTTCGACTTGTGTTATAGGACAAGTTCAGTGTCTGAGTGATTTTTGATCTTTGTAAGATTCTTTGTGGTTAATTGTGAGATATCGGTTCGCATACCGAGCTTAAAGGCATTCGGGCCTAATAGAGTTTTGTACTGGGCTCTAAGCTAGTTTGGGATACTGCGGTTGCTAATTGGTTTCAGAATTACCTAGTCTTTCTAAACCAAGGAGGAACAGTGGTTGAACAAAATAGCTAACAAGTACCGCAGCGCCGAAACGAGTTTCACGGAGCTTTGGGACCGTCGAAGTGGACCTAGAATAGGGTTCTGGTTTTCCCGCCAGACTCTCAGCAAAAGCTTTGTGGAATTCCTCTTTCGGGGGCGACCAAATACCTTCCTTTCCTTACATGTCCTATTGTGAGAAACCTTCCTAACCTGTAGGCCCGGTTTCTCGCCAGTTAGGGCGTTAGGGGTAGGTTAATTTTGCCACATTCACACACACCTCAAAGATTCGTGGTGGAAACTTTGAGACCAGGTACAGAACACTAGGGCTTAGCAGCTGTAGATACACACACACTTAGGTCGCGTAAAAGATTACGTTAAGGCAAATTAGTGATTATTCTAGTGAAGCAAAGTGATAGTTATTTTGTAAAAGTTTATAAAAGCGCGTTTTATTTGTGATAAAGCCTAATTCATTTGGAATTAGTTGCCAGTGTTAAGATTTGTGTGTTACGTGATAATAGCTGTGTACGTGGATCTAGACCGATTCTAGAGAAGCAGAGGCAAAGAGTCGTTGTTATTAGTAGAGGGATATCGCGGCAACGGTATTTATCTAACAATAACTTCGCAGTGGTGGAGCTATTATCAAATATATTTAAATATTCTAGGGAATAAGTTTAGAGGCTTTTGCAAGAGTTACATTGAATTAATGATATGCGCCAGCATTTTATTAATTTAATTGACTTGGAGGACTTCCATTTTTTTAGTAGGCTGGAGCCCGTCGCTTAGGTATATCAGAGCTGTTGGACATTATAAAGTAATACGACTCGGGTCGACAAACACAATATTATACACACATTTATCAAAAGCGCAAGAGTGCTGAATTTCATTCCGCACCAAATTCGTCGACGAAAATATTACAAAAGGGGAAACACAAACAGTGCCAGGGTACTAAGTTGAGTTCACTCAACTTCATTTTAATCCATGGATATATAATTTATAAAACAATATCTCATTGAGATAACAAATTGTACGTACAAATCAAAACATAAAGTACCTGCACAGGGGATAGCAAAGAGCTCTTTGTAAATTATTTGCGCTATATCTATAACTGGGGGTTCAGTTATTATTTATATCTTGACTTATGACAAGACTAGACTTGAGTGGCCGTGTGAAAGGATGCTACTTGAGGAGTTGAGTGAAACAAACAACGTTCGAGATTACACTGGTTTATTGTACCCAAACACAAGGATTATATATGTTATAAGAGTACATAAGGTTAAGCATATAATATACTAATATCCAATATACGTACTTAGTTCTACACTACACGTGTTCGTATAATTTCCTTATTTGTTTAAAACTATTCCACTAAGCAATAAAAGTTAGTTTAAAGCACAGACTGTCATACGATATTCTTGTTAGAACGGACTGCGTGAAAATTCTCATTTGGTATTAATATCTCCGCTTCTATTTCTATTTCAACAAAATACGGCCTAAAGTAACGAGTAGAAAGGTAATTAACAAAAACGAACTTTTAATTCTAGACGGTCACAATTTGTATATGGAAAACTCGGGTTAAGTTTTCCTTGCGGCAGGCTTATAATACTAGGGTTTGATGTAGGCATTAGATAGTAATTCATAATTATTATAGATCCAGTATTTGAGCCGTAGTGGTAGACCTCCATTCCTTTAATTCTACACGAGACTTCAGACAACTTTTCGCATAGGGAGTAGCGAGTTAGAGTATAGACTAAGAAGTAGGAAAGAGACGAGTCGAGCAGGTTAGCAGGCGAGCAGGTCTAGTCGAGTAGGGTGGGGAGGCCATTACATTTTGACAGAACGTAGCATTAAAATCGTAGTCGACGGAGCATGCTCTGATACTAAAGCTGTTAATGCATACCGTTATTCAAATCAGGTGATAAAAGTAATCCTTCTAACTTTAGGCCTATTTCTATATTACCAGCACTGAGCAAGATTTTTGAAAAAGTCATATTCGTTCAGTTGCTGTCTCATTTTAAAGTTAACGACCTGCTTCATAATAAACAATTTGGGTTCACTAAAGGTAAGTCAACAACTGATGCAGGAGTTGCACAAATCAAGCATATTTTTGATGCATGGGAAAACAAGCAGGATGCTGTTGGAGTATTTTGTGACCTATCGAAAGCATTTGATTGCGTTACGCACCAAACATTGTTGTTAAAATTAGCTCATTATGGTGTATCCAAGATTTCACTAAGTTTGATAAATTCTTACTTATCTGATAGAATTCAGAAAGTAAACATCAATGGGACATATTCTTCAGGCACTCCTCTATTGATGGGAGTGCCCCAAGGATCGATATTGGGGCCTCTGCTTTTCCTGATATATATATAAATGACCTTCCTTACTTTACACAAGACCTTTGTGAGGTAGTGCTATTTGCTGATGACACTTCGTTGATCTTTAATGTTGACCGACGAAAAAGTACATTTGACGATGTAAATGACACTCTGTCACAAGTTCTCCATTGGTTTACCACTAACAACTTACTTCTTAATGCTAAGAAAACTAAGTGTGTAAAATTCACAATGCCCAATGTAAGACAGGTCAATACTAACATCACTATGAATAATGAACGTATTGAAGTCATTGATTCAACAGTTTTCCTTGGCATTACCATGGATGCCAAATTGCAATGGGGACCCCACGTCGCAGCCTTGGCGGGAAGACTTAGTTCCGCCGCGTATGCGGTTAAGAAGATTAGACATCTGACCGATATTGAAACCGCGAGATTGGTTTATTTTAGTTATTTTCATAGTGTAATGTCTTATGGTCTCTTGTTGTGGGGGTCTGCTGCTGATATACAGACTATATTTGTATTGCAGAAGAGGGCCATCCGCTCCATATACAACCTTAGACCTCGTGATTCGCTAAAAGAATTATTTAAGAGCATTAACATCTTAACCGTAGCTTCTCAATACATTTTAGACTGTATTTTGTACGTGCGAAAGAACATGGATATTTTTTCGAAAAAATCTGATTGTCATGGTTTTAACACTAGAAATAAACACAAGCTCGCGATTCCAAATCTGAAACTTCAAAAAATTAATAATTCATTTGTTGGTCTAAGTATTAAAATGTACAATAAGTTGCCACAAAATGTTATTGAGTTACCAACGCATAAATTTAAATCTCACGTGAAAGCCTGTTTAATGAGTAACGGATACTATAAAATTGTAGACTACTTAAATGATAAGGATTCATGGACATAATGACCTCCATGCCTGCACACTTGTAACATTTTCATATATATTAACAAAAATTATTAATATTATATAATTATGTACTGAATTTTAATAAATTAGGCTTAGCAGCATTTATTACTGTATAAAATTAATTTATATTGATTATTCAATAATTGACAAGATGCCAACCACCTACTATTGTACACCTCGTCCTGCAGTTTATTAGTATTGGATTAAGTAACTACTACTCTTTGTGACCTATGAGGAGAACCTAAGTAGTCATGCTCACTCAAATGTCTCTGAGGTGGTGGCGTTATGTGGCGGGTTTACATTTACATACATTACATTCCCTCTAATATGGTTGAGTGAAATGATGGCTGACACATACGTCATACTTGTGAACAGGTGCCACCTTTGGGGACTGGTCCGCTTCGGTTTACCTTATATTTAGTTTTTAATTTGCTTCATTTTATTTTGTGTTGCATTAGACTGTATGACTTGGTATGAAGATAATAAACCATTGTAAAAAAATTGGCGATTAAAAAGAGTAACTGGCAAGTTTCTTGCCGGATCTTCTCGACCAGAAACAACTTTCCGAGCCGGTGGTAGAATCGCATTATGTTTATTTATTTCTTTAGTATATTTTATGTATCAACATATATATGTTTTAACATGTAAATTATACATAAGTACTTATAAATAGTTTTAAGTCATTCAAATGTATGACAATTTGTAAGTGCTGTGTACAAGCCTATGCAAATAAAGAATTATTTGATTTGATTTGATTTGATTTGAATGCTGGTGTTCCCCAGGGCTGCGTTCTATCACCTACGCTGTTTCTTCTGCACATCAATGATATGCTCCACGATAGGGGCATTCATTGCTATGCGGATGACAGCACGGGCGATGCTTTATACAGCGGCTGTGCAAATGTTTCCCGAGAAAATGTAAATGAGTACTGGAACCAGCTTGTGTCCGAAATTGAGACCATATTAGGGAAAGTCTCAGACTGGGGCAGACTTAACCTAGTTAACTTTAATTCCGGGGCATCTCTTGAAGCTCTATAAGACGCAGGTTCGGCCTCACATGGAACACTGCTCTCACCTCTGGGCTGGAGCTCCCAAATATCAGCTTCTTCCTCTGCATCGTATCCAGCGAAGGGCGGTCAGAATTGTCGACGACCAGGCACTTTCCGACACACTTGATCCTCTGTCATTGCGTAGAGATGTAGCATCACTGTGCATCTTTTATCGCATTTACAATGGGGAATGTTCCGAGGAGCTGTTCGGCCTTATTCCAGCTGCAATTTTTCACCACCGCACATCACGTCAGAACGCCAAATTCCATCCACATCACCTGGATGGATTTATATCGTCTACAGTGCGTTTCTCACGTCATTTCCTACCACGCACAGTAAAACTGTGGAACCAGCTGTCATCCGTGGTGTTTCCGAACAGATACGACATGGTGACCTTCAAGAAAAGGGTGTACTCTTTTCTTAAGAGCCGGCAACGCATATGTGATACCTCAGGTGTTGCAGATGTCCATGAGCGGCGGTGATCACTTTCCATCAGGTGTGCCGTCTGCTCGTTTGTCCGCTATAATTTAAAAAAAAAAGACGCTGATTTTTAGTAAAGCCAGCTGAGTGAGTGCCACGTGAATAAATTATCTTACTTGGTATCATCGTGATAATTATAATTAACAATTTTCATACGTAGGAGAGCCAACAGCAATTTCAATTAATTTTCGACTTTTTGAATGTTTTTCGGGGGTTTTTGTATTCAAGGAAACCGAATGAGTCAGCGAAATCAATAAATTATGGCCTGTTTATCTATTTTTGTGTGTATAAATAAATGTTATATTATATATCTTAGGTTCTACTCACGACACACAGAATCCATGGAGTACGCTGTCAAATAGTTCCAGATTGGAAACGTTTTACCAGTGGCTTTCTCGCCCAAGTTTTCCACCATGATACTGCTCTGCTTTTGGAAAACGTCAACGAACTGGTTAAGGTTATGTTGGTTGAAAGTAGGGGCAAGTAACTTTCGTCGTGGTCGCCATATTGACACTGAAAAAACGAAATACAGACTTTCATTACATTTCAATAACTCTCACGAAAACCGGCGTCAAACAGCGCCGGTGCTCACGATCTTGTGGTTTGATTGCGAGCATTTTCTGTCTATGGCTTTTATAGTATCAGCCTATAATTTTTTTTATGAGAAAGGGAGGCAAACGAGCAAGCGAGTCATCTGATGGTAAGTGATCACCGCCCATGGACATCAGCCACACCAGAGGGAGTGGAATAGCGTTGCCGGCCTTTTAGGAAGGTAATAGGCTCGTTTCTTGAAGATCTCAATGTCGTACTGGGTCGGAAATATCGCTGTGGGAAATTGATTCCACAATGAGGAGGTGCATGGCAAATAATGACGTGTAAAGCGCACGCCTGTATACTTTCCGACTGCAAAGCCTCCATCAAAGAAATCAAGTTATCGCTACAATGATGGGATTAGGCTTAATCACCACGCTTGCCTAATGCGGATTGGTGATCACAAGCGCGATCTATGTTCGAAAAACTCGAAACATATCTTTGCTCGTCCCGGGAATCACACCCTGGATCCCGAGATCACGCACTGGTAGTTTTTTTTATTTACCATCAAATAACATTACATATTATACATGTACAGTGAGAAGACAGCACACAAAAGCGCGCACACAAACACATGTGCATGCTGCCTCGGATTATTAGCTCGGCGGTGAAAGAAAACATCGTGAGGAAACATACACGTCTTTGAGAGTTTCTCAAAAATTGTGGATACCTTCTATAAAAGAAACACGTTTTAACAGCAACTGTTTTTAATGACACGTAAAAAAGAAGAACAAATACAAAATATAAAGTCAGTAGAAAAGAGTTTGAATATACAATTTATTATAATTGTTGCTGATCACCAACATGGCCCCCCTACGGTGTGAACACCAGGTAGACTTAGGACGTGATCAGCAACGCCAGCTTTCTAACCGGGCGGCGCAGGGCACCCCCTTTTGTCGCCACGTCCACCACTCTGACGACCCCGTCCTTTCCAGGGAAAGTGCCCACTATTCTGCCCCTTGGCCAGTATCTTCTGGGTAAAGTCCCGTCCAAAATGCAAACTAAATCGCCCAGCTTTATTGTTCGTGCTCCTTGCGCTGAAGATTGTCGTAGCACCAACGTTGGCAGGTACTCTGAGACGAACCGCTGCCAAAAATGTTCTGCCATTCTCCGAGACTTTCTCCACTAAGCACGGCTGCACAGATCTGAGTCATCGAACTTTTGCGTCTGGATCTCGTTGGAGGTCGTACCGATGAGAAAAGTAAAGGGAGTCAACGCGGTTTCCCAGTCTTGATCCGTGGTCACGTGCGTTAGGGGCCGTGAATTTACCACGGCTTCTGCTTCCGCTAGTAATGTTGCCAATACTTCTTCCCTTGGAGACTTCTCAGCAAGCGTGACTCTGAGAGCGTTCTTCACATTTCTCACCAATCTCTCTCAGCATCCTCCCACGAATGGGGCCGAAGGCGGGATAAATTTCCAATAAATCTGCTTGGTAGATGCGAAACTACTGGTAACATTTTGGCGGCGCCAACAAACGATGTTCCGTTGTCAGAATAAAAACAGGCAGGATAACCTCTTCGAGCGAAGAAACGGCGTATCGCCATAATTGCGGAATCAGACGCTAGATTTTCCACGCTCTCGAGGTGAATTGCTCTGATTGTCAAGCACGTGAAAAGTGCTATCTACCTTTTGGCTGTCCGTCGTTCAACAGTCACTTTAATAGGCCCAAAATAATCTAGCCCAACATACGTGAAGGGCCTCTCGTGGTGGGCGGTTCTTGCGTGGGGCAAGTCTCCGACGGGTGGTGTGATTGGTCTTGCCTTCCGTATTCTGCAATCCTGGCAATGCGCGGCCACTTGCTTGACGGCAAGCCTCAAACCAACGACATAAAATCTCCGTCGCACTTCGTTGACGACTAGTTCGTTATTAGCGTGAACGTATTTGGTGTGGTATTGAAGAATAAGCAGTCGTGTGATTCTGTGCTTTCCATCCCAAACTATGGGACGGGACTCTATGACATCAGTGGAAGAGATTCGGCCGGATAGATGTAGCAAACCATCATGATCGAGGAGCACGGACACATTTTTAAGCCTACTGTGACTAGAAATTGGGCGTCCTGTGGTTACGCATGTCAACTCATCTGTAAAGGATTCTATTTGAGCTGTCTTTAATAAATGAACCTCCGCCAAGTTCAGATCATCTACGGATAGTAATCTGAAATTCCGGGAACAGCGAACGGAATCATGTATAGAATTTGGAGGTAAAAGAGACCAAAAAACTTTTACAGCCTGATGGGCCCGAGCTGTGGCTCTGAGTAATCGTAACCACCTACTGAATTGCCTATAGTCGGCGACTATCGGCGATAAAGAAGAAGGTTCCGTCGAACTTCCATCAACCAAATTATTTATTAACCCGTAACCGCACTTCAACTCCTCTACGGCAGAAGGAACGTTAGATAATGGTTCTCTAGGCCATGAATCGTCCGATGATAGAAGGAAAGAGGGTCCAGTGAACCACTGAGACTGCGCCGAGAATGAGCTAGTGACACGCGTAGCGTCGTCCGCAACGTTTAAATCAGTGGGAACATATCTCCAATTTTGAATATTAGTCAAGTCAGAGATTTCTCCTACACGAAAGAACACGAACGGTTTGAACGCGCAGGCGTCGCTACGCAACCACTTAAGCACCGTTACAGAGTCAGACCAAAAAAACTACCTTACTAGGTGGTCTTCTATGGGCGTCGGTAATATAAACGGCAAACCGAGCTGCGATGACGGCTGCTTGTAGTTCTAATCGCAGAATAGTCGTTGGTTTCAGGGGTGCGAGCCTAGCTTAGCCTCTAATTAAAACTGAGCTGAGCTTCACTGAGTCGTCAACAAAAGTAAAGCGCCAGTAAGCAGCGCAATCGTACGCCAACTCACTGGCATCAGCAAACACATGAAGCTGAGCTTCCTTGACCGAGTCTTGTCCTGAATAGCATCGAGGAACGGAATGTCCAACCAGACTCTCCAGCTCCTGAAACCAGGACTTCCACTTTTGAATGAGGGTCTCAGGCAAAGTAAGGTCCCAGTCTAAACCTAACTTCCAAGTGCGCTGAAACACTTTATAATTAGAGGAGTCATAAGACCTAGGGGGTCATAAACCGACATGAGCAAAGACAAAACTAAACGTTTGGTGTAAGTCTCAGGCAAAGGTGGAACTGATTTCAGAAAACACAACGAGTCTTGTGTAACAAGCCTAGTCAATCCTAAAACTCGCGTCTGAAACGGAGAGGACAGGCCCAATCCCACCTTGGCAGCACCGATGGTGTGGTGGTCGGGAGGAATTAAAGAAAGAGCGTCGTTCTGATTGGACACCCACGAGCGCATTTAAAAACCAGCAGCTTTATGAATGGCAAGGACCTCAGAAGCGAGCAAAGCTGCTTTTTCCACACCATCTAAGCTGCCGAGGAAGTCGTCCATGTAGTGCTCTTCTTTTATGCATTGCGCAGCTTCTGGATGCAAATCCTTAAATTCAGAAGCGTTTTTGTCCTTCAAAAAAAGTGCCGTGCATGGACTCGAAGTGGCTCGAATAATCATAGACAACATTCGGTATTTTTTTTTTTTTTTTTTTTTTATAGAAAGGCCAATCAGGATGACCTCACTCCGCCTGATGGTAAGCGGCCGTGAAATCCAAAAATGAGGCTGACAGGCACAGAAGAACTAACAAAGTACCCATTGTGTCTGCCTTCCTCACCCTAATGGCCTGCTGAGATGCCGTTTCACGCCCCGCCTAAAAGACCCCGGATTGTATGAAGGAGGAAACACATGAGCTGGGAGGGCATTCCATGCCTTGATGGCTCGGGGCAGGAACGAGGAGCAAAACCTCTTGGTGCGCGCCGCCATTGTCTGGATGGTATGCGGATGGCAACGCTGTCCAGCACGTGTTGTTCGGTAGTGGAAAGGGGAGGATGGGATTAGTTGAAATAACTCATCAGAGCATTCCCCGTTATAGAGGCGGTAGAGAACACTTAGACTGGCAATGTCTCTACGTAGCTGAAGAGGTTCTAGGGACTTCGTCACCTCATAATCTCCAACAATACGGATAGCACGTCGCTGCAACCTATCGAGAGCCTCTAGCAAGTACTTAGCAGAACCATCCCAGAGATGGGAGCAATATTCCACACACGGGCGAACCTGTGCCTTGTACAAGAGACAAAGCTGCGCCGAAGTAAAATACCGTCTCACTCTGTTCAGAATCCCGAGTTTCCGGGAAGCAGTTCTTATTACGCTCTCGATATAGTCCCGTTGATTTAGGTTGCTACGAACACCGATGCCAAGGATGCTGAGACTATCCTGTATTGGTAAGGGGGTGTTCTGAAGAGTGGGATAGGATAGGAAAGGTGACACCTTAGCAGAGAATACACACACCTGTGTTTTCTTAGCGTTAAACTCGACAAGATTGCTGGCACCCCATTTGGAAATGCGGTCCAGGACCTCGTCGAGCTCAGTAACAAGAAGATTTCTCTTTTCCTCGGTATCGGTCTGCTTTGCCGCAGGTCTTCCGAAATAGCGTGCGTGGACAGTGCTGTCATCCGCATAGCAATGAATGTTACCACATGATAACATGTCATTGATGTGCAGAAGAAATAATGTCGGCGACAGGACGGAACCTTGAGGCACTCCGGAATTTATCGGAAGGAAGCAAGAAGCGCGTCCATCACAGCAAACACGAATCCTACGACCCTCCAGAAATCCCGCAACCCAATCGCATAAGCGAGGTGGCAGACCGTATGCCGGAAGCTTGGAGAGAAGCGAACGATGCCAAACACGGTCGAAAGCCTTGGCGATATCAAGGCTAACTGCCAAAGATTCACCATGCTTCTCCATAGCCTCCCCCCAGAGGTGCGATACGTACGCTAGAAGATCACCCGTGAAGCAGCGAGTGATCCTCTAGGTAGCGGATAAGTTGAGTATTGATTATCCGCTCAAACACCTTTCCCAGTACTGAGGTTATAGCTATAGGCCGGTAGTTGGCAGGGTCGGACCTATCCCCTTTCTTGGGAATAGGTTGAACATTCGCCACTTTCCAAGCCTCCGGCACAATACCTGAGGAATAAGAGAGGCGGTACAGGCGTGTGAGTACTGGAGACAACTCCGCTGCGCATATTTTAAGAACCGACGCTGGAATACCGTCAGGACCACTGGATTTTCTCACATCGAGTGACTGTAATTCAGCACGGACGTCACATTGCCTGATACGAATATCAGGCATTGTGGTGCCGCAGTCTGGGATTTTAGGCGGCTGTGCTCCACAGTCATCTATGCGGGAATTGGCGGCAAAGAGTTCGGCTAACAGATCCGCTTTCTCTTGCGGCTGATGAGCCAGTGATCCATCGGGATATTTTAGCGGGGGCAGCGAAGGTAGGCAGAAGTTGGATTGCACATGTTTAGCCAGACGCCAGAAGGAACGGCTACCCGTGGTGTGCGCAATTCTTTAATGTCACCTGAAACTGCAACGGTACCCTCCCTGAACCGCTTGACTATGGCGAGCAAAGGCTGTAATAGATCTGGGCCAGCTAATAACATCGAGTTTAGACTTACGCCGTTACTCTTTGCTGCCGCATCATGGATCACGCGAAGCTTATTTTTTTGTGGGTGGACCACACCAAAATGCCGCAAAAACCAGTTAATATGACCTGAAGGAGGACCGGTGCACAACTCTGCGTAACCTTTGTCCAACATGCCTTGGACATTTCCCTTGTAAGCACTTGCGTAAACCTCATCCTTGGCCATTTTCCTCTCCAAGTTTGTAAATCTGGATAAGGCGAGACGCTTACTGTCCGGAACGTCCTTGTTATCATTCGGCCACAACAGTCCAGTCTTAAAGCGACCACACGTTAATCGCTTCGCGTCTTTTCCAAAATCTCGAGAGCGCGCTTGTCACTTGGGCTGCAATGAGGCTTCTTCTCGATACCAATGGAGTCAAGCCTGTAGTAAGTTTTGATCAGAGAGTCCCATTTATCAATAAAGAAACACGTTTTAACAGCAACTGTTTTTAATGACATGTAAAAAAGAAGAATAAGTATAAAATAGTATAGAAAAGAGTTCGAATATACAATTTATTATAATTGATGCTGATCACCAACACCTACAATATTTGAGATAATGATTCTGAACGTGTAACCAAGATCCAGTTAGTCTGGTTCCTCTGTGTAAGGGTTGCGAAGGTCTTTGGTCGTAAAGAGGAGTACTTATTAGGTAAATACCTATAATTAATCAAGACGGGAATTAACACGACATTACGTATACGTATACGTGAAGCGATTGGATCAAGAAGTACAAGACTGTCAATCGGGAGGATGGATTTAAAATATCATCAACATGGAATTCAGTAATTAACAAGTGCAAACCACGTGCTAGGCATTTACTAACGCAAATAAACACCGATACTGTTAGTGTAGTGTGTCGGAGTAGCTTCACTGACAGTTCATTTAGTATTGAAATTAATATGGGAGAATGTGAGGGTGTCCGAAGATTCACAGCCCGGCCCCAGCAGACGATGCCGTGCTCCGCCAGTCCGCTCGTGACCACGGCTGCTGTAACGTAGCCGAAACGTCGAGAAAAATATGTGAGTACACAATGTTGTATCACATAATAAATATCGTGTTAATTCCCGTTTTGATTAATTATAGTTATAATGCAACGCGAAAATTTAAATAAACTAGGTACATACCTGGTGCAAAAACTAGGGCGTCGCCAACGAGCGATTTGACTAACTTCAGCACATCGTCCTTTTCAATATGGTACTTGTAAATGTATTCTGCTTCTATTGCGTCTCCGACCACTGAAATATATATACATATATTGTAGTGTAGGCGATTTATTATTATATAGGGAGGGTACACTTTTATTTGTAAAGTAAGTCCGGAATAAACTGTCAACCGCCACGCCGCGTCTCATTGCTCCCTCAATCCTAAATATCACAGTGGCGAGAGTTAATAAATCGGATTTTGCGTGCCTCGTTTTATTAAATTCTGAGTTTAAAGGAAGAAAATCATATTGATCGGCCGCCTGAGTGAATTCGACGTCAGTACGGGTCAGTGGTCGTCATACGTGGACCGCTTGGAAATGTATTTTACAGTCAACAAAATTGAAGACAAATTAAAGTTACCGACGTTAATAGCGACCATGAGAGCGGAAGCCTACGAGTAATTAGTTAACTTAGCAAGCCCAAAGAAGCCGTCTGAGTTGGAATTTAATGAAGCAAGCACTTTTATGGCGAATCATCTTCAACCGACGCCATTTTCATTAGCGGAAAGATATCGCTTTAGACAGAGGAGGCAAGGAGCAGGGGAAGACGTGGCAGCTTATGTCGCGGAGTTGAAGAAATTAGCTCGAAATTGCAAATTCGATGCTAATTTAACGGAGAATCTACGCGACCAATTTATATGTGGACTCAAGAGTGACGTCATCAGGCAACGGTTGTTTGCGGAGGATGACTCAATAACCTTTCAAAAGGCCGTGAGTGTAGCCAGCTCTTTAGAGGCAGCTGAGCGGAATGCGGCGGTGGTTGAAGGTTCGGTCACAACAGCATCGCATAATACGAACGCTGTGCTTGCGCTGATGGCGAGCGCGGGGCGCAGCGGGGGCGAGCGCGCGGCCGCGGTAAGGGCGGCGCGGCAGCAGGCGCGGCGCCGGGAGCCAGGCCCGCAGGACCCGCGGGGCACGGTGGCTATGCACATTTGACATTGCGGAATTGTGCTGCATGCGGAGCGACAAATCATGGTTATGCAAGCTGCCGTTACCGTGATTTTGTCTGCAGCAAGTGTCAGCGTACGGGGCTTCTATTAAAATACGGCTGCAGGTTAATTTATTCGAATTTATCCGGCC
This sequence comes from Marasmia exigua, assembly GCA_019059595.1. Lineage (NCBI taxonomy): Eukaryota > Metazoa > Arthropoda > Insecta > Lepidoptera > Crambidae > Marasmia > Marasmia exigua. The sequence continues at coordinate 27,775,849 of CM032466.1, forward strand.
ATCCATCTCTTATATAACCTAACACCCTACTCAAAAACAAATCTTTCCCCGTTTGCCTTTTAACCTCCTCATATTCTATAATAATCTGTCCTGCGCGAAGTGTAGGTAAGTTTGCTCAGGAATGCGTTCCTCGTTACCTTGAGCATTATTGTTCTCCGGTAGGCGCGATAAGCCGTCCGCACAGTTATCACCTGTTCGAATATATTCTATATCATAATTGTACGCGGACAATATCACTGCCCACCTTTGCATCCTACTAGCAGTCATTGTAGGTATACCTGTGTGTGGGCTTAAAATTGACACCAAAGGTTTGTGATCCGTTCGGAGAACAAACCTTCGTCCGTAAATATATTGATGAAACTTCCGCATGCAAAATATAATAGCCAGGACCTCCCGATGGATTTGCGAGTATTTCCTCTCGGCGGCTGTGAGCGAGCGCGACACATAGGCCACCGGGCGCTCGCCTCCCGGCCCCGGCTGCGCCAGCACCCCGCCGACCCCCACCGCGCTCGCGTCGCAAGTGACGATCAGAGGCTTGCTGGGGTCGTAGTGATCTAACACGTCGGTCCCCATTAATATCCGCTTTATTTTAACAAATGCGCGCTCGCATTGTTCACCCCAGCTCCATTCCACACCCTTACGTAACAACTGGTTTAAAGGTACTAATAGTGAGCTAAAATTATTTATGAACTTAGAATAGATATTGACCATACCTATAAAGGATCGTAGCTCACTGACATTTCTTGGGGTTTGAATCTTACTTATCGCTTTAATTTTCGACATATCAGCTTTGACGCCTTGTTTAGAAACCACATAACCCAGATACCTCACCTCATCTACTAAGAAGACGCATTTTTGCTTCTTGAGTTTACCCGTTTTTAGATAACGTCTGGAAAACTAGTTCTAGTGCTTTCAAATGTTCTAAAGATAAAGATAAAAAAAATCTTTATTCAATTTAGCTCCACACAGAACACTTATGAATGTCAAAATAGGTACATAATATCTACCGCTGGTTCGGAATGTCGATTTCTACTGAGAAGACACCAGCAAGAAACTCAGTAGTTACTCTTTTCAAATATTGATGATGTTACAGAGTTTCAATTGAGAAGAGAAAAAAATACAATTATGAAGGTTAATAAACTACTATGAATAACAACTCAAAAGATTAATCAATTAACATGACCAAGAATCCTTATCATTTAAATAGTCTTGTACACTATAGTAACCTTTCTTCATTAGACAGGTTTTGATATGAGACTTAAACTTATTCGATTCTTCCAATTGAATGTTTTCGAACAACCAATTGTAAGAATCGATTAAATTAAATTAAATGATAATTTATATATATATATATATATATATATATATATATATATATATATATATATATATATATATATATATATAAATTATCATTTAATTTAATTTAATTCCGCAATGTCAAATGTGCATAGCCACCGTGCCCCGCGGGTCCTGCGGGCCTGGCTCCCGGCGCCGCGCCTGCTGCCGCGCCGCCCTTACCGCGGCCGCGCGCTCGCCCCCGCTGCGCCCCGCGCTCGCCATCAGCGCAAGCACAGCGTTCGTATTATGCGATGCTGTTGTGACCGAACCTTCAACCACCGCCGCATTCCGCTCAGCTGCCTCTAAAGAGCTGGCTACACTCACGGCCTTTTGAAAGGTTATTGAGTCATCCTCCGCAAACAACCGTTGCCTGATGACGTCACTCTTGAGTCCACATATAAATTGGTCGCGTAGATTCTCCGTTAAATTAGCATCGAATTTGCAATTTCGAGCTATTTTCTTCAACTCCGCGACATAAGCTGCCACGTCTTCCCCTGCTCCTTGCCTCCTCTGTCTAAAGCGATATCTTTCCGCTAATGAAAATGGCGTCGGTTGAAGATGATTCGCCATAAAAGTGCTTGCTTCATTAAATTCCAACTCAGACGGCTTCTTTGGGCTTGCTAAGTTAACTAATAACTCGTAGGCTTCCGCTCTCATGGTCGCTATTAACGTCGGTAACTTTAATTTGTCTTCAATTTTGTTGACTGTAAAATACATTTCCAAGCGGTCCACGTATGACGACCACTGACCCGTACTGACGTCGAATTCACTCAGGCGGCCGATCAATAAAAAACATAAAGACTATATAAATATATATATATATATATATGTATATATATATATATATATATATACATTTATATAGTCTTTATGTTTTTTATCTTCCTTTGTCTTTGTTTATTTACTGTTTGAAGCCTTACCAAGAATTTGTCGAATTTCTCATTGGGTTCTTGCTTAAGGAGGCGAAATATATGACGCTCATACACTCTGCTCTGTTTTGGAGCGAAATATTCATCAAGTTTTGATATAGCTGTGTTAAACACATCGATCTCATTTGTTGGGGTCACGTTAGCACCAGGAATGTTATAGAATATTTCCTGCAAGTCTAAGCCGCCAAAGTGTAGCAGGCTTGCTCTTTTTTTGACATCTATGTCGATGTTGGAAGCTTCTAAATATATAAGCAACGCCCTTTTCCAACGCTTACTGATGTAGGGTCACCTTGGCAGTCGAATTTGTCCAACGTCAACAATGTTAATATTGACATTATGTATATGGTATATAAGCTTTGTGACGGGCGTCTTACGACCGCGGCACCGGTAACACGAAACATAAACAAAAGTTCCGCCTAGAAACATTATTACAATAACAACGTTATCTATGTTCTAACAATGGTACGAAAAATGTTAGTGTTACAGTATAAAGTAAGTAAGTAACTTACATATCCAGGCAACGTAAGCCTATTTATTACAAAGCAATTGTTATCATTATCGAAAATCGTTTGGAACGGAAGGGTTACGGGTTCGACTCCCGACTCGGTGCAAATGTATGCTAATAAGTGGGTACCTATTCGACGTAGATTTACTCGAGACTAAGAAAGTTAGTGCAAAAATTAGGTACTTACCTACCTAGAAGAAAAAATTTTTAAATAGAAGCAGATTAAAATCTGGTCATTAAACTGAAAAGAAGATTATCGCCGTCGGGTACCATTGTATTATGTACATAAACGTACTTGTTTAAATATTAGCAGACTGTCGTCTGACCATAAAATTGGTATAAGCAGATTGTTATTATCAATCTGAGTCATTCAATTGACTAGATACACGCCGAAACTAAAGCAGATGAAAATCTGATCATTAAATTGATAGCAGATTATTGTAATTAATCTGAGCCATTAAATTAGTATGTTTCAGTATACTGACTTGTTTGTAATATACGCAGATGAACATCTGATCATTAAATTGATAGCAGATTATTGTAATTAATCTGAGCCATTAAATTGGTATGTTTCAGTATACTGACTTGTTTGTAATATACGCAGATGAACATCTGATCATTAAATTGATAGCAGATTATTGTAATTAATCTGAGCCATTAAATTGGTATGTTTCAGTATACTGACTTGTTTGTAATATACGCAGATGAACATCTGATCATTAAATTGATAGCAGATTATTGTAATTAATCTGAGCCATTAAATTGGTATGTTTCAGTATACTGACTTGTTTGTAATATACGCAGATGAACATCTGATCATTCAATTGATAGCAGATTATTGTAATTAATCTGAGCCATTAAATTGGTATGTTTTAGTATACTGACTTGTTTGCAACATAAGCAGATGAAAATCTGATCATTAAATTGATAGCAGATTATTGTAATTAATCTGAGCCATTAAATTGGTTTGTAACATAAGCAGATGAAAATCTGATCATTAAATTGATAGCAGATTATTGTGTAATTAATCTGAACCATTAAATTGGTTTGTTCCAGGACGCCTGTTACAAAGCTTATATATCATATACATAATGTCAATTTCAACATCGTTGACGTTGGACAAATACGACTGCCAAGGTGTGCCTACATCAGTAGGTGTACGCTGGGAGCGTTGGAAAAGGGCGTTGCTTAAATATTTAGAAGCTTCCAACATCGACATAGATGTCAAAAAAAGAGCAAGCCTGCTACACTTTGGCGGCTTAGACTTGCAGGAAATATTCTATAACATTCCTGGTGCTAACGTGACCCCAACAAATGAGATCGATGTGTTTAACACAGCTATATCAAAACTTGATGAATATTTCGCTCCAAAACAGAGCAAAGTGTATGAGCGTCATATATTTCGCCTCCTTAAGCAAGAACCCAATGAGAAATTCGACAAATTCTTGGTAAGGCTTCGAAACCAAGCTGATAAATGCAAATTCACTGACAAAGACGAACATATAATCGACCAGATTGCAGAAAAAGGCTACTCTGTCGAACTAAGAAAGAAAATTTTAAAAATTAGCGATAGCGTCACGTTGGATAAAATAATATTAGAAGCCAATACTCTGGAGGTAGTAAATAACCAATTACACCAATTCGATACTGTAGGCAACGACGATACAATTAATAAAATTGAGTCTAAATTTAAATTTAAACCCAAGGCGCCTAAGGTCTTAGAGACACCATGTGACAGATGTGGTAATTATAAACACAGATCCAACGATTTCCAATGTCCAGCTAAAGGAAAGGAATGTTTGAAGTGTGGCCTTAAACAATTCTGCAGAACGAGGCAAAACTTTAAAAGAAAACCAGAGGATAGGAAGTTTATAGAAACAACCAAAGCGAAGAGACCTAAAAACGAGACTGTTAATCAAATCGAAGATGCGAATGAACCAGAAGAGACTGGAGATACCCATTACGTTTTTCATATCGATGAGGATCTAGAATTCGATTGTACAATTGGAGGAGTGAAAACAAAGGTTTTGATTGATTCAGGATGCAAACAAAACCTGATTACGGAAGACACATGGGAGAAAATGAAAATTTAAAAAGTCAAGGTATCTAATCAAATTGCGAATGCTAATATAAACTTCTTAGCATACGGTAGTAATACTCCACTTAAAGTGAAAGGCTCTTTTCAAGCAAGCTTACAGGTTGGAAACAAGTGTGAAAACAGCACATTTTATGTAATAACAAACGGTACGAGGAACTTACTGGGTAAAATGTCAGCAATGGCGTTGGGAATCCTAAAAATTGGTTTAAACTTACAAATAAATCAAATTGAGTCGGGACCATTGCCTAAATTCAAGAATATCATGATTGGTTTGCCAATTGATGACTCCGTCCCACCAGTCTCCCAATCATACAGGCGAATTCCTATACCCCTTGAGGAGAAAGTAAACACCAAAATTGACGAATTACTCGAACGAGACAAAATAGAAGAGGTTAAGGGGTCATCAAGATGGGTGTCACCTATAGTTCCTGCTATTAAAGATAATGGAGAGATGCGGCTTTGTTTCGACATGCGGAGAGCAAATAAAGCCACAGTACGCGAAAATCACCCTTTGCCTACTATGGATAAGTTATTGCCCAAAGTCCGGGAAGCCAAATATTTTACAAAGCTAGACATCAAAGATGCATTTCATCAAATTGAAATACATCCGGATTCAAGATACATCACTACCTTTATTACACATAGGGGACTTTTTCAATATAAGAGATTAATGTTTGGAATCTCGTGCGCACCAGATTTTTCAGAAGACACTGGAACGCATGTTACTAGGTTGCGAGGGGGTAATAAATTATATCGATGATATCTTAGTCTACGGCAAAGATTTGGGACAACATGACCAACGGCTCAATAAAGTAATGACCATTTTGAAAAATAACGATGTAGTTTAAAAGAAGAAAAATGTCTTCTTATAAAAGAAACGGTCAATTTCTTAGGACATGTATTATCAGAACACGGCGTGAGACCACTGCCAAAGTACATATCAACCATACAGCAGTTTAGACCTCCAGCAACAGTGGGAGAGCTCCAAAGCTTTTTGGGACTTGCAAACTTTGTTAGCAAATGGATTTCAGATCCCGCTACGCATACTGACCCTCTCAGAGAATTATTACGAAGTCATAAAGGCAACGGATCTAATATAAGCAGCTCGTGGGGGTCGAAACAACAAATAGCTTTTGACTCCTTAAAAGATAGTCTGATAAATATTCCGACATTGGGATACTATGACGTTAATGATAGAACTGTTGTTATTGCCGATGCAAGCCCAGTAGGACTGGGAAGCGTTCTTATCCAGACAAATGATAAAGGTCTAAGAATCATTGCATATGGACATAAAACCTTGACAGACTGTGAGCGGAGATACTGCCAAACTGAAAAGGAAGCACTCGCGCTCGTCTGGGCAGTTGAACATTTCCACGTATTTTTGTACGGTAAGGAGTTTGAACTGATTACTGACCATAAACCCCTTGAAGTAATCTTTGGACCAAAATCCAAACCCTGTGCGCGGATTGAAAGATGGTTCTTGCGCTTACAATCGTACAAATACAAGGTTATCTACCAGCCAGGCAAAAACAACATAGCAGATCCACTATAGAGGTTGTGCAAAATACCTAATGATCTACCACTATTACGGGATCATTATATTCACACTATTGTGGAGTATACTCGGCCAGTAGCTGTTTCCTTAAAAGAAATCACAGAGAGTTCGCTAGAAGACGCAGAGATACAAAAAGTAAAAGAAGGCTTATATAACGGCAAGTGGGACGACGACGTAAAAATATACAAGATTTTTCAGACTGAGCTCTGTTTCTATGAGGGCAACTTTTAAGAGGTACAAGAATGGTGATTCCCGCAAAGCTCAGGTCTCGGATATTAAATGCAGTACATGAGGGACACCCGGGGATCGTGGCAATGAAAGGAAGGCTAAGAACAAAGGTATGGTGGCCAAAATATGACAGAGATGCTGAAAAAATTGTAAAATCATGCAAAAGTTGCACCTAAGTTTCAGCCATCCCCACCAAACCCATTAAAACGCAGAGAACGGCCACAAGAACCATGGGTTCATATTGCTATCGATCTAATGGGACCACTTCCAGTTTGAAGGGAAAAAATACAGAAAACTAAGTAAAACAAAAATATAATGGAAAATTGGAAAATATGGGATGATGAATTTCTGTGTGTGATGTTTTTTGTGGTGTGGCGTATGAAGAACGTTTGGGGAGTGCACTTGTAGTCGTGACGTGGCTTCATCAACATCATATCAGCCCACATCCTCCCACTGCTGAGTATAGGCCTCCTCTTTATCACGCCACTCCCTTCGGTCCCCTGCCAGTCTTATCCATTTTTTCCCCACTGCCGTCACATGATAGTCAGACCATCGGGCAGGTGGTCTACCTGTGGGTAATGCCAAAAAACGACAAGTAAGCCACGTCATGTGGGACGTGGCTTACTTGGCGTTTTTTCTAAATTTTAATGTGTACTTTATACACTGGGAAATTGTGCAGACAGTGGCAACGCTTAAAGGTTATCCGAAAACGCGAAACGCTTGCGCGATGTAATCGACACCAAGCGCCATCTATTGGTATAACGTAGAACTAATGTCCTGAACGGGCGGGGCATTAGTATTAAGATAAAGAAGTCGTTTAAAAAGATAAACTTACTAGCATACCACAACGGCCCGAGCTGAGCACTCGTCCACCCTCCGTTTTTGACCGCCATCATACTAAACTTCTTAATCACTGACATTCGCACTGGAATAAAGAATAAAATAATATTAGGTCTTTACCTATGAAATTTCCGTTTTGTATGACGATTTCAACAGTTCCATCGACATCATCTAGATGATCTTCAAGTGTGTGTTTCTCAAGAAACTTTCAGCCTCGTACGACAAAACTATGGAATTACTATCGCCTGGGATATTTCCGGACAGATACGACCAGCAAACCTTCAAGAATCCCTTTGTAAAAGGTCGGCAGCGCACTTGTGACTCCTCTGGTGTTGCAGGTGTCCATGGGCGACGGTGATCGCTTACCATCAGGTGATCCGTCTGCATGTCTGCCCCCTATCCCATAAAAAAATGTTAAAAAGATATCCAGTTTAGTTGCTATCAATTTGAATAAATGTGCGTCGCTAGTGTGCCCTACCCGTCACCTTAAATATCACTTTTAGACGTCATCGTCGACCATACTAATTTCATTATTTGATTTATGTATGGCCATCGATTAATATGAACTAAAAGATATTTATTTTTTATTGATCAATATGAGTGCTAACAGGTTTTCTTAAAAATTGATACAATCCTAACAGGTTTTAAAAAAACTGATTATGATCATATTTTTTACAGCTCGATATCTGTTGCGTGGTTTGAAAAAAAAAACATTGACGTAAACTGTCACGCCCCATGATGTAGGATAGCCATTTTCCAGACAAAAGGTGGACTTTCTAGGAACGATGAAGAAAGATTTATATAGTTATGTACTTGTTTCCTATTAATTGGTAAGTTAATTAATACAGGGACCAAATATTCATGAAAAAAAATTTTTTATATAACATTTTATAACAGTACACTCGAAAAAAGGTTTTAGTTTTACGGAAGTCGGCCCTTAAATTTTATAGGTACTTTTTAGTTCGTGGTTTTTGAAGGCGGTTTATATTCACAGAAAAAAATTTTTTCAAGCTTTTTAGTGTCTCAATATTTCCAGGATCTCATCATTAGATCCTGATATCCTGATCATAACCTCTTTTTTTGAAGTCGGTTAAAAATAACTGTTCCATACATTTTGATGACTTCACTTCCAAAATCAGATAATAATTATGATTTATTTGTCAAACATAGGTAAAATCTGCTTTTTTGTCTCATTCTACGATTTCCCATAGGAAAAATGTAGAAGAAGTTAAAATTTGGTTGCAATTAAAAAAGTCATTTTGGTTTTATTCAACTTTTCCATATTGACTTAATAATATACCAACACTTTCATGGGTGTTCATGGGTTAATTCAATTTAAGTTCATTACAATATGATTTTGTCTTTTTTTAATGTGATAGAGTATATTGGCTCTCCTCAGCCTGATAGTAAGCAAGAGAAGAGCCCACGTTGCAATTAGAACGTCAGTTAAGTTTAAAAAAAAGTTTGTAATTAAATCCTCATCATGAATTGTGCCAGCCTATACTAAGAAAAGAAGCATATAACAAAAAAGTTGGCAAAACCTGAAAACTTAATTTGACAATGACCTTAGTGACATTGATCGATTTGACAGTGACGTATCTGACGTAGTTTTTTTGGTCTTCAATTCCATTTATAAATATAGTGGCTTTTTGATTTACTTTGAACTTTACCACCCGGTAAAATCGAAACAAATGATTGCCCTAACGATCAGTTATATAAATCAGAGAACAGTTTCAAGTTCAAAAGATTGATTGATCAACTGGTTCCACAGGTATTGAGTGCCAAGGTGAATGACCAAGGATTACCACTGATCACTTCAGATTTACGTTTTAGAACTGACGCTACTATTAGATTAGATTTTTTTTTAAATGTGTACTACCTACTTTTTAAGGTTCTAAACCTCATAAGGAAAAACGGGACCTTTATAAGACACACTTTGTTGTCCGTCCGTCTGTCTTTTTTTTATTTATTTTGGCTCTACCTGAAGATAATTCGCCAATGTCAAGTAACTTATTGAGAATAAGTAGGTAGTCAACAGTCGAAGTCAGTCAAAGTCACAGTAACTCAATAAAACACCTGTGTTTTACGTTTTATCGACCTATGGATTCAGCGGATATCACTCTAAAAGCAATTGCGGGTTTTAAGACTGTGAGGTCCAAGCAAGTTGTCACGAGACAACGCACTCGACACACGATCACATAATAAATAGGGGGAAAAATCTGAAGACAAAATTTTTGAAATTAATTATTAAAAAATAGGGGCTCCATTTCCATTTATACATTGGGTCGAGAATTGAAAATTGATGCCACGAAAATATATTTTATTTATTTTTTATGATGCACAGTTTCATATTAACTTTGAGAAATATATAAAATAAATATTTATAAACGTACAATTTATATAAAATTAACTGTAGAATGAACTGTCGCCGCGAAGTTCCGGACCGATACGACCTGCAAACTTTCAAGAAAAGAGCGTACTCCCTTTTCAAGCGACTTCAAAAAAAGGAGGAGGTTCTCAATTCGACCCGTATGTTTTTTTTCTATGTTTGTTACGCGATAACTCCGCCAATTATGAACCGATTTGAACAAATCTTTTTTCGGCGTATAGGTGGGGTGGTCACCTCAAGGGTGGTCTCATTTAAATTTAATAATAAAAAAAACAACCCCCAAGGGTAGAAAATTGGGGATGAACTTTTTTAGACGCAATATCTCCGCCGATTATAAACCAATTTGAACGATTATTTTTTTGTTGAATATGTATTATCAAAAGGGTGATTTCATGCGAATTTGAAGAAAATATTTCACCCCCAAGGGTAGAACGTTAGTTGTTACGAGATATAATAATTTTTTAATTTTTAGTTTTTTTTTGTGGCGGTGTCCATGGACGGCGGAAACCGCTTACTATCAGGTGATACGTCTGCTCGTCTGCCCCATATATCATAAAAAATGTAGGATACACAGATAAAAGGTCTTGATAGCTTTACAATGAATAAAAAACCGGTTGCGGCGCCACTGATCCATTAAAAGACTCTTAAGAGCATTTTCGTCTTTTGCTTCCATTGATTCGCGCGCAGCGTTATATAAAAGTTTTGAGATAATTACAGAAAAAAAAAACAAATTCTATACAAACAAATCTTAGTTCATGTTATAAAGAAATATTAATCGGCATTAAAATGTAAAATCAAAAATGAAATATTGGTGATAAAATGAATTTGTGATTTTTTTCTTCCACTACAATCAATATCCATAATCAATAGGCCCTCCATCACGGTGAAGCGGAGAAGGATAGTTTGCAAGATCAAACTTTTTGGGTTACTATCCATTTTGAAAAAAATACTCAATATACTTGAGGGTATTGTCTAGAAAATGATTTTACTCAATAAAAAAAAAACCTCGTGTAAAAGTCTAAAACCAATTTAATTAGCACTAAAATAATTGATTTTCCACATTGTTTTATACGGAAATAAGTCTTAAAATTTAAAAAAAACCCTACTAAAATGTATGATTAAAAACGCATTGACATGCTAAAGAGAGTAATTTTATATAACCTGGAAGGAAATGGAAAAGGAAGGAAAAAGGAGAAATTAATCAATAAATAAACATTTACCGCCTATCATATGTTGAATAAAAGAATAATAAGTAATGTCTTTTTACAGAAATATTATCACGCACACGCACGCGCACGCGCACGCGCACGCGCACGCGCACACGCACACGCACGCGCACACGCACACGCACACGCACACGCACACGCACACGCACACGCACACGCACAAGTTGTTTAATAGAATAAAAATGAAAATAAAGTTAAGAAAAGTTTAAACATAACTTATGTAGTAATTTAAAGAAGAGCTGAGTTCCCTAATACAAGCAAATATGTTGCTTAAAAGGAAGCTCCAACCACAATGATCTATATGACATGTGTGTTATTGATTAAATAATTTTGAATTTTGAATTTAGTATTTCTCTAATAAAAAGATCTTCTAAGGAGCTTACCTTCACCGCCTCCTATGAAATGATGAGCCACGCCAACCAAAGGCAGAGCTGGCATATCTGACTTCATCAAATTGGCCGCAGCCCTTATCTTTCTGGTTTTCCATCTCAGGGTCAGGAAGACTATCACCAAAACTGCTAGCAGAAGTTGCCCGATCATGATTTCGATAGGCACGGTCTGTGACGATGATGGTCCTTCAATCGGAGGCCGAGGTACCCTAAAAATATTTTTTTGTTATTTCGTTATTCACAAAAAAAAGAAGATACTTAACTTTGTACGTCTGCACTTTTATAGCATGCTGAGTCGAAACATGATGGATAAAAACATCCTTAATGCGTTACATTTTACAGGCGATTTTAATTTAAAAAAACATTCCTTTATCTTTTTAAAATTGGGAATTGAACCGGTCACAAATCCATATATTAAAAATGAGCTGTTTTATCTACACTCATGTCATAATCTTTTTTTTTTGTTTTGGCTCTACCCGAAGATAATTCGCCAATGTCAAGTAACTTATTGAGAATAAGTGGGTAGTCGACACTCGAAGTCAGTCAAAGTCACAGTCACTCAAAAACACACCGGTATTTTACGTTTTATCGACCTACGGATTCAGCTGATATCACTCTAAAAGCAAGCCCGGGTTTTAAGACTCTATGAATCTTTGATTATGAAATCAAAAGTAATCACATAATCTCATTTTAACAGGCTTTATAATACTGATAGTTTAAAAAAAAATCAAAATTTAGGGTGTTGATTCATAAATTTTTTTTTCAAAACCAAAATAAAAAATATCTTTATTTGCATATGCTTGTATACATACAGCACTTTCAAAACGTCCTACATTTAAATTATAACTATTTATTTGTAAGTATAATACGAGTATACATGTAAAAAATTACACATATATGTCGATACATAAAATATAATAAGAAATGAATAAACATATTCAATGTGATTCTACCACTGGATTCGGAAAGTTGATTCTGACGAGAAGATCCGGCAAGGAACTCGCTTTTAATCGCCAAAATTTTAATACAACGTTATTATTACTATATTACTCACTTAAGTCGATTTCATGTCCAACAATAAATATATCCATTACTAAGGCGAACAGTTCGTTTCCATAAATTCTTTTCATTTAAATAATCATCAAATATATAATAAGGCCATTAACTAATTTAATTTGTGTTTTATTTAGACATTTGTAAGTTTCAATTTATGTAACAGCTATCACTTTAAGCAACAGACAAATTTCTTAAATGACAATATTACGACAAATTCATCATCATCTATAATGCCATAAAAGTTAGAAATTGACACCCCATAAACGCCTACAATCATATAGTTATCTGTGGCCACATACGATTGGTCGATTTTGTGCCATTTGTTTTGTGATTTATTTACATAATAGAATAGGATAAATGTATTATATTAAGAGTGAGAATATAGGAGAAAAGTGTTTTCAGGATTTGAATCCACCAGATATTTCTGACCATAGACTAAGATCTGTAAATTTTGTGCAATAAAGTGTAGCTATCTATCTATTTCTAAGTAACCTTAGCTCTGACACTTGTATGTCGTATAAGATCAATAATCTTTCTTTACAAAAAATGTATTCTTTAAACATGTTGACTTTTTTAATTTAAGTTTTAAATTAAGATTTTATTTTATTTTGTTTTTATTATATACTTTTAATAATTGTACTTCAAATCAATTTTATTTTGACTTTTTAATTAAGAACTTACTTGTGTGGAGCAATGATCTGTAAACTAATGTTGTGAAATAAATAATACCGATTATTTAGGAAATTATAAAAAAAATTGGATTTAATTAATTGCATAACCACGACCACTCCAAGTCAGAATGTACAACTCAGAAATTAAATTATTGGGATTTTTGAACCACTTTTAGGAATATGAAAAAAATATCACATATTAACGTTAAAAGTTATAGTTTTAATTTAGTTTTTTTTTGTTTTTGTATAAAGACAGCTTTTCAAAAATAGACATATCAAATAATGTATATCTTTTATGTATTTATTTAAATATTAAATTTTCCAAGAAATAAATTCCAAGATTGTCCAAGGGCGGCGATAATCGCTTACCATCAGGTTATCTGCCTGCTCGTATGTCACCTAATACATAACAATGTCCACACTTTTGTTGGTCCACACATTGGAAAACAATTTTTTCGAACATTAATCTAAACATGTAATTATTTGTTGTACTAGGTTCTCTTAAAAATTAATCACTTCACCGCTAAAGATAGATAAAATCCGTAAAAACATTATTTTTTTATTTTCAGTTTTATAAAGTTTAATAAAAATATTTTATCTGAAATGTTTTAATTAATAAAATCCTACTTACAAGTGATAACAAAACTGTACACGTTCAAGAAAATATTGTAAAAGCTCGACGTCAAGTCTAACGGTACATTTCAGTCTGATACGTGTTATTAGATGAAAGGCTCTTGCAAAAATATTACGTCGCGTGTCCTTACGTAGATTTAAGCAGTCCAATATGTGGTAATTTATGCCTTTTTTTACTAGCGCACGTCTTCAAGACTAATATCATTCGCGGAATAGTGCGGATACCAAATATCTGTGGTTATCATCTCAGCGTCACTAACCTTTTTTAACCAGAGCTGTCGCTTTTTTAATAAAATACTAAATCTACTGCTCTTAAAAATGAGTAAGTACACTGGACCCCAATTCTCGGGCTCGTGACATTTATTTTACTACGACATATATCACTAAAACATAGTTTTTTTTGTATGGTTTTCGGGTGATATCCGCCATGTTCTCAAAATATCACAAGCATGAGAATTGGGCTCCTGATCGTATACTCCAAATAGCCAATAACGGATTTATTAACAAATCCCTTAAAATAATTTTAACAAGTGCTAACAATAACAATAACTACTTCTGTCACTGTCTTGTCCTAAACCCAAATAAGTCAAAATTTCTTATACTTGGATCTGACGGCCATATTAACAAGGTAAACTCATTCAATCCAAGAGGATTGCCCGCCTGGAAAACTTGAGCTTGTTGTACAGATAGTTGCTCATGTAAACATTGCTGATATTGTTATTGAACAGGTAACTGAGGCTCGTAATCTTGGAGTTCTTATGGACAGTAAATTGAAATTTCATAACCACGTAACGTAACAATTTTTTGTACTAAGTTCGATATTTCCTTGATATTAATATTAAAATCCAACTTTGTGAATCCTAAGTACTGTCAAAGCTAAATTACGCGCACACAGTGATGGGCAAATGTCTACGGTTAAACAAAGAAGATTTTACAACGCTTGCATAATTCTTGTGTTAGATTTTGCTATAACGTTCCGCGGAGAGTCCACGTAACTCAGTTTCTCAGGGAAGGAAACCTCTTAAATATGGAGTCCAGACGCGCCCTTCATCTTAAGTGTCTGTTATTCAGTATAGTTAATACAAAATAACCTCCCTATCTGTACAACAAGCTCACGTTTTCCAGGCGGGGTAGATTAGCCACCCGCTTTGCTTGCCCAAGACACAGCATTGCAGCATTTCGTGGCAGTTTTCGGTATTCAGCCACGAAATGCTGGAACAACATCCCACCGCCCCTACAAAGTAGTCGAACGTCAAAATCTTTCCGTTAGAACTATAAAAATATATTTTTAATTTACATAGAGGTAATGACTTAAATCAGCGTTAGCTGTGTCTAGCACCCGCTGTCCTGAAACATTATTTTATATAAATATATATCGATTACTTATTTATTTATCGATGTTTGTAATGTATTATTAGTTAAAAGTATATATTCACTACGATATTACATTCTAGGTTTTTGGAATCTGTAAAGCCATACAACTGTTTCGCGCAGTTGCGTTCTCCAACTCAAGGCACCTACGGAAGACAAGCGTCGGGGCGTCGCGTCTGTGCCATCGCGACACATACTCAGTATGTGCCTTTTAAGCGATCATACTTTAGTGTTTATCCATACTAATATTATAAATGCGAAAGTAACTCTGTCTGTCTGTCTGTCTGTCTGTCTGCTACTCTTTCACGCCAAAACTACTCAACGGATTTAAATGAAATTTGGTATACAGATAATCTAGACCCTGAGAAAGGACATAGGCTACTTTTTATTTTTGTTTTGGGGTTGTAAGGGGTTGAAAGGGGGGTAAAAAGTTACTTTTCCACGCGGACGGAGTCGCGGGCGGCCGCTAGTAGTTAAATAATTTTATGTTAATGTCATATCTACTTACTGAGTTTGTTTTATGTCTGTTTGTATGTTATCGTCTATGTTTCGCTAAATGAAATTTTATTTACTTACTAAATAAAAGCTAGGTTCAAATTCAAATACTAACAACATGAAAGATATTTAGCTAATCTTTTTTTAGAAAACATTATTATGTAATAAATACGAAGTTAACATTTCTTATCTGTTAAGGGCCATTTTCATGAGGCACGTCGACCCTAAGGGATCTTTTGTACTTGTTAAGATGAATCTTCTACTCGTTTTGTAATTAGAGCCGGGAGTACGCTTGGACCATGATTCAGAATTTAAGAAGTCTAGTTATTACAATGAAGCGACTAACATCTGACCTTCGCAACTCTAAGTCAGGGGAACCAGGCCAGAGGTGCAAGCTCCGATTCAAACCACGCCCGTGTGCAAGGCGCGTTCTTATCCACTAAGGGTTACGAGTTCGATCCCCGCACAGTACAAACATTTGAGTGCATAAATTTGTATGTTTGTATCTGTCTGAATGTTTTCTATGTATTATAAGCATGTATTTACAAAAGAAAAGTATTATATATATTTGTGATTCCACTGTTGGTTCTGACATCCGTAACACAGGTGCTTGAGCTACCTATCTCGGAGTCATAATGTATGTGACATTGTGAAATATTTGTTTATCCTTACTAATATTATAAAGGCGAAAGTTTGTTTGGATGGATGTATGGATGGATGTTTGTTCCTCTTTCACGCAAAAACTACTAAACGGATTTTAATGAAACTTTACAGTAATGTAGCTTATAGATCAGAATAACACATAGGCTATAATTTATAAAGATATCTATAAGACCTTGCTTTTATTCGAATTACACGCAGACGAAGTCGCGGGCAAAAGCTAGTTTATTATATATGGACTAGAAGCATCCTTATACACGTAAACAATTTCTTCCTTCTCTATTCAATCTTTGCAAAAAAATTCAAAATATTTTATTTTCCTTATATAGTTTTTACTTGAAAGGAGCTTCGCATCTCCACTCCCTCTGGTGTGGCTAATGTCCGTATAATGCGTATTAAAATAGTATTCATTGTTAAGAGTATCAGAACACCATAAAATAATGGATATTACCTACTTGCTTTATACTTTATTTAAAAGTAATTTTATTTAATTTAATATAATTTTATTTAAAAGTATCAAATTAATACCATCAACAGTTTATCCGGCCTGGCCGGATGGCACATTTGATAGTGGCCCTGCCTCATACCACAATGGTCATGGGTTCGATCCCTACCCTGGACAAACATTCATGTGATGAACACTTTTGTTCATCAGCGTCTGGGTATAGTTGTAATTCCTCTGTTCTCTTATGTCCGTAACACAAGTCCTTAGGCTACGTACGGAATCCGGCCAGGGCGGATTTCAGAAACAGTACCTACCTGCTGTCAGTGTTAAATAATCTGTTGATAGTAATATTTTGATACTTATAAATAAAATTAATGGTGTTGTGATTTGTAATTGAATTGATTTCACTACTTTTCAATCAATAGTATGATTTAATTGTGATATTGATACTATCGATTTTTCATGGCCAACTATCGATAGCGAAAATATCGATAGTTCGGCAAATCTACGACCTACACAGACAGACGAGTCGTCTGACTGACGTCATTATACATCGTTATTTTTTATCGTTTACATCCCGAAAACCATGTTAGCACGTTAGATCAATAAAATAAGCGAAATAAAATCAGCTGTTCCATTATTGACGGGTGGATATTCTATTTTGTATGGTACAGCTGATTTTTTTTCGCTTAATTTGTTGATGTAACATGCTAAATAGACTTTATTCACGATACCTATTATGAGATTTGCGGGGTGTAAACGATAAAAAATAGCCGTGTTTATGTCTAACTGGTCTAGTCTACAATTTTATGACGTTCCGTAATCATGAAGTCAAGATCATGTAAAATCAAGGATAATGACCCTACACTTTGGTGTCATAGTAATAAATACTGCCAATGGTATAGTAATAGTAATAAATACAGCAAAAAAATCTAATCGGCACTTGGACCAATGACCTTTGTACACTAAAAACCACTAAATACTTACTTAAAACCTTTGAATTTTATAATAATAATATCCTCTAACCGATTTTGGCTAAGGCGGGCAATTTCGACGATCAGCCACTTACGCAGGATTTATTATAGTGCTCAAATGTGTGCGCAAACACAAGTGCACTATCTATTTCCTTGCCCTCACAATCCGATGGGACACCAGTGTGACACTAACGGAGAGGGATCGAGCGCAGGACCGACGGCATAACGTGCTGTCCGAGCCACGGGGGTCAAGACCGCCAACTTCCAGACTCCGGGCTGCCACTAAGAATTTCTTACCGAAAACTGAGAATTTCCTAACAAAAAAATCTGGTACGAATTTTGGCCCGACCTGGGTCCCCAAGAGTAGCCGTCGCTTTAAAGCAATCAACATTTTATTTTATGTTTCAATGAAACTGTATGACTTGGTATGAGGATGATACAACATTATATGAAAACTTGGCGATTAAAAATAGTAATGGCAAGTTTCTTGCCGGATCTTCTCGACCAGAAACAACTTTCCCTGCTTGTGGTAGAATCGCATTATGTTTATTTATTTTTTTAGTATATTTTATGTATCAACATATATACGAGTATGTATTAACATTTTAATTATACATATATGATTATAAATAGTTTTTAATTACTTAAATGTATGACGATTTGTAAATGCTGTTTACAAGCCTATGCAAATAAATATTTTTTGATTTTGAATTTTTCGTTATCAGTATCAGCTAAGTTCCACGTTTAGCTATAACTCACCTTTGAGAAGTCTTGAAAAATGCTGTTAAAATCCTCCTCAGATTCTTTGCTTTTTAATCATCATCTTCATAATCGAACGCCGAACTGCATCAATCTTGCGCATACGCGGAAGTATTCTTCAATGTGCAATATGAATGGATGGACGGACATTAAGTAGTTACTGTAATGGAGATCACGCACTGTTAATGGTGAATTGTTTTATTCATGGCACTAGACCACTATGGGCCAGGCTTGCTCACTGACTGGTGGTAGAACCGATCTAAATTCTGACGTTTTAATTTAGAGGTCCCCGATTTCGACATTATACGGTTTTATAACACGTTTGTGATCTGTGTTTATATTATCTAAGTAGTCGTAGTAAGTGATAATGTTTTTTTTACATTATAGCGGACAAATGAGCAGATGGCACACCTGGTGGTAAGTGATCACCGCCGCCCATGGACATCTGCAACACCTGAAAAGAAGCTTTAAAAGTAGATGCTCGAACTTTCATATATTTTTGGTCCAAATTATGAGAGTGCCAGCCAAAAAGAAATTTTGTTGTTTCTGTTTAGATTTCTCCTCCTGATGTTCAAATGTCAAAATTTGGTATTGCAAAAAAATGTTTTGTTAGTTAATTTACTGAAAATGTATGAAAAATATTTTTGAACTCCAATAAAACCAAGGTTAACCCTACAGCTTTAGTGCCATAGTAACAAATACTCAGAGGGACAAGTTCTACAGATAACAGCAAATCAAACATTTCTATGGCAGGATCAAATATTTGACATTCATTGATGTTCTGTATGGACTTTAATTGAATATAGAGATTTTTGATTTTGATTACACCACTTATTATATTTGCTCAATATCTTAAAATATTTCTTAAGTTAAATTAGGCCTTAGTAAGCATTTTTAAAGTTAAAAATGTAAAAATAAAATTCGCTTAATCAATTTTAGTATTGTTACCGTTACAAAACCGTTCTTATTATTTATCATCCTCATTTCAACCCACATTATTGACCGTGGGAAAGTCACGATTTGGCATGAATGGACTGCCCGAACGCGGATAGATACCACAGCCGCACAGAAAACAGGCGAGAACAAGCGTCTGTGTCTATCACCGAGTGACTGAGTTACTGGAGCCCAATCCGGAAGAAAGGGGAGTTTAAAGGTTGGCAGCACACTTGTTAGTCCATTGGTGTGTGTTTATTGGCAGCGACTGGTCGTCTGCCACCGTCCTATCACCTAAAAGATAAAAATAAAACATTCTTTATTCAATTATGGTCTATACAGAACACTTATGAATGTCAAAATAGGTACATAATTATCATCTACTGCTGGTTCGGAATGTCGATTTGTATTGGAAAAACACCACCAAGAAACTCAGTAGTTACTCTTTTTAATATTGATGATGTTACAGAGTTTCAATTGAGAAGAAAAAAAAGTTAACAGACTACTATGAATAACAACTCAAAAGTCTAATCGATTAACATGACCAAGAATCCTTATTATTTAAATAGTCATGTACACCACAGTAACCTTTCTTCATTTGGCAGGTTTTAAAATGACTCTTACATTTATCCAGTAATAGGTTAATGACATTTTGTGGTAGCTTATTGACTATCTTAACATTTAAGCCAGGAGGGGGGAGGTATATATGATTGGTTTTATTTTTAAATCTTCTATTATTTTCGAATGTAACAGTATTTTTTATCTTATAAAATAAATGAGTTTAATTTAAATCTAAAACCGGTAAAAATCTAGACTGTCAATTTTGGGAGCCATATGCAATTTATCCACAAGTTGGTTTTTCCATAATCATGTTTTAACTTCAAAAAAACTGTTATTTGTGAACGTAATTTTTACACACTTAGCACTTTGCACGCGATTCATTTTACAGCGAAACGTATAGATGACTCATATCGAAATTTTAAGGAAAAAAAATTGTAATATTTCTATGTAAAAACTGCAAGCAATCTGGGGGTTTTAAGGGTTGTGGTAGATAGAGTAACTAATTAGCTTTTCCTTCCGAATGGCGCAGGTAATGACTGGGCACGGTTGTTTCGGTCATTACCTGCACCTAATCAAACGGGAGGAGACGCCTTCCTGTCATGCGTGCGGCGCTGTCTAGGACACGGCACACCACACCCTAGCGGAGTGTGTGTCGTGGTCTCGGCAGCGTGATGCGCTGGTCGCGAAGGTCGGCCAGGACCTTTCGCTCCCTAGCATAGTGAGAGCTATGCTAGTGAGCGAGGTGGCCTGGAAGGCCTTCGCTGACTATTGCGAGCACGTAATGGCAGCGAAGGAGGCGGCGGAGCGCGAGCGCGAAGCAAATCCTCTCGCTCCCGCGCTCCGAAGGGCAAGGAGGGGTAGGAGACGCCGAACACATGCGGGTCTCGCTCCTCTCCGCAGAGGGAGCCCGCTGGCGCATGGTGGGGGGTCACCAGCGCCGGCATTGCACGGGCTCCCTCAGCAGCCCGGTAGGGACGGCTCAGTTTTCCCGGCCGTCCCTACCCCCTCTCCCGGCCAGCAAGCCGGGGGAGGAACCGCCTGGCCCGCCGTGTAGGCGGGCACCGCCCGGGGAGAGTCGTGGCGCCCGTATGGGTAATAGGTTCGTCCTACAGCCCACGACGCCTTCCCATTTAAGGGCGATGAGGGAAAACCGCTGGGGTTTAGTCGGTATGCCTCTGGCCGGCTTCTCGTTAGGAGAAGCCCCCGCCAGAGGAGAGCCCGACATAACCCTCCTGCTCCCCAGCAGGAGGGTATGCATAAGGCGCCGCCACTAGGCGGCGACGTCGGCCATTGCACTACATGCCGGCGGCATTCCCCAGCGAGAAGAAAATAAAAAAAGCTAATTAGCTTGCCGATTCAGAAAATCCTTAAAATAGTTGAAATATTGATGTCGTGTTAAGTTAAATTAATAATAAAGTTCCATCGACATCAACTAAATGGTTGGCAGTCTTCAACTGTGCGTTTCTCAAGAAACTTTCTGCCTCGTACGACAAAACTATGGAATAAACTATCGCCTGCGGTATTTCCTTACAGATACGACCTGCAAACCTTCAAGAAAAGAGCGAATTCCTTTTTAAAAGGTCGGCAGCGCACTTGTGACTCCTCTGCTGTTGCAGGTGTCCATGGGCGGCGGTAATCGCTTACCATCAGGTGATCCAACTGCTCGTCTGCCCCCTATCCCATAAAAAAAAGGTTATCAATTCTATTTTGACTTTCATAATCTTCATTGTAATTTAAAAAAGGTAGGATATGTTAATGATTTTCCTTGAAGTAGTAAAACTAATAAATAAATATTTCACAAAATCAAATACAATTGATCTAAATTAGTGTTGCTTATCGACGGTCCACTATCGATAGTATAAGTAAAATCAATAGTATCGATAGTCTATCGATAGTATTGCTGGTTGTCAAAAGTAACGATACTATCGATAGTAAAATTAGATCAATACTGTTGATAACGCTAATACTATCGAAACTTTCGATTATTTACTGTCCGATACTATCGATAGTATCGGACACATTTAATCAGTCAGCAATACCATCTAAACATAGCTGACTATCGATACAACAAAACTACCGATAGTATTGATAGTTTTTGATTAAATCTGTTAGGAAAAAGAATACTATCGATAGTATCGATTATAAGTAGTATTGATCTAATTTTACTATCGATAGTAGTGTTGTAAAAATGCTCGAGTCGGCGCTTAAACGCTTGAGTCGATGCTCAAGCAGATTGCTAACGCTCAAGTCATTAAAAAGCATTTTCCGAGCACCGGACTCGGCGCTCGGCTCGAGCTTAAGCGCGCGTTTAGATCACACAGTAAAAAAGATAATATGGTTATTGAAATAAGAGTATTTCAGTTTGAAATAGAGAGCGACTCACCTCTTTCTCCTAACTGCCGAGCTGGAGCAATGCCGGCGCCGGCGGAACCACTGTTTGCTCTTTGATTTCGAACTAACGTAACTCCACGCTAAGGTTCACAATTATCCATAGGAAGAATAAGATCCGAAACACCAGGCACTGATTCGCGGCGATAGCATCCGCTAGGATGGGATGCTGGAAAAGACCGTTGATTCGCACGGTCACGCGCCACGGCATTCAGAAGACGACTAGTTTGCCCTTGGTACGCAGGGCGGATGGCGCTGGTGTAGCACCAAGATGGTGGTGTGACTATATTCACACCACTACTCCTTTGAAGCTCAACAGCTTCGGATAGGAAGGAATTGCACTAATTTGGCCACAGATTAAAAAAGATTTAGAAAAATACCAAACTTCCTTCCAAATTGTGTTGCTTTGTCGTATTTGAAAATAGAACATGACAATCTCTCTTTCGGTACGAAACATACCGCTCACCTTAAAAGTACCACGTATCTTTTAACACGAATAGTTAAAACTAACTAATACTAGAATGAAACTAAGTTGTATGTAGAGCGAAACCTATTCTAATCTAAACCTACTCTAGCATCTACAACTCCTACACTATCTTCCTACTTTATAGGAAGAGGACAAATCTTAACCACAGGGCGTTTTGTAAACGACTGTCCGATTTGTAAAGTCACTACACGGCAGACCCCATCAGGACCTGGGTGCAGAGACTTTACACGAGCAAGTCTCCACTGTAAGGGAGGAACATTGTCTTCGCGTACAACGACAATCATGCCTTCACGGACCGGGGAGCCCCGATCGCTAAACCACTTCGTAGCTTGTTGAATTTGATGCAAGTACTCAATACTCCATCGTCTCCAGAAATGTTGAATGGACTGTTGAATAAGACGCCATCTGACTAGGCGACTAGGATTTTCATTTTCTAATGAAACATCAGGAATTGCCGTTATAGGCTCACCTATGAGGAAATGAGAGGGAGTTAAGGGCAGAGGATCCGCGGAGTCTGCACTTAACACGCAAAGGGGACGCGAGTTTAAGATCGCCTCAATTTGACACAGAAGTGTATGCATCTCGTCATACTGTAAAGCGCGCGTGCCTATCACGCGGCGAAGATGATGTTTGAAACTTCGAACACTCCGTTCGACTAAACCACCAAAATTACTCGCATATGGAGGTTGAAAATGCCAAGTGATGCCTTGACCAAGCACCTTGGAATTGAGCGTAGTCTGCACTACGTCGCTTCGCAAAAACTCATATAATTCTTTTAGGTATCTCGCGCAACCTACGAAATTCCTTCCACAATCTGAATAGATATCGGTACATAAACCTCGTCTGGATACGAATCGCCTCAAGGTTGCTAAAAAGGCCTCTGTGGAAAGTTCCGAAACTACCTCGAGATGTACAGCCTTAACACTCGTACATACGAAAATAGCTACATAACATTTTACTATTTTAGCATTACGAACCTTATTCGCACGAACGTAAAAAGGACCCGCGAAATCCACGGCAGTCTTAATGAACGGCCGTTGCGGTCGCAAGCGAGCAGCGGGAAGCGAACCCATAACCGGTCGCGTATGCGCTGGGCGCGCGCGGAAACAACTCACACATCTGTATAGGCGCTGCCGCACTATGTCACGACTAGATAAAATCCAATACTTTTGTAAAAGTGCATATTGGATGCCTTGCGCTCCAATGTGCATATTCGATACATGCGCGTCATCAATTATCAAATTTGTAAAATGATGTCTCTTAGGTAAAATTATTTAATGTTTTGATTCGAATGGTAGAAGTGATTTATGAATTCTACCGCCTACTCTTAAAAATTGGTTTGGATCAAGAAACGGATTAAGACGCTTTAATTGATTAGAGGGTAGGTTCCCGTTACTAATTCTCGAAATATCTTCTTTGAACGCGGAATTTTGAACTAAACTAATTAGTCGGTTTAACGCGACATTATACTCTGACACCGTTACATGTGTAGAACATGGAGAATTAGCCCTTTTGCATTTATTGTAAAAGCGGAATACTAAAGCCGTAACACGCACGAGTTTACCAAGTGAAGAAAAACGTGAAATCATTTCAATCTCCTCAGCGGGAGTAGAAGCACTTGAACACAACACGATAGTACGCTTTTCTTCATCAGTAGGAAGAATAGGCTTTAATACCGGCCACTTATCCTCGCCCTCGTACAACCAACGAGGGCCACGAAACCACATCTCATGGCTGAGGAATGCAGCGGGCAACATGCCGCGCGATGCAGCGTCCGCAGGGTTGTCAGCTGACGGCACATGACGCCAACAACGCGCAGGGACCACGTTGAGAATCTCCGTGCAACGATTGGAAACGAAAGTTTTCCACTCGTGAGGAGAGGAAGTTAACCACGATAAAACTATACTCGAATCTGACCATGCATAAATTTGATCGCAATTTAGGCGGTCACTATAGTTCTGCAACACCTTGTTTATAAGGCGTGTTAACAGAACTGCTCCCATTAATTCGAGACGGGGTACAGAGATACGACGTGTAGGTGCGACGCGCGTCTTGGCAATCAGTAGATATACCTGTACCCTACCATCCGCGCTCCGCACGCATAGGTACACACAAGCAGCGTACGCCCGTTCTGACGCGTCGGAAAAGCCGTGAAGCTGCATCGAACAGTCAGATGGAAAAGCATGACGTGGGAAACTCACTTGGGCTAAAAGCGGAAGTTGACTCGTAAAGTCGAACCACGAATTAATTATATCTTGGGGCGGGGATTCATCCCAGTCCACAGAAGATATCCATAGCAATTGAATAAGATGCTTTGCATAAAGAGTCACTGGAGATAAAAGACCGAGCGGGTCGTAGATTTGGGTTACTTCTGAAAGAATGGACCTTTTTGTGCATTTTTCAGAGAAAACCTTAACACTAAACCCGAATGTATCTGAGTTAGGGTCCCACTGTAGACCTAACACTTTAGTAGATGTGTCATTCTCCATTTCTGCGAACGGTACATGCTCGAGCCGCTCACCATGAGAAACTGTCGGCTGAGGTGCGAGTCGTAACGCGGGAGAATTACTATGCCACTTATGTAGCTCAAAACCGGCCGATTTGCAAATACCTATAAGCTCTTGTTGTAATGCGAGTGCCCGTGACTCATCACAGTCACCTGACACTACGTCATCAACAAATACATCACTCAAGAGGACCTGTGACGCGCGAGGGAAGCGCGCGGCCTCGTCGAGAGCGAGCTGCTGAATGGTGCGCAGTGCGAGATAGGGCGAAGAACTAACACCGAAGGTACACAAACGGTAGTCTCGCAGAGGCTCATCTGGAGATGTGCGCCACAGTATGCGTTGAAAGTCCCTATCAGACTCGCGTATTAGAATGTTACGATACATTTGTTTAATATCGGCGGTAAAGGCGATGGAATGAACACGAAACTTTAATAAAACATCTACTATATCCAAATGAAGTTTGGGACCAATAAACAAACTGTCATTTAAGGAATTACCATTAGTAGTCTTAGACCCTGCGTCATAGACTACTCTGGTTCTCGTAGTTTCACTGGACTCTTTGACCACGGCGTGGTGCGGAATGTAATAAGTACTGCCTGCAACTGCTGGACTATCCACGGGCTCCATGTGGCCAAGGTCCACGTACTCTTGGAGGCACGCGTGGTAATCGCGTTTGAGTTGCGAATTACGCTCAAGTTTGTACTCTAATTTACGAAATCTCGATAAAGCAATATCCCTAGACTCGCCGAGGGGCGGTGCATCAGGTTTCAAAGGAAGGGCGACCACGTATCGTCCTGACTCGTTACGCGTAAACGTGTTTTCAAAGATAGACTCGCACAAAAGTTCATCAGGAGTGAGAGACTTTTGTTCTGAAATTGTTTCCAATTCCCAAAAACGCTGGAGGTCAAAGTTGTCGTTAACAGAGCTATGACACACCTGAACCGGAGGGGAAACCTTACTTGAAGAATTAAACTCGAGTTTACCTAACAATAAATAACCAAAGATACTGTTCATAGCTATTGGTGAACCTGGTGAACCCGTTATCGTGTTATGCAATAAAATTTGGGGAAGAATGTCAGCACCCAAAAGCATTTCCACTGGCTGTGGCGTATGAAAACTCGGATCAGCTAACGTTAAATTTTGTATATGAGACCATCCTGTATAAGGCAACTGACAAGTTGGCATTTTTGTTGTAATCAGTTTAGGTAAAATCAGCGCGTCAACTTGCACCGACGGGTGCGTTTGATTTCTCGGCGAAACAAAACACGAAACAACACCTCTAGGGATAACCGGTTTGCTATCGTTTATTCCGTAGACAGGAGGCATATTGACGCGTTTACGTGTTATACCTAAACGCTGCGCACACGATTCCACTATGAAAGAAGCCTGGCTGCCTGTATCGATAAGACAGCGCACGGTTGATAACTTGTTATTGTTATCGTATACATCGATGAGCGCAGTTGACAACAGTACGGTACTCGTATGCACACTAGAAGCGATGGATGCATTCCCCGGTGCATTGTCGCGTGTTGACGTCATCGCCAGCTGGGTATCGGTCGTAGGTACGCATACACTGCTGCGCTCCGCCGTAGGCGGGAGCGAGACGGAATGACCGCTACCGTTAGAATCAGCTGTTTTGATATCACCTACACGATGATTTAAATGAATTAGAGTATGGTGACGCTTATTGCAACTTCTACACGAAAAATTGGATTTACATTGGCTCACGTTATGGCCGAGATGTAAACAATTATAGCAAATACTTTTCTTTTGAATAAAAGTTAATCTATCGTGAACTGATAAATTTAAGAACTTAGAACATTTTGTCAAGTTATGTTGAGCATCACATAGCACACAATTAGGATTGAATTTACCATCTTGCTTGTTAGCGTCAGAGGAATGAGAAGCAACATTCGCCGCAAACGAACGCCGCGGAGTGGCGGGCGGATCGCGGCGTTGCGGAGCCGACGAATTGAATCTACCCTCAAGTTTTGTGATATTTTTGCTCGTATGAGCGAATGAATTGGTGGATATTTCGTCAGCCGCAAGCTCACGTACTAGAAATGAAATCAATTGATCGACCTCTGGGACATCGGATGATGACATTAACGTCAACTCGAAACGCTTACGAACAGATGCAGGAATTTTACGTAGTAAAATATGCAGAAGAATAAAACTCCACTCACTAGTGGGAAACTTCATCACTTCTAGGGCCTTAATGTTTTCTTGAAAAGTGTTAAGTAAGTTACGCAAATCATTCGTCGATTTTTCATTGCAAGTATAAATGTTGAAAATATTATCGAGATGATTTGAAGCTATCAACCGTTTATTTTCATAACGCGACGATAGAATTTGTATTGCTACGGAATAGTTAGCGTCGGTAATGGGAATCGATTTAATCAAGTTATAAGGCTCACTTTTAAGCGTAAGAAGTAAATATCGAAACTTTTCTGCATCCGTGTAGGCAACATTGTTGTGAACAAGCGAACAAAAAGTAAAAAAACTAAAACCCAACTACGACAAAAAACGTCGCTAAAAGTATAACAAACCTTGTTGTCATTTAGCATACACTTGGAGGAGAAAATCCATGTTGGAATCGCAGCACACGTTGAAGAGGGTAGTCATTTAACTGTGCTAGCTTTCAAAGAAAATCACTTACAATGACGATCTCATTCGTTGCACGCTGCCGCTTGTTTTATTTTTTCGGGGACAAAATTAATGTCGAATCGGTCCTAGTTTTGTTGTTCCTTTTTATTAAAAGAAATTTGGTTAAGTGTATGAACTTTTATTTTCTTGTAAGTTTTAAATGATACCCTGGGCTTATTTATCAAAACTTTATTTTTTTATTTATGTTTTGCCGTAGAGAATGAGATTTTTGAAATCAGATAGTATGACCAGCGACGATATATCCTGAACACATGAGTAGTCTTGGTCGCCTGGTTGTTTCGTATCGAAAAATTCCACGTGCGGTGTAGCCATTTTGCGGTACAAAGATGGCGTACACGTGCGCGGACGCAAAAAGGTGGTACGTATGTACGCAAAATATCACGAAAAACAACACAATCTGGTACGAAATTCGGAGAGAAGGTCCAAAAAAAGGGGTATGTTACGTAGTGTTGGCCAAAATAGAGAGCAACTCACCTCTTTCTCCTAACTGCCGAGCTGGAGCAATGCCGGCGCCGGCGGAACCACTGTTTGCTCTTTGATTTCGAACTAACGTAACTCCACGCTAAGGTTCACAATTATCCATAGGCCTTGAAAGAATAAGATCCGAAACACCAGGCACTGATTCGCGGCGATAGCATCCGCTAGGATGGGATGCTGGAGAAGACCGTTGATTCGCACGGTCACGCGCCACGGCATTCAGAAGACGACTAGTTTGCCCTTGGTACGCAGGGCGGATGGCGCTGGTGTAGCACCAAGATGGTGGTGTGACTATATTCACACCACTACTCCTTTGAAGCTCAACAGCTTCGGATCGGAAGGAATTGCACTAATTTGGCCACAGATTAAAAAAGATTTAGAAAAATACCAAACTTCCTTCCAAATTGTGTTGCTTTGTCGTATTTGAAAATAGAACATGAACAATCTCTCTTTCGGTACGAAACATACCGCTCACCTTAAAAGTACCACGTATCTTTTAACACGAATAGTTAAAACTAACTAATACTAGAATGAAACTAAGTTGTATGTAGAGCGAAACCTATTCTAATCTTAACCTACTCTAGCATCTACAACTCCTACACTATCTTCCTACTCTATAGGAAGAGGACAAATCTTAACCACAGGGCGTTTTGTAAACGACTGTCCGATTTGTAAAGTCACTACACGGCAGACCCCATCAGGACCTGGGTGCAGAGACTTTACACGAGCAAGTCTCCACTGTAAGGGAGGAACATTGTCTTCGCGTACAACGACAATCATGCCTTCACGGACCGGGGAGCCCCGATCGCTAAACCACTTCGTAGCTTGTTGAATTTGATGCAAGTACTCAATACTCCATCGTCTCCAGAAATGTTGAATGGACTGTTGAATAAGACGCCATCTGACTAGGCGACTAGGATTTTCATTTTCTAATGAAACATCAGGAATTGCCGTTATAGGCTCACCTATGAGGAAATGAGAGGGAGTTAAGGGCAGAGGATCCGCGGAGTCTGCACTTAACACGCAAAGGGGACGCGAGTTTAAGATCGCCTCAATTTGACACAGAAGTGTATGCATCTCGTCATACTGTAAAGTGCGCGTGCCTATCACGCGGCGAAGATGATGTTTGAAACTTCGAACACTCCGTTCGACTAAACCACCAAAATGACTCGCATATGGAGGTTGAAAATGCCAAGTGATGCCTTGACCAAGCACCTTGGAATTGAGCGTAGTCTGCACTACGTCGCTTCGCAAAAACTCATATAATTCTTTTAGGTATCTCGCGCAACCTACGAAATTCCTTCCACAATCTGAATAGATATCGGTACATAAACCTCGTCTGGATACGAATCGCCTCAAGGTTGCTAAAAAGGCCTCTGTGGAAAGTTCCGAAACTACCTCGAGATGTACAGCCTTAACACTCGTACATACGAAAATAGCTACATAACATTTTACTATTTTAGCATTACGAACCTTATTCGCACGAACGTAAAAAGGACCCGCGAAATCCACGGCAGTCTTAATGAACGGCCGTTGCGGTCGCAAGCGAGCAGCGGGAAGCGAACCCATAACCGGTTGCGTATGCGCGGGGCGCGCGCGGAAACAACTCACACATCTGTATAGGCGCTGCCGCACTATGTCACGACTAGATAAAATCCAATACTTTTGTAAAAGTGCATATTGGGTGCCTTGCGCTCCAATGTGCATATTCGATACATGCGCGTCATCAATTATCAAATTTGTAAAATGATGTCTCTTAGGTAAAATTATTTGATGTTTTGATTCGAATGGTAGAAGTGATTTATGAATTCTACCGCCTACTCTTAAAAATTGGTTTGGATCAAGAAACGGATTAAGACGCTTTAATTGATTAGAGGGTAGGTTCCCGTTACTAATTCTCGAAATATCTTCTTTGAACGCGGAATTTTGAACTAAACTAATAAGTCGGTTTAACGCGACATTATACTCTGACACCGTTACATGTGTAGAACATGGAGAATTAGCCCTTTTGCATTTATTGTAAAAGCGGAATACTAAAGCCGTAACACGCACGAGTTTACCAAGTGAAGAAAAACGTGAAATCATTTCAATCTCCTCAGCGGGAGTAGAAGCACTTGAACACAACACGATAGTACGCTTTTCTTCATCAGTAGGAAGAATAGGCTTTAATACCGGCCACTTATCCTCGCCCTCGTACAACCAACGAGGGCCACGAAACCACATCTCATGGCTGAGGAATGCAGCGGGCAACATGCCGCGCGAATGCAGCGTCCGCAGGGTTGTCAGCTGACGGCACATGACGCCAACAACGCGCAGGGACCACGTTGAGAATCTCCGTGCAACGATTGGAAACGAAAGTTTTCCACTCGTGAGGAGAGGAAGTTAACCACGATAAAACTATACTCGAATCTGACCATGCATAAATTTGATCGCAATTTATGCGGTCACTATAGTTCTGCAACACCTTGTTTATAAGGCGTGTTAACAGAACTGCTCCCATTAATTCGAGACGGGGTACAGAGATACGACGTGTAGGTGCGACGCGCGTCTTGGCAATCAAGTAGATATACCTGTACCCTACCATCCGCGCTCCGCACGCGTAGGTACACACAAGCAGCGTACGCCCGTTCTGACGCGTCGGAAAAGCCGTGAAGCTGCATCGAACAGTCAGATGGAAAAGCATGACGTGGGAAACTCACTTGGGCTAAAAGCGGAAGTTGACTCGTAAAGTCGAACCACGAATTAATTATATCTTGGGGCGGGGATTCATCCCAGTCCACAGAAGATATCCATAGCAATTGAATAAGATGCTTTGCATAAAGAGTCACTGGAGATAAAAGACCGAGCGGGTCGTAGATTCGGGCTACTTCTGAAAGAATGGACCTTTTTGTGCATTTTTCAGAGAAAACCTTAACACTAAACCCGAATGTATCTGAGTTAGGGTCCCACTGTAGACCTAACACTTTAGTAGATGTGTCATTCTCCATTTCTGCGAACGGTACATGCTCGAGCCGCTCACCATGAGAAACTGTCGGCTGAGGTGCGAGTCGTAACGCGGGAGAATTACTATGCCACTTATGTAGCTCAAAACCGGCCGATTTGCAAATACCTATAAGCTCTTGTTGTAATGCGAGTGCCCGTGACTCATCACAGTCACCTGACACTACGTCATCAACAAATACATCACTCAAGAGGACCTGTGACGCGCGAGGGAAGCGCGCGGCCTCGTCGAGAGCGAGCTGCTGAATGGTGCGCAGTGCGAGATAGGGCGAAGAACTAACACCGAAGGTCACAGTACACAAACGGTAGTCTCGCAGAGGCTCATCTGGAGATGTGCGCCACAGTATGCGTTGAAAGTCCCTATCAGACTCGCGTATTAGAATGTTACGATACATTTGTTTAATATCGGCGGTAAAGGCGATGGAATGAACACGAAACTTTAATAAAACATCTACTATATCCAAATGAAGTTTGGGACCAATAAACAAACTGTCATTTAAGGAATTACCATTAGTAGTCTTAGACCCTGCGTCATAGACTACTCTGGTTCTCGTAGTTTCACTGGACTCTTTGACCACGGCGTGGTGCGGAATGTAATAAGTACTGCCTGCAACTGCTGGACTATCCACGGGCTCCATGTGGCCAAGGTCCACGTACTCTTGGAGGCACGCGTGGTAATCGCGTTTGAGTTGCGAATTACGCTCAAGTTTGTACTCTAATTTACGAAATCTCGATAAAGCAATATCCCTAGACTCGCCGAGGGGCGGTGCATCAGGTTTGAAAGGAAGGGCGACCACGTATCGTCCTGACTCGTTACGCGTAAACGTGTTTTCAAAGATAGACTCGCACAAAAGTTCATCAGGAGTGAGAGACTTTTGTTCTGAAATTGTTTCCAATTCCCAAAAACGCTGGAGGTCAAAGTTGTCGTTAACAGAGCTATGACACACCTGAACCGGAGGGGAAACCTTACTTGAAGAATTAAACTCGAGTTTACCTAACAATAAATAACCAAAGATACTGTTCATAGCTATTGGTGAACCTGGTGAACCCGTTATCGTGTTATGCAATAAAATTTGGGGAAGAATGTCAGCACCCAAAAGCATTTCCACTGGCTGTGGCGTATGAAAACTCGGATCAGCTAACGTTAAATTTTGTATATGAGACCATCCTGTATAAGGCAACTGACAAGTTGGCATTTTTGTTGTAATCAGTTTAGGTAAAATCAGCGCGTCAACTTGCACCGACGGGTGCGTTTGATTTCTCGGCGAAACAAAACACGAAACAACACCTCTAGGGATAACCGGTTTGCTATCGTTTATTCCGTAGACAGGAGGCATATTGACGCGTTTACGTGTTATACCTAAACGCTGCGCACACGATTCCACTATGAAAGAAGCCTGGCTGCCTGTATCGATAAGACAGCGCACGGTTGATAACTTGTTATTGTTATCGTATACATCGATGAGCGCAGTTGACAACAGTACGGTACTCGTATGCACACTAGAAGCGATGGATGCATTCCCCGGTGCATTGTCGCGTGTTGACGTCATCGCCAGCTGGGTATCGGTCGTAGGTACGCATACACTGCTGCGCTCCGCCGTAGGCGGGAGCGAGACGGAATGACCGCTACCGTTAGAATCAGCTGTTTTGATATCACCTACACGATGATTTAAATGAATTAGAGTATGGTGACGTTTATTGCAACTTCTACACGAAAAATTGGATTTACATTGGCTCGTTATGGCCGAGATGTAAACAATTATAGCAAATACTTTTCTTTTGAATAAAAGTTAATCTATCGTGAACAGAAAAATTTAAGAACTTAGAACATTTTGTCAAGTTATGTTGAGCATCACATAGCACACAATTAGGATTGAATTTACCATCTTGCTTGTTAGCGTCAGAGGAATGAGAAGCAACATTCGCCGCAAACGAACGCCGCGGAGTGGCGGGCGGATCGCGGCGTTGCGGAGCCGACGAATTGAATCTACCCTCAAGTTTTGTGATATTTTTGCTCGTATGAGCGAATGAATTGGTGGATATTTCGTCAGCCGCAAGCTCACGTACTAGAAATGAAATCAATTGATCGACCTCTGGGACATCGGATGATGACATTAACGTCAACTCGAAACGCTTACGAACAGATGCAGGAATTTTACGTAGTAAAATATGCAGAAGAATAAAACTCCACTCACTAGTGGGAAACTTCATCACTTCTAGGGCCTTAATGTTTTCTTGAAAAGTGTTAAGTAAGTTACGCAAATCATTCGTCGATTTTTCATTGCAAGTATAAATGTTGAAAATATTATCGAGATGATTTGAAGCTATCAACCGTTTATTTTCATAACGCGACGATAGAATTTGTATTGCTACGGAATAGTTAGCGTCGGTAATGGGAATCGATTTAATCAAGTTATAAGGCTCACTTTTAAGCGTAAGAAGTAAATATCGAAACTTTTCTGCATCCGTGTAGGCAACATTGTTGTGAACAAGCGAACAAAACAAATCAAAATATGAATCTCCACTCTGTGGTCCCGCCAGAGAAGCTGGGCAAGGGCAAGGTGGGCAGCTTAGCACTATTAGAAAAATCAGAATTAGCAAATGGACGACTCATTCGTCTGCACTGCTGCTCGTCTTGTTTGATTTTGTCTAATTGGGTGACAATGGCGTAATACGCATCGTCGAAATCGTTCCTAGTTTTGATTTGTTCCTCTTTATTGAAAGATTTGGATTTAATGAGACACTTTTCGATCTTTGTTTGTAATTTACTGAACTTTCTTTGCAAAGATGGTAATTCTTTCGAACGTAAAATGAATTTTTGTTTATCTGTTGAAGCAAATTGTAATGTACGTTTTAAATCGTCGAATATGAGATCTCGTTCGAATATATCCTGAACACATGAGTAGTCTTGGTCGCCTGGTTGTTTCGTATCGAAAAATTCCACGTGCGGTGTAGCCATTTTGCGGTACAAAGATGGCGTACACGTGCGCGGACGCAAAAAGGTGGTACGTATGTACGCAAAATATCACGAAAAACAACACAATCTGGTACGAAATTCGGAGAGAAGGTCCAAAAAAAGGGGTATGTTACGTAGTGTTGGCCAAAATAGAGAGCAACTCACCTCTTTCTCCTAACTGCCGAGCTGGAGCAATGCCGGCGCCGGCGGAACCACTGTTTGCTCTTTGATTTCGAACTAACGTAACTCCACGCTAAGGTTCACAATTATCCATAGGCCTTGAAAGAATAAGATCCGAAACACCAGGCACTGATTCGCGGCGATAGCATCCGCTAGGATGGGATGCTGGAGAAGACCGTTGATTCGCACGGTCACGCGCCACGGCATTCAGAAGACGACTAGTTTGCCCTTGGTACGCAGGGCGGATGGCGCTGGTGTAGCACCAAGCACCGTGTTATAAATGCAAAACAAAAAGGAATAATAGAAAATTCACTATTTATTTGTTTGTTTCTGCTTCTTGACTCACAGAACTTGCTTATACGACCGAGGTCAAAAGACTCTACCTACCGCCCGCCAAAACTCCTAACATTTTTGTTTATCACAATTTTTTCATCTCATCATCATCATCATCGTCTGAACTCTCAACG
This sequence comes from Marasmia exigua, assembly GCA_019059595.1. Classification (NCBI taxonomy): domain Eukaryota; kingdom Metazoa; phylum Arthropoda; class Insecta; order Lepidoptera; family Crambidae; genus Marasmia; species Marasmia exigua. Next base: position 27,811,036 of record CM032466.1, read on the forward strand.
CTTGCAAGCCTTAAAGGCTCAAGCGTTTAACGCTAGAGTCTAAAAAGCTCCAAAGTGTCGACTTTGCGCTTAACGTTCGATGCTCGACACTCATTTTTACAACACTAATCGATATATCAATAGTTTGATCAATAGCAATCCTATCAAAATTCAAAAGTACTTTATTTGAATAGGCTTATAAACAGCTCTTACAAATCGTCATACATTATGAATATAAATTATAACTATGTATATCATACATGTATTTACACATATATGTCGATACAAAAAATATACTAAGAAATGAATAAATATAACGTGATTCTACCACCGGAATCGGAAAGTTGATTCTGACGAGAAGATCCGGCAAGAAACTCGACAGTTACTCTTTTAAATCGCCAAAAGGTTTATAAGTACAGTATTATGGGTGTAGGCGAACAGTTTATCATTTCCACAAATTCTTGTAATGTGTGTAATCATCAACTGTATAATAGGCTTTTGCCATTAAATCATTTTTAACATGTATTTTAAATTTATCGATATCGATAGTCTGAACGATCGAGGTCAACTATCGACAGTTCCGCAACACTTTCTGACTCCAAGATAACGGATATCTTTTAACAATTTCGAAGCTGCAGCCTCTCAAAAAACACTTATACTATTTATTGAATACTTACACTAAACTTTTGGGTTTTCTTTTGTACTTGAAATTTTATTTACCGCCAAAAACGGCAATTTATGGCGTTAATCCAAATTTCGAGTGCAAAAAGAGTTGATAAATAGAATAAAGTTTACTTAGAGACTCCCGCTACGAAATTGCTTAAAATAGATCTGGCTTAGTAGCTGACAATTTAAATCGGTTGGTGTCGCTAGTAAGGCTACCCGTCACCTTAAAAGAACAGGAAAAAATGGAAGAAAAACTTAATTTACTGTTTTAATTTCGTAAAACAGCGAAATGATATTGTAATTTATTGAAATTTACGTCTGGTTATTTTGTGAGCTTCAATTTGTAAACATGTTATTTGCAATATGGTCGATATAGAGGATTGAATGTTTCAATCGTTGATTTATTACATTTAAAAACCAGTTTACCTTCTAGTTTCGTCGTAATATGTCTTAACCTTAGCAAGGCCGGCTGTTATGTAATGTGGAAATGTGGAAGGAACGTGTAGTTAAGTTTCATTAACTAGTACACATGTCTCCTTCCCACCCTGGCGAAGAAGGGAGCGCCGGCACAGTAGCCGTATGGACACTACGAACAGACGCTCGATTACACACGCACACAGACGCACACTTTACCCGGATTCTAAGGTCCCATCGGAGTACAATCGTAGGAACAGAATTCAGGGTTGTCGGTCTTACTCGAGTGCCGCTTACTTTATTTTGGTAGAGAAAATAAGTAGATACATTATTATGTATGTTATCAAAAAATGGTTTCGGATTCTAATTTGATATGATTGGGGGGGATTCTATTTTAGTCGAAATGGTGTAGGACCTCACTTCTTGGCCCGAGCGATCGGGTGCATCGGGACTTTAACGTGGTTTCCAAGTAACGAAACAAAACGTTACGAAAAGTATGTCTGTGTACCTTTGTGTACGAATATTGTATGTTAGTATTATGCTTATTTCTTAAGAAATATCATTAGTTCTTATTTGACACGCACGAGATGATCCTTGTTGCACCTAGGATTACGGCCCAGTACTGAAACCAGTAGTGCCAAGGTAAGAATAATATTTTACAAAAATAAGAGGACAACTCTATACGGTAGGTAACTTTCTGGCCAAAATAGCGGAGTGTCGATACTGCTTTAGCATATTTGTCTACAGTGGCGCCGTGGAGGGTTTATTCGGTAGGCCTCCGGCTTCACTGGAGGAGAGCCCGACATAACACGTCCGCCCCCCGATGGACGGGTATTCATAAGACCACGTCGGCCTTATGAATACCCGTCCATCTGCACTGCCATACTGCACTATGGGCCGGCTCGGTTGGTGCATGCACTGTTTATGGGACCAGTGACCATTGATAGTGTATGCGACCTGCGCAGTTGTCATCTGATGCGACCGAGCGGGTGAGCAGGTTGCGGATAGCTCGCCCTCCCCCACTCCCACCTCTTTTCATGAGGACGGGAGAGGGTGTCACGTTGACCCCGGACAATAGATGGCTGCTCCAAAACCCAATCCCAGGGTAGGAGCATTCCTGTTAACCTCAATCCCATGCTCCCCACCCCATCCCTCCCAATCATCCCTACCCTAATCACCGCATCCCTCCCCACTTTTCCTGGAGGAGGAAACCTCGTCTCCAATAACCCCAATCCAAGGTGTCATCCGACCCGTGCCGATGGATGCATGGCCGAGGGGATGCTCGGTCGCGAACGGAGGGACCTCGAAACCAGGCGAAATCGAGGTCTATTTAGCCTTACCCCTGCAAGCGGGGCTCTGCAGGGGTGGACCTTTACTTCCCTAGCTTCTTGTGGGAACTATATGGATATTGTAGACATAATAGACGACCATTTAAATTCTACCGAAGAGGTACTAGGTACCTCCGAGGCTATGCTTCTTGGCAGCGATACTGAGGAGCATACGAACACTGCCGGAGCACCTGGGACTGAGAGACCAGGTACTTCCAATGCAGAGTCGACCCTTCTGGGCGCAAAGCACCAAAGGGACACGTCGACCAAGGGGCCAGAGAGTAAACCCAGGGTTAAGCCTGGAGCTGATAGAAAACTAATATATCGGCTTGTAGCGAAGGGTATGACCTTCGAGCAGGCGCAAGAACTGCGCATGAGTGAAAAGGCCAAGCAGAGGACCCGAGAGGAGGGGGAAACGAGGGAGCGGGCGTCAAAGCGCCCTCTCAATACCTCGTCTACCTCGAATCAAGGTAATCCCACCAAGGCACCGAAACTTGGCGAGCCTTCCACCTCGAAGCCTACCTTTAAGGAGGTTGCTGGGTCCGTCACGTGCGGCATCATAGAGGCCTTGGGTAAAATGGATCAGGGGAGGGTCGAAATGCTCCAAGGTGCTATCATGGAGTGTATTGACACCTCAGACGATGGTGACGGTCCCAACTTTATTGAATGCAAACCGCGCTCGGGTGGCATCCTTAACAAAACACATAACCCCCCCCATCGTAAAGAAACAGACACAACCTAGGCACCTATATATAATCCTATCCCATCCCTCCGTCTTAGCTAAATTCCCTAACCCTTCCCCTCCCAATCCCCCAAAACAACACAATGATTAAGGCGATACAAGTAGGTAAACCTCCAGCACTCAAAGGCAGCCACAGCTGCCCTTTGCCAATGATTCCTCTCTGAGGACCTGGACATCGCCTTGATCCAAGAACCGTGGGTGAACAAAACCACGGTAATGGGGCTAAACTCGGCAGGTAAAATATTAAGTAACTCCTGCGGAGTGAGGCCAAGAGCATGCATGCTCTTCAAGAGAGATATAAATTACCTCCCGATCCCTTCGCTGTGTACAGATGATGCTGTTGCAGCGTATATAGACCTCCCCGGGGGGAAAGGTGCAGAGACACTCATAGTCAGCTCCATGTACCTACCCGGAGAGGACCAGGATCCGGTGAACAAGGTGACACCGGTAGTGGAATATTGTCTGGAGAGAGAAACCCAGCTGCTGGTGGGTACCGACTGCAACTCCCACCACACATCATGGGGCAGCTCCGACACGAACGCAAGAGGTGAGTCCTTGTTTGACTACTTGCTCACCAACAATCAATTTGTTCTTAACGTGGGTAGCAAACCAACCTTTACCACACGTTCTAGGCAGGAAGTACTAGATATAACATGGTGTTCAGGTAATCTCGCACACCGAGTAACCAATTGGCACGTCTCAGATGAGCCGTCCTTGTCCGACCACACCCATATTAGGTACGACATAATATGCTCGGGAACAAAGGAACCGAACACGTACCGAGACCCCAAGGGAACAGACTGGGAGGGCTTTAGGAACTCCCTTAGGTTATACCTTGGAGATTTTAAATACATTAAAACTGTGGACCAAGTGGAAGCCGCAGCAGAGGACTTAGGCAGAAGCCTAATGAAAGCGTATCTAGAAAATTGTCCTCTTAAGACCACTAAGAGCAATAGGAACGCGCCTTGGTGGAACAAAAACCTGGAGCATCTGAGGCAAAAGGCCCGCCTTATTTAATCAGGCAAAAAAAGACAAGAACTGGGATGCTTACAGGAAGGCGCTAACACGCTTCAATAGGGAGCTCAGGAAAGCTAAAAGGAGATCCTGGCAAAAATTTTGCGGGTCCATCAAAGACACTGCCCAAGCTGCCAGGATCCACAAAATATTAGCCAAGACACCTGAATCCCATCTAGGCCTGCTAAGGAAAGCGGATGGATCTTTCACGGAATCCCCGGAGGAAACACTGAGACTGCTTGCTCAAACGCACTTTCCGGAATCCGTGTACATTAATAACGAAAGAGAACTCCAGGACAGTAAGTCTCCGGACAGGAGACCGCGGAATGAAGACTGGAGGAGAGCTTCCGTTATTTTTCGTCCCCAACAGATAAGTTGGGCCATTAGGAGCTTCAAGCCGTATAAATCTGGTGGGGTCGATGGTATTTTCCCGGCTATATTGCAACGGGGCGAAGATATCATCATCTCAACGCTGATAAAACTTTACCGTGCAAGCTTTGCTTGGAGTTATCTGCCATCAGCGTGGACTCGGGCGAGGGTCACTTACATCTCCAAGGGAGGGGACAAACACAAATCACAGCCCAAGTCCTACAGACCGATAAGTCTCACCTCATTCCTACTAAAAACGATGGAAAAGTTGTTAAACAGTCACATCAGGGCAACATACCTCGTTGAAAAACCCCTGAGTGCAAGACAACATGCCTACCAAACAGGCAAGTCCACGGAAACGGCACTTATTGATCTGGTGGACAGAATTAAGAAAGCCATAGAAGACAAAGAAATTGCACTCTGTGCCTTTCTCGACATCGAAGGGGCTTTTGACAACACCAACTTCGATGTTATAACACGTAGCATGGTGAATCGTGGAATCGACGATACCACCACCAGATGGATGGGATCCATGCTACAAAATCGAACTGCAACAACAACGTTGATGAATAAAACTCTTCATTATAGAGTGACCAGAGGGTGTTCCACAGGGCGGAGTCCTATCACCCCTTCAATGGTCATTGGTTGTTGACAGTCTCATCTGTGAGCTCAATGAAGCCAGATTCCTGACTCAGGGTTACGCAGATGACATAGTAATAATGGTCATAGGAAAATGTCCTAGCACCATTTCCAGTCTTATGCAAAGGGCCCTACGAATAGTAGAAAACTGGTGCACAAGACACGTGCTAACAGTCAACGCACGGAAGACGGTCTTAATCCCGTTTACCAAAAGAAGGAAACTAGAGGCGCTTCACGCCCCAACACTTCTTGGTACGAAGCTATGCTTGTCCAACGAGGTCAAATATCTCGGAGTCTTTCTAGACCAAAAACTAACATGGAACAAGCATCTCGACTACATTACTAGAAAGGCAAAAATAGCGATGGGGGCAAGCAGTAGGTTGGTGGGGCTAAAATGGGGGCTACGGCCCAAGGCCGCACTCTGGATTTATAAAACCATAGTGAGGCCGATCGTCACTTATGGCTGCTGTGTGTGGTATAAGAAGACGCACCAACTCAACTGCGTGTAGAACCTCAGCAAAGTTCAAAGAACAGCCTGCCTTATAGCCACTGGCGCTCTTTCGTCCTCTCCCTCTGCAGCACTGGATGCCCTCCTGAACATTCCACCTCTGCACATTCACGTGCAGATGGAAGCGAGGATGGCCATTACGAGAGCAAAAATCAGAGGAAGGACGAGATGGCAATCTAGGGTCATAGGTAACCTCTACAATGAACTAATGAAAATTCCGGTCATGGATATGCCCTCTGACTCCATGATCCGTGAATACCGCTTCGATAAGCGGTTTCCAGTCCTGTTACCTAGTAGACAAGACTGGGAGGCTGGAACTCCCGGAAATGTTAGGCAAATGACATCGTTTGGTATACGGATGGTTCCAGGAGGCAAGGCGTATCCGGGGCGGGATTTTGTAATGATCGCTTCAGAATACGCAAATTCGCCAACCTGGGTCGCTATACCACAGTGTACCAAGCAGAAGTCTTCGCAATAATTGGCTGTGTCCAAGAGAGTCTGCAAATGAATCTCCAGAATAAGAAGATATTCATCTTCTCAGATAGTCAAGCTGCCCTCAAGGCGTTAACATCCTGTGAACTTGACTCCAAACTCACTAGCGAGTGTGTCCTGCTCCTAAACCAGCTTGGCAATGCCAACATCGTAAATCTGATTTGGGTACCGGGACACTGCAATATCAGAGGCAACGAAGTCGCTGACGTGCTAGCAAAGGCCGGGGCAGAGAGCCCACTACTCGGACCGGAACCAATAAGTGGCGTTCCAGCCTGCATGGTCAGGTTCGAGTTAAAAGAGTGGGAGCATAAGCAAAGCACTGAATATTGGAAAAGACTACCTCGACTAGAACAGTCTAAGGTGTTGATACAGGCGTTCGATCAGAGACGAGCTGTAGAAATAATAAAACTGAGTAGAGGACATGTTAGGGCACTCACTCGGACCCTCACAGGGCACTGCAAATTGAATAAGCACCTGCACAACATGGGCCTTTCAGATACCAAAATCTGCAGGTTCTGTCGCGAGGACGAGGAAACGATTATCCACGTCCTCGGCGAGTGCATAGCGCTGCACCGGTGCAGAAGCCGGCACCTGGGAGCACACATGATCTCAGCTGACGAGATCAAGAGCTCCCCCATCAGCTCCATTCTCGGGTTTATCCTGGAACTGGAGCTACATGAGGTGCTGTAATAGGTTACGGGGCTGCCACAATAGATCATCTACTGGTCGCAGTGGCTATGAGACGCAGGGCTCACCCCATTTCTAACAAATAATAAAATGGGCCGGCTGCATTCCCCCGATGCAAAAAAAGGGTCAACAATAAAATATGTATGTATAGTGAACTAAAGTTGAGCCAAAATATAGTTCACATTTACGCCAACGTGGAGCAAGCCAGTCATACTAGGGGTCTATGCCCGTAGGTGGATGACGTCTTTGCTGCTGTGGAACAATGTGGCATATCCCAGTACCTAACTGGTCATGGATATCACATCTACCTGCACAGATTTAAGATTGTGAGCATATGGGGAGTGTTCTGAGGAACTGTTTGATCTACCCCATGTAGCTGAATTCTTACATCGAACCACACGCAAGCGATTGTCATTCCATCCCTATCATTTCGACGGATGGCGGTCTAATACTGTGCGCTTCTCACGGAACTTTCTACCTCAGTTTTATGGAATGGTTTGGCAGCGGGAGTATTTCCCAGTGGCTACGGCTTAGGGACCTTCAAGAGAAGAGCGTACTCTTTTTTAAAAAGGCCGGCAACACGTTAGTGATCTATCTGATTTCACGGATGTTTATGGGCGGCGTTGATTACTTTCCATCAGGTGACTCGCTTGCTCGTTTATCGCCTCTAGCAAAAAAAAAATATGCACCTGTCCCTGTGATGACGTCTTGACACTGACTGTCGAGCACTTGGTAACGCAGTGCTCCAGGTTTGCGAGTGTGCGGCAGGATCATCTCACCTAGTACATTTTTCTTTAGTACCTATGGGAAAATGGTTCAGCGGTTTTGGTTAGATGGAGCTTGTAAAAGGCAGATGTAGCTTTGAAAAATATATACATGACGATTTGTGAACCCCCTTTTTTTAATTCGGTTAAAAAGGAATCAAGCAGATAGTTCGGCGTTGTTTCTCGAAGGTGGCCGTACTATAGATAGATAGATAGATAAAACGTTTATTGGTTACCACAACATACACACATCACAACATAAAACATATAAAAAGCGTCCAGTAACAATTTTAAAGAAAGGAAAAAAAAATATTTTATTATGTAGGTGGTTACAACCTATTGTGTCTGCTGCATTGTTGTGTTATTTTTACTTTTATTTGGAGAAATGTGAATCTAAATTATTGAACAGAAAGAGGATAGTCGATATCGATCCGCGCCCAGTTTATTATTTTTTCTTCGAAATCATACCGCTTATATTGTGTGCCATATATGTTTTTTCTGTTAGCTAAGTTATGAATGTATTATTATTTTTTAAACAAGAGATCATTACGTTTTATTTAAATAAGAATGTGCTTTACATTTATGGTTGAAAATTCCTACACGAGTAAACATTGTATTATTTGGGGAACATCCTTACAGCTAAAAAAAAATTGGGTTGACAGATACAACATTCTACCAACGTTCAATTCTCTAGAAAAGTAAATTTTTAATAAATTTATATAGTATATTATAGTTTAACAGAGAAAGTAAATCGTGAAATTATCTTTTATTGCAATAAATAAATGCAAATATAAATTTAAAAAGTATAGAAATGTGCTATTTTAGAATTGAAACATTGATAAATTTAATGCCCGTTGTTACAATGTTACGTCGTCCAATTTTGATGAAGTGTCAAATGGGTGATTTTCTGAAAAAACCGGAAGGTCATCCGGTTTCTTAGCGTTTGATTTCCATGGGCTCAAAAATATTGTTCCAATTAGAAGTTTATATTGAAATCAAAGGTAGTTTAAATTGAAAGAAGGGTAGGTATCTTTAATATCTTTAGTGTTATTTTAATATCAAATTCTAATTTGAACAACGTTTGGGGCTGGCCTCAAGCCCATGGAAATCAGACTTACCCAAATGTGACCCATTATTATGCCCCAACTATAGTGGCTCACCTTTATTTCGTTTCTAGACATTCGTTCCACTTTATACTTAGATGGTGCTAAGTATCAATTACATCGCGCAAGCGTTTTGTTTTTTTTTTTCGGATTACCTCTTTAAAAATTGTATAGAATATATACCCTTCAATATAATTTTACTGGTCTGATGGCATATTTTCCGACTTCATCTTTTCAGCCTGTCTGTGCTTTCTCGGTATCATGGATGGCATAACGTAGGAATGGTGGGTAAAAAAATTGATGACGTTGGCAATTTTTCTTCTAATGAAGCATGAAATTGTACGCAACAAACATTTTATAAATGACATTCTGTGTAGTCTATCAGGTCGCGACCTCAGCGTACGATATCTACGATGGCCGAACCTGTTGCTTTTGACGTCATATTACAATGTATAAATATTTTACTGACTTATTCGTACATTTGACATCCGAATTAGACCTCCTGTCTAATGTCCAAATATTATAGTGCACTTGTGAGTGCGCAGGCAAAAGTACACTCTCTTTTTCCTTGCTCTCATATTTCGATGGAAAACCAGGGTCATATGTTCGAAGAGGGATCACGCGCAGGACCAACGAATGATTGACGGCTCGGGGGTACAAGTCAGCTTTCAGCAGTCAGCAGTAACCCAGACTTCGGGCTGGACGTTGTGAATTTCTTGAGAGAAAAACTCTGGCACAGTTACTTTTAGTCCGACCCGGATAAACCTGGGACTCCAAGCACACCACCACTGATGCAGTCATGAGGCACTTATTTATTAAGTCGGTTACATAGTTTTTTAAGATTCTCGCGTTGCATTATAACTATAATTAATTAAGACAGGGATTAACACGAAATTTATTATGTGATATAACATTCCTGGCAGGCCCCCAATAAGGTGGACCGACGATCTGGTGAAGGTCGCGGGTATCCATTGGATGCAGGCGGTACTTTGTGGAGAACATTGGGGGAGGCCAATGGCTGAAATGATGATGATGACAACAATGCTGTAACGTAGCCGAAACGTCAAGCAAAATATGTGAATACCTAATATTGTATCCCATAATACATTTATTGTTAATCCCCGTCTTAATTAATTAAGTCGATTACAATACAGTAGTCCATTCCAAAAAGATTAGTAGAAATTAATACGGAGAAGGCGAGGCCCTCAAAAGCAACTAACTCTAGATTTGTTTTATATTTTGTTTTTCAACCTTGGATTACTTTCATTAGATCGATAGGATCATTGGTAACCCGATGTCAATGTCAGTCGGCCATATTTGCTTACGTAATTAGACTTTTCTATTGAAACTGGCCATACAAGTATAAGTTCAATAGTAAATGGTTTAAAATAACAAGTACCATTAAGTTTTGAACGATAACTGTATTTAATTTTTAGGAGAAAAAAACAAAATGGCGGAGCGAATATGAGCCAAAAGTTAAACCCTTTTCCTAGATTTCAGTTTCAGTTGAAAGTTGTCTACATGTTTGAGCATGACGTCGTAAGATAATCTAAGGGGCTTGTTCAGTTCTTCTGAAGGCAGGATGCGGTACCGCCTCAGCAGAGTAGCCGTCATTGTCATCATTGACATCATGGCGTATTTGTATCCTGCAATAAAAAATATATTGTCAGATTGTGCTCTTTGCAATATGGCGTTTTTTAACTTAAGAGAAGACCTCCAAATAGATGGAGCATTCGGCAAAATTATCAGTCAATTTTAAATCTACAGACGCGCGGCTCGTAACAATTTTTTTATGTGATAGGTGGCAGACGAGCAGACGGATCACCTGATGATAAGCGAATGCCGCCGTCCATGGACACCGACGACACCAGTGGGGTCACAAGTGCGCTGCCAAGCTTTATACCCCCCTTTCCTCCGGGTTGGGCCTCCAGTACCCACACTTACGCAGCGAAACACAGCACAGTTAGCACCGGCGTGAAGTAGCCTTCACGCCGGTTTTCTGTGAGTCAGTGGTATCACTCCGGTCGAGCCGGCCCATTCATTCATTTATGCCAAAGCGTGGCTCTCCCACGGTGGCGCGGGATAAGACCATAAAAAAGGACCATATAAAAATTACGCGAGCGACCGCTCCAGGCCGATAGCCATTTGAAAGAAATTGTTCTTTTGATAGATAGATATACTTTATTGCGCAAAAAACACAACTAAAAAAAACTACAGAAACTTACATGTACAATTACAGCGGTCTTATCGTTCTTTTTATATTACAAAACATATAAGTACATTTTTTTTCATAGTTGGCAGACAAGCAGACGCATCATCTGATGGTAAGCGAAACACATACATCTCACACATTTACCTGATTCCATTCCTACTCAGTAGCTGTTGTAACCTGAGGTTGTCTGGAAGAGATCGCTATTATCGATAAGACCACCTAGATTGTTTTAGTATAATAACATAGACTAAGATCTGTAAATTTTGTGCAATAAAGTGTATCTATCTATCTGTTGCAAATATCAGACAACAGGGGAATCACATATTCCTATATTTTGTTTAAATACATATAGGCACATCCAGACACTGAATAAACACAGACAGGTCAGAGTATGTTAGTATTTCATTAATTATCATATAAAGTATAACAAAGAATATACTGCGCGAAACGTCTTTATTAAAAGTCTAGCCAGAAGTAATTATCCTTCTCCATCTTAGCGTGTAATTCCCGGTTGCGTCAGAAGCTGTCGCTCTGGAGCCCGGGGTACGCTTAGACCATGATTCAGGAATGGGGGCGTCTGGTAATTACAATGAAGCGGCTGCCGTCTGAACTTCGCAACCCTTTAACAGGGGAACCAGACCAACTGAATCATGGTTACACGTTTAAGAAACTTTTTCCGAAACGTGCAGGTTTCCTCACGATGTTTTCCCTCACCGCTGAGCAGATGGTAATAGTAGAAATACGCACATAGATTTGAAAAAAAACTATTGGTGCATGCTCGGATTCGAACCTCGACCACCTGCGTGGAAGGCGCGTTCGTATCCATTGAGCTACCATCGCTCTGCAGAAGTATTATCATATATATTATTACTAGACTTAACTAAATTACATGTGGTCGCAAAATAAGGTTTTCCCTTGTACTATAGAAACAAGGAACAACGAAGGAACCATAACCACCCAGATCCAGTACAAATATCTGTTTCCTCAACAATGGACAACATTTCAAAATTGCTAAGCTCTGAAACAAAAAATACCAATTCTTTGTTTACTTTTCCGCTGCTCGAATATATATCATTCATTTTTTATATTGCTTATTTACTGAGAAAAAAATTAAAAACTAAAAAACGTAAGATGACGTCATCGGACGGCAGAATGTAAAATATTTCTTTGCTTAGCACATTATAGTTTTAAATTTACGTAATGCCAAACCCATGACATGTAACTGTCAAAAAAAAAGACAACTTGTCAACGTTGAATGTATGAATGACGTTGACAATGTTGACACTAGTATTATTTAGCTTTGACAGTAGTACCTTTTTTTTATTAAAACAATGATAAGCAAAGGAATATCGCTGTATTCAGCCGTCCGATGACGTCATTTGGCGCTTACGTCTATTTAGAATAAAAAGAATTTCAATAATTATTTTATGCATGAAAATGGTCAAATTTTGAAAAAAGAAAAAATATGGGTCTGTTCATTTTATGTCTACTTTCATATAAAAAAACAATATGGACATGTTAAAAATATGAAATGTTGTCCATTGGTAGTGACCTGCCTCTGACGCCAAAGGTCGTGGGTTCTATCCCCACCCTGGACAAACATTCGAGCGATGAACACTTGTGTTTGTTCGGTGTCTGGGTGTAATATATGTATTTAAGTATACATTTGTGTTCCTCTCATCATCATCATCAGCCCACTTAAGTCCCCACGGGGCACGGGCCTCCCTCAATCACATGAGGGGTAATTGCCATACTCACCACGCTTGGCAGACGGGTTGGCGAGGGTTTGGATATAAGTGCAGAGTTTTCCTTCTCTGGGTGCTGATGATCATGCCAGCAGCTTTACCTTAGTCGCCTTTTACGACACCTCGGTAAGAGTGAGGGTGGCCTATTCTACTCTGCCGGGGACCACACGGCAAAACCTCTGTTGTCTGACCTTGTGTTCCTCTGTTGTCTGATATCTGTAACACAAGTGCTTAAGCTACTTAGTACGGAATCAGGTCAACGTATGAGATGTTGCGAGAATTATTATAATTATTATAAATCATTTGTGTTGCTGCCGGAGTCGAACCCGCGACCCTTGCGTCTCCACCGGCGCACAAGCCAATCCTAACTTGTATTTCTCCTAATATGAAATATTAGCACCTGCCCTGATAGTACACAGGGCGTCACGTCGAGTTACCCTTGTTGACCTTTGGACCGTCCTTATGTCTGGGGCACAAGTGCTAGTTTGCCACTGCAGGGGGGTAACTTGATCTGACGCTGACTGTACATTTATTTATTTTACTTTTGTTCTGTGTGCCTTATTGGTTATCCTAATAAATGAAATAAGTATTATTAAATTGCTTATCTGATTTAAATGTTATTTTATTTATTTATTTTTATTTTAAGTTCCCCGTTAATACTTCTAATGAAATAATTGAAGTTAATTACGGATATTATTTACGGACATGGCTACTTTGAGACAACAATTTAAGAAAATTGCTCATTTAAGTATAATTATACTGTAATAATTGTACTGTACTATGTTATTACCACCTTTTGTAACATTATGGAGAGCAATCCTTACTAATATTATAAAGGCGAAAGTTTGTTTGGATGGATGTTTGTTCCTCTTTCACGCAAAAACTACTAAACGGATTTTAATGAAACTTTACAGTAATGTAGCTTATAGATCAGAATAACACATAGGCTATAATTTATCTATAAGACCTTGCTTTTATTCGAATTACACGCAGACGAAGTCGCGGGCAAAAGCTAGTAAAGAATATGAATATGAATATGAATATTACAATCCGGCTAAGTGTGAGTCAGACAATAAACACTATTGCTCATTTGGAACGATATTTCAGCGAACACTTTTAAACTTTAAAAGATAGTAGCTAAAAACCAGCGTCGGGTTTGATCTCTTGGAACAGCACTGACTGCGGGGGAGCAGTATGGGGTCCAGTATGTAAACTGATCACCGCCTGGGAAGGGACATGAAGATGAGGCTCATTAGTCGGTTTTCGTGTCTCGTCCCTACTCAGGCGTAGAAGGTGTTTTAGTGGGTACCTATACCTCAAACCACTGCCAAAGGCCCCACATAACCCGCCCGCTCCCCTAGCTGTGGGTATGCTTGAGGGAGTCGGCCCATCAACATCTCGGGCCGGCGGCATTTACCAGGGTGATAAAAAAAAACACTGACTATTGCCGTGACCTGTGGCTAGGGGCGTTAAGGTAGTCCTAACTAGCGATACCATTCGTTTTTTATTGTTAGCTACTAAACCGGATCAATTTTAAACAATTTCGGGGTTACAACCTCTCGGCAAACACTTATACTATTTATTAAAAACCAAGCACAAACTTTGGGTCCGTTTTAGTCCGCGAAAAATTGATTAACGCCAAAAGCGGCCACTTTTAGCGTAAATCAATTTTTCGCGTAAAAATGTTGGGTCCACATTTGTGCATGGCTATTTAATAAATAGTATAAGTGTTTGCCGAGAAGTTGTAACCCCGAAGTTGAAAAATTTGAATCAATTGGCGTCGCTAGTGAGCCCTACCCGTCACCTTAAGAAGGTTTATTCCCGCTGTCCACCCTCTGCTTGTCCACCCCGGGTGGACAGTGAAACAAGCTGTCCACCCCTTCTTGGTTGAAAAAGGGGGTGCACATCGGGATTTTTTTAAAGAATGCTGTCAAGGCATTCCCGGCCTATCGTAAGAGATGACTAATTGGGCCTTCGGAGTACGCGAGCCTAACCACTATTGGGGAGTGGCTTGCTCAGTATACGACTCCTCGGAGGACAACGTTATCAGGTGACTTGGTACGTCATACATCAGAGAAGGCCTAGCGCGACGAGCGCGATTAGCGGTACGGTCCAGTCACGGCTGTGGGGTTTCCGACCGTGATTGCGCTGAGATGGACACCCCTGGGGTTTTGGTTAGGGTTAGAAACCCACCATCTTGTCCGTGTGGTCCCCGGCAGAGTAGAAGAGAGTACCCTCACTCTTACCGAGGTGTCGTAAAAGGCGACTAAGGTAAAGCTGCTGCCATGATCATCAGCACCCAGAGAAGGAAAACTCTGCATTTATATCAAAACCTTCGCCAACCCGTCTGCGAAGCGTGGTGAGTATGGCAATTACCCCTCATGTGATTGAGGGAGGCCTGTGCCCCAGCAGTGGGGACTTAAATCTGCTGACGATGATGATGATGATGACACCATCTTGTTCTCTACATATAACAAGGTGAAGGCCATGATGTTTTCCCCCTAAGATTAAAAAAGCACCGACATTTTTTTTTTAATGTGATATGTGGCAGACGAGCAGACGGATCGCCTGATGGTAAGCGATTGCAGCCGAACTTAGACACCCGCGACACCAGTGGAGTCACAAGTGCGCTGCCAACCTTTAAACCCCCTTTTCTCCCGGATTGGGCCTCCGGTACCCTCACTATTATTGGCATTGCTGAGTAGCCGCCTATCTGGCACATTTACGAGGGACTAGAGTTCATTACATTGACATTAGTTCCACTTTATACCGATAGCAGGCGCTATGTGTCGAATACAATGCGCAAACGTTTTGTATTTTCGGATTACCTATATGCGTTGCCGCTGTCTGTAGAACTTACCGCTTTATAAATAATAATAAATCGGTTTGGAGGACCCAAACCGATATTTTTATGGCAGTCAATCTCAGCGATCAGCCATCGACGCAGGACATATAGTGCACAAGTGTTTGCGCAGATACAAGTGCACTCTCTACTCCCGTACCCTCATATTTCGATGGGAAACCAGTGTGACACGACCGAAGAGGCGCAGGACGTGCTTTGCACGGGGGTACAAGACCGCCAACCTTCCAGACTCCGGGCTGACACTGAGAATTTCCTAACAGAAAAACCCAGGTACAATTTTTTCCTAGATACAGATATGTAGGGTAAGGTATTGTTGTTTTTATTTCTACTTTCTACTTCTTACTATGTTTATTGGCTGGCTGGATGGCGCATTTGGTAGTTGGATACGCAGAAGGTCGTGCGTGGGTTCGATCCCCACCCTGGAGAAACATTTGTGTTTTGAATATAATACTTGGTGTTTGCACAGCAGTGTCTGGGTGTAATACCTATATATTTTTTAATCCCTCTGTCGTCTTGTAACACATATGCCTATAGCTACTTAGTACGTAATAGTAGTCAATAGTAGTCATACGTAGGTAGTTTTGGCATTCCTTATCTAAAAAAATCTAACCGGATATTTATCTTACCTGACGCATAATGCTGTTTGGAAACAGGATTCGGATGGACTATGGATCCAGTGTTTGGCAAATCTGGTAATTAAATTGTAGCTATAAAAAATTATATTTTCTTTCAACTATATTTTTGCTCAGATTTGCTTAGTACGGAATCGGGTAAAAAACAGGAGATGTTGTATGAACTTATTATAAATGCTAAATTATCTGAGGATGTGTAAGGACGTTTCGGTACTGTTTCACATTTTCCGAATTGCTAGCGGATATTCTTCTTCTTTGTCGTGTGGTCGTCATCAGCGTTAATTACTTGCTTCACAATTCTCCGCCACTCCTAACGCAGAGATTCATTAGAGCATTCGTGGAATGGACCTTTTAACCTAAATAACGAGTTTTACTTACCTAAACAGTTCCTTGGACCAGTAGAAAAGGGCACAAATGCAGCAGGATGTGTTGGAGGACTGTCGAAAAATCGCTCAGGTCTAAAGTCAAGCGCATCCTTTCCCCAATACTTGGGGTTGCGGTGAATCGCCCAGTGGAAGATGACGACGCCTATGCCAGCTGGTAGTTTGACTCCTGCCGCTGTAATATTAACATTTTGAAGCATATCCACACATTATTAAAAAATAAGTAATTGGCTATTAGTAATTTTTGGATAGATATTTTAAAATGCACAGAAGGTTATTTTATACATCCTAGAATATTAACTTTTCTCATAAAAGCGATTTTAATAGGAAAAAAACCGGCCAAGTGCGAGTTGGACTCGCCTATGAAGGGTCCCGTAGCAGCAAGTAAATATGGAAGGTAAATTGCGGTTTACGGTTTATAACGTATGTTCGTTGTTAGTTTTCATGGTAATGTATATCATATATTTTTTTAGTTTTATAATTCATTTATTATATAAGTAAGAGGGGGTGGGGGAGTGGCTGTGACATACGGACGGACGGGCAGACGGACAGACATGACTAATCTATAAGGGTTCCGTTTTTTTGCCATTTAGCTACTGAACCCTAAAAACGAATTAAATTTAAGCGCCGAAAACAGCCGGTCACTTGACATTTGCGGATGTGACGTCTTATTTCATTAAACAATATGGCGATACTGACAGCACAATGCCATAAATATTGAAATGTGACGTCATACGATGCTCAATCATGGCCGTCCGCGTTTTGGTTCTCGTATCGACAGATAGATAAAGTCAATTATTATTTTTAAAGTCAATTAGTATTATTATTTTTAATCTAAAAGCAATCATGTATAAAACATTTCATATCTTTCTGTGACAACAGTCAAATAGCAAATTCTACCAACAAAAGGTTGAAATCTTGGAATATTAATGCATTGCGATATGTATGGGTGCTTGCACGAACGGTTTTCACCCGATAATACGCAAAATAAGAGCTGCACTGTTTAGAAGGGCGAGTAGTAACTTAGTGAACAAAAAACTTAACAAGTCTCCGCTGCCAAATTTTACTCGCTTAGGGGATATTAATAATTTTATTTCAAATTCATAAAGGGGAAAATTCAATAGACAACGACAAGGCTGTAGGTAAACCTAAAAGACGAAATACTTGCGCGATGTAACTGACACCCAGCGGCATCTATTGGCCAAGTTTTGAACTAATGGCTAAACTAAGCACTGGAAGGGAGTGAGGCCTAGTATTATTATAAATTGGACCCTGTTATGCGTAAAAGATCCAACCTACATTGAGTTACTTTAGAGTAAACGCGTTTTAAAGTTTAGTACTGGGTATTTTTGAAATACTAATGGGGATGGTATATTTGCCTGGATCTTTTATGAGTATATAAAACTTGTCATAGAGATTTTTGCTGTATACTTAGCTTAATTTCGCAAAAAATGTTGGATGGATCTTTTATGCATAACAGGGTCCAATTATAAAATATGAAATTCGTTAGCTGTCGGGTAAAAGCTCTAAATAGAAAGAATGTTCCTCATTCTGTAGACAAAACAAAATCTTACGTGTAACGCTGTCTTTTAAGACTTTTCTGGCAGTAACAGGTACGGGAGGGTACAAGCGTATTGTTTCTTTGATAACAGCTTCTAAGTAACTCAGGTGAGACAAATCGTCTGCTTTGATCGGCCTGTCGGAGTTGCCGTACACTTTTGTTAATCTGAAATAAAGTTCGTTAGTGCTATTTAGATTATTAACAATCACATTAAGCCTTTTTTTAACTACAGCTAAGCTTAAGCGCAAGAATAATCAATTGATTTACTCGCATTATGCGTTGTGATATCACTCTCGACCATCACAACTGCGATGGTAGCTGGTTGGAGGACAAGAACGTGTGCTTTCAACAGGAGGTCGGAGGTTTTAATACTCTGGATTACTCCCATTAACTCGGTGGTAAGGGAAATTATCGTGAAGAAGCCTGTACGTATCAGATTTTTTCTGAAACGTGTAAACAGGATTCAGTTGGTCTAATTCTGCGAAGATCGGATGGCTTTCATTATCATTTGGACATAGGCCCTCCCCAATGTTCTCCACACTGTCCTGTGCCGCCCACATCAAATGGATTCCCGCTACCATCGTCGGTCCACTTTGTGACGGCCTTAGTTTCATTGTAATTATCAGGCTTTTCGAATCCTGGATCATGGTCCAATCGTAACCCGAGCTTGGATGTAACTGGGAATCGCACCTAAAGTTATGATGAGGATGTGTAGTGATACCACTAATTCACTGCGCATCTGACATTCACGCATCTAACAACTAAATTCGCGTTTATTATTGCATATTACAATGCGAAACTGAGTAGAGGACCGTGTGGTCCCCGGCAGAGTAGAATAGGCCACCCTCACTCTTACCGTGGTGTCGTAAAAGGCGACTAAGGTAAAGCTGCTGGCATGATCATCAGCACCCAGAGAAGGAAAACTCTGCATTTATATCAAAACCCTCGCCAACCCGTCTGCCAAGCGTGGTGAGTATGGCAATTACCCCTCATGTGATTGAGGGAGGCCCGTGCCCCAGCAGTGGGGACTTAAATGGGCTGATGATGATGATGATGATGATGACAATGCGAAACATTATAATAACTTACTCCTCATAGACTTTATCTTGTATATCAGGGTGTTTGGCAAGCATTAACGTAACAAACGCAGCACCGACAGCTGATGTGTCAGTGCCAGCAAGCAGTAGAACCTGTATTTCTTCTGGCAGTTCGTTATTGATGTAACCTTGTTCACCTGCCGAGCCTCGTATAAGGAGCTCGAGAATTGGTTTTAACTTTTCTTTTCCTGAAATATTAAAAAATCCCTTATGTTTTATTTAACTAAACAACTAGGTTGGCGCAGCGCCCCAATTGAGTTTCGGCCTCCGATAATAAGAGTCTCCATCTAGGTCGGTTCTGCGGCACCTCCCGCTAGTCATCCGCCAAGATTCATTCTCTTATCTATGTCGTAGATATATTTACTCATATTATTGATATTTGCACCTGTTGGAAAGAGACGATACGGTCTATGGGAGGAGAAGTACCACGCGTTTGCCAAAAGATATCTATATTATATAACGATTAGGGAACACATACTCAGCAAGGATTTTCAAAATTAAAAAATCATGGATCTTGGTTCTATTTGATTTTTGACCCCAATTGCTCTTTTCTCTCTCAATAAATCTCTTTTCCCTCTCAAAAAAAAATATTATTTATTGATTTCCTACGTCACTCGTGATTTTGGGAATTTTTGTGATAATGACTGTGTGAAATATTATTCTACTTATTACCACTACCTGAAGCATATCATCATTAGCATCTAAGACACACCCACTGACGAAGTATTTCCAAAGTGATCTGTTCTATGCCTCAGGAATTCCCCTGATCTTATCCAGGTTTAAAGTACCATTAAACACTATTAAGTCTCTTCTCCCCCAAGTATTTCCAAAGTGATCAGTTCAAAGCCACAAGGATTCCCCCGATCTTATCGAGGTTTAAAGTACATAAATACTATTTAATCTGTTTTACCATTTTCTTCATCTGGCAGGCATTTCTCGTTGTCTTCTTTCAATGCTTTTTGTTTTTTATCTATTATCTGAAAAAAAAAAGAATATACCCCTTTTAATATGCTTGCAATGTGTATGTAAGTAGTTCCATAAAAATCTTTTCTGTTTTAGAATTTGTTGTGCATGAATTACTTTACATAATATTTATAATATATAATTACGTCAAGAACGAATCCCTTTAGAAATTTGACGCTTTTTGCAATTTTCTGATACATTCCTAAATAACAGAATAGTTTGAAGCTTGTCTCATTCAGAAGCCACGGAGTGAAGATTCTTGCAGCACTAATTTCAATATACTGTTTGAACAATTGTAGGAACATATGGTCGGAAGTCTTTTGAACGCCAATATCACTGCCAAGCGTTGTTTCTGCAAAAAAAAATATGTTTACATAAGTTTCGTCGTATACTTAATTATTTATAATTATTATGATATTTACGACTTCCTCCATGAACCACTTTTTTAAATATTATGCGGACAAATTTAGACTCTTGCCCCTTATTACTAATTGGGATCTAACAATGGTTCCGGAACTCGTTACAGCCCCTTTTAATATTGCCTGTTGGAACGGGATGGCATGAACTTAAGTACATTAATAACTTTAGATCATGTTTTGTAAGGGTATCTGCTCGTGATTTAAATTAAGTGCTTAGTCACTTAATTGGATTAAGGTGGATTCGACCAACCTTAATCCGATACTAAATCTTTAGTATAGCGCGGTAATTCTATACAAAAGCGATTAGTCGATTCAGCCCCTTAAATAAATTACGTCCACTGCTGGACATAGGCCTCCCCCCATGTTCTCCACACAAATAGGTCCTGTGCCGCCCGCATCCAATGGATTCCCGCGATATTCACCAGATCGTCGGTCCACCTTGTAGGAGGCCTGCCACGGCTGCGAGTTCCTGTAAGTGGCCTCCACTCGAGGACCTTTCCGCCCAACGGCCGTCTGTTCTCCTCGCTATGTGCCCTGCCCATTGTCACTTGAGACATGCAATCCTTTGGGCTACGTCTGTGACCTTAGTTCTCCTGCGGATTTCATCATTTCTGATACGATCACGCAGGGAGACTCCGAGCATAGCCCTCTCCATTGCTCTCTGGGTGACTTTGAGCCTCCTTAATCGGCACATTGTAAGCGGCCACGTTTTGATTCCGTATGTCATCACTGGCAACACACACGCATTAAAGACTTTCGTCTTGAGATACTGCGGTAGATCT
Source organism: Marasmia exigua (assembly GCA_019059595.1). NCBI lineage: Eukaryota > Metazoa > Arthropoda > Insecta > Lepidoptera > Crambidae > Marasmia > Marasmia exigua. The sequence continues at coordinate 27,832,398 of CM032466.1, forward strand.
GCCGAAAATATGCTGCGTAGCTTCCCGAACGCTGCCCAGCCGAGTTGGATTTGTCGATCGACCTCTCTCTGGAAGTCGGACTTACCAAGCTGAACTTTTTGTCCGAGGTAGATGTACTCGTCTACAACTTCCAGTGTACAGCTTCCAACCTTTACAAGAGTGGGTACGACATGGGAATTCGACATAATTTTCGTCTTGTCCATGTTCATTTTCAGACTCACTTGTTGGGAGACTCTATTGAGGTCGTCGAGCATTGTGCCTAAGTCTTCCAAGGTTTCAGCCATGACTACGATATCATCAGCGAATCGAAGGTGCGTCATGTACTGGCCATTTATATTGATGCCAAGTCCATCCCAGTCCAGAAGTTTAAACACGTCCTCCAACAGAGTAGTGAACAGTTTCGGCGAGCTTACCTATATTATAAACAGAAATTTTTTTGACCGTGGGAAAACCATGCTTCGGCATGAATGGGCCGGCTCGACCGGAGTGATACCACGGCCTCACAGAAAACCAGCGTGAAGCAGCACTGTGCTGTGTTTCGTTGCATGAGTGAGGGTAACGGAGGCCAAATCCGAGGGAAAGGGGGAGTTAAAAGGTTGGCACCACACTTGTGACTCCACTGGTGTCGTGGGTGTCCTTAGGCGGCGGCAATTGCTTACCATCAGGTAATCCGTCTGCTCGTCTGCCACCTCTAACATAATGAAAAATATGTACTTACGACAAATTGAATCCATTGTATATGATGTGATGTACTTCCAAATGGAGAATACACCCCGGTCTGCTTCTTCACGTAAGTTATCCACCATAATGGAACTTTGGTTATAAAAAACTTCCACGAATTTATTTAGATTATTTTGGCTAAACGTCGGCGCCATTACTTTGCGGCGTGGCCTCCATATTGACACTGAAAATAATGAAGTAACTCAAATGAAATCAATGAACACTTTATTTGCATCAACGGTACGGCCGGCCATGTCATCATTATCAACATTTCAGGCAGTAGCCAATAGACGTCCACTGCTGGAAATAGGCCTCCCCCAATGTTCTATACACAGATCGGTCCTGTGCCGCCCGGATCCAATAAATTCCCGCAACCTTCAGCAGATCGTCGGTTCACCTTGTGGGGGGCCTACCACGGCTGTGGTAGGCCCCCCACAAGGTGGCACGACTTCCTGAACGTGGCTCTACTAGAGGACCTTTCAGCCCCAACAGCCATCTGTTCTCCTCGCTATATGCCCTGCCCATTGATACTTGAGACATGCAATCCTTTGGGCTATGTCTGTGACCTTAGTTCTCCTGCTCCTCAACATTTCTGATATGATCACGCAAAGAGACTCCGAGCATTGCCCTCTCCATTGCTATCTAGGTGATTTTGAGCCTACTCAATCGGCACAATGTAAGCCGCCACGTTTCGGTTCCGTATCTCATCACGGGTAACACAAACGCATTAAAGACTTTTGCCTTGAGGCACTGGGGTAGATGGGTCGAAAATATGCTGCGTAGCTTCCCGAACGCTACCCAGCCGAGTTTGATTCGTCGATCGACCTCTGGAAGTTGGATTTAACAAAACTAGACAGCTACGTAGGAAACAAATGTCTGGCCATTCAACCACCAACGGCAGAAAAGGTAGACCTAGAAAGGTGTAGCTTGACTTTGTAAGGGATGACATGCGTGCCAATAAATTGACTAAATTAGATGCACAAGATCGTGCGAAGTGGAGGAATAGAAGCAGGAAAGCGGACCCCAGGCTCCAGAGCGACAGCTTGGGTCGCAACCGAGATAAAACGCTAAGATGATGATGATGACTTTATTCGCATCTACAGGGTCTATCTATGAACATTTACATTCCTTTAGCCACGTGTTTTCCAAACGATTCTGAACAATATTTGTTCTACGACTTTTCGAACTTCGTCGGAAATTTTTTTGACTCCTCATAAAAATTACCTACTCACTAGACTTTGCATGAAAAGTAGATTCTTTTATGCGAATTTCTAAAAGTTGTTCACAGATACACCCTGTATAGACTTGTACACAGCTCTTACAAATTGTCATATAAAAAATAAAAAAAAAATGTTTAGGTAAGACTTTGATGACTACATAAATACATTTATATCAATACATAAATATTCAACCACCGGTTCGGAAGGTCATTAAAATTCTGACGTGAAGATCCGGCAAGAAACTCACCAGGTAGCTGTATTTATTTTTGTCACAAAATAATTATACATTTGATTATTCTTGTATTCTAGCTACTATTTAAGTAATTTATTGTACATTAAATTATTAATAAGTACCTACCTATTAAATTAAGGAAATAACAGCTTAATATAAGGTAAACTGAAGCAGACTCTAGGATACATTATGTTCCAGTTGAACTATTTTTTACTCATAGTTATGGGTAAATAATAATAATCATCATAATCATCTTAGCCGTTTTCAACCTATTTGGTGTAGGCCTCCATCAGTCTTCTACATAATGCTCTATTTGGGGCAGTTGAAGTCGTCATTGTGCCCGCCAATCTTAGCTATTTATCGTCTCTCCATCTCATTTGTGGCTTTCCAATATAAGTATTTTTTGATCCCTTGGTCTCAACTGCAGAATTTCCCTACACCACAGTTAGTAAGGTAACCAGGGGAAAGGGGGTTAAAAGGTTGACAGCGCATTTGTGGCTCCACTGTTGTTGCGGGTGTCCATGGGCGGAGGCAATTGCTTACCATCAGGTAATCCGTCTGCTTGTCTGCCAGGACACATAAAAAAAGACGTAGCTAACACATATAGCCTGAAAGACAGAGTCGTGGGCTAGGGAAACGCTGCAGTATTATCAGACTCCCCAAATCCTCAATCATGGTTTAAGCGTACTCTGGGCTCCAGAGCGACAGCTTTGAACGCAACCGGGGATTAACCCGGGGATTAGATAGATAAAATAGATAGATATTATGTTTATTTGCATCAAAGGACACACATGCATAATTTTAAAATGATAAGAAGAAGACAACATAAACATTGATCACTCGAGAAAATGAGGAGGACAGACTCGTGGTGTAAAGAAATGCTGCAGTGGAGGCAATCAGTAAATATTAAAGCAAAATAAAGGACATCTTACCAGGTGCGAAGATAAGTCCATTCCCGATGAGGTTTTGAAATATATTCAAAATATCATCTTTCTCTAAATGTGTTTTCACAACATAACTAACTTCCGATGCGTCAGCAGCCACTAAAATCAAATAAATGAATACCTAATCACAGAAAAAACAGCCTGAAGCAGCATTTGCTGTGTTGCGTTGTGTGAGTGAGGGTATCGGAGGCCCAAACCGGAGAAAGGGACGTTTAAAGGTTGTCAGTGCACTGGTGACTCCACTGGTGTCGCGGGGGTCCATGGGTGTCGGCAATCGCTTACCATTAGGTAATCCGTCTGCTCGTATCACATAAGAAAAAAAAACTTTTTGCTATACTCCGGAGTTAACGCAAAAAGTAAAATAAAATAAATATTACTTTTGGCTTGGTAAAATACCCGTGTGAAAATGACAGACAGAAATGAGAGACAAATAAACATAAAAACAAAATAATAATATTTCACAACATCGCTTATTTTGATGTGACTCCGCAATTCAAACACCAGTGTTACAAATGTTAGAATCAACAGTGGAGTTGCAAATATATACATTTATTTAATACTCTTCTTTTGTAAAAACATACTTATAATACATAGAAAACATATAGACTAATACGAACAGACATGTTCTGTTCATGCACTCAAATGCTTGTTACATCCTCATCATTCATTATTAACTTATGCATCGATTTAATAAGAGCCTTTGACATAGCCTGACTAATCGGCATGCTGGAAACTATAAATCTATGTGTGTATTTGTACCTGCGCGTTTCGAATACCTTATTTCTGACGTGTTGTCATTATTCAGTTTGTCTTGTTGCAAAGGTCACACGGCATCATTGCCTTCTTACTAGACTCCCCAAATCCTGAAACATGGTCTAAGCCTATCCCAGGGTTCGAAGTGACAACTTTGGACGCAACCATACCGATAGCGTGGGAGATCGCACGAGAGATGAGATGGGCCTCGCAGAAAACCGGTGTGAAGCAGCACTGTGCCGTGTTTCACTGCGTGAGTGACGGATTTGGCCTCAAGGGGGGTTGAAAGGTTAGCAGCGCACTTGTACTCACTGGTGCACCAGGTGCCCATTGGAGGACAGGTAATAACTTACTTGCATAAAAATGGGGTCCAAGCTGTAAAGGTATCCATCCCCCGTATTTTATCACCGATCTCCCAAGAGACTCAATAGTTGACATCCGAACTGTAACAAAGGTTATTCGTTATTTTATTTACTTATTTAATATAAATGGCTTTATTATTACAAGTTCGGCCCTATGATTTATGATTATGATGATTATGGAATACTGCTCACATCTCTGAGCTAGTACACCTCAGTACCAACTTCTTCCGTTGGATCGCGTACAACGTATGGCTGCTCGAATTGTCGGTGACTTGACTCTCTAGTCGACTTGATCCTCTAGCACTGCGGCGGGATATACCTTCCCTCAGAATTCTATACCGCATCTATCATGGTGAGTGCTCTGAAAAACTGTTTCATCTACTCCCTGCAGCTGAATTCCTACATCGGACCACACTTTCACATCTCGATGGATGGCGGTCTAATACTGTGCGTTTTTCGCGGAACTTTCTGCCACGTACCTCAGTTCTGTGAAACGGTTTGCCTGCGGGAGTATTTCCCTACGGCTACGACTTACGGACCTTCAAGAGAAGAGCGTACCTCCTTTTTAAAAAGGCCGGCAGCACATTAGCAATCTCTCCTTAGATTGCCTAAAGATCTCTCTGATTTCGCGGATGTCCATGGGCGGCGAAGATTACTTTCCATCACGTGACTCGCTTGCTCGTTTGTAGTCTCTAGCATAAAAAAGAATTATAAACGTTTCAAAAACCTTTGGTTTGACGTTGGAAACAAAATATTTTCATACAAAATTTTCTAAAAAAGAATGAAAACTGCTTTATAATAACACCGTTTTAGTTAACACAGGTTAAACAAACATTAACGGATAAGATCCTTATGGCCGCACTCAGAGACGTCATTTAATCTAATGTTCATTAACTTTAGTTTCGGTAGTCTTTATGCGTATCAAAATAAGTATCAATATTACTAAGTTAATTAACGACTCTGAGTGTGGTAGTTTGTCTTAAAAACTGGTTAAGCTTTAATTATTTTTTATTGAGTGAATGTGACAACCACAGACTCTGGGTTCGTGACTTTTTTGCTAGTCTTGTAAGATAAATTGCTATATTTGCTCCGCGTATTTTGTTGTAGGTGCTAACGTATGCATATTTCTAAATTTAAATGTATGTATTTTGGTATGTGTGTTGTGCTGTTTGTTGTGTTATGTTTTATATTATTATTACGTTATTTCTTTTTATCTTGTGTAGAGGTGTAAAGGGCCTCCCTCTTTTTAAATTTTTATTGCTACTTACATTTGCTAGAATTTAGTTTATAATATTTTAAATTACATTTTGTAGATCAGTATTAGTAAGATTCGTTTCATGAGCCTGTGAGTTAAGAAAGCCTAGATTTTGGCCTGTGCTCCCGTAAATCACAAGCTCATGACGATGAGAGGCTGCCAAAGCTCCTTGGTAATCCACTGTGTTACCCCTTTGGCAGTCTACAATCATTGCATCTACATTTATCACTCACTAATCATCTTCATTACCCTGGAAGCTAGTTCGAACTTCGTGACATCTAGCTAAGTGGAGAATAATACGATAGTTTTATTGTTCTTCCGCACCATTCTGCACGTCTGCCTTTCGATGGCTACGACTTGGAGTTGAACGCTCCACGTCTTATCGATGTTCTTTCCGTTGAGTAGCGAGCTGAGACTCGGCGATATGCATACAGTGTTTGGTTCCATTGGGTTGCAGAAGGAGATTCCTACTCTTTCCTTGTTGTTACTAATGAAAAGAGCCATCCCTCGCAGTTTTATTCCTGGTGTTCTTTTCTCTCCAGATGTAAGGAAGCTGTATAGTTTTGGCGTCATTGCTTGTGTCGAGGTAGTTTGTAATGGTTGTATGTGTATTGTTTGTGTGTCTGTGTCAATACTTTCCGGCGGTTGCCCTAAGGTACTATTCCTATTGGTGATTGCTGAGGTTATTCAACCTGGTTCATGTTTTGACGCCATCGAGTAGGTCTGCTAATTAATAGTAATTTATACTCGGGCCTTGAGGAAAAAATATAACAAAGTTTATGAAACGGTTCTTTGAGATAATCAATTGTACCGCATAATCTTTTCATGTAGAATGTTAGCATAAAGATTGTAAAAGATTTTTAACTGTCAGAAAGTTAACAGACCTCAATCTCAAGTAGAGGAAACAAACAAAAGCTGTCATTCTACTACTATACTACTACTCTGTACTAGGTCGGAGACACTATAACTAGTCCATGCAGTATGTATATGGGCTTATGGAGAAGAAATCCTTTGGTGGTTTACAACTCCTCTTGTTATTTGTGGATGACTATAGCAAGATGACATTCATATACTTCAAACTCTAAACGCTTCTTACTATGGTAAATTCTCTCAATCTGAAAATATTAATCATGGAATTTCAATAGCTCGACTTTCACAGAGCTTTCACCCTCACACATTGGAACCCAAATGGTCGTGCATAGCATGATTCCAGAGTAATTTCTACTACATCTGTGAAATAAGTTCCCATTAGATGTATTCCCAATTCCTCAAGTGGCAATGGGCAGGGCAGAGCACACAGTACCTAGCGAGGAGAACAGACAACAGATGCATTCAGAAGGTTGAAGGAGCTGGTGTGAGCACCGGCCATCCTATTTGTCATTTCGTCATCCCACAATTTTTCTTTTCAGAAACCAACGGAAGTAAGAAAATGCAATTTTAAATAAAATAATAAATCCATTAAAATATATCAAACTGGTTTTAGACATTGAACAAGTGGGGATAAGATTAAAGAGATTAAGGCTCTCGTTCACGATCTCTGAGTAAAGGTCTAATTAGTTACTTTCCGATTAACACTACTCAGTAATTAAAAGTAAAAAGTAAGTTTTCTCAATATCACATACGAAAATGAAGTGTCGATTAGCTACTCACTTAGGCTACTCAACGGTTAAAAGATTGACTTGCTTTACATAATCATTCATTGTTATTATTTAGTTCACTCAATTTTGACAGCGATGTTAAAATGGCACTAGTATTTTTCTTCTCGTGTGTTTATTATTGCAGACTACTGCGTATTTTGATGAAACTGCTTGATTTCTAAAATTCGAGAAAAAGTAGGTAATTATTATGTTTGAATGTATATATGGTGGGTACAAGTTTAACTGTTTACAACTTTACACAGATTTTATCGCTAACTTTGGCATTTTGGTCGAGGCATACACATTGACATAATCGTCAATTCAATTTTTTACTCAATAGTCGAAGCTACAAGTAAGTTACATGCCACTTTAGCCATTGATTATCATTACTCAGAGATGGTGAAATTCGAAAAAAAAACTGGTCACTTTAATCGACGAGTCATTATCATCATCATCATTTCAGCCAATAAACGTCCACTGCTGGACATATGCCTCTCCCAATGTTCTCCACACAGATCAATCCTGTGCTGCCCGCATCCAATGGATCCCCGCAACCTTCACCAGATCGTCGGGCCACTTTGTGGGGGGCCTGCCACGGCTGCGACTTCCTGTACGTGGCCCCACTCGAAAACCTTTCCGCCCCAACAGCCGTCTGTTCTCGCTTTATGCCCTGCCTATTGTCACTTGAGACATGCAATCCTTTGGGCTATGTCTGTGACCTTAGTTCTCCTGAGGATCTCATCATTTCTGATATGATCACGCAAAGAAACTCCGAGCATAGCCCTCTCCATTGCTATCTGGGTGATTTTGAGCCTCCTTAATCGGCACAATGTAAGCGGCCACTTTTCGGTTCCGTATGTCATCACTGGCAACACACACGCATTAAAGACTTTTTTCTTGAGACACTGCGGTAGAAGGGCCGAAAATATGCTGCGTGGCCTCCACTCGAGGACCTTTCCGCCCCAACGGCCATCGACGAGTATCGTACTTGAAACTTTACTCAGAGATGGTGAACGAGGCCCTAAACCTGATAGATTATAAAAAGCAAATAAAACGATAAAAAATAAGTAATAAAACTAGTTTTTTTTCACAGGTAACCTTGACGCAGTATCGCTTCAAGAATTGGTTTGAAAAAAAAAAAGTACTTGTTGATTAATAACCTGTTACTAACTGATATTTTTATAGCAATCTTATGCGATTTATTCTTAAGTAAATAACACACTTAAAAATTTCATCTCGTGTTCAGGCGGGACTCGAACCCACACCTTCCACAATCCGGGTGAATGTACTACCAATTATACCACTGAACGCGTTACTAAGTCGACGAAATTTGTAAGTGCTTGATTCGACATGAGCTGTCGATAGTCTCATCAATATTGTAGGTATATTTACAATATCCAGTGGAAATATTATTACAAATATTTGACCACCAGTTAAGATGAGACTGCTTAATCAATAGTTGATATTTTTATAGCAATCTTATGCGATTTATTCTTAAGTAAATAACACACTTAAAAATTTCATCTCGTGTTCAGGCGGGACTCGAACCCACACCTTCCACAATCCGGGTGAATGTACTACCAATTATACCACTGAACGCGTTACTAAGTCGACGAAATTTGTAAGTGCTTGATTCGACATGAGCTGTCGATAGTCTCATCAATATTGTGCAATATTTCCACTGGATATTGTAAATATACCTACAATATTGATGAGACTATCGACAGCTCATGTCGAATCAAGCACTTACAAATTTCGTCGACTTAGTAACGCGTTCAGTGGTATAATTGGTAGTACATTCACCGGATTGTGGAAGGTGTGGGTTCGAGTCCCGCCTGAACACGAGATGAAATTTTTAAGTGTGTTATTTACTTAAGAATAAATCGCATAAGATGCTATAAAAATATCAACTATTGATTAAGCAGTCTCATCTTAACTGGTGGTCAAATATTTGTAATAATATTTCCACTGGATATTGTAAATATACCTACAATATTGATGAGACTATCGACAGCTCATGTCGAATCAAGCACTTACAATTTCGTCGCTTAGTAACGCGTTCACGTTAGTTCGAGTCCCGCCTGAACACGAGATGAAATTTTTAAGTGTGTTATTTACTTAAGAATAAATCGCATAAGATTGCTATAAAAATATCAACTATTGATTAAGCAGTCTCATCTTAACTGGTGGTCAAATATTTGTAATAATATTTCCACTGGATATTGTAAATATACCTACAATATTGATGAGACTATCGACAGCTCATGTCGAATCAAGCACTTACAAATTTCGTCGACTTAGTAACGCGTTCAGTGGTATAATTGGTAGTACATTCACCCGGATTGTGGAAGGTGTGGGTTCGAGTCCCGCCTGAACACGAGATGAAATTTTTAAGTGTGTTATTTACTGTTACTAACTGTCGAAAGGCCTTCATGAGTAAAGTAAGTTAAGGTGACGGGTAGGGCACACTAGCAACGCCAATCGATTTTAATTGTTAGCCACTAAACCGGATCTATTTTAAACAATTGCGCGGTTACAACCTCTCGGCAAACACTTATACTATTTATTAAATAACCATGCACAAATTCGGACCCAACATTTGTACGCCAAAGATTGGTTCACGCTAAAAGTGGCTGCTTTTGGCGGTAATCAATTTATTGCGTACAAAACGGACCCAACATTTGTGCATGGTTAAATAATAAATAGTATAAGGGTTTTCCTAGAGGTTGTAAGCCCGAAATTGTTTAAAATAGATCCGGTTTAGTAGCTAACAATTAAAAACGAATGGTGTCGCTAGTTAGGGCTACCCGTTGCCTTAACTAACGTCAATGTACGTTTTGATTCACAAACTCGGCGGTGAAGGAAAACATGAAACTATATATATATATATATATTTAAAAACCTGCAAATATACATTGTCATTCATATAAATCGCATACCGAAGATATTATGGTATCTTCGGCTATCGTGAATAAAATCCAGTTAACATGTTAGATAAAAAAATTAAATTGAACATTTAAAAAACCCCCGACACAACTAAAGCTCTTTCATTTGATGCATACCTATATTGAGGCAGTTGGAACAACAAATAGGTTCTTCGTCATTTTCTGACGGAGGCCATCTTGGATTTGAATTTTTTTACAATTAATTTATTCTGCTACTCAAGCCCTTTTATATGATACCCATATTGTGGGAGTTGTGTTAAAACATAAAATCCAAATCTTTGTGATGGCGGCCATCTTAAATCGATTTTTATTCAACATAGCTAAGAACACTTCCTCCTTACTCATCTTTCAAACAAAAAAACAAAATCAAAATCGGTTCATTTGTTCGGAAGCTATGATTCCATAGACAGACATACAGACAAACACACACACACACACGCACACGCACACGCACACGCACACGCACACGCACACGCACACGCACACGCACACGCACACGCACACGCACGGGGTTAAAAAACAACAAAAAAAAATCAGCTGTTCCATACAACATAGAATTTCCACCCCTTATACCACCCAATAATGAATTGAACAGCAGATTTCTTTTTCGCTTATTCGTTTGATCTAGCATGTTAGATCAACCAAATGAGCGAAAAGAAAATCAGCAATGGACCTCATTAACGATACCTATTATGAGAGGTCCGGGTAGTAAACATTAAAAAGAATAACGGATATAACCCGTTAGTGATTTAAAATAACTGTGTTTAATTTGTTCTTATAAACTTTTAATGTGAGCAATATTTTAAGCTCACATGAATCAGACGGAAGAATTTGGAAATCGGTGCGAAATCTTCCGACGAAATTACAAACGATGCTAGCGCCGCCAAGATATTTATATATTGATTGCGGTTAATAGGTGACATTTTTTTAAAAAGTACTTCAATGAATGGAGGACTACACCAACGTCTAGTGGTTTAAATACCGGGCTATGATCTCGGGGTTCCGGGTTCGATTCCCAGATCGAGCAAAAAGTATGTTTCGAGTTTTCGAACATATCTTAGGTTAGTGATCACCACTCCGCATTAGGCAAGCCTGGTGATTAAGCCTCAGCATAGTAGCGTTGACTTGAATTTTATGATGGAGGCCTTTGCCTTATAGTGGGACAGTTTATAAGCTGATACTTTACTTCAATGAATACTTTAAGGAAAGTATTTTGAGGCGAACTTATGTAATACCTAATCATTTTCCATAAGGTGATCCGTCTGCTCGTCTGGCCCCTGTCCCATAAAAAAGGGACAACAATTTTCATTACTGTCTAAAGTTGCAATTTTTTATTAACTTTTTTTTTCATGATATAAGTTGCAGACGAGCCGACGGATCACCTGATGGCAAGCGATTACCGCCGCCCATGGACACCTGCAACACCAGTACTTCGGAAGACCACCAACATCCAGACTCGGGGCAAACACTAAGAATTTCTTACCGAAAACTTTATGGCCCGCCCCGGGGATGGAAAATAGATCCCACCACATTTTGAACTTTATGTGTCACGGCATAAGAGCGAAAATCAATGAAATTTTTCACTGACTCATATCCAATTAAGGGTTAAGCAATTACGGATATTATTGTTACTTGTAGGAAGAAGAAGTCACCTTAAGAATGCACAAGATTAGAGTCTAGTTTTTTTTCATATGTCCTCTTGACGTCATTAATGGCATCATCGGCTTCGAGAATTTTAAACTGGTTTTTTCGCATGTGTGTCTCAAATCTGTCACATGTGTGTGTAAAATCAGTCTTTCGGAAAATTTGGCACCAACTCTCCTGTATGTCGACTAGTAGGTATGTACTTATGTAAATGCCATGGTGGCGCAGTGGTTAGTGTGTCGCACTTTAAAGCGACGGCTGCGCAAGGGAGTTTTCGGTAAGAAATTCTTAGTGTTTGCCCCGAGTCTGGATGGGCTCGAAAATATTCTTCAAATTAGAATTTTAAATTGAAATAACAACACGTAAAGACACCCTTCCCATTGGCAATTTCCCCTCATGTGATTGAGGGAGGCCCGTGCCCCAGCAGTGGGGACTTAAATGGGCTGATGATGATGATGATGATGATGAAAGACACCCTTCTTTCAATTTAAACTTCTTCTGATTTCAACATTAACTTCTAATTTGAACAATATTTTTGAGCCCATAGAAATCAGACGCGAAGAAACCGGAAGGTCAAAGGACAATGGGCAACCTTTTTGTATGGACCTCGTCCTATATTTTGTAACACTTCATGACATATGTCATATGAGAGCTATTAAAAAGTACTACATTTTTTGCTAGGCAGTTAGTGTAGGCAGGAAAAATTTCGGAGAATCACCCATATCCTGCGCACGTGGCTGATCATTACGATCGGCCGTCGTAGCCGTAATCGGTTGGAGGAAATGTTCGACTAGATTCTGCGCCACGAAATATATTGAAGGAAAAAACAAGGAACTAAACTTTAAGGTTCCTTATGTATCCTTACTTCCTTACTAATATTATAAATCCGAAAGTAACTCTGTCTGTCTGTCTGTCTGTCTGTCTGCTACTCTTTCACGCCAAAACTACTCAACGGATTTAAATGAAATTTGGTATACAGATAATCTAGACCCTGAGAAAGAACATAGGCTACTTTTTATTGCGAAAAGGGGGTTGTAAGGGGTTGAAAGGGGGGTTAAAAGTTACTTTTCCACGCGGACGAAGTCGCGGGCGGCCGCTAGTATGAGCATAAAGCTCAAAGAATCTTGATGACGACTCAAGCGCGCTTTTCACAGGATTTCCTTGGTGGCGCACATTTCATGTTCCTTAGTTTGATTGTTCGCGATTTTCTTTTTTTTTATGAATATCGGATTATGGCATAGCCAGACGGAATTACAAATATATACATATAATACTTTTCTTTTCCAAATCATCATCATCATCATCAGCCCATTTAAGTCCCCATTGCTGGGGCACGGGCCTCCCTCAATCACATGAGGGGTAATTGCCATACTCACCACGCTTGGCAGACGGGTTGGCGAGGGTTTTGGTATAAGCAAGCTTCACCCCGGTTTTCTATGAGGCCGTGGTATCTCTCCGGACGAGCCGGCCCATTCATGCCGAAGCGTGGCTCTCCCGCGGTCACGGTTTATTGAAAACTATTTACCAAGGCGAAAATGATAAATATTGTTTTACTAACTATATAAATCGTGCGGAATCAATATTAATGGCGAGTACATGTCACACTTACGATTCGCAGACGACATCGTCATCTTGGCGGAAACCCTACAAAACCTACAAAAGATAGTGAGGAGCCTGGCTGAATCTTCCAAACACTTCGATCTTCGGATGAACTTGGATAAAACCAAGGTCGTGTTCAACGAGCTCGTTGATCCGGGACCGGTCGCTGTTAATGGAGTACCTCTCAAAGTTGTTCAGGAATATGTCTATCTAGGACAAACGCTCCAATCAGGCAAAAACAACTTCGAGAGAGAAGCCAATAGAAGAATTCAGCTAGGCTGGGCAGCATTTGGTAAACTTCGTCAAGTCTTCTCGTCACTCATCCCTCAAAGTCTTAAGTCGAAAGTCTTCGACCAGTGCGTCCTTCCGGTCATGACTTACGGTGCCGAGACGTGGACACTCACGGCTGGACTAGTCCACAGGTTCAAAGTCGCTCAAAGAGCTATGGAAATGGCTATGCTCATACTCCGACGGACCGCATCAGAAATGATGTAATCCGACAGAGAACCAGAGTCACCGACATAGCCCTCCGAATTAGCAAACTGAAGTGGCAGTAGGCTGGTCATATTAGCCGCAGAACTGACAGCCGTTGGAGCCGTAAAGTCCTTGAGTGGAGACCGCGACTCGGTAAGCGTAGTGTAGGACGCCCTGCGACAAGATGGGATGATGACATTCGAAGGCTGGCTGGTGTGGGCTGGATGAGATTGGCCAAAAATCGGGAGCAGTGGCGTCCATTAGGGGAGACCTATGTCCAGCAGTGGACGAGTGTGGGTTGCTGATTATGATGATGATGAACTATATAAATATTCTCACTTACATTAGAATAGTTTTCTAATATGTGAGTTTCCGATATTCCGGCGCTGTTGCATGCGCCATGGTCACGGTGTAGCCCATTCACCTTTACTTAACTCATGAAAACCTTCATCAATCTTGGTGGATTTTTTTTCACACTATATTTTTGAACATCTGTTGAAAGCCTAGTAAGGTATTCCGACAATTGAAAATTTAATAACTAACAGTAACATTTATTTATTTATTTATTTTGCTCCCTCCTCCTTTACCCTCATACTTTGGTTTTGACGACCCGTTTGGATCAGAGGTAGTGAACATTGACTTAAATTTAGTTGCCAAGATGACAATATTAAGTATAAGTAAGTAAATGAAATAATCAAATAAACCAACAGGACGTAACCATTAAATCTTAAAAGGAAACATTGTTAAAGAATATTAATTCACACACAATACAGTCTAATCAGTCAAATTTAAATTTAATAGGATGAGGATCTGCTTGTTATTGCAAGACAAACTATCGCGGCATTTTGAGAATCAGAATAAGGTATATAACACACTTAAAAATCTCATCTCGTGTTTAGGCGGGACTCGAACCCACACCTTTCACAGTCTGGGTGAATGTTAGTGGTCTAATATTTGTAATAATATTTCCACTGGATATTGTAAATATACATACAATAATGATGAGACTATCGACAACTCATGTCGAATCAAGCACTTTCAGATTTCGTCGGCTTTGTAACGCGTTCAGTGGTCTAATTTACCAATAAGACCACTGAACGCGAACCTATCGAACATTCACCCGGACTGTGGAAGGTGTGGGTTCGAG